>OZ023315.1:4389033-4826533 GCA_964007375.1 Ophion obscuratus | reverse complement strand
TTTTGAAAAAAACGGTCACTGCAAAGTTGTACTCCTTATATATATATATATATATATATAGTATTGCATTGGACAATCGCAAAATTATCAGCGAGGTAAAGAAAAAATCCGACAATTACCAGCCGTGTAATTCTCGAAAATACAGGCCTGAACATTTCCGACCGAACAGTCCGTAGGAGACTTCGAGGAGCAGGCTTAGAAAATAGTTTGCACAACGTCGCCCTCTGATTCGCAAAGCAAATAAAATCAAGCACCTCGAGTTTACAAAAAAAATACGCGAATAAGCCGATTTCGCTTTGGAAAAAAGTTGTTTGACTTATTTGGGCATAAACGACGATCACGCGTTTGAGTTAAGCCGGGAGAACAGCTTCTTGAAGAAAATATTCGAAAGACTGTCAAACACGGAGGGGCAAGTGTTTTAGTATGGGGGTGTTTTGCGTGGTCCGGAGTGGGAAATTTGCTTCCAATCAACGGTATTATGAGCGCCGATGTTTACATTGATATCATAAACGAAAATCTGGAGGAATCACTACTGAAGATCGGTCTGCAGGATGAATTCATCTTTCCACATGACAACGATCCTGAACATACGGCTCGAAAATCATCGGCCCTTTTCCGTTCTTCGCAGATCAAACTTTTGGATTGGCGAGCACTATCGCCAGATTTAAATCCTATAGAAAATCTGCGGTCTGTTTGGACCAAAATGTCAATAAGAGCGACGTAATAAACAAAGAAAAGCTTTTTGAAGCTTTGCGGGAGACCTGGGACAATATTGACGAACAGCAAATTCACAATCTTGTAGAAAGTATGCCTTAGCGTTTACAGGCTGTTCTCGAAGCAAAAGGTGGTCACACAAAATATTAGATGCGTGATGTTATGACATATTTTGTTTTCTTCTTTGGGCGCGTACTTTTTTGTCCGGTACTATATATATATATATGTATATAATTTCAACCATTTTGTGGAGCACCTCGAGCCCCATAAAAACATTAGGGTGTCAAAGTCGTTCAAGGTCAGACCGATGATACAAATCTAAATATCTCGGATCACGACCAAGTATTTTGGTAGTGATCCGAGATATATAGATTTGTATTTCACTTTAACAGGTGATCTATGTTTTATTATAGGTAACATGATCTGACCTATCGACAGTTGCAGGAGATTATTCATTCATAAAGGGACACCCTCTATATATATAGTAATCCCCCGAAAAAAACTCCACGAGATCTATCCGAGAAAAAATGGGGCGCGCTCCTGGGCCGGGACCTTTCGGTCGCCGGTCGACTGCTCTGACCACTGAGCTACGCCAGCCCGCTTACCTCACTTTTCTCGGATAGTCTCGACACTCGTAACGCAACGTTACAATATAAACAGGGTCTTAGGAAGGTCGATGCAAAGCCTCAAGGGGGTGATAGGTCATCTCGTTAGGAACATATCTAACCTAAGTTACCTTAGTCCAAAGTCTAAGCATTTCGAGTTATGATGGTAAGTATGATTTTTGGAAAATTTGCCAAAATTAAATACTTACTCGTTCATAACGTTCAAAAAGCCAATAATTGGTAACTAGAAACATGTTTGCGTCTTAGCTTAATGTGTACTCAATCGACAAACACCAATACAAACATCTGTATCTACACATCTAATTAAAGAGGCCATGTAGAATAATTTTAAAAACTTGTCAAAAAAATTAAAGTACCTCTTATGTTAATGGTATTTTTGAAAAATAGCATTAAGGAGTAAGGCCACTGTAACGGCCCAAAAAAAAAGGTTTTTTCACTAATTTTTTGCTCCCGAAATTGAAGGTATTTGAAAAAAAACTTTTAATGGTGTTATCGGGCATACATTAAACTTTATTATAAAATTTTTTTACAGTAAAAAAAAAATAAAATGGCGGTTCCACAGCTATCTTCCCAGGATATGTTTTGCTTCCAGGGCTCCGCGGCACGCAGCACCACTGGTGCACTTTTGAATCTAGAACAACAAAAAAAACCATTAATCTAGAGGGCTATAGCTAGAGAATGTCGATCGGATTTTAAAAAGTATCAATTTTTGTGGATTTGGCGTGCGTTTGAAAAAAAAATTGATTTTTGACGAAAAAAACGGCAAGTTTTTTGTTAATAAAAAATCAATAAATAAAGTTCTTGAAAATTCCGATCGACATTCTCAAGATAATGTAAATGTTCACATCTGGTTAAAATTTCAAGTAAAAAGAATGAAAATTGTTCGAGTTATGCTGCGTGCCATTTTGAAAACATGTCCCGGGAAGATAGCTGTGGAACCGCCATTTTGTTTTTTTTTACTGTAAAAAAATTTTATAATAAAGTTTAATGTATGCCCGATAACACCATTAAAAGTTTTTTTTCAAATACCTTCAATTTCGGGAGCAAAAAATTAGTGAAAAAACCTTTTTTTTTGGGCCGTTACAGTGGCCTTACTCCTTAACACAAGAGGCAAGCGATTTAGTACCGAATATTGGTACTAACTCATATTAGAAAAGCCTAGGTTAGCTTAGTCTAAAGTCTAAGGATTTTGAGTTATCATAGTAAATATATATATATATATATATATATATATATATATATATATATATATATATATATATATATATATATATATATATATATATATATGTATATATATATATGTATGTATATATATATATATATATATATATATATATATATATATATATATATATATATATATATATATATATATATATATATATATATATATATATGAGCTGTGTCCTCGCCTGTGTCGTAATCCTATCGATGGAAAGTCTTACACCCTTATTTTACGTTTTTTCTCTTACTTTTAAAGGGATTGTGGAAAATCTTACATGAGACACAGAAGGATTTACACTACCTCAGTGTGTGGAATTCTGACCCACCGTAATCTCCCTCCCTTTCTCTTCCTCGCTCGTTCTTTCTACCCCTCCCTCACGCCCTGAAAATAATAGTCTAGAAAGACAATTTTCGAACATACTAAAATAACTTTATTAATATAATTTATATATATATATATATATATATCAATTTCAATTCTGAATTGTATAGAAAGACACAAAATTGTATGTATACAATTTTGAAATGAAATATTTCAAACGTGTCACATTTTAATCTTACACTTGATTTATGGCAAAAAATACTGCTTCGATCAAATGTTGTTAAGTATAATACAACTTGTAGGGTTCAAAGGGCGTAGAAAACAATCTGTTTTGGTCCAAAATTCAAAATGGCGAAGTTAAGATGGCAGACATGTTTGAAAAAAATAGGATCATGACTTTTTTCACCAAAAAAATTTGTCAGCTGAAAAAGAACAACTTTTGTAGAAATTTTTTTGTTAACGTTCATAATTTTAAGGTTAAGATACCATTTTTTACTATTTTAGTGCTATCCAGAATGTACCACGAGGAGGTAAAGTCTTCAACATCCCTAGTGTTAATGTATGTGTATACGTGGGTGTGAGTTTGTTTGCGTTTGTTCGATAGCCGAAAAAAACCCAAACAAGGATTAGGTCTCTGCGGCTCGTCATTTTCGTTACCAAACGAACCCAAACGAACTCACACCCATATACACACATGATCAATACTTGATCGGACAGTATTTTAGGAGATAAATCAGGTGTACGATTAAAATGGGACATCCGGTATATACAGGAGATATATATATATATATATATATATATATATATATATATATATATATATATATATATATATATATATATATATATATATATATATATATATATATATATATATATATTAGGATGGCTCAAATTTAAGCTCTATTTTTTTTCCTTTCCCTCACCACGAAATTATCTTCTTTAAAAAAAAAAATTTCACGGAAGCTGCCAGCGGTGAATAAATACTTAGAGGTCGCGCAAGTCTCCCAAAAATTCAAGTTTTCATTTTAATAATCGTTTTTTTTCTTCCATTTCTCACCCATGAATTTTACGCTTTATAATTTTTTAATTAATATCGCGAAAGCTCTACCTGGCTAATAAATATTTATTGGTCGCTCAAGATTTTCGAAATTCAGAATTTCCGCCAAAAAATAAATCTCGCATGCACTATACTTCCTTGTAGCATAACAACAAAATAAACAGCGAAGTGTTACGTTTTCTGAATAATATATTATAATAATTTGTAGAAACACCATTGAGACTGCATGTGTTATTATGTATTATTATGTATTATTGTATTATGGCGTCACTCGTCATACAGCTACGATTGGTCCGCAGTTTGACTAACGAGACCAACTGTGGGATGCATTAAGATGCGCGGAAAACTGTTTTTCAACAAAAAAGGATTAATTGTTTTGAAAATTTGGAAATTGCGAAGCTCTTGAGCGGCGCTAAATATTCATTGGCTGGCTAGAGCTTCCGCGAGGTTAATTTAAAAATTATATAGCGTAAAATTCACGGGTGAGAAGTGGACGAGAAAAAAAAATGATTTTTTAATGAAAGTTTGAATTTCTGGGCGGCTTGAGCGGCTTAAAAAATTTGTTTTTCTTCAAGGACGTTGGAACGATTCAGTTGAGTCAAATGACGGTTTATTCATTTTTTTTCAACGAACCTCAAAAAAATGCATACGAGGTACAGATTTATTCTGTAGATGCAATTTTTTTTAAATATATAATTAAAGGGCAAAATTGTGCATTTTTATATTTTTATTACGTAAAGTAGAAAAGCTTTTGTGTTACTACCAACTTGAAAAAGTATAACATTATCGATGGTTTTCATGAAAAAAACCTACGACAAGGAATGTTTTATACAATTCACAATGAAATTTTGAGTAATTTATAATTATGCCCATTCATATTTACGTCACCAGATTATTGGCCAATGGTTTACGATGGGCAAGATGAGGATTTTTTTTCTAAATGTTTACAAACGTTCAGTTTGCGTTAATCCGTTGTCAGAAATGGCTTATCTTGGTGCTAAATAACAAAAAAAAATTACATAACCTTTAGTGGAAAGTCTTGCCCATCTAACCGGATGTTTTTTATCTCTGCTGTTAGGTGGTGAAAAAAGTTTGAAAAAATTCGTAAAGACTCAGTATAGTCTAAACAATAACATGTATTTTTTTAATTAAATTTAACCTTGGATTGTGACTAACGATTCTACCTCCTTAAAAAACGATTGTTGGATGGTGAGAAAAAGGAAAAATAATACAGCTCAAATTTCTGCCGCCTCAATATATATATATATATATATATATATATATATATATATATATATTGGGGTGGCAGAAATTTAAGCGGTATTATTTTTCCTTTTTCGCACCATCCAATAATCGTTTTTTAAGGCGTTACCCCCACTTGTAGCACGAAAAAAAGCCTTTTTCATGATTTTTTTAAAAGAAAACCCACCAAACTGTTTTAATCGATCAATACACCATCTTAAAGAACACATCTTGAAGAACTTCCAGTAATTTTTTATTGAAAAATATTACATTGTTTAGTGGCAAATGGCCGTCAATGAAATAATGTTTTCATATACACGGTTTGCAGTGACTAACATTGTGGCGAAGTGGATCATCCGAAAAAAAAAATGCGGATGGATTTAGTCAAATATAAGTATAAACTAGTCTTTAATCGAAGGATTTTAAAAAATATTAATTTTTCACAAAATGGTGGACAGTCAAAGTTAATGGTTCGATGTTAACGAAAAAAACGGCCGTTTTTTGGCTATAAAACGGCCATTTTTTTCGAAAAAAAAAAATCGAACGATTAAAGACTACATTTTTATGTATTAAATAAGCCTGCAAAATTTCAAGAAGATCGGTTCATTAGTGTTCGAGTAATCTTGGTCACCGACTTCAGAAATGCCATTTTGAGAAAAACGCGTTTAAAGTTTCAATTAGCCGGTCGTTTACACAAGGGATTCTTCTCTTTCAATGCTCATATCTCTGTCAATTTTGTTCGGATCGACTTGAAATTTTCAGGACATATTCTCAGATACTTATACTTCAAAAAAATGCAATAAAAAAAATCGATTTTTTCAAAATCGCAAGTGGGGGTAAACCCTTAAGGAGGAAGAAGCGTTAGACACAATCCAAGGTTGAATTTAATAAAAAAATTCATTTTATTATATATATATATATATATATATATATATATATATATATATATATATATACACATACGTTTCTTCATCCAATGCAGCAGTAATTACCACGAACTTCTGTCATCGAGTTAGCTGCGTATCTCGTTTGCAGGTTTCAAGCACTCGACCATTCGCATATCCCATCAAAGTGGCTAGTTTAAATAGTCTCCAGAGCCCCTTCCAATTTACCTACATGCTCTATGAACCGGACAGTTTCCGGTCGCAGAAAGTCGTTTGTACTTTACACATTCCTTGCGGTTCCCTCTATTTCTGTCTCTCATTTTCCGTATACAGGGCGAGTCACGAGGAGCAGAAAATCCGGACATTTCTGCTGAACTTGAAGATGGTCAATATATGGATACATCATGATCAAAATGCTATTGGAAGACTCATAAGAGGTATATTGCCATTGTAACATCATTTTCTTCGACGCCATTTTCTTTTTGATCATTTCTTTTCATAAGTCTTCGATAATTATTTTTATTCGAATGCATCCATATATTTCGTATTTTTAAATCCAGCAGAAACTTTTAAATTATTATCGTTCAATTGACTAGTCATCAATAAATAAAAATTTGCACACGATACGATTAATATTAAACATGGAGCGTGTTTTTTTTTTGCGCTTGCCGAAGTAAAGCTCAGCATCATCAATGCGTCGCCGATTGCCATTATTAAGACGATCGATCGTAATTTCCACCCTCTCGAACCAATCTTCTCGACCTCCAATCGCGGGAAAAAGAATTTGCAATTTAAATTCATCGGTCGCGAGGCGAACTTCCCGATCGTGTTCTCCGCGAGGAAACTCCCGGTCAGGGCGAACGCGCACAGTCCACGGCGAACGATCGGCAAATTTTTTTTTGCCATGATGCAAAAACATGAAAAAAAAAACATAAAATAAAATGAAATGCCGCCGCGAAGTTTCTTTCGCGTCTGGAGCTTTTTGGAATTTGGAGGTCGTCGTCGCGGACGACAGTGAGCTTTTTTACTGACAGTATGATGATGTTCTCGGACCACGACGATTTTGTTTTCGAAAATGACAGATCGGCTTATGCTCGGAGTGTTGGGCACGCTGATGAATTCTTGCGAGGATTGAGAAGGAAATGTTCGAGGCAACTTTTAATGAGATTGAGCCCCGAGAGACGTCAATGATATCCCCTCGTAATCCGATGCCGAGAAGCTTTCCCCCCCCCCCCCCCGCTCCACCCTCTCTCTCTCTCTCTCTCTCTCTCTCTTTCTCTCTTTTATTATACTCCCTCATTACGCAAACACCGGTGCCCACAGTTAAATTAATATCATATATTTATTTTCTCGTGAGCTTTTACGCCATAATTATCAGCGCCCTATTTCTACTTCCGGCGCCCTCAGCACGAGGGCACATGGAAATTGTGATAAACCGGCATCCTTTACTGCTAGATTTAACTGAATTGTCAATTTCTTTACCGTAAAATGGGGTTTAATTGACATGAAGATTATTGATTTTGTTAAAATTTTAACCAGACATTGTTCGTATCATTATGCATGTTTGAGTGAAATTTCAGAACAGTTGACTACATAGATTGGGAGATAATGGGTTTTAAAATTGCAAGTTTTGGCACTGCAGGATCTGTTACCAACTGTTAGCTTTCGAATAATTGTCACATCAAACGTACGTTTTGAATTATTTTTATACATCTACTTGTAAAAAGATGCGTTTTTGAACATTCGGTGATTACATTGAGTGTTTTCATTACTTTGTATAATTATTTTCTATAACTTTTTCTCGCTCAATTAACGCGAAACGAATTGGCAACGTCGAAAATCGTGGTATATCGTAATGTCCAGGTTGGCAGAAGTGTCGCGAATTTAGAGACATATGTGCCCGTTCGTAACCTCAATATCGGCCCCAGGCGCTGTCAAAAATGAATATCGGTCCGAGTTGAAAAAATTCCGCTGGGAAGAAAAAGTGGGCACTAAAGGTGTCTATGATCTCGAGGAAAAAAGTGTTAATAATTTTCCGATGTAAAAAAAATAAAATTATGCATGAAAAGAAATCCGCGTTATTTTGTTTTTGCCTAGAAATGTCTAGAAATGTATCATTTCTGAATATAGTTATCAAATTAATATTAAGTAATTATTACTAATTACGGGGAGGGTAGGGGTTTCAGCGTGAAAAAAAAACACTTTTTTGCGAATTTTTTTCATCTACATGGATAGAGAAAATTTATTAAAACCTTTTGTACATTGTTGAGTGTCATTTCAAGAAGATTCCGTGAAATTTGTATGCGAAAATATCCACAAACAAGCCGGTGACAAAGCTTTTCCGCGAACGCCTTTGGAAAAACACGATTTGCGGTGTTCACTGTATCTCAGCTAGAAATTATCTGAAATCAAGTACCATTAAAATTTAGTCAAAGTATCATCAAATCCTCCCCCCAACGGTCTTTGATAATTCTTTTTTTCATTTCTCAATTTTTGGTGGTCATGTAAAGTGAAAAGTGCTATTTTTCACGAAAAATTCCGCCATTTTGGGGGTGGAAAACTCCCTCAATGTAATAAAAATCTCAAACTAACCGTTGGGGGGAGGTATTTTATATGTAGAAAGTGTGTACCAAGTTTGAAATAAATCGGTCATGTAATTTTCAAATGTCCCGGTGCGTTGGTTTAGTGGTTAGCGTGCTGGCCAGCGGATCGGGAGGTCGCGAGTTCGAAACCCAGTCGCGTACTTTCGTCGGAAAATGTTTTTTTTCGACATTTTTCGGCGAAAGACTAGTTCCGTGACTGGGAAGCGAACTTGTGACCGGCTGTATCGGTATAGGTTTTCCGCAGTTTCCCTATGCCCATGGCAGATATGCCATGGTGAATACGATACAGAGGGGGAAGTCGGCTGCGGCCGCGAGGTGGGGTGGTTGTGGAATGGGGAGGTGGGGTGAGTTGTGGAATAGTTTGATAGAGAAGGTATATGGATGTGGAATGGGAGGTTATAACGAAGTTGAAGTGGATTGGGGACGTAAAAAGGGAAGACCCTGTACGACTGGAAAAAAAAAGAAAAAAAAAAGAAAAATAGTTTTCAAATGGCAGTGTACACGGACTTTGAAAAAGTGGTTTCGAGAAAAACGCGGCAGCGGCTTGTTTTTGGATATTTTCGCGTACAAATTTCACGAAATGTTCTTGAAATGACACGTAACAATGTACAAAAGGTTTCAATAAATTTACTCTATCCATATAGATGAAAAAAAATTGCAAAAAAGTGTTTTTTTTCACGCTGAAACCCCTACCCTCCCCTTAAGAGAATAAGTACCAATAATATTCGTAGTTAATTATCCTGACCGAGTAGTTTGAGGTTCCCGGGCATAATTACCGAATACCGATAAGATAGGTAGCATTTGTGCCGTCTACGACGTTGCCATGATTGTACAGTCTAATATTATGTATGCTAGATTTTCGCACAAATTCGCTATGAATAACATTAATACTTTGATAACGGTACTGTAAATCCTCATTTTTACGGTACCGAGGGTTAGCAAATATTAGGGTAGCAAATATCAATAATGTACTGAAAAATGATCGGGAGTTTTCCATAAGCGTAATGTGATTAGCCCACAAAGGACGGCGGGTTGCCGATTTTTTTTTTTTCTAAAAAACGGCACTGTGAGTCGTATCCAAACTGCACAGGATGATAAGCAAAGAGGTTATAAAGGTTCAGAAAAATTTCAGCTCGGTGGTAGATGTTGACTTAACCCCATAACAACCTTAAGGCCTTATTTACGCGATTTCGTCGATTTTAGAATGTACTTTTCTGGACGCGGTTAAAAAAAATGACGCATATATTGACAACGTTTTTTTTACAAATCATTTACGCACATGGTTAAGGACATGTAAAAAAAAGTCAGAAATATTAACAAATAGCGGATATATAACATAATAAAGCAATGTACTTTTTGCGCGCACGCGTTGAGGGTGAAAGTTGTCGCGATCGATGTGGGTGTCTGAAAAAAAAATAAACATATTTATAATTGCATAATGAATGTATCTTCACTGTGAACCAACAATATTATATAAATACAATAAAATAAAATATAATAAAAAATTATATTTAATTTTAATTAAATAATATAATAGTAATTAAATATAATATGATAAAATATGTTAAAAAATAATAATTTAAATAAAATAAAATATAATAAAATTTATGTAATAAAAATTCGAAACGTAAAATCTTTTACTCAATTTTTTGTCGGTATTTTGTTTTTTTATATTTTTTTGTGTCATTGAAATTTTTGCCTCTATGGTTCACACGGTAGGTGACGATACTGAGAATATGTTGTAAAAATTTCAAAGCGATCTGAACCTTCGTTCGAGTCGGAACTTTCACAAGGTTCAAAAAAATGAATCGTGGAAAAACGGCTTTGAAGTTGGGGGTCGGGCGCGCCGCGCGGTATCTATTATTTACCTCTAAATGCTGTAACTTTAATCATTTTTAGAATTTTTCAATTCTATAATGCTTAAAATATTCCTAAGTGTTCAGCCAATGGAATAAAAAATAAATTTAAAATAAAAAGAAATGAGATTAGTCGCAATTATGGCAAATATAATGGCGACTGCCGTCAGTACGCTCCAAGTGAGACCAGGGTTGACCTTGGCATCTGAAATGTAAAGAATGAGAACGTTAATAATGTTACGACCCTACGCACCCAAAATCGTTACAATCGTACCCCACCCCCCTTACGGTAATTAAACTATCGCAGTGACCAATAAACGCAACCTAAAAAATACACAGTTGCTTGTTTACTAACAAGTTCAATAATTATTCAGAAAATCACCACAATACGCAAACTGTTATATCAACGACGTGACATAAGAAAGAAATTGATCAAATGTCCCCCATGGAAATTTATGTATGTAAAATATATGCCGAAAATATATGCTACATATATATATATATATATAAAATATATATTAGGATATATATATATATATATATATATATATATATATATATATATATATATATATATATATCGGTCGCATATATAGTGACGAAAAATAGAATAATACGTATATATTCAGTATATATGCACCAAATATATGACGCATATATGACCCATATATTTTCGATATATTTTTCTGACCAAAAAAATATATGCTACGTATAAACACTAGGGTGATTCGTTTCAGGGTAACTTTTTTTTCTGACCCACCGTGCCCGAAAACCTTTAGTTGGTACCCAAAAACGAAGTTTCGTGAAAGGGGGGTGTTGTCAACAAAAAATATAGAGGTCGCGAATCAAAATTGAAGGTTTCCCATTTGATTAGCATTGAAAAAAATGTTTTTCTCATTATTAGTGTAACCATTCCGCGAATTTTGATATCGCGATATTTTCCGAGTGGGTTCTCATAGGAAATATGATACTTTACAATAAAGTTCCTTGAGTCATGTCCGTAAATTCAACCGTTTCAGCGGTATCATTATTTCAAGTGAATATTGTATGAAAATATCTATTCAAACGGCTTTAACGCCTAAGCTATTAGATATATCGAAAAAAATTCAAATGAGAACTATGTAGAGAAAGTAATTTGCTACAAAAAAGTCTTATAAGCCGAACCCGTAAATTCAACTCTTTCTCAGCTATAGGTGGATGAAGTAAAAAAAATCTATTTATTTTACTTCATCCACCTATAGCTGAGAAAAAGTTGAATTTTCGGGCTCGGCTTATAAGACTTTTTTGTCGAAAATTACTTTCTCTACAAAGTTTTCATCTGAATTTTTTTCGATATATCTAATAGCTTAGGCGTTACAATCGTTTGAATAGATATTTTGCACAATATTCACTTGAAATAATGATGCCGCTGAAACGGTTGAATTTACGGCCATGGCTCAATGAACTTTATTGTGGAGTATCATATTTCCTACGAGAACCCACTTGGAAAATATTGCGATATCAAAATTCACGGAATGGTAACACTAATAATGAGAAAAACATTGTTTTCAATGTTAATCATATGGGAAACCTTCAATTTTAATTCGCGACCTCTAAATATTCTTTGACAACACCCCCCTTTCACGAAACTTCGTTTTTGGGGGTACCAACTAAAGGTTTTCGGGCACGATGAGTCAAAAAAAAAAGTTGCCCTGAAACGAATCACCCTAATAAACACTATATATGATGCATATATGAGACATATACGACGCATATATTTTCGATATATTTTGAATCTATTTTTTTGTCAAAAAGATATATCAAAAATGTATGCGTCATATATGACTCATATATGTGTCATTTATGCGTCATATATGACACATACATTTTTGATACATATTCCTGACGAGAAATATATGCTGTGTACAAACACTATTACAGATAAACTTAATAAAACTTTAAACTTAAACTTAAAAAAAACTCAACTTACAGTTAAAGTACACTATTACATATAAACACTATATACAACTGTGCTACGCATATCTGCATATATGTGGCATATATGTACGATTTATGCAGTATCTATGTGGTATGTATGCAGTGTGTTTGCAACATAAATGCTAAATATATGTGGTATATATGCAGGGTAAATGCTACATATATCATTGATATATGATACATTGGTATACAGTGATACCACGCATATACATCTCGTATATAAAAATGTTACGAAAATTAGAATTTGGCACATATATGCAACATATATTTTCAATATATGACATACATTTCACATATATTACAATTATTAATAAAATAAATGTGCAGTATATTTTTAATGGGCCCCTCTGTGAGCGTCGGTTTTGTGGGAAGTGGCGCGTATCACTGCCAAGCCTATCGAGGTTTGCACGACTTGTACTTTCGTGAATATACGCAGTGTTTCAACCGTACCCCGTTACAACCGTACCCAAACAAGGAAAGGTTGCGAGGTCGATCTCTCCTATTTCGATGAAATTTGGCATGCTTGTAGAATGGGTAGAAATAGGCGACACGTATTTTTTTATATCCGCAGAACCCGATTTTCAAGGGTTGTAACGCACCCTCGAAAATAGGGGTGTTTTTCGTTTTTCGTCGATAACGTTTGAACGGTACGAGATGTGAAAAAATGTCAAATGGCAACAATGTTTGCTTTTTCTTGTACTATACATTGGAGATGAGAACGATATCGTTAACGACGAAAAACCAAAAACACCCCTATTTTCGAGGGTGCGTTTCATCCCTTAAAAATCGGGTACCGTAGATACAAAAAAATACGTGTCGCCTATTTTTGCCCATTCTACAAGCATGCCAAATATTATCGAAATCGGAGAGATCGACCTCGCAACCTTTCCTCCTCGTAAGTCTCAAAAATGAAACAAATCTTTTCTTTCAAAAAAAAATCGTAAAAATCGGCAAATTTTTTCCGCGCCCAGAGCTATCTCCATCCTCAAAGTTTGCTCTTCCCTCAATCGCAAATTAGCCACAATGCGCGATCAAGATCGCGACAATATTATTCGGATAAATAATTCATTTTGCAGAACGATCGACTCGAGCGAGGCCAACGTGTCGAAAATCGAGAGCATCCTGGAAACCTTTACTCGCCTCAAAATGTAGGAAATGCGCGAAGTAGATTGTCCGATTTTTTTAACGACTCGGACAATGAGAGCGGCCATGGCGCCCATACCGGAAATTCCTTCTTAGACGTCTATAGAAAAAAAAAAAAAAAAAAAAAAAATGTCGTGGGCAACGATATTGCCACCGAGTTATTCGAATGCTCGAAACACGACGACCGCCACACTTGTCGAGCAATACAATGTCAGTGCTAATTATACGAGTAACGAAACAATTCCGTACACGCCGTACGTCGAGCGACCGGAAACTTACATCGTGCCGATCATATTTTTTCTGATCCTCGTTATCGGCGTCACTGGCAACGGTGTGCTCGTCCTGACGATACTGCGAAACGCAAAAATGAGAAATGTCCCGAATACTTACGTACTCTCATTGGCCCTTGGAGATTTACTGGCAAGTACACATTTTCGCTATTACATGTTCCGTTTTGGAAAAACTTTTTCGTTATCCAAATTTTCTATCGTGCTTGTGCATTTTTTGGCTTCATTTCGATAGATTTTGTTGACATTTTAACCGGACATTATTCATGTCATTATCAGAGTCGCGAAATTTGTAATGGAAAAGTAATGCATTATTTATTACTTTTTTTTAAGGGTGATGAAAAAATATTTCATTTTCCGTTACATTACATTCAGTAATGTAAAAAAAATCCATTACTCATTACATTGGATTTTGTAACGTCGAAAATGTCCATTGTTCATTACATTATATTTTGTGTTGTAAAAAATTTCCAACAGTCATTGCATTACATTTTGTAATGTGAAACATTTCCTTTACAAAATGCAATGTAATGTGTAATGAGAAAAAAAGTTCATTACACATTACATTGTAATGGGTAATGGATTTTTTTTTTACATTGCAGAATTTAATGTAATGAGTAATGGAATTTTTTTACATTACAAAATTTAAGGTAGTGAATAATGGAATTTGTTCACATTACTGATGTAATGTAAATAATCTCCATTGCTCATTACAAGGTAATATGGATTATCATTTGTTTCCCACCGAGATCGACTCAGTGCAAAAACCGCTGCCCCTAATGGGACAGTAGGAAACGCATAATAATCCTTATTACATTGCAATGAATAATGAAGATTTTTTACATTACATTGCATTAGTAATGTGAAAAAAATCCATTGTTCATTACATTACATTTTGTAATGTGAAAAAAATCCATTACTCGGTACATTAAACTTCGTAATGTAAAGAAACTCCATTGCTCATTACATTTGACTTTGTAATGTAAACAAATTCTATTACCCATTACATTGGACTTTATTGTAAAAAAGTTCCATTACCCATTACATTGTAGTGGGCAATGAAAATATTTTACATTACAAAATGTAATGTCATGAGGAATGGAATATTTTTACATTACAAATTCCAATGTAATGAGTAGTGAAATTTTTTTACATTACACAATCCAATGCAATGCGTAATGGCAATTGTTTGCATTACAAAATGTAATGCAATGAGTAACGGAAATTTGTTACATTACTGAATGTAATGTAATGGGTAATGACATTTTTTTCATTCCACAATGCAAAGTAATGAGTAATGAAAACACTAATGCATTATAAAAAATAATGCATTATTTGCAACATCGGTCACTATACGTGTTTGAGTGAAATTTCAAAACAGTCGACTATTTAGATTGGCAGATAATCGGTTTTGAGATTGCAACTTTTAACACTGAAATTTAACATTGGAATTTAGACAGAATAATTTTTCGTACAAAAATATTTGTCTTCTATAATAAGAAGACATATCGCAACACCGCATCGTTCCACGTATCCAATGACGTGAGTTTGCGCGGCATATTTAAAATAGTACTGCAACACAAATTTTTATTTCGAAGTCATTTTTAATCCAACAAATTTTTTAAGCGGCCAGTCCACTTTGGAGCCACGAAAAAAGGCTATTTTCGCGATTTATTTTTGAGGGTTTTATAAAAGATATGAATATAAAAGTTGTTGGGCTTGATAAATAAAGTCTTGAAATGGATAAAAAAAAAATTATTCATTTTCAAGTACAAAAACCATAGTTTAACGTAACGCCTCAAAAATAGGTGGGCTAGGTAGCTTCATCACAACTCCGCAACGGCTTGTCTAAAACAAAACAATCAAAGTCCATTAGATTCAGTATGACACCAGCTACAAAATGACACTCGGATATAAAGTTATCAAATATATCAAATATTTTAAGTTAAATATATAGTTAAATAAAGTTAAATATCTAGTTAAATAGTTAAATATATAGTTAAATAAATTAAGTTAAATATATAGTTAACGGCGGGGTAAAGTTAATTCGGCGAAAAAAAGGCATGTTTTTAAGATTTTTTTTTTGGCGTAACGAATAGTGTTCGTTTATTGAAAAATTTACATATAATAAAGTAACATTTGAACAACATTCTCCTAAATTTGGATTGCAAAATATTCAAAATTGAGCGAGTGAAAATTAAACCCCAGAGGCGCCTCGAAAAAAAGTTGGTTTGCGGTGTGCACCATAACTCGCAACAGAATCATCTGAAATAAAAAAATCAAAATGCATTTGTTAAAGGAGATGTTTCTCGAGGTAATGACGGGAGGATTTTTTTTCGATTTTTCGATTTTTCGTAGCACTTGGGAGCCAAAAACCCGATTTTCGCTAAAAAAATCGGCTAATTTGTTGTTGAAAAATGAGTAATTATTTAAAAAAAACAAAAAAGCTCTCGACAATACCTGATGAATTATGTGAAGAAGTACCGTGCAAAATTTCAAAGCGATTGGTCCAGTAGATTTTGAGTTATCGTGCACACGGACTTCAAATATGACAAGTCTCAGAAAAACGGTTTGAAAAACGCAGAAGAGTTTGGTCGGCATGGAGCAATAGACGCTCAATAACTTCTCATAACTTCTCATAACTTCGTCAATTTTACTCCGATCGACTTGAAATTTTAACACAATATTCTTGATATATTATGCATTCATTTAAAAAATTTAAAAAAAATGAAAAAAAAATTTAAATACATTACCCCGCCCTTAAATAAAGTTAAATATATAGTCAAATATATTAAAGATATAAAGTTATAAATATATCAAAAAATAAAAAAATGGCAAATGAAAAACGAAAAAAGTTTTTTAAAACTCGTTTTTTCGCAGTTTTTCGCAAAAAAAGAGTAAAAATCAACATTTTAAAACCATCGAGGGTCGGATCGGATTAAAAACGTCACGAGAATCGGATTATTAGTTTTAGAGATACGATGGAGCTAGATTTTGAAAACGTTCTTTCGAGAAAAACGCGTTTGAAGTTTATACTGTGAAAAACTCTTACCTAAATTCCTGCACCGTACAAAATCCCTTCTGATTGCTCATCATCGTCGATTTCTTCAAGTCTTGCTTGCTTTCGATTTTTTGAAATTTCCAAAGTGGACTGGCCCCTTAATTAGTTATGAATGAACCAACACTTTTATTTGTTAATGAAGATAACATAAACAATATAAAATATTAATATTCACAATGCAAATATTTTTTTCATAATAAAAGTTTTAACTCGAGGAACACGATAATTATTTTTTTCTCGCAATATTGAACAATACTGTTCTGCGGTATTGCCATATGTCTTCTAATTATAGGGGGCAAATATTTTTAACGAATAATTATTCTGTCTTTACTGAACGTTTTTAGTAAAACTGAATAGTAAAGGCAGTTTTGTCACTCTTTCCCTAACTAGTTTGCTATCGAAACATTATTTTTATTCGAAATTTATAAGCCCGATAGAATGGGACGACGAATTATGCGACATAATTTTCGGTAAATGTAGACCCTGCAGTGTCAAAAGTTGCAATTTTAAAACCCATTATCTCCCAACCTAAATAGTGGACTGTTCGGAAATTTCACTCAAACATGCATAATGACATGAACAATGTCTGGTTAAAATTTGAACAAAATCTATAGAAATCAAGAGCGCGCGCTCGTTCCACCTTAAGGGAGGACATCACTGTGACGTGCTGGCAAAAGGTCGTTTTTCCCGATTTTTTTGTCCACTACAATATTTATTTGGGATTCGGGAAAAAGGTAGTTTATTAAGCATACATTGGACTTATTACGAGTAAATTAAAAAAAAAAAATTAACAACTTTATTGAGGTATAATAGAGCCTCTGTATGAAAAATGTGGTTGATCTAAAGAATCAAAATAAATAAGTTTTATAATCTATATAAATGTAGCTCACGTTGTACGTAGACGTTTTTCGAAAAAAATCGCAATGGTGAGTGTTTAAAAGAACGTGTAATATTGACGACATTTTTAATTATATATAGGGGGCTAAAAAATGCTAAATAAAAAAACACCTATGTACAACTGCATTTACGAAAATTTTGGTTTTTAAAAATTGAAAATCCGACGTTTTAGCTAGAGTTATGATTCCGAGCTGGTCGAGAAAAATCTTTTCGAGAAAAACGTGATTGAAAGTTTTAGTACCTATATGTAAATCGTTGCGCTCACTAAATCGTCTGCAACTTGGCCAATTTTAAATATTTTTATTTGAATTCGTTTTTTTAACATATTGTTGAATATGTAGGTATACTTTGAGAGAAAATGCAATGTAAATGATTTGTCTTACCGGTCACAGTGATGTCCCGCCTTAAGAGGGATGCATGTATCTGTATATATATATTTTAGGAACGAATGTATATATATAAAGTATCGATCTTATGTAGGGTTGACATATACAAATGCCCGAAATGCGATCTTTTTCACTTTTCGAGAAAAAAAGCATTTTTTTACTTTTATCTTTTGTGTGTGTACTTTTCTCGCGATTATTTTTTATTTGTGTGATGAAAAAATGACCAATTAAACACTGACGTTGACGCCTTGGATTTTGATTAAAAGTTATAAAAAAATAAGTTTGAGAGGGTTAGTCACTAAAGTTCAGATGATGAAAAAAAAAATAGTTATACTAGCCTAAATGTCTTACAATTGATTTTAAAAACTTTTAAGCGCAGAGTACATACAGAAAAGAGGAAAAAATAAAAGCCTCAGCTGCAGAGAGGTGCGAAACATTTTTTTTTACCGTTTTAAAAAAAATTGTGATCTTTTAGTATGTGAGGGGGTGCCTGTGTGTAAACTCCCTTAGAGATTATACGTTGGAAATAAAGACTGCCGCTACTATGTTTCGCTACGCTTTTAAGGAGGTGCTTAAGAGGGATGTACATATATAATGCCCCCTTAACCATCCTCTAAAAAGGCAGCAAGAAATATATATCCCACCCCTTTGTAATATAAATGGCACTTTTTAAATTTGACAGCTGCAGCACTTGATCAAAGTATGAATTTCTTATTCTTGCCGAAATTATTCTTCATCTTAATAATTCTGTTCAAAATGTAAAAAATAAATATATACCCTTGGGAGTAGCTTAATTGAAATAAACGTAGGGTGTATAAATATAGATAATATTTCCTTCAATTATGGCAGTACAGTTTTTTGTTGAAAAAAATTGTTCATCGAGCATTGCCGAAGAGAAATTGAAAAAAATTGAATTATGTTATGAAGAGTCAGGGTATACCTAATTCTTCATAATATCGATGAAATTTTTCGATCAAATGTGCATTTCAAATATGAATAAAAATAATTAAATTGAATTAAATGTCAATTTTAAATATGAATAAAAATATGAATTTCTCATTATTTCCAAATTCATTCTGCATCCTAATAACTCTGTACAAAAAGTAAAAATTCAAGAAATATATACCGTTGGGAGTAGCGTCATTAAAATAAACGTAATATGTATGAATAAAGGTAATATTTCCTCTCATTTCTGCTTTTTATTGAAAAATTCGTTCCTCAAGCACGGCAGCTGTCAAATTGGAAAAATGGCATTTTGTTATGTAGGGTCAGGATATACCCGATCCTTCATAACATAGATGCCATTTTTCTATTTGACAGCTGCCGTGCTTGATCAAAATATAAATTTCTTATTCTTTCCAAATCCATTCTTCATCCTGATAACTCTATTTAAAAAGTTAAAAATAAATATATAACCTTGGGAGTAGCCTAATTAAAATAAGCGTAGTGTGTATAAATGTAGATTATAGTTCCTCCAATTTCACCAGTACTTTTTTGTCGCAAAAATTCGTATCCTACTGCAATGTTTTTTTTAACAAAATTCCACCCGTTGATAACAGCACGTGCACGTTGATACATTTCAAAAATTCGTGCACATTGAAATCCTCATCCGATTTCTGTTAAATTCAATAATTAAATCCGCCCGTGGCATCCCTTTGAGCCAAATTTTCCGGGCCGATGAAAAGTACTTTATTCCAGTTACGTGATGCACGAAACGCGAAAATTAATTATCCACGATCAGGTGAACATGGAATAAATACAAGCCCGCGAATACATTCGAGCTGTCCGTACGATCAAATTTCTTGCCATTTTTGTTTTATCGGACCGTGACTTTTCGCCAAAAAAAAAACGTAAAAAAAATATACGTTCGTTATTTTTTTTCCATTTTTGTTTTAGGCACCGCACCACGGTTCGTGCGCGGTACGAGGGTGTATTTTTCGTAATTATTTTCAAGCAAAGGATAAATGGAATTTTTTTTATTAATACTCATAGGCAATATGTACATATAGAAGACTGTATACAAATTTTTGTACTCGAATCTGAAGTATAGTTTGCGGTGTACGCCGCTTCCAAGAGGACACTCTGACGAAATTGCTGCTCGAGGGTTGACAGCGATTAAACCGTACGGTTCATCTGAAAAATAAAATAAAAATATATTTAGAAACTAGACATATAGGTTTACAGCATCACGTAGGGGAATTTCGATACCTAAAGAAAAAATGGCGGACGAGCGAATTTTTTTCCCGATTCTCATACAGTACAGTCGTGCTGTCGCTGAAAAAATCCCGGAATCGGAGAAAATTAGAAGAAGGCTAGTTTTTTGACAAGTGATTTCCAAGTTTGCCTAAAAATCGGGGTGTAGGGTTCTTTTTTAGGGGATGAAAGGAGATGGGGGTGGATTAATGCCAAACGACAACCCCTACGAGGTCGGCGCCGTGAGACAAAATGTTCAGAAAAATCCGAGCTTTAGTTTTGTCCACAGCGCCGAAGTCGTGGAAGTTCATTTTAAGGGTGAAAAAGTGGGGTGAAATTTTGAACAATCGGTTTTAATTCAATAACTCTTTAGAAAAAAATCCTACGTTTTTTGTTCACATGGGAACGTTGTAGCCCTTGAAAAGACGCGTCGATCGAGTATTCGATCATCACTCTCCGATAATATCTTCACCCCCAAAAAATGGTAAAAAAAACAAAAAAAATTGTTTATTGAATAACTCAAAAACAATCGGTTTTCCGAGTATGGTTCAAATGTACGAAATGTAGAGAATAATTTTCTCCATATTTTCTTTGCCATGGACCACCCTTGAATTTTGATTTTCCAACCCCTCTCGGGGGTTGAACATTCAAAATGAAATTCTGGGAAAACTATTGACGGCACGAATTCGCCGCCGTGGAAGAATTTGTAGCTTGAACCCTCAGCTACATCTTTGCCCACAGCGCCAAACTCGTAACTCTTCAGTTTCGGTCAATAGTTTTCCCAGAATTTCATTTTGAATTTTCAACCCCTGAGAGGGCTTCGAAAAAGCAAAATTCAAAAGTTGTGCATAGGAACGAAAATATAGAGAAAAATATTCCCTACATTTCGTACATTTGAACCATCCCCGAAAAATCGATTGTTCTTGAGTTATTCAATAAACAATTTTTTTGTTAATTCTTCAACAATACTTTTGGGGGTGAACATATTATTGGAAAGGGTTGATCGAATACTTGATCGACGCGTCTTTTCAAGGGCTACAACGTTTCCATTTGAAGAAAAATTGTATGAATTTGTCCTAAAGAGTTATCGAATGAAAACTGATTTTTCAAAATTTCACCCCACTTTTTCACCCCCAAAATGAACTTCCACGACTTCGGCGCTACGGACAAAAATAAAACCCGGATTTTTCCGAACATTTTGTCTCCCGTCGCCGACCTCGTGGGGATTGTAGTTTGGCATTAAACCACCCCCATCCCCTAAAAAACCCTACCCCCCCGATTTTTAGGCAAACTTGGTTTTAGCACGCGTGGCACCTACAAAATCACCTGTCAAAAAACTAGCCTTCATCTAATTTTCTCCAATTCCAATACACAGCACGACTAAACTAATAAAAAATTTTCATCATTCATAAAAAAAGTAGGAGGGGGCTCTTTATAAAAAATCCCCACGTGGTGCCACGGAGACTGGATTTTCGAAAAGTTTAAGACTTGGCGCATGCAAATCGTGCAACCGGTCGTGCACTTCGAATGGTTTCACATAAAATGTCGTATCTCCGCTAATTTTGCAAATATCTTTTAAAAAATTGGTCAGACCATTTTTAACGAATGTATCTTTCAGAAAATAAAGAAATTTTTTTTTTTTACCGTGGTGTGGTGCCTTCATCGGACAGTCAATTTTCGCCGAGAAAAAAATAATAAAAAAATACACGTTCGTTATTTTTTTTCTGGATAGGATTTTGCGCTTGGTTTATTGTTTATTGCGCGTTCGAGCCCGGCGAGCCAATTTGTATCGCGTGTCCGGGCGATTTATCCCTGCCGTCTGACCACGGACTATCCCATTTATTTCTCGCTTTCTCGGCGCGGTATATGATATAAAAAAAAAACGAAAAAAAAAAAATTGGGAGGGTAAAGAAAATGAAAATGATAAATATGAATCGTCCGGCGTTTAGGTTATAGTGACGTGCGTTCCTTTTACCGCGACGATCTATACGATCGAGTCCTGGCCGTTCGGCGTCGTGGTGTGCAAAATTTCCGAATGCGCCAAAGACGTCTCGATCGGCGTTTCCGTATTTACCCTCACGGCACTCTCGGCCGATCGATTTTTCGCCATAGTCGATCCACTGAGGAAACTTCACGCTACTGGTAACGAGATGAAAAAAAAATGAAACAAAATAAAACGTAATTTATTCCATTATTTTTTATTTTTCTTATTTTCCTTTTTCGTTCAGGGGGTGGAAGAGGAGCGATGCGATTCACTAGCATAATAGCCGGACTCATCTGGCTGTTGGCAATTGGATTTGCAATTCCAGCCGTTTTCTCGTACGTAAAAGTCATGAAAGTCAACAACGATCGTGAATTCGAGGTACGATAATCTCGTTATTCTAATTTCCAACGTACTTGCCTCCGAGGATGCTCCGAGCGTACCCCTTAATGCGTTTATCCAGATTCTTTTTCTTACCTCTTCGTCACAATCAGTTCGAGAGTAAAATATAGACCATTTTCAACATCTCAAATTTTAAATTTCAACCATTTTTTTCCCTTTTCGCAAGCAATTTGATGAAAATGAAAAAAATTATTCGGAGGCATTTTTTCTGAACTACAAATTGGCGACTCGACACGTGATGATTTTAACAATTTTTTTCCCCCCTTTTTTCGGAATTGATTTGATGTAAAAAAAATTATTCGAGGCATTTTCTCTGTACTCAAAATTGGCCAGACGATTCGCGATAATTTACAACAATTTTTCTTCTTCTTTTATTCGTAACTAATATGATGGCGAGAAAAAAATAATAATTCGGAGACATTTTTTTGAGTTTGACATTGACGTCGGAGCAATCAACGAAAGTCGATTCGCGATCAATTATAAGGGAGTATTAACTTGAAGAATGATTTTTCTATTTAAGATCTGCTATCCGTTCCCCGAGGAGTATGGCGAATCATACCGACGATGGATTATCGTCGGCCGATTCTTCATTTATTACCTTATACCCTTGCTCGTTATCGCTGTGTTTTATTTACTCATGGCACGACATCTCGTTCAGAGCACGAAAAAAATACCAGGAGAAATGCAAGGCCAGGTGAGATTTTTAAAAAATATTTATTCCATGCCCCCATTATATTTAAACGTTTTTTTATTTCTCGTTGTATGTATTTTCGACTCTTTTTCGTTGCCCTGCTAGTGCTCTTATTCACGTAATATGTTTGAATACTGATATGATTAATAAATTATAAATACGCAAATTGTTTCCGATACTAATGTAATCATATATTATCATTATTATTATTATTATTATACTATATTGATATATTAATCAACCAATCATTTAATCAATTAATTAAAATAGTATATGAGGCATTCCACGTCACTTCAGCCAGTAAAAAAAATGCACAAATAATTTTGAAAAATATAGTTACTTTATTGAAAAATATTCACCGAGTGTCGAAATTAAAAAAAAAATCTGACTTTTTTTCTCGTTGATTACCATTTTTTAACATTTTTCCATTCAAATGGCTGTATTTTTGGCAGGATTTGACGTATTTACATTCGTAAAAAACGAAAATGTGCGTCTTTTTATACTCTTTCAGAAAAAAATTAATTTAGATTTGATTGAGCAAGTCGAACGTCCGTTTCAGGCCAAAGTATGCAAAAATATTTTTTTTCTCAAGGAAAAACACTTGTTATTTTATTTTTTTAAGTTTCCCCGAATTGTGAATCGAAAAACGAATTTTTGGTATTTTTTATATTATGGGATTCCTAAACACCGTGAAGTAACCGCCATTTTTATTTTTAATTTTTTTTTAATAATATTCAATTGTAGAGTGCGGAGCACTCCAAGGCTCCAATACATGTGACATATATGTCATATGTATTTCAAAAACCTGCAGCGAGTGCTCCACACTCTTCAATCGAATATTAATTTAAAAATTAAAAAAAATAAAAATAGCTGTTACTTCACAGTGTTTAGGAATCCCATAATATAAAAAATACCAAAAATCCGTTTTTCGTATTCACAATTCGGGGAGATTTTTATAAATAAAATAACGAGTGTCTTTCCTTGAGAAAAAAAAATATTTTTGCATATTTTGCCCTGAAACGGACGTTCGACTTGCTCAATAAAATCTAAATTAATTTTTCTGGAAGGCTAGGAAAAGACGCACACTTTCGTTTTTTACGAATGTAAATACGTCAAATCCTGCCTAAGATACAGCCAATTGAATGGGAAAATATTAAAAAATGGTAATCAACGAGAAAAAACGTCAGAATTTTTTTTTAAATGTCGACACTCGGTGAATATTTTTCAATAAAGTAACTCGATTTTTCAAAATTATTTGTGGATTTTTTTTTACCGGCTGAAGTGAGGTGGAATGCCTCATATATATTAATATATTAATATATTAATATACACTACTGGCGAAAATGAAAGGATCGAAAAAAATTCCCGAAACTTTTAGGTCATTTTTAAATTGCTCTATCTCCGCACAAAATTATCGTAGGAGAAAATTAAACAGAGCATTTTAAAGCTTGAAATCTCTAATTTTTGAACTTTGACTTATAAATGTTTTTTAATGCAATAATAACGTTCATTAAATTTTTTGTTACAAAAACTCCAAACTTTGATCATTGGATCCACCGGAAATAAAAAATCGGAGCAACTTAACGCTTGCGAACTTTTTATGGACCCTATACACGTAGAAAAATGGCTCAAACATAATAGTTGCGAGGGTTATCTGCGAAGATATCGTAACTTTTGGGGTTTGAGGAACATACGCCATTTTTTACATTTTTTTACATCGATATTTTACGCGATCTCAAATGTTTTATTTTAATGAATTTTTCCACCTAAAGGGCATACTTTTAGCTTTCTGGAACTACCCGCCAACATTCTATATGATGATTGGTTCGTGAGATATTGATTATCAAACTCGAAAGCGTTATTTTGACTTTGATAACCGATAACTGGGCGACAAATCATTCGTACAGACCCCTTTTAAACCTCAAATTAAAGAGGAAGAAACAAGTAAAAGACATCTGATTTCGTCATTAATAAAAATCAGAAATATCCTGCGTCTGGAGAGCTGTGAGAAAAAAAATCGACACTTTTTCCTTCGCGATTTTTGTTTTCATTCATTAGTGACAAAAGGTAAGGAGAAAAATTGGAAGTCAAAGCTCGAAAACTAGATATTCAAAGTCCCAAAATGCTTTATTCAAATTCGATGATTTTCCGCGGAAATAGAGCATTATGAAAATAGCCTAAACATTTCGGAAATTCTTTTGTTCCGTCAATCTTCGTCAATAGTGTATTGATCAATAAATCAATTAATATATCGTTATAATATATAAATACAGTAATATACATATTAAGGGGTCTTCTCACTTTAGACGCTAAAAAAACGGTATTTTCATGAATTTTTTTAATAGCTTTATATTTAAATATTTATATGAAAGTTGTTACACTTTATAAATACACTTACGAAATACATTTTTTTAAATTATTTATTTATTTAAGTCACTATTGGGAGACGAAAATACTAGTTAAAAAAATGTCCTACAAAAATCGTAAGTCTGTACTGTTGATGAAATCTCGAAGATGGATCATCCCAAACAAAAAAATCACACGGTTTCAGATTCAGTATGTTAATGACTATAGCGCATAACATACGATTTTTTATATATGCAAAAATAACAAAATGGCGGACATTTTTCAAAAAAAAAAAAACAAAAAAATCGCGTTTTTTCACTGTTTTTGGCAAAAAATAGTAAATATCAAAATTTAAAAAAATCCTTGATATGTGCCATACCTATAGTTGTAAAGAATATGTGGTTAGAATTTCATAAGGATCGGTTCAGTAGTTTCGAAGATTTTATCAACAAGCCGTCAAAAAACGGTATTTCGAGAAAAACGCGTTTAAAGTTTGTTTGGGTTACATAAATACCTACATTTCTCGAAATGTATTTCGAAAGTGTATTTCTTAAGTGTAACAACTTTTATATCAATATTTATAACATAAACCTATTAAAAAAAATCATGAAAATATGTTTTTAGCGTCTAAAGTGAGAAGACCCCTTAATGGATTGATATATTAATAAAAAATATAAATAAGAATTATTATTACATAGTATACAAATACATATTATTTTTGTAAATATTTTTTCACATTTCCCATTTTCAAATTATGTCTATATAATTATAAAATATATGCATATTATTACGATTTATTAAGGGGCCAGTCCACTTTGAAGCCACGAAAAAAAAGACTATTTTCGCAATTTTTTTTTTGAGGATTTTATAAAAGATATGAACATAAAAGTTGTTGGGCTAATGAATAAAGTCTTGAAATACATAAAAAAAAAAATTCATTTTTATTCACTTTTAAGTACAAAAACTATAGTTTAACGTAACGCCTAAAAAATAGGTGGGCTAGGTAGCTCCATTACAACTCGGCAACGACTCGTCTGAAACAAAAAAATCAATGTCCATTAAACTTAGTATGACACCAGCTACAAAATGACCCTCGGAAATAAAGTTTTATCAAAAAATATGAAAATGGCACACGAAAAACGAAAAAACGATTTTAAAAACGCGTTTTTTCCGCAGTTTTTTCGCAAAAAGAAGACTAAAAATAAAAATTTAAAAGTTCATACTATGAAAAACTCTTACCTAAACTCAATCCGTAATTCCTGCACCTATTTTGACACAATATTTCTGAACGTATGTACTTTCGAAGACAGTAGAAAAAAATCGATTTTTAGAAATTTTCAAAATGGACTGGCCCCTCAAAATAATTCAAATTCCGGCGAATCGCGAAAATGAATGTTCATTATCTACGAAGAAACATAACATTTTGTTCGTTGCGATTGAAAACGTGCAGGAAAAACAGGTGAAGGCGAGAAAAAAAGTAGCACGTATGGTCCTCGCTTTCGTGGCCGTGTTCGCCTTGTGTTTCTTTCCTCAGCACGTGTACATGCTCTGGTTCTACTTTCATCCGTCAGCCCAGGAAGATTACAACGGTTATTGGCACTTTTTTCGTATTCTCGGATTTTGTCTGGCATTCATGAACAGTTGCATCAATCCGATCGCCCTTTACTTCGTCAGTGGATCATTTCGCAAATATTTCAACAGGTGAGCCTTTTCACCAACAGGTACATTTTATCGAACGATTTTATTTGTTTTGATCGATCAACATGGTGATGGTTTTTGGGGAAAAAAATGGAATTCCTGAAAAAGCGACGACGTTTGTCGACAGCTGCATGCATTTACGAAATTATAACCAGTGTCGGGATGTTTCTATTCAAAGGTCACGTCCTTTTTGACAGCCGATTAAAGGGAAGCTTTTTTTTTGAATTTTTGCTTTAAATAAAAGCTGCATAACATTTTTAGGGTTCCGTACCCAAAGAGCAAAAAGGGGCCCTATTGCTGGCACTCTGAAATTTGGATATTTTGTGTTGATCCAATACCGAATATTGAATTAGAAATTCAATGAAATTATTTTTCATGGTTCCACGCATGAAAAAGGAGCAGGAAAAAAATTCTTACCCTGCCATGTGGGATGTCATTGTCTGAAGCTCTTCGAGTAGAGTACAAATATAATTTTTTTTCCTTTTTGTCATGAAAAATAAAAAAGGGGGGTTCGTCATAGTTGTCAGTTTTGGACCATTTTTATTTTTGGAGTTTGGAATTTTTGTATATTATGTACCATATACTGTATTTAAACGACATATACTGAAAACGCCGATTCATAATGTAGAATATATAATAATGTATCGTATACATAATACAAACGCCTATTCATAATGCAGTATATATGATAATTTATTGTATACATAATACAATAAATTTATAATGAAAATATATAGTACAGTCGTGCTGTATATTGGAATCGGAAAAAATTAGAAGGCCAGTTTTTTGACAGGTGATTTTGTAGGTGCCACGGGTGCTAAATCCAAGTTTGCCTAAAAAACGGGGTGTAGGATTTTTTTTAGGGGATGGGGGTGGATTAATGTCAAACTACAACCCCCACGAGGTCGGCGCCGGGAGGAAAAATGTTCAGAAATATCCAGGTTTTATTTTTGTCCACAGTGCCGAAGTGGTGGAAGTTCATTTTGAGGGTGAAAAAGTGGGGTGAAATTTTAAAAAATCAGTTTTCATTCGATAACTCTTTAGGAAAAATTCATAGAATTTTTGATTAAATGGGAACATTGTAGCCGTCGAAAAGACGCGTCGATCGAGTATTTGATCATCCCTCTCCAATAATATCTTCACCCCCAAAAGGATTGTTGAAGTGCCAAAACAAAAAAATTGTTTATTGAATAACTCAAAAACAATCGATTTTTCGGGGATGGTTTAGATGTATTAAATATAGAGAATAATTTTCTCTATATTTTCTTTCCTATGGACCACCCTTGAATTTCGCTTTGTCGAACCCTTCTCAGGGGTTGAAAATTCAAAATGAAATTCTGGGAAAACTGGTGACCGAAAATAAAGAGATACGGTTTTGGCGCTGTGGACAAAAATGTAGCTGAGGGTTCAAGCTACAAATTCTTCCACGGCGGCGAATTCGTGCGGTCAATAGTTTTCCCAGAATTTTATTTTGAATTTTCAACCCCCGAGAGGGGTTGGAAAATCAAAATTCAAGGGTGGTCCATAGAAACGAAAATATAGAGAAAATTATTCTCTACATTTCTTACATTCGAAACATGCTCGAAAAATCGATTATTTTTTAGTTATTCAATAAACAATTTTTTTTGTATTTTAACCATGTTTTGGGGGGTGAAGATATTATCGGAGAGTGATGATCAAATACTCGATCAGCGCGTCTTTTCGAGGGCTACAACGTTCCCATTTCAACAAAAAGTGTACGATTTTTCTCTAAAGAGTTATTGAATTAAAACTGATTTTTCGAAATTTCACCCCACTTTTTCATCCCCAAAATGAATTTCCACGACTTCGGCGCTGTGGACAAAACTAAAGCCCGGATTTTTCTGCACATTTTGTCTCATGGCGCCGACCTCGTAGGGATTGTAGTTTGCCATTAATCCACCCCCATATCCTTTCATCCCCTAAAAAAAAACCTTACACCCCGATTTTTAGGCAAACTTGGATTTAGCACGCGCAGTACTTACAAAATCACCTGACAAAAAACTAGCCTCGTTCTAATTTTTTCCGATTCCGGGGTTTTTCAGCGACAGCACGACTGTACTAATATGAAATTGTTGTTATTGAAATATTTACAATACCAAATGACTTAGTTTTGGAGTCGGTGCCAGTCAAGAACGAGAGATTGACGTCACGGAAGAAACGAGATTGAAAATTTAAGGGCGGGGTAAAGTATTTAATTTTTTTTTAATTTTTTTTTAAATTTTTAAATGAATGCATAATATATCAAGAATATTGTGTTAAAATTTCAAGTCGATCGGAGTAAAATTGACCAAGTTATGAGTATTTGAGCGTCTATTGCTCCATGCCGTTCTCTTCTCTTCTGCGTTTTTCAAACCGTTTTTCTGAGACTTGTCATATTTGAAGTCCGTGTGCACGATAACTCAAAATCTACTGGACCAAGCGCTTTGAAATTTTGCACAGTACTTCTTCACATAATTCACCAGGTATTGTCGAGAGCTTTTTTGTTTTTTTTAATAATTACTAATTTTTCAACAACAAATTAGCCGATTTTTTTAGCAAAAATCGGGTTTTTGGCTCCCAAGTGCTACGAAAAATCGAAAAATCGAAAAAAAAAATCCTCCCGTCATGACCTCGAGAAACATCTCCTTTAACAAATGCATTTTGATTTTTTTGTTTCAAATGATTCTGTTGCGAGTTATGGTGCACAGCGCAAACCAACTTTTTTTCGAGGCGCCTCCGGGGTTTAATTTTCACTCGCTCAATTTTGCATATTTTGCAATGCAAATTTATGAGAATATTGTTCAAATGTTACTTTATTATATGTAAATTTTTCAGTAAACGAAAACTATTCGTTACGCCAAAAAAAAAATCTTAAAAATATGCCTTTTTTTCGCCGAATTAACTTTACCCCGCCGTTAAAAAAGACTGTAGATCGTACATTGCATTTATTTTTCTTCGTCTCTTTTGCTGCGAAAAATGTGACAATATTGGCAATTGACTGGTACCGAGTCCAAAAATAAGTCATTTGGTATTGTAAATATTTCAATGACAATAATTTTATATATTTTTATTATTAGCTTGCAGCAGGAGTATGCAAAGCTTCCTTTTGCCATCATCACCCTATATGGTTTCAGTTTAGTACTACCAAAGAACTAAGACAGAAAAAAGCATTACCGTGGATCGGGGTTGCTCTCGATCGTGGGGTTCCTTTGATGAAAACTTCGTTCTCTTTTAAAATTTATCTTACGAAGTTCCTCAACGCGACCAAAAGTTCGTCTTTACGGTTGGCAAGCCTGAATGTCTCTCTACGTCATCACTCAGGCGCAGCACAAACGAACGGATTTAAGTGACCGTAAAAATAAAAAAAAAAGCAAGCAGTGGTACTTAAACTCTTCTTTATGCTCGAATAACTTCAAAAATAACAAGTCGAGTGTTGCAATGACATGTTTTTGGTAACAATCACCGTGTCAGATGTTTATTAAACTACACCATTATGCATTGTTGTGTTGCATAACCTCAAAAACATATTTTATGGACGACAGTTGTCTCGTTGGGGTGTCTTTGATCGCTTCGACGGGGTAACATTGATCATTGATCAATTTCACCCCACACACTATCTTTATTGGTAGTCTCGGAATATTCCCGGGGATTTTCGTGTTTTGATAATTTTTTAAATTGTAGGTTTCAATCGTAGGTTAAGAAATATTCCTAACGTGTTCGTTAAGAACATTTCTTAACCTACGATTCTGCAATTTTGTACCAAATCACACTAATTGGAAGACAAAAAATATGAAATTTTTATTTTATATTTTGTTTCTTGTTGTAAGTTGTAAATTGTAAGATAAAAAATATCAAAATGTTATTTAATATGTCTTGTCTTAAAATTAGTGTGATTTGGTTCGTGACCTAGTTTAAGGGGTTATATACAGTCAGGAGGCCCAAAAAGATCGATTTTTCGAGAATTTTCCTTGAGAAGATCTTTAAATCTATTAACGCAAAACAATATTTGTTGACGAAATCGCGGCTTCTAAAAAAAATTGATTTTTTGTAAAAAATTTGGGCTTTGAATTGTTTATAAAATGGAAAATATTCATCGGTAAGAAAAAAACCTTCGATTAATTACTTAAAAAAAAAAATACTTCAAAAAAGATTGTGTTAAAATTTGAGACTGATCGGTTCAGCCGTTTCCGATAAATCTTGCTCATCTACTTTAAAAACACAGTTTTGAGAAAAACGCGTTTTAAGTTTCAAAAGCACTTTCGAACGCTCTGACACGTCATTACAAATGGGCGCGTAACTTCGAGAATATTCGCCGGATTGACAAGATATTTTCTGTGTGTGTACCTAAATATATGTACATTACGAAAGTGAAATTAAAAAAAAAATCGATTGTTCGGAAATTTGAACTATACATAACCCCTTAAGTGAAACATGTTCCTAATGAAACCAATGTGATGTCGTTTTGTGGTTTAGATACCTAGGTAGACATAAGTATTACAACTTGTTTTTGCTAGTTTTTTAATGTTTCGAAGTTTATGGCTGTGTTACCGCATAAATAATTATAAAATGCTGCCAGTTTGTCAATAAAGTTGATTTTGCAAAGTAAAGATGTAATATTTGTTCCATCAAAGTAGCCCAAAAACAATAAAAATCGTTGTAACTTTCGGTCCCGTTGACCTTTTTTTTTCTTCTTCAGGAAAAATGCTCCTTTATGGGGTTTCTTCCGATTCTCATTAAGGGGAGATATATATATACCTAGAAGCCGGAAGAAAGGTCATTTTTGCGAAGGAAAACTTTGAAATTTCGGATTGGGGTTTTAATTATCTAAAAGTATATACATTCGAAAATATGTTTAATTTTCTTTATTTAAAAATATCAAAAATATACAAGGATATTGTATGATCCTTGGAGCGTCGTAAAAAAATCTGCGTATACGGTACGCACTGGCGTTTCTTCAAAAATCATCTGAAAAAAAAAACCAAGAAGATTATTAAATTAGATTCTATAATCTAGTACTTGTCGTAGCCGATTTTGAAAATATCGATTTATGACAAAATGGCGGACATTTGAACATAAATAGTGATTTTTGGGCCAATAATTAGTTATTATTTTGCCTATAAAACAAAAACTAAGTAACGGAAAAAAAAATCCTATGACAAGTACTAGATAATGATGTATAGAATAACCACAAACAACCTCAAGGCAATCGGTTCATTGGTTTTCGAGAAATTTTGGGTACCGTTTTGAAAAACGTGGTTTTGAGAAAAACGCGTTTGAAAATTTGGGAATGAACAAATCAGGAAATTTGTCAACTTACATGGAATCATCGATACCAGGCCCGTAGGTCTTCTACGGTCGACGGAATGTTCATAGCTTCTAAATCGATTTTTTCGACCATCCAAGAGACCATCCTCTCCTTAAGGGGTAAGGCCACTGTAACGGCCCAAAAAAAAGGTTTTTTGACTAATTTTTTGCTCCCGAAATTGAAGGTATTTGAAAAAAAACTTTTAATGGTGTTATCGGGCATACATTAAACTTGATTATAAAATTTTTTTACAGTAAAAAAGAACAAAATGGCGGTTCCACAGCTATCTTCCCGGGACATGTTTTGCTTCCAGGGCTCCGCGGCACGCAGCACTACTGGTGCACTTTTGAATCTAGAACAAAAAAAAACCATTAATCTAGAGGGCTATAGCTAGAGAATGTCGATCGGATTTTAAAAAGTATCAATTTTTGTGGATTTGGCGTGCGTTTGAAGAAAAAAAATTGATTTTTGACGAAAAAAACGGCAAGTTTTTTGTTAATAAAAAATCAATAAATAAAGTTCTTGAAAATTCCGATCGACATTCTCAAGATAATGTAAATGTTCACATCTGGTTAAAATTTCAAGTAAAAAAAATGAAAATTGTTCGAGTTATGCTGCGTGCCATTTTGAAAAACCATGTTTCGTGAAAAACGCGTTTAAAGTTTTGCGAATAGTTTTTTATTGGAAAAAATTTAAAAAAGAAGTTAAAAGGATTTAAACTATTTTTAAACTAGAGGGTTTAAACTATTTTTTAAGCCAATAAAAAAAAAATCGATTTTTCAAAAAATTTACAGTGGCCTTACCCCTTAAGAAAAAGAGGGGTACCAAAGTAACCTCAATCTCAGTATAACTTTAATCACGACTAATTTTTTTTCTCATTCATTTTTCTATATTTAATTTGTAACTTGTAAAATAAAAAGACTAAAAGTTGATGTTTCCATTTAAAAAAATTACGTCGCCATATTACTTAAAGAATTGTATTTTCATTTCAAAATTAATCAAAGTAACCTCGATCCACGCTACCTAAATAAATATCTAGAAAAAAAAGAAGTTTATTGGTCATGTATACGGAACCCTAATAGAGCGAGGCCCGACTCGCACTTGGCCGAGTTTTTTAAATATTTTCGTCGAGGATAAAAAAATATCGGAAGTCGGTTTACGAGGACAACTCTTTGGGATATATTTCTGTGCACTGAAGGGGATATCAGGACGATCGTGCTGCGAATTTTGTCGACGTGTGTCGGAATCCCGTTAACATGTGGGTCACCGCGAATTCTTTGAGAAGGCCACACTCGCAGTCACCCTCCGCTCTCCGTATCAACCGTAAAAATACTCCCTTTTGCTTGCGTCGCTTCGAACATTGAGGCGTTTCGAACGCCTGTGAAAAACGCTTCGAAAGCGTTTGCGCCTTTCTTTCTTTGCACAACGTGAACTAGGAATGAATAAATTATTCGCATAGACGAATAGCACGCGTGTAAAAAAATATTCCGAAGTTGCGGTTGAAGAATATAATTCCTCAACGGATTTTCAATATTTTCTTCTGATGAGCGTATTGAGACGAGGAGGTCGAGATTTTACACACAATTGATACGTAGTCTTGCCAAGTTTGATTTTTTTTTTCATCGAAAAATATTGATAAACAAGACGGTAATTATTATTTGAACAAAGTGCCATCGTTGCTGCATGGCCATAGTCGGTGTAGGTGCTTCTGTATGATAATATATAAATAAACTAAACATATAATAAAATAAATCAATGAGATGGATAAAAAATGTGCTTCCAGTATGATAATCTTTCGTATGACCAGATACTTTTTAGAATTTTTCATAATAACGAAATGGCAAGCTGTAGAAAAAAAGTTCGAGTTTCGACCGAAAATCAAAGGGACTATACCAGTGTGAACGCTGAAAATTTGGGTGATTTTCGGAAATTTTTTGGAAGAAACCCGGGAAAAAAAGTTCATGCCTGAGTGGATATGTTCATATATGTTTCAGATATTGTCATATATGTTTCAGATATCGTCATATATGATTCAGATATTGTCATATATGTATCAGATATATTTATATCTGACATTTTACAGTATCATATATGATTAGGTCTGATCATATTCCACATCACATATGCTTAAAGAAGATCATATGTGATCACATATCCCGGGGAAAATGGTCATATCTGAGCAGATATGCTCATGTAGGTGTTTATCTGCAACATAAATGAATCTGATCTGATCATGTATGGTCAAAGATGAAAATACATGTATTTTTATGCGCTCAGGGATAGCTCTATATCTGGTCAGATATGATCGCGCATAAGTAAATATGTGCAGATATGAATTTGTAGCTAAACATGTCTGCCCATATGTGGTCATGTCTAACCAGATATAGTACAATTCACGACTACATTCGAGCTCACACATGAATAGACTTGAATATGTGCGCGCATGCATGAACATATCCAACCAGGTATGGATGAATACGCAACCGAACCCAACTCGTGCATGATCAGGTCTGAAAATATTTGCCCATGTACGATTGTATCTGCCCAGATATGGAATTATACTCGAATTCATCCAATTGGATCTATATGATCATCGCTGAACATGCTTGCCCACGTGTGATCAGATCTAATCAAATATGAATCAATTGATTCATATTTCATCAATTGATTCATATTTGAACGTATTCATCCATACCTGGTTGGATATGTTCATGCATGCGCGCACATATTCAAGTCTATTCATGTGTGCGCTCGAATGTAGTCGTGAATTGTACTATATCTGGTTAGACATGACCACATATGGGCAGACATGTTCAGCTATAAATTCATATCTGCACATATTTACTTATGCGCGATCATATCTGACCAGATATAGAGCTATCCCTGAGCGCATAAAAATACATGTATGTTCATCTTTGACCATGCATGATCAGATCAGATTCATTTATGTTGCAGATAAACACCTACATGAGCATATCTGCTCAGATATGACCATTTTCCCCGGGATATGTGATCACATATGATCTTCTTTAAGCATATGTGATGTGGAATATGATCAGACCTAATCATATATGATACTGTAAAATGTCAGATATAAATATATCTGATACATATATGACAATATCTGAATCATATATGACGATATCTGAAACATATATGACAATATCTGAAACATATATGAACATATCCACTCAGGCATGAACTTTTTTTCCCGGGTGGTCTGATATCGTCAAATCTAATCATACATGCTCTAATATCGTCAAATCTAATCATGTATGCTCTGATATGGCCATTTTTCTTATGCATGATTAGACAAGATCCAGATATGATCAATCATATCTGGATCATATATAATCCAGATATAATCAGATGTGATTTGGTCTGATAATTTTTTCTCGGGATGATCATACATGCTCAGATATAAGCATACATGATCTGTCATGACACTATTTGAACAGATATAGCCAATTCTCTTGTCTGATGATATCTGATTCTACAGATATGCACAAATATAAGCATACATGATCTGTCATGGCACTATATGAACAGATATGACCAAATCTCTTGTCTGATCATATCTGATTCTACAGATATGCTCAGATATAAGCATACATCATCTGTCATGACACTATATGAACAGATATGACCAAATCTCTTGTCTGATCATATCTGATTCTACAGATATGATTCAGATATGTTCAGATATGATCTTTTTTTCCCGGGAAAGTACTCAATTAAATGTTTCGGAAAATTAAAAATATATTTGGCTATATTTGACCTACATTACATAATTTTTTCATAGAAAAATATTGAGATCCAAGCGACTTTTGCACTGCCTTAGGAGGCGCCAAAAGTGCCTCCACTCCTCACATGATTCCGGCCGATTGAGTAGCTGCAACCGAAAAAGGAAAAAATGTCGTTAAACTGGAAGGTATTACCTGTACAATGACGTAGGATTTTCGAAAAATGTCAAAACCTAACAAAATGGCGTAGTTATGAAAAAAGTCTGTTTTCTTGCCTATAAATTGGTAGTTTTTTTCAATGCCAAATCGTCAATTTTCATCCGATCAAAAATATCCTACGTCATTGTAGAGTAAATATATTCAAGAGTACTCAGTTAAAATTTTAAGTCAATCGGATAATTGCTCTTTGAGTTACAATGTGAGCAAATTTTAAAAATCTCATTTCGAGGAAAACGCGTTTAAAGATTTAACTATCGATATTTGCAAGATAAAATGATATTGATATAAATGACAATGATATTCTTGAAAGTATGAACTGTCGAAAAATACTAAAAAAAATCGATTTTTTTTAAGTGCCACACTGGTATAGCCCCTTAATCATTTATCAACAAATGTATAAACATATTCAAGAAATCATCTGGCCATACACGAAAAAATTGTATGAAAAATTAATTCCACAGCTTAAACAAATCTGCTTAAACTAATATCACAGCCTAAAGTCAAAACATAAAATTAACTTCACAACTTAAACCAATCTGCTGAACCTGATATCACAATTAAGGTATAAAATTAATTCTACAGTTTAAACCAATCTGCTTAACCTAATATCACAATCAAGATATAAAATTAATTTCACAGCTTAAACTAATATGTTTAACCTAATATGACAACCAAGATATTAAATTAATTTCACAGCTTAAACAAATCTGCTTGAAATAATATCACAGCCTACAGTCAAAACATAACATTTATTTCACAACTTAAACCAATCTGCTGAAACTAATATCACAATGAAGGTATAAAATTAATTCTACAGTTTAAACCAATCTGCTTAACCGAATATCACAATCAAGATATAAAATTAATTTCATAGCTTAAACTAATATGTTTAACCTAATATCACAACCAAGATATAAAATTAATTTTACAACTTAAACCAATCTGCTGAAACTAATATCACAACCAAGATATAAAATTAATTTCACAGCTCAAATCAATCTGCTCAAACTAATATCACAGCCAAGATATAAAATTAATTTCACAACTTAAACCAATCTGCTTAACCTAATATCATAATCAAGATATAAAATTAATTTCATAGCTTGAACTAATATGTTTAACCTAATATCACAACCACGATATAAAATTAACTTCACAGCTTAAACCAATCTACTCAAACTAATATCACAGCCTACAGTCAAAATATAAAATTAATTTCACAACTTAAACAAATCTGCTTAAACTAATATCACAGCCGAAAGTCAAAACATAACATTAATTTCACAACTTAAACCAATCTGCTGAAACTAACATCACAACCGAGATATAAAATTAATTTCACAGCTTAAATCAATCTGCTTAAACTAATAGCACAGCCAAGATATAAAATTAATTTCACAGCTTAAACCAATCTACTTAAACTAATATCACAACCTAAAGTTAAAATATAAAATTAATTTCACAGTTTTAACAAATCTGCTTAAACTAATATCACAGCCGAAAGTCAAAACATAAAATTAATTTCACAACTTAAATCAATCTACTGAAACTAATATCACAACCAAGATATAAAATTCGTTTCACAACTTAAATCAATCTGCTGAAACTAACATCACAACCAAGATATAAAATTAATCTCACAGCTTAAATCAATCTGCTTAAACTAATATCACAGCCAAGATATAAAATTAATTTCACAGCTTAAACCAATCTACTTAAACTAATATCACAGCCTAAAGTCAAAATATAAAATTAATTTCACAGCTTAAACAAATCTGTTTAAACTAATATCACAACCGAAAGTCAAAACATAAAATTAATTTGCCAACTTAAATCAATCTGCTGAAACTAATATCACAACCAAGATATAAAATTAATTTCACAGCTTAAATCAATCTGCTTAAACTAATATCACAGCCAAAAGTCAAAGTCAAAATCTGTCCGAATTCGAAGTGAATCGAAGTAATAGATTTTGCGATACGACTTATACCGTTTGATAAAATAATATCGAGAAAAACGCAAAAAAAGAGTAAATCCCTTAACAAAAATCGTCTCAATTCGGTCAATTTTTGCATTCGGTATAAAATCTTTGTTGCAAATTTGAGTTGAGAACCTGGCAATAAATCGTATTTTCGAAAGTGCCTCGTAGCTTCATGTACATCCGAGTAAGATTGAAACGAATCTACTCTACACATTTATTCTCGCCGAAATTCTCCGCGACATATAATACCGAATTTTTGCATATTTTCTCGCTCAAGGACTCGACCTCGGGCTCTTTTCCGAGTCGTTGAACGACCTCGCGTAAATTCCGCTCTACTTTCCTGACTGATGTAACGTCTTTTCGGTTTTTTTTTTAACGTTCGGTGCTTATTCTTCTTCGAGCCAGAGGAGTAAACAATTTGAATAGAAACATTCTCGTGTCTCGCAGCACGCGAAAATCTATCGACTATAGTGATTTTTTCTCTTGCCTGTTTTCACATCAGATATTTGCTGTATTGTTGCTTGATGAAGAAAAATCGTTCGAGATTGAGCATAGAGTCGAACCGACGCGGACAAAGTTTTTCGATGTCAACGAGAAGACACACGAGCTCGAAGCGATTTTGCGGAACTCACAGTTGCCGTCAAAGTTTGAACAACGCGACGAGACCCCACGTTGACACGTGCCCGGATGGGAGCGGTGGTAAATTTCCTCCTGGAGAGCGGAACAGACATCACCAGCAGCAGGAACAGGAGACGATGATATCCCTCTGCAACAACGGCCTCGAGCAACGTCTCTGAATGTTTTTGCCCTTCCTTCTCCGAGTATTCCAATCCGAGGTACAATCGGGTACCTCTGATTCGAAGGTACCATTTTCTGTGACATTTTTGGCCCGCGGTACCATTTTCCGTGCCATTTTTGGCTCTCGGTATCATTCTTCGCGTCATTTCTTGCTCGCGGTACCATTTTTGGCTCGTGGTACCATTTTTCGTGCCATTTTTTCCTCGTGGTACCATTTTTCGCGCCATTTTATGCTCGTGATACAATTTTCCGTGACAGTTTTGCCTCGCGGCGCCATTTTTCGTGCCATTTTTGGCTCGCGCTATCATTTTTCGCGCCTTTTTTTCTCGCGGTACCATTTTTCGCGCCTTTTTTGCTCGTGGTACCATTTTCCGTGCCATTTTTGACCCGCCCCATCATTTTTCGTGCCAATTTTCGCCCGTGATACCATTTTTCGCGCCTTTTTTTGCTCGTGGTACCATTTTCCGTGTCATTTTTGGCTCGCCGCATTATTTTTCGTGCCAATATTCGCCCGTAGTACTATTTTTCGCGCCTTTTTTTGCTCGTGGTACCATTTTCCATGCCATTTTTGGCTCGCCGCATTATTTTTCATGCCAATTTTCGCCCGCGATACCATTTTTCGCGCCTTTTTTGCTTGTGGTACCATTTTGCGTGCCATTTTTGGCTCGCAGTACCATTTTTCTTACCATTTTTTCCTCGTGGTACCATTCATCGCGCCATTTTATGCTCGTAATACCATTCTCCGTGCCATTTTTGCCTCGCGGTGCCATTTTTTGCTCGCGGTACCATTTTCCGTGCCTTTTTTGGCTCGCCGCATCATTTTTCGTGCCAATTTTCGCCCGTGGTACCATTTTTCGAGCCTCTTTTGCTCGTGGTACCATTTTCCGTGCCATTTTTGGCTCACCGCATCATTTTTCGTGCCAATTTTCGCCCGTGATACCATATTTCGCGCCTTTTTCTGCTCGTGGTACCATTTTCCGTGCCATTTTTAGCTCGCGGTACCATTTTTCGTGCCATTTTTGCCTCGTGGTACCATTTTTCGCTCGTGGTACCATTTTTCGCGCCATTTTTAGTTTTTACCGTAAGATTTATTTGCCGTTTTTTTTCTCGATCTTTTTGGAATTCCCTCAGGAGGGTTGGGTTTTTCACTTGGAGCATCCGCAGCCAACAAAGTGATGGGCCACGAAGACACCGCCTTCATTTTCTCTCGCTAACGCCGATTAATTTCGTAATGTAACGGCATCCATGAAAATGACCGTGTACCGGATTTAATCATGAAGCACAGAGAGGAGATTACGAGAAGGGGTTGGGAGAGGGGTTGAAAACGAAATTTCGCGCCCCCGCTACGACACTGAAATCTCGTTTAATGCTTCGCTGACTTCCTTTTTACATTCGCGAGGCTTGGAAAGCCCGGTTAAGGTTGCAATCCCGGCAGCGTTTCCCGTCGCAACCAACCACATCCTCTTACGCCTTACGACGCCCTGGCAACGACGGAAAATGTCTCTTAAAATCACGCGCGATCCTCGTATGGAAACTTCATTTCTTTTTCATGCTCACACCCGAAATAGTCCCTCGTGCAATGGTAAATAGAATTAAGGGGACACCCAAGTTCCGGAGAAAACACAGAAATTGCACAGCGCCAAATGAGCTTTTTTCATTTTTGGATTTAAAGCTACGGAATTTTTGAAAATAATTTTTCCAACGAACACCATTTTTGAAAATTATATTTTGGAGAAGTCGTGGACCGATGTCGCGTTGACGCGTCCACTTGGATGGCAACGAAGCTTAGAATATTCGAAATTGCGACGTGACATTTGGACGACGCGAGACGCGGAATAAAAATATTTTTAAAAAACATTATTTTCATTGAATCAATTGAAAATGAAAAATCTTGAGATTAATGGGAAAAAAGCTTTGCTTCCAAAAAGGCTCATTCGTCGAGCAATCATGGCGGAATGGCGGTTTTAACGAACCGCACGATCAGTATTAGTAGCACGTATACGGTAGTCCTAAATATTACACTTTGCATCACGAAGCCTGATGAGGACCAATTATAATTTTTCGACAAAGTGATCTAATCGTATCGATAAATGTTTCAACTGCTTCATGTGACAGGAGAACGTGTGTATTAAGAATGTAACAATAAAATAATGTAGCAACGATACTAATGATAAGTCATCATTACAATGATAAGAGTAACAACAAAAATAATTAAGGGGCTACATCTACCTACAGACCGGAAAAAATTCCCAAATTCCGAGTTTTTTTTTCTAGAACACGGTTGGTGAGAAAGAAACGCTTTTTTTTAACACGAAGGGACATATATTGGGAGCCTTAAGAAAATCACCAAAAAATACAGAAAAAAAAATCCGCTGGCAGATGATGAAATTTTGTTCGAGGCGTCTGGCGATGTAAGCTCTATTGCCTGTCCATTCCCTACCAAAAGTCAGGTCCGGTGAGAATTTTGAGTACTTTGCGATAACATTAAAATGTGAAAAAAATTAAACGTATTGAAGATGCTAAGAACATTGGTATAATAAGAATGCCAAAAATTTATCAATGAGTTATTTAAACAAAAAATTGTTTTACAAATCTACAGTGAATTTGATTTTATGTGACATTAAATGAATTATAAACGTTTTCTGAATACATATGATTTTTTGGAGAATTTTCTCTCTATTTCGAAAATCCCGTTTTTGGAATTTTTAAGAGGCTGTACGTATGGCACTGTTCGTTCAATACCCCAGACAATCCTTGGATTTAAGGCGGGATATACATATACAACGATCGAAAAATCGATTTCTTTTTTTTTTTCTTTAAACGATTGTATATGTTGAAGATTTTCCTAAAGTTTCAAAGCGAAATTCGGAAAACTTCAAACGTTACAACCCGCCAACGCTGCGCATCACCGTTCGAAACCGCATTATCGAAATTGGCGCGCAGGATTGCTCAAAAACTATTAAGCCGATTGAGTTGAAACTTGGTAGAAATATTGATAATATTGGTACATTCTACGTGGCGAGAATTGTTTTTGAAAAATTGGGAAAAAACTACTTTTTAATCCACATTTTAGAGAAGTGTTGCGTAAAATTTTGATTTTTTTGTAAATGCGTGCCATTTTTTTTAATTTCTATTTTTTCATTTTAATTACCGTCACAAAGAAAATATACATGTTCTAACTGAAAAAATGTTTGAACTTTTTTGCAAATCAAAGTCTACGGGAAGCTAGACTGCATTTTGATGATGTCATGATTGAAGCTAGTCACTTTGATGATAGCATTGAAGCTAGTCATTTTGATGATGAATTCATTTAAAAAAATTGTTTTGTATACTTAAATATATTATTAAAGTATACCTAAAGTTTGATGATTGTTGAATAATTATTTCTTAGTTTGGAAAATCCCTCAATATTGCTTATTTTTTGCTGTCTGAATGTATATCACGCTTTAATGTGGAACATGGCTCCGAAAACATATTGAAAATTTGTGACTGTTCATCCATTTTTCTAAATGAACATAATTAAAATGAGAATAGAATAAAAATTCACACCTATTCAGCAAAATAGTACGGATTCCTTTTACAATATAAACATTTTATTTTTTTCTTTATAAATTACAATATTACAATATACAATATACAAATGACAATATACAATATTTTATTTATTACAATATAAACATTTAAAAATTTTTTGCATTATTATTACCGGAAATTAATGTTCTTAGCGGCAATGTGGTTGATTTTTTTTTTAATTTTAATCTCATCGCGAAGTACTCAAAATTCTCGCCGACCCTCTCACTTTTGGTAGGGAATGTACGGGCAATCGAAAATCAAACGGGTAAATTACAGTCGGTGATAATCGTCGATTTTTTTAAACATTTTTTTTTAACAACGTGGCGATGAATTCGAACTCGAGCATACAAAATCTATGCAAACGGTCGTGATGTTTACGTAACTATTAAAAAATGAAGAACGATTTTTGAAAAGTGAGTTCGTCAACGATCTTTAAATTTTAGAAATATTTCCATGAAATTTTCAGGGCATATGGCTAAAAGGTGATGTCATCGAATAAAAATATTTTCGGAAAATGCAATTTTTTTTACCCACCTAGGTAGATGTAGTCCGTTAACCCCTAATCATTATCCTTCATCAAAGTTTGCATCCGATGCATTGTGTGGTTGCATACGTCGTCCATTTCTAAGCGAGAGGAAAGATAGCGGTTTAGTGGCGAATCAACGAACTGATTTATTCAAAGCATTGGCCATTTGGACGGACGACATTGGCTCGTCTTTCGACCACGATCGTATTCCACGCAGGAAGAATTCGGGTTCTTTTGAGGCGATCCAGTCATGTAGCCATTTATGGACTCCTTCGTACGAGGTAAAGTGCCGAGCCGTAAGCGCCGACTGCCGCAGCCGGCACACATTATGGCCGGATGGGGTGATGTGTGGGGAATATGGTGTGTGGCGTTAATCCAATCGGAATGTACATGAATTTGGACGACTTCTATTCAACGAGGTCAGCATGTCCCCAATTTTTTCATAGGTAATTTGGACCTCCACGAATGTACTTAAAATATCTCCCGATTCTATGGCGTTTTGTAGCCGCCGAAAATGATTTTTAAAAAACAGTATTTTGGTGTTATTTTTCTTTGGAATGGGTTTTATCAAAAAATGCTTCCCGTAAAAGTTGTGCGTCATAATGTCATCTGCAAAATCAGTCCCATATTAAAATCACGTAGGATTGTTAGTTTAACGGTAAATCACAGTTGAACATCGAATTGTTTTAACCCTTGAAGCATACATTTTTCTTTACGTGCAATTGGCTTGAAATTTTGTACCCGAGGGTTTTCGGGGTCGCTGATTCCGAATCTGCACTCAAAATTCGGGAATTCAAGATGACGGATTCAATATGGCGGACCATAAATGCAAAAAGTCGTTTGATGATAGCGAAAGTTGGTACCCGAGGGTTTTCGGGGTCGCTGATTACGAATCTGCACTCAAAATTCGATAATTCAAGATGGCGGACTATAAATGCAAAACGTTGTTTGATGATAGCGAAAGTTGGTACTCAGGGGTTTTCGGGGTCGCTGATTACGAATCTGCACTCAAAATTCGGGAATTCAAGATGGCGGATCCAATATGGAGGACCATAAATGCAAAACGTCGTTTGATGATAGCGAAAGTTGGTACTCGGGGGTTTTCGGGGTCGCTGATTACGAATCTGCACTCAAAATTCGATAATTCAAGATGGCGGATCCAATATGGCGGACCATAAATGCAAAACGTCGTTTGATGATAGCGAAAGTTGGTACTCGAGGGTTTTTGGGGTTGCTGATTATGAATCCGCACTAAAAATTCGAGAATTCAAGATGGCGGATTAAATATGGCGGACCATAAACGCAAAACGTTGTTTGATGATAGCGAAAGTTGGTACTCAGGGGTTTTCGGGGTCGCTGATTACGAATCTGCACTCAAAATTCGGGAATTCAAGATGGCGGATCCAATATGGCGGACCATAAATGCAAAACGTCGTTTGATGATAGCGAAAGTTGGTACTCGGGGGTTTTTGGGGTTGCTGATTACGAATCTGCACTAAAAATTCGATAATTCAAGATGGCGGATTAAATATGGCGGACTATAAATGCAAAACATTGTTTGATGATAGCGAAAGTTGGTACTCAGGGGTTTTCGGAGTCGCTGATTACGAATCTGCACTCAAAATTCGGGAATTCAAGATGGCGGATCCAATATGGCGGACCATAAATGCAAAACGTTGTTTGATGATAGCGAAAGTTGGAACTCGGGGGTTTTCGGGGTCGCTGATTGCAAATCTGCACTGAAAATCCGGGTATTCAAGATGGCGGATCCAATATGGCGGACCATAAATGCAAAACGTTGTTTGATGATAGCGAAAGTTGGTACTCGGGGGTTTTCGGGGTCGCTGTTACATGAAATAAGCTCCAAAAAAAAATAGATCATCAAATTTGGAAAAAATTCTATAGTTTTTGCCATTTACAGCCGCCATTTCCAATTTGACTGTACGTTAAGACAGGATTCTACTTTGAAACCATGAAAAAAACGCTATTTTCGTGAATTTTTTCTGAGAATACTATTAAAGATATCGATATGGGGTTTAAACTGTTCAATAAATACACTCTTTAAGTACATAAAAAAAAATTCTAAATGTATTTTATTCATTTTTTGTACACGTAAAATATGTTTAAAGCCAACGCCTCGAAAAGCAGGTACCGTTGCCGTGGTCGTGAAATCTTCCCGACGGATGGTCTGAAACAAAAAAATCAAATAGTTTCATGTTCAGTATGTCTTCAGGAACCGACCTAACTAGAATATTTTATATACATGCAAAATTAACAAAATGGCGGCTAAAATACGAAAAAAATGCGTTTTTTGGGTCTTTTTTTGCAATAAAAAAATAGTTCTAATCAAAATTTTAAGTTGACTGTAGTTAGGTCGGTTGGTACATACATATAGAATATGTGTTCCAAATTTCATAAGGATCGGTTCAGTACTTTTTGAGTTATCGCGACCACGGTACTTGAAAATGTCGTTTCGAGAAAAACGCGTTTAAAGTTTTGGTGAGTCCGGGCCGCGCGCCGGGCGGGTCACAATAGCGCGCTCAGGTAGGTGCGTTCGAAAGGCGAAAAAGGATAGTTAGACTGCTTGGAACTTTATAAAATTTTGACCGAACATTCTTGAACATATTTACTTTCGAAAAATGTAAAAAACAAAAAATTTTTTTTTCAAAGTTTCAAAGTAGAATCCTGCCTTAAATTGGTCAAAATCCAACGTACTCTTCTGAAACTCATACATAACCTAGAAGAATCTATGCTGAAGAGATATCTTTTAATGGTATCCAGCCATGTCCAATAGCTTAGCAATAATAACCGATTTGCGTAAATTCGGCGTTTCCCTATAGAAAGTGATCCAGAAGCCTCACAGAGTGTGATAAGTGTTTTTTTTCCTTCGAAATATCTTTTTTGAGTTACATCATGAATGTACCCGCTCGAAACTTCAACCACGATTTTTTGGAACTCTTTGAGCTTCCCTAATGACATGGCTGGATCAAATTTAAAGATATCTCTTGAGGATAGATTCTTCTAGGTTATGTATGAGTTTGAGAATAGTATGTTGATGAATAACCGAAGTACATACAATAAACGAACATACAAAAAATCGTGGTTCCATTGCGATTCACCGTTAAACTAACAATCCTACGTGATTTTTTACTAGAACTTATTTTGTAGATGGCATTATGGCCCACAACTTTTACGGGAAGCATTTTTTGACAAAATCCATTACAAAAAAAAACATCAAAATACAGTTTTTTAGAATAATTTTTGCCGGCCGCAAAACACCATACAATCGAAATGTATTTAAAGGGTAGATTCCTGGTGGTCCAAATTACCTACGAAAAAATTGGCAACATGCTAGCCTCGTTGAATGAAAGCCATGCTTATTCCGACTGGACTAGGTAGAATCTCCCCGTACACTCCATCCAACCTTAGGCGAGAAAAAAATAACTGATCTTCCCGATTTTTTTTTCAAGAAAGATTTCTTCACCATTTTTAAGACTTGGGATATATTTTATTACTAATTTTGGCTGTTACATGATATTATTTTTATTTACCTTCAAGGGGCTATACCAGTGTGAACGCTGAAAATTTTGATGATTTTCGGGATTTTTTTTTGAAGAAAAGTACTCAATTAAATGTTTCGGAAAATTAAGAATAGGCCAGAAAAGAAAATTAAGAATAGGCCAGAAAAGAAGAAAATATAGGCCATATTTGACCTATATTACATAATGTTTCCATAGAAAAATATTGAGATCCAAGCGACTTATGCGCCGCCTTCGGAGGGGCCATAAAAAAAGTTTCTCCACTGCTGACATGATTCCGGCCGATTGAGTAGCTGAAACCGAAAAAGGAAAAAATGTCATTCAAGTGGAAGGTATTTCCTGTACAATGACTTAGGATTTTCGAAAAATATCAAAGCGTAACAAAATGGCATGATTATGAAAAAAAAAGTCTGTTTTCTTGCCTATAAACTGGTCGGTTTTTTTCAATGCCAAATCGTCAATTTTCATCCAATCAAAAATATCCTACGTCATTGTAGAGTAAATATATTCAAGAGTAATCAGTTCAAATTTCAAGTCGATCGGATAATTGCTCTTGGAGTTACAACGTCAGCAAATTTGAAAAATCTCATTTCGAGAAAAATGCGTTTAAGGAGTTTCGCTACAAAAGTCAAAATGTTGAGAAATTGATCAAATTTGGTGATAACGTTCTTCAACATTAATTGCGATAACACAATTTTTTTTAAATTTTCTTCTAATTAGTTATCGAGTTTTTAAGCATTAAAGCAAATTTCTCATGCCCACAATGTATACCTATATATGGAAACTCTATGCTTGTACACTTGAACTTCAGTGTTAACTTACTCGATAACTGTGCAGAAGAAAAATCTGAAAAAAATTGTATTGTCAAATTTGGCACTGAAGAACATGTTCGTCAAATTTTATAAAATTCGGAACTTTTTTAAATTTTTTATGTTCTCAACATGGCAACAATTGTATCCCCCGTATCGAACATCCTTAAAGGTTTAACTATCGATTTTTGCAAGATAAAATGATATTTACCATAAAAACTGCTCATCAGCTATACCTGGCCCATACAATGGACCCTGTCGAAAAAGGCAAAAAAAATCGATTTTTTGAAAGGGTCACACTGGTATAGCCTTTAAATAGTAAATTTTTTTAAACCAAAATGGCGACCGTTGCAGCTCCGCGAAAATAGGTCCTCAAATCGCGGGAGGTAAACGGCTGACATCACTGCCCCCTCTTTGTTGATCTGCAACACAAATTCAAAGCATATTATCAATCTGTGGCCCTTTGGTCATGGAATGACGGATGGGTTTTTCGTTCAATACAAATTTCGGAAAATGGCGGCAATTAAAAAAAATCGAATTTTCGCGTTTTCTTTCGCATAAAAAGATAAATAATAAATGCAAAAATGTATCTATCGAAAAAACGATCCGTCATTCCGTGAAGACATATTTTCTGAGTATGCTCTCCAAATTTCAGGCCGATATGTTAATTACAGCGGTCAGGAGAATGTCAGCCATTTTTAAAAATGTGTTTTCGTGAAAAACGCGTTTAAAGTTTTGTAATGTGTTTACAAAAATGTGTTTATAATTACCGCTAATCGGCAATGCCCGGTCCATAGCCGCTAACATCTCCCGCTGCTCAATCCGGTACAAAGTCTCCCTTAAAAAATATAACCATATTCAATAAAGACAGCTTAGAAAATATACCAAATTTCAACACTCTACATATAATATTTTTCGGATTAAAAAATTGGTGAAAAATCGAACATCTTTTGGTCCAACAAAGTAGAAACCTCCCTTAACGCGTCGCACAAATTTCACCCATGGCTTTTCAGCAAAACTCCATGGACCCATCATCACGTGTACTGGCAACTTTAAATACGAGAAAATAGTATACCTAGCGCCATCTATCGCCGTCAGGCCGTTCTATACGCAACCACTCATCAATCGCTCCAGGAAGACTAGAGGTAAGGAGTACGAACGCCGTGTCGTCGAAACTTCCGCAAATGAGGACGAGAAGGGCGGCGCTGCTCTCCTACCGCACCGAAGTAAAGTCAGCAACAAACCAGTGCCGTAAGATACGCTCCCTCATATGGAGCGATAATTCGATCAAATGAATTGTAAAGGTAGTGCCGTACGACATGCAAAAAGCACCCTTAGCCACTTCATATGGAACGATCATTTCATCAAATTAATTGTTCAACCAGTTGGTGAAGGCAATTTTTATATAGATAGACAGAATTCTTATATATAGATTGTTTTGGAGAATACCGAAATACAGAAATTAAGTCAGTTTGTTTTGTTGCGGAAGCAGTAACAAACAAAATTTATTCATAGACACAAGGAAATTCATAAGAAATTTGCATCCAGACCAAAAATTTACAGATTATCACCATATTTACACATTGTGACACGCTGTACAGATAAAGAATGATAACGACAAACAGAAATAAAGTCAGTTTTTTTTCCTCGCAGAAACCGTAACGAACAAAACTTATTTATAGACACAAGAAAATTCATAAGAAATTTTAATCCAGACAAAATTTTTTCAAATTATCACATCTCATATTTACACATTATGATACGCTGTACAGATAAAAAATAATAACGAAATACAGATATTAAGTCAATGTTTTTTTTTCGTTGCGGAAGCAGTAAAAACATAGACACAAGAAAATTTATAAGAATTTTGAATTCAAACAAAAGATTTACAAATTATCGCACATCATATTTGCATATTATGACACGCTGTACAGATAAATCGATCTTACAGTTTTGATTTTTTGCTATTGTCTTTCGTGTTAATTGTCCTTGCGTGATTATTCTCGTTGACCGATCGCGCTAGAAAATATCCGCTCCATATCTCGCGTTTGTGATCCTTTTTATTTCACTCGGTACGATAATGGTACGATAAAACGAAAGCATTCTTTTTACGAATGTAAGTACTATTTTTCTTACCTACGATTGATTGTTTTCGCCGCAGATCACTAAATATATTTTATACCGAGACAATTATCATTTTTTTTTACATCTAACACAATTCGCAAAATTGGTTAGCCAGAACACGCTTTATGCCAACACGAACGACGAGCGGGAATCACCGATGACCACGGTCTTACATACAGTTCTGGAAACGAAGCCAGATTTCAATGGAGTCGCGAGGCACCGTTACGAGCTTCACTTTTCATTCCGCTCGCCGTCACCGCCGTCGCTACTATCGGCGAGTACCTCCCACTCACGGTCTTCTGTGATCTCTCCCTTCGCCCCTTGCCTTGTCTTAGACCGTGCCCCGTGCCATTTATTACTCCATTTTTTTACGACAACGTTCTCGATGACCTCTGTTTGCGTCAACGAGCATTTGTAGTTTGAAAAATATTCATAAAGCTGGCGAAGGTGGACCGTTGTTTCAGGGCTTTCTAAACTGACCAACCAATAAATGTATTTGTATATTCAACATTCCATGTGTTGCGTATTTTTTTACTTTCGTCATCGAAAGAAACTCGGAATAAAATTCGAATAAAAATCCATTTCACTCGAAAAAGGTAAGTATTTTTATTTATTTTTTAAATTTTTATATTGGTCTTCTTCCAGCCATACAGGATCTTCCCCTTTTTACAAGCCCCACTTCTATTCTCTTCCACAATCCCCCGTCCTTATTCCACAATTCTTTCTCATCTACCTCTATTCCCCCTTCGCCCCCCACGAAAAAGGTAATGTGCATTTCGGATCGTCGAGAAGAGTGAGAGAGACGGACGGAAGCTATTCTGTCCTTGTCGCACACGTACACGCCGATAGCAATGCCACGTAGTGGCGAAAATTGGGAACAAACGTGGGTTCGTTAACGGTGCCTACCCCCACCACGGTCGTTTCCAGACCTGTATGTAAGACCGTGCCGATGACACATGACGTCGGTTGTGTTCTTATCGCTGTAGTTCACTTCGGTGCGGTCATGCACTAGCGACGCACGCCGTGAAAACACTAACTACTAATATCCACAGTTTCACGGACGCTTTTGGATCGGGCTCGCCACAGGCGTTCGACTCCTTACCTCTAGTCTTCCTGAATCGCTCGATCGAATCTTGCGTGAACTCAACCGATGATCAAATGTCCACGTGAACAGAAGAAAATCGTGTCATGCCCTAACACATTTTTTCCCTCTAGCCTCCGATAATTTTCGGCCAATGTGCAAGAAGTCTTTCTTCGAGAAAAAGTTTCGCAATTCGAACGTCTTAATTTTTCCCATCTCGGTCGATCGTGTAGCTCAATTGCTTCCATTTCCGGACAGCACGCAAAAACTTCGCTCGTTGCGTCAACGACTGATCGGAATTCGAGGGCCGAATTTACGAGAATGGAGACATCGGAATGCCCGGGATGTCGGAAAATCGATGAGAAGGATTCCTGCCAAAAAAAACCTCACATCCACGATCTCTGTCCAGCCGATCGCGATAAAATAGCACAATTAGTGAAAAAACTCGCGGAGTAAATAATTAAAATCCTCCAATTTGTCCAAATTTTCTTCAACGTGCCATTTTTATTTTTCCAAATACAATTTTCATTGTTTACAATCACCATCCACAAGCAACCCTCCTTACGTTTTAAATTCACAATTCCCTCGATCAAAACTGTCATCCAAAACGATCATTTATGTTTTTTTCACTAAATTGATTACTTGTCGAAAGAAAAATTCCTCGTTATTTTTCGCTAATGACTATTCGAGGATTATCGATGACACTGCATCGTTTTTCTGTGACAAAAGATGCACACAAGCGAGAAACAAAGCGGAAGCTGAACTCGTTGAGATACGTACGGAACACGAGTCGTTGATTAATCGTTGCGACTTGCAATGCAGCGAGCATGAGAACGAGAGGAGCATCCTGAAGCAACAGGTTCTTAAATAAACTTGATTAAAGTAAAATCACTTTTGAGATATTCTCGAGTTCTGCTGAGAATATATTCTTCGCCAAAATAACGTTGATGCAATTACAACAATAATATTAAAATTTCATAAAAGGCGAATATTATAATACTCTATCGTGAACATAATCACCATTGTTATTAATATTATCATCTATTATTATCATCATTTTCATTAGCAAAAAAAACTAGTTTTATAATAATAATCGTATTCACAAATACTTTTAAGAGCAATGTCATTACTATTATTAACACTATGATAATAATTATAATGATGATTATTACTCATATCAATCACTTATTTATATTTCTTTATTTATTTATTTATTCTTTATTTATAGATTATAACTCATCAATACTTTTTATAATAATGGTGATATTGTTATAAATATATTATTGATTATACATAAATCAATATTATTAATAAAAGTAATATTATTAGAAATTATATAATTATGATGATGATTGTAATTCATATTAATCAACGTAATAAGAATAATACTGTTTATAATAATGGCGATATTGTTATGAATATATTATAGACTATGAATTAATATAAATATATTATTGATTATATATAAATCAATATTATTAATATTTCATTATAAGTAATATAATTATATTATTAATAAGAGTAACATCAGTGGAAATTATATCGCGCTGTATTATATAGTGTTATACGGAAATAACATATACAGGGTGTTTGGCGCATGGAGCGACACAATTTTTTGGGGGATTGGGAGGGGTCATTTTCTACTTTTTTCACCCTTAGACCCTATGTCCTAAGTGTCACGTTAATTAAGATATGATTTCTTTTGGTTTTTTTTTAATTGCGCGAAATTTCGCTTTTAAATCGTCATAACTTTTTTGTTTGTGGCTGTAATGGCAGGAAATAACTTCTGTTGGATTCCGCAATATATGTTTATTATAAATAAATCATCATTCGATACAATTGGTTTCAAGGAAATTACTCGTGAGCTTCCAAAGTCCCAAAAATGCGTAAATGTATGAAAAATGTCAACGTCTAAATTCATTATAAAAAAAAAAAACTCAAAGCTATTTTGAACTTAGCTTTGTTTCAAAAAGTTCTCTAGTTTATACTCTTTACAACGATATGCTACATACCGTAGAAATAACTCATTACGTGGTCAAAATAAAGAGAATAAGTTTTCTTTTCTAATGAATTTAGAAGTTGAAATTTTTCATACATTTACACTTTTTAAGACTGGAAGCTGAAGAGTCATTTTCGAGAAACCAATTGTATCAAATAATGATTTATTTATAACAAGCATACATTGCAGAATGCAACAAAAGTTGTTTCGTGCTATTAGAACCGCAATCAAAAAAGTTATGACGATTTAAAGGCAAAATTTCGAGTAACTAAAAAAACGAAAAAAATCATATCTCAATTACCGCGACACTTAGGACATAAGGGCTAAGGGGGAAAAAAATTGCAAATGAGCTCCCCAATCCCCCTAAAAAAAAGACCTAACCCGAAAGAATACCCCGAAAGATCAAAACTCCGAAAGAATTTTACACGAAAGACCAAAACTCCGAAAATCTGGACACCGTCAAAATAATTCGGCTATGGAAGTTTTAAAAGTTTCAAAATTTTCAATAGATCGACGAATTATTTCGAGAATTTTTGTTATTAAAAAGTGATTTTACGTCAATTTTGAAATTTGTCTAGACAATGTTATACGTTCTGCATCATTTACAGTCAACTGTGTAGACTTTCGCCGGCATGATCTTGACGAACCTTGTAATTTCGGAACATTAAAATTCGTTCGTTCGGAATTTCAACCCGGCCCCCATGTCAACATCGTGCCAGCGAAAGTCTACACAGTTGGCTGTAAATTATGTAAAACGTATAACATTGTTTAGACAAATTTCAAAATTGACGCAAAATCAATTCATAATAAAAAAAAAATTCTCGAAATAATTCGTCGATCTATTGAAAATTTGTTAACTTTTAAAACTTCCATAGCCGAATTATTTTGACGTTGTTCAGATTTTCGGAGTTTTGGCCTTTCGTGTAAAATTCTTTCGGAGTTTTGATTTTTCGAGGTAGTATTCTGTCGGAGTTTTGAGCGTTCACGTCATTCAAAGTTCGGAATTTCAACCCGGCCCAATCTTGAATTTCGGAATATTGATATACGGAATTTTAAACTGTCGGAGTATTCAAAGTTCGGAATTTCAACCCGGTCCCAAACAACGTGTCGCTTCATACGCCAAACACCCTGTACAGGGGGTGGGGTGGGTGGAGTACAGTGGAAAAACCCGAAAGGTTAATGAAATACCATTTTATTTCCCGAAATGGGAAATAAAACAACTCCTACTAATAGTTATATTATTCGTTTTATTGATACTAATAATAAACAACAGTAGAATTGAAAAAATTAAATGATAGTTATTATTATTATTATTATATAAATGTCAATTACCACGAATGTCAATGTCACATAATTATTATTGTTATATTATATATTGTTATATATATATATATAGTTATATTTAAAAAATTAAATGATAGTTATTATTATTATTATTATTATATAAATGTCAATTATCACGCATAAAAATAATGGCTATTATTTTGGATGAAAAAGTATATCAAGAAAAAATTTGTCCACATTAAGGGGCTATACCAGTGTGACACTTACGAAAAATCGATTTTTTTTTTACCTTTTTCGACACTATACTTTCAGGAATATCATTATCATTTATACCATTTATATCAATATCATGTTATCTTGCAAAAATCGATAATTAAATGTTTAAACGCCTTTTTCTCGAAATGACGTTCTTCAAATTTGCTGACGTTGTAACTCAAAGAGCTCTGATTGATTTGAACACACGGAGATCTGATTGATTTGAAATTTGAACTGAGTACTCTTGAATATATTTACTCTACAATGACGTAGAATATTTTTTATTGGATGAAAATTGACGATTTGGCATTGAAAAAAACGACCATTCTATAGGCAAGAAAATATACTATTTTTTCATAACTATGCCATTTTGTTAGATTTTGATATTTTTCGAAAATCCTACGTCATTGTACAGGAAATACCTTCCAGCTTAACGACATTTTTTCCTTTTTCGGTTTCAGCTACTCAATCGGCCGGAATCATGTCAGCAGTGGAGGAACTTTTTTTTGGCGCCTCTGAAGGCAGCGCATAAGTCGCTTGGATCTCAATATTTTTCTATGAAAAAATTATGTAATATAGGTCAAATATAGCCAAATATATTCTTTATTTTCTAAAGCATATAATTGAGTACTTTTCTTCCAAAAAATCCCCGAAAGTCACCCAAAGTTTCAGCGTCACACTGGTATAGCCGATTAATTTCTCAGTTTTTTTATTGATCGACATCGTATGAGTTCACTGTAAAAAATGATATGAAATTTACAGTACATTCAAGATACAAAGGAATTGAATTTTACGAACTTAGTAGATGGAATTAAATTTGAAACACTTGTACCGTAAATTTAAAACAGGTACATGAAATTCTAACGTGGATATAGAATTTAATAGATGCAACATGGAATTTCAAAGACAAGTTTGTAAATTTGTGGAAAATGTATTGCATTAACCCGTGTGTTCAATTGAAAATTACTACAGATGTATAATAAATCAACTATAAAGAAACAGAGCATTGAAAATACAAAACAAGTTTGAAATTTATTTACAGCAGCCTGAAAAATATAATATATGTGAAACTGAATATTACGACACGTACAATGCATGATCACAACAAATTTATTTAAAAGTGCGAAACTGGAATGGAAAAAAAAATTCATAAACGCTGATGAAGATCACATGAAACAATGTGAAAATTATATTAAATTTACACTACATTTAAGGGACAACACCACTGTGACCACCTGTTTTTTTGCCATTTTTCAAGAATTTTTTTTTGTGGGAATAAAGAGATATTCGAAAAAAAAAATTTTGTTTTGTTCGTTGTTTATTGAAGATACATAAAAAAAAAATTTCAAATTTTTCACGCCCCATGGTGACGCGGGGAAGCTCCCGCGTCAGGTACTGTTGCCTCTGCAGTGGTTCGCGGCACGCAGCAGAACTCTCTTCAAAGTCGATCTGAAAAAAAATACCGAGTGTTTTCGTTAATAATATGATATTTTGAAGAGAAGTACATAGGGATTTGAGAAAATATTGATTTTTAAAAAATAGGCACGCTTTTGAAATTAAAGGACGATTTTCGAGCAAAATTTCTCGTCGAAAATAGGCTATAACTTTTTTTATTATTGAGATATCGAAAAAATCCTATGTACTTCTTTAGATAATCTAGTTTTATTGATGCAGTCCAAATTTGAAGTCGATCGGATAAAAATTGCTCGAGTTCTGCTGCGTGCCGCGCTCAAAAAAGTGGTTTTGAGAAAAACGCGTTCAAAGTTTTAGGTTTGTTAATTTATGCGATAAATTGGAAAAAAAAATGTTTACCTTTAATCAGCGATGCCGGCACCATATAGCTGGCCTTCAAGAAGCAAATCATTGTCCCTAGCATCTTTTCTCGAACTTGTAGAGGCTCTTCTTGCCTCTTTTGCAGCGTCTGTGAGCGAGCGCTCCGCCAGCTCGATCCGCGCTGCGCCGGTTTCAACGCAAAAATTGAAAGAATTTGGGCCGATAGTTATCCCCAACGTCTCCAAAACTTTCATGAGGCTTCTCAGGCCATCATCGAATAATAATACCGCAATATCAGCTGCAATATCGACGATTGACGATTGACGACTTGAACATTTTTCAATTATCGCCACCTATGGCTTTTTTTCGAAACTATATTTATAACAATAGCCGGTTTTTGTGAAGGGAGACAAAAGAATACCTGGGAAAGACCCGCAGGACCTGGGAAAGGCCCGGTATACCTGCCGACCCTGAGGCGCGCAGCTGCGCGGGACCCCGAGCGTCACGGAGCGCTGCACCGCTCCACAAAATATTCAATATCTCCGAAAATAATTATTTTTTCGATCTGGGTCCAACGGCATCTTAATCTTAAATGTATTTTCGATTTTTCTAGATGGTTTTCAAAAAATCGATTTTTTGAAGCCGTCGCAGTGGTGTTGTCCCTTAAGGCACAAAAGAATTGAATTTTACGAACTTAATATACGAACGAATTTAATATACACTCGTATATTGGATATCAGCAAATGGTTCTTCATTTCAATATACATGGATGTGAACATTTTTTTACACGTGCATCGTTTTTCAAACGCACAAGTATATTAATATTACGGAGCTACACTTTTATTTTTCGAATCACCTGCTTTGGATTTTTAAAATATTATCTGAAATTTAACAAACGGCGTCCGCATAAAAACATCATACACTTGTGTATTAATTTTTACACATAAGCTTTTTACAGTGTACATTAAAGGTAATACTTTGTTTCCGTGGAATTAATACACACCCGTATGCTATTATTAGCAAATGGTTCTTAAATTTAATATGCACTCGTATTTTGATATCAGCGAATGGTTCTTGATTTCAATATACTTGGATGTGATTATTTCTTTGCACGTGCATTATTTTTCAAACGCACAAGTATATTAATATTACGGAGCTACACTTTCATTTTTAAAATAACCTGTTTTGGATTTTCAAAATCTTATCTGAAATTTCGTAAGCGATATCCGCATAAAAACGTCCTACACTTGTGTATCAATTTTTATACAGAATTTTTTTACAGCGTTGCTATAGAACTTGATAAATCTCGTCTTTAAAGCTCGCAGTGGCAACCTCCCGCGACAAGGCGTTAAAGCTCGAGAGCACGCGTTCATTGAACGCCCTTGGCCGTCAATTGGACGCACAGGAGAAGGAATTCGCCAAACTTACGGAAACCGTGAGGGATTTGTTGAGGGAAAAGATACAGTTGCAAAATGCGCTGATCGAGAGAGAGTCAAAAGTGCGCATCGCCGAGTCAAAGCTCGAGAGAGCCAAGGAGAGTCTGGAGATGGAAAAATTGTTGTTCATCAAGGAACACGCGAGAGACTCGATATTGCGAAAAAATCGAGATCGCGCCACGCAAACGTACGACGACGAGGCGAGCGAGCAGACGAAGCTGAAGGGCGGGGTAAAGTATTAAAATTTTTTTTTCATTTTTTAAATAAATGCATAACATATCAAGAATATTGTGTTAACATTTCAAGTCGATCGGAGTAAAATTGACGAAGTTATGAGTATTTGAGCGTCTATTGCTCCATGACGTTCTCTTCTCTTCTGCGTTTTTCAAACCGTTTTTCTGAGACTTGTCATATTTGAAGTCCGTGTGCACGATAACTCAAAATCTACTGGACCAATCGCTTTGAAATTTTGCACAGTACTTCTTCACATAATTCACCAGGTATTGTCGAGAGCTTTTTTGTTTTTTTTAATAATTACTAATTTTTCAACAACAAATTAGCCGATTTTTTTGGCGAAAATCGGGTTTTTGGCTCCCAAGTGCTACGAAAAATCGAAAAATCGAAAAAAAAAAAAAATCCTCCCGTCATTACCTCGAGAAACATCTCCTTTAACAAATGCATTTTGATTTTTTTGTTTCAAATGATTCTGTTGCGAGTTATGGTGCACACCGCAAACCAACTTTTTTTCGAGGCGCCTCCGGGGTTTAATTTTCACTCGCTCAATTTTGAATATTTTGCAATGCAAATTTAGGAGAATGTTGTTCAAATGTTACTTTATTATATGTAAATTTTTCAATAAACGAACACTATTCGTTACGCCAAAACAAAATCTCAAAAACATGCCTTTTTTTCGCCGAATTAACTTTACCCCGCCGTGAAGGAGCAACCGATCTTGACGGAGGGCAGGGTGTCGGCGAAAATCAAGTCGAAGGACGATCTCGAGGATCCTTCGGGCGATGGACTGCTTCTGCGCTCCTTGTTCTTCGCAGCCACGAGCCCCTACGAGGATGAACAATTGTCCAGACTCGATATTCTCAATTCTCCGATCAAATGAATTATGTCGAAAAAAAAAATCGTTTATGAAAATTACAATAAATGTACTGGAGACTAAAAAATGGAGAAAAAACGAAAAAATTTCCGAAAAGTCCTTATCGATGATTAATTTGGAATTTCGTGTACCCGTGTATTTTGCCTCGCTGATCACGAATGTGATATTAAAAATGCCTGCAAATGTGATTTTCACGGTAAAAAATCACAAAACCTGATTTTTCAAAAAGTTTTCCCATCTTATTTTCATAAACGTTGGTCTTAGAGTAAAATGTTTCCTACAAAAGTTGTAGCCCATAAGAAGATTGATCTTTTATGTTCTATAAAGGTTTTGTCTAAAACCATTCTATTTCGAGAAAAATGGGATGGGATGAGAATCTCCGATAAGTACATTTCGCTAAACTTCATTAGTTTCGATATTATCTACTTACGCACGGTACAGCGGGAAGATGGGAGTTTACTCTTTAAACCCAAAAAAAAAACAAAAAAGCAAGAAATAAAATAAAATACAAAAAAATTAAACCGAATAAAAAAACTTTTTTTTTGTATTCGGTTAAATTTTTTTGTATTTTATTTTATTTTTAGTCTTTAGTCTAGGAGTTTAGTCTTTGAACCCAAAAGAAACAAGAAAAAAGCAAGAAATAAAATAAAATACAAAAAAAATGAAACCGAATACCAAAAAAAGCAAAAAATAAACATGCACTTTATAGACTAAACTCCAACCTTCCTAGTAGTGCCTAAGTAGACAATGTCGAAACTAATGGAGTTTACAGGGGGACCTTACAGGCTGTCACTCCCGGATTTTGATAAGTCTCGGATATGTTGTAGAGGGGCCTACCCTGAGTACCTGAGCAAAGGGATTTTATACAACGCTCTTTAGTTTTCGAGAAAAAAACGTTCGAAAGTTTAGCTCGGAACTACTAGTAGCTACTATACCGGTACAGTTGCACCTTTGTCGAATCAGCGGACGTGGCCCAGTGGGCAAGGTTCCTGTCTCTGACGCTCGAGGTCCAGGGTTCGAGTCCCCTGATGGCGTTTTTTTGTCCACAAAATATAAATAAATTCGATGGATGATGCAAAACCGTCCAATTATTTATTATTATTATTTAAATGTTTTATTCAGTTTCTTAAATTTTTACTTTCTATTTTTTTCTTAATTATTTATTATTATTTTATTTTTCACGCAGAAAAAAAAGAGAGGAAGAAATTATAACATCGGAACAATATTGCGGGTGGTTTTTGTCGTAAGAGCAAGCAAAACACAAGACCAAAGAGCAACGCGTACATTGTATAAAAGCTATGGCCTTACAGGCGCACGGAGTTTTGAGCAGCGTTATTGGTAAAGCATACTTGATTGACATTCAAAAACAGCGGTCTTTCCTCAATTAACTTCGATGCAAACCACGCATATTTAATCATCGGCGCTGATCAAAAGCTTTACGATCACATCTTTGTAGACGAGAAGAAGGCATGTATATGCAGTATTAAAGTTATACCGCCAAAGTGCACGCCGATTTGCCAACCGTGCGATGTATATTTTTACCGGCAAGTGAACATTTTCACAAAACAAATACAAAATGCTCCCGATTTGTTAAAAAAAAAAATAACAGAGAAATTGCGTCAAGGGAAGATTCCATACAAATTCATTCTTTGATTCTTCATCAATTAAGGGGTAAGGCCACTGTAAATTTTTTGAAAAATCGATTTTTTTTTATTGGCTTAAAAAATAGTTTAAACCCTCTAGAATACGAAAAAAAAGGTCCTGTGCGACCCAAACAAACCCAAACAAACTATTCGCAAAACTTTAAACGCGTTTTTCTCGAAACATGGTTTTTCAAAATGGCACGCAGCATAACTCGAACAATTTTCATTTTTTTTACTTGAAATTTTAACCAGATGTGAACATTTACATTATCTTGAGAATGTCGATCGGAATTTTCAAGAACTTTATTTATTGATTTTTTATTAACAAAAAACTTGCCGTTTTTTTCGTCAAAAATCAATTTTTTTTTCAAACGCACGCCAAATCCACAAAAATTGATACTTTTTAAAATCCGATCGACATTCTCTAGCTATAGCCCTCTAGATTAATGGTTTTTTTTTTTTGTTCTAGATTCAAAAGTGCACCAGTGGTGCTGCGTGCCGCGGAGCCCTGGAAGCAAAACATGTCCCGGGAAGATAGCTGTGGATCCGCCATTTTGTTTTTTTTTTTACTGTAAAAAAATTTTATAATAAAGTTTAATGTATGCCCGATAACACCATTAAAAGTTTTTTTTCATATACCTTCAATTTCGGGAGCAAAAAATTAGTGAAAAAACCTTTTTTTTTGGGCCGTTACAGTGGCCTTACCCCTTAAGCGCACCTGCTTTCGCGCCGATGATTAAATATGCGTGGTTCTGCATCGAAGTTAATTGAGGAAAGACCGCTGTTTTTGAACGTCAATCAAGTATGCTTTCCAATAACGCTGCTCAAAACTCCGTGCGCCTGCAAGGCCATAGCTTTTATACAATGTGCGCGTTGCTCTTTGGTCTTGGGTTTTGCTTGCTTTTACAACAAATACCACCCACAATATTGTTCTAATGTAACAAGCGACCACAGTGATAGCGAGTAAGAAAAACCTGTATATTGTAATGAAAAATAATAAACTGCAGTTTCTTGTGAAAGACGTTACAATTTCTTCCTTTCTTTTTTTTCTACGTGAAAAATAAAATAATTATAAATAATTTATAAAAAAAATGGAAAGTGAAAAATTTAAACAATGAATAAAAAATGTTTTAAACTAAAAAGTAAATAAAATAATTATATAAATAAATTATTATAAATTATATAAATAAATAAAAAATAATAATAAAATAATAATAATAATAAATAATAATACATTTAAAAACGGTTTTGCATCATCCAGCAAATTTATTTATACTTGGTGAAAAAAAAATGCCATCACGGGACTCGAACCCTGGACCTCGACCGTCAGAGCCGGAAACCTTGCCCACTGGGCCACGCCCGCTGGTTCGACAAAAGCGCAACTGTACCGGTATAGTAGCTACTAGTAGCTACGAGCTAAACTTTCGAACGTTTTTTTCTCGAAAACTAAAGAGCGTTGTATAAAATCCCTTGACTCAGGTACTCATGGTAGGTCCCTCTACAACATATCTGAGACTTATCAAAATCCATGAGTGACAGCTTGTAAGGTCCCCTTGTTAGCTAAATGTACTTATTGGAGCATTATTCCATTTTTCTCGGAACAGAATGGTTTTAGACAAAAACTCTATAGAACATAAAAGATCAATCTTTTTATAGGCTACAACTTTTGTAGGAAACATTTTTCTCCAAGATTACCATTTGTTAAAATAAAATAGAAAAACTTTTAAACATCAGTTTTTGTATTTTTTACCTTGAAAATCAAATTTGGGAATACTTTCACTATCATATTCGTGACCAGCGAGTGAAAATGAATGGGTACACGAAGTTCCATTGTCGATAAATATTTTGTCAAAAATTACGGATCTTCTAATCTCGAAGAGTTGTTTGTAAAACTGAATAGCGATGACTTGTTGATCGTCGATATCGTTGTTATTGAGGAGCGTTTGGTTCGAAATGTGTTTGGAAAAAATGGTAAAAATACGTACCTATTGCAAATTTGGAGCATAAAGAATAATAATAAAGAATAAGTTCAAAAACAGCTTTTATTAAAAGTGATTAATAAAATGATTTAAAAAAATTAAATATATATACAGATATTGTTTTTTAGATGATTAATAAAAATAAAAATCGGTTTCAAAAATAATGTTTCACTATATATATATATATATATATATATATATATATATATATATATATATATATATATTAGACTGATTCAAAAAAAAAATTTCCTTCTGGATTCTCGTGCTATTGTTGGGCACTGATAAAACAAAATTTCTCTAAAAAGATGGGCGCGGTCACTCAATTTTTAGAGGTGGCTATCTCGACTTTTTTGTATTTGAATTTTTTTTAACGAACGTATTGCATTTAAGCATAGTCATGGCTTCGGATTACAGATAAAAATCGGAAAAGTTTTGAATTTGTTCTTTTACAAACATAACAGAGAAAAACTGACCATACGTCGAAGTGCACACGAAACGATGAAAGAAATTTTCGAACAATGGAAATGTGCTGAAATTCCAACGCGTCGATTGAATAACGCAATCTTGAAATCAATAAAACTCCATCTAGTCTAGAAACAACTTTTAAAAAATGGAGTTAAAAAGAATTTGCCGTCACAAATATCGAAGGAGCGTAAATTTAAGACAGATTTGGACAAACTGTTCAACGTTGCACATTTTCGTTCTGCCCAAAATGTTAACGAACTTGAGAATGGCTGGGAAGAAATGTAAATGAGTTTGAAGATATTATAAGCGTAGCATTTTGAAAATGTAAATATACGATTTATGAGTAAAAGCTTATAATTTAATTTTTCGTAAAAAGTGCGAAATGTTAATGCGTATAAATAAATCTACATGAATAACGAGAGTAGTATAGACGCCATTATTGATCTACCTGGATTTGAATTGTGAATATTGCACCCTTTTCAAATTGTTAGAGTTTATTTTTGTTACGAAAAAGCTGCTGGATGTGATTTTTATCCGTAATCCGAAGCCATGACTATGCTTAAATGCAATACGTTCGTTAAAAAAAATTCAAATACAAAAAAATCGAGATAGCCACCTCTAAAAATTGAGTGACCGCGCCCATCTTTTTAGAGAAATTTTGTTTTATCAGTGCCCAAGTTTTATCAGTTTTATCAGTGCACGAGAATCCAGAAGGAAATTTTTTTTTTTAATCAGTCTAATATATATATATATATATATATATATATATATATATATATATACATTAATATTACATATATGAAGTGAAAAATCATTTAAAAACAGCCTTTTATGTTTTATTATTGTAAAAAGCTATTACTATCTATGCAAATATATTATATTACTTTGTTATACATATTTCGTTAAAAAAAACTGATCCTTTATTGAATTATTTTCCAAAAACCAATTTTACCAAATAAAACACGTTTTTAAATTTATTTATGCATTATTCTTTTTTTAATATTCAAGTAGAAATAATTTTTAAAACGACCCTTTATTTCTTGACTATTAGCAATAATAACAATAAGCAATATGTGTGTGTGTGTGTAAACTTTATGTTTTAAAATTATTCTTATTTTTGTTATTGTCTATTTATTTATTTGTTATACTTTATCATTATTTTATATAAATATAAACGATAATAAAAAATGTCAAGCTTCGTTTCTCCACAAATTCCATATTACGAATTCTCACCTTTTTTTCAATTCCAACGAGTAGTCCCATCTGTACGACGTGAAGGCAAAACGCGTCGCAACGTTTTTTTTTTTTGTTCAAGCATAAGCTTTTTATTCATCGATTTATTACATATGTTTCCACTTACAGTATTACTGTGACACACTGGGTCAAGTATTTGTCGTACAGTATAATAAATACACGTTTACAGCATTAAAAGGTTTTTTTCTTCTTTACGCCTCGGAATAATGTGTAGTGTCACAATTTGTGTTTGTGTCTGTTCATGTATGTGTATGTGTTGCGCCCTCTTTCTCTTTTCTTCCAACGTCACGTAATTATATCATCCTTGATCGTCAATTTTTAACGAAACAATACAACGACTCGCACGTTATCCGAGTGAATTTGGAAAAAAGAGAGAGAACAAATGAAACCTACACGTACTAAAGATTCTTACCGCAGTGAATTTTCCATTATTTTTGCTTTAGTTTTCCGCATTTTTGCCCGACCCAGTCTTCGAGCCTTGAAATCGAAAATTCAGTGATGTATTTAATCGATTTTGTTTTTTGAATCCTTATCGCGCATGTGGCAACGATAAATTCCGAGAGTAATTGGATTTGAATGATTTTTTCACTAATTCATCGGGTCTCGATTACGGCTCGATCATTGATTAATTGATTTGTCGGATAATGTCGCGTAAGTTTTCCACGTACTTAATGGCTCTCTGTGTCTCTTTCCCTCGATCTTGCCAGTAGTGAAATTCCTCGTCACTCTTTTTCCCGCCATTGTTTTTTCCCTCTACTTGCGATCTTTCGTTTTTTTTTCCTAACAAAATAAAACTATTAAAATACTACAACAGTCAGCAAGCATAAAGTCGTTGACGCGCTCTGGCCCGTTTATTTCTCATTAACTTGTTCGTCGTTTAATTCGGCTCTGCTCCAATCGTACATTCTCGCCAATCGGTTTGCGTACAGAGTTATGGGTGTTTGTGTTTTGTGTTGGAATAACATTTCTTTTTTTGCTCAGCCATCAGGATGGTGGAATGCTGCCGGAGCCGTAAACGGAGAAAGGCGGACATGACTAGAAAAATGACGAATAATTATATGGATAAAAAAAATTCACCCCTGTCTTTTCTAACGTGTTCTGTTTTTTTTTGTTCCCCCAGCGTGTTCTCCATCGAATCCCCAGAGCGATCCTCGAACGTCCTTTCTCCCCCGACATTCCCGATTAATACATCAATTTTTTTGTTTCTCTTCGTTAATTATATACATCATTATACCGATTATCTAGTGGTGCGCGGGTCGCGAAACTCTCGACTCGTGGCCGATCGCGCTAGCATCATCGTTTTTTAAATCTTCGTAATATATCTTGTCTCTCATTCCTCCTCTTTCGCATACAATTCCGCGTACCAGTCTCAATGTTGTGCATGAATTTCGCGCGCTCTCGAATTACGATCACTTTCGGCGCGCGCACAAGATTCGCGACCGTATGCGCGCGAAACGTGCGCAGACGACGAGAATCTCGTCGATATGTGCGCGAAACGTGCGCAGACGACGAGAATCTCGTCGATATGCGCGCGAAACGTGCGCGGACGACGAGAATCTCGTCGATATGCGCGCGAAACGTGCGCGGACGACGAGAATCTCGTCGATATGCGCGCGAAACGTGCGCGGACGACGAGAATCTCGTCGACATGCGCGCGAAACGTGCGCAGACGACGAGAATCTCGTCGACATGCGCGCGAAACGTGCGCAGACGACGAGAATCTCGTCGATATGCGCGCGAAACGTGCGCAGACGACGCGATTCTCGACAGTATGCGCGCGAAATGTGCGCAGACGACACGATTCTGTTCAATCTGCGCGCGAAACGCGCGCATGCGACGCGAGTCGCGTCCACCTGCGTGCGAAATGTGCGCCGAAGACGAGAATTTTGTCGTCGTGCGCGCGAGACGTGCGCATACGCCGAGATTCGCGACGAAATGCGCGCGCGACGTGCGCGGACGACGAGATTCGCGAGCGTCCGCGCGCGATTCGGCGCGAAAAAACTTCGAAAAGAGTATAGGGTAACGCGAGAACGTTTCGCTCGCTCGTCCGCATACGCTCCAGTCAATCAAGCACAAAACGAGAGAAAACAAACTTCTCTATCCGTAATAACAATACTTGTAGTAATAGTGTTTAATTACATTATCTTTTAAATCGTGCACGAACGTTTTTTTTTTTATTATTTTTTTTTATTATAGCTGCTCGAACGTGGTAACGATCCGACATTTAGTAGATGTGGTGTGCAGGCGGCGCGCTTTTGTGGCGGCAAGAGAAGGTTAGGCTGAAATTTACTGATTCTCTCACGTTTTTTTTTTCTTCTTTTTTTTCTTCTCAACTTCGACATTTGTGTTATTTTTCTTCGTGAGACGGGGGATGATGCTTGTTTTTTTCTTTGTCTCCGTTATTATACGTATGGTCACAAAGTCGAGGTTCTCGCGTATCTGTCCTCGTCGGGCGCGTATCGGAATTACAAGTTGAATAAACAATCGCGGCCGCGTACGACTCTCTCCCTCTGTCGCTCCTCTTCATCGCATCTTCTCTAACTCTCTCACTCTCTCTCTCTCGAAAGTTTTTAACTGTGCTTGGCAAAAAGTTGTTTTTCTCTCTTCCGCAAGAACCTCGAGAACTCGAAAATTTGCCCATATCCGTGGCAACAAACAAATCGTGGATAAGAGCTTGCTTTTCTTCAACAAATAACGCTTTAAAATTCTCTACACAATCAATAAAGTTCTATGGTACAGTGAACGGAAAAAAGGACGAGTAAAAAAGAAAATGTAATTATTACAAATTTGTAAAATAATCGATACCGATTTCTTACGTGGCACACACGTAATCGGTACACACATACATGTCCGTGTGTATGTTTTTTTTTCTTCTTATTCACTCTTTCCGCTCTCGTTCAATTGAATGTGACGCTACGATAATAAAGCAAAGCTTCGCTACAAGTTGTCTCCAATAAAATTAGGCATATTTTTTTTTCCATATCTTCTTACTCCTCTTTTAGCGACCCTACAAAAGTATTTGGCCACGTTACAAATACTTTTTTTCGTTGGTAATTATGCACATTGAGGACTTTGCCGAAAAACGACGGAATTTTTTTTCTTTCCATGAGCTGCTTTAATTGGTCACCGCTATTGATATTCCGTCGGGGGGAGGCTGACATTTTCTCTTAATTCCACAAGTTACGGGATTTTGAAGTTCCCGCAAGCACGTAACAAAATAAGGCATTTTTAAATATTTCGACGCCTATATTGAGGTTGGAAGGTGGGGGAATTTATAAAACAATCCTTCCTGAATACAATACCGAAGAAAAATCGCGGCGGTCACTTCCCCCTTTAGCAGCCGTTGTTTGGGTTCTTTTATGCCCCCAAAATTATCAACGTAGTACAATTGTAGTTCATTTAAATATATTTAAAAACTACGCTTACGATCTTCAGGGGGGGGGGGCTTCCGCATACAACACACAAAAGCAGAGGAAGGCTTCTTTTATAAATCCCCCCATTGCCCACATCCAATACAGGTGTTCCGAAAATGCTCGAAAATACGCTATTTTATAACGTTTTCGCGAACTTCGAAAACCTATATCTTTTTATGGGAGTTCGATCGCCGCGATTTATTTTCCGCATTGCGTTTAGCAAAGCTTTTTTATAAATTCCTCAACCCCCCACCCCCAATACAGGCGTTGAAATCATTAAAAATGCCCGATTTTATCACGTGCTTCCGCGAACTTCGAAACCCCGTAACTTATGGAATTAATGGAAAGTGTCAGTCTCCCCCGACGGAATGTCACTCAATATAATGAAATTAACCGGAAAGTCCTCAAACTGCATAATTATCCTTTTTTTTTTTTGTATTTCGCGCCGTATCAACGTTCGTCGTACGCGCTGACCGGTCTCCCTTCCCGTTTTGCGAGCGCTCATCGAGTCTCGACCGCGGTAACGTTTTCGTTGGGACGAAAAAAAAACGCCAGGTGAGATCTCTCGCACCCTCTCTCGAAATTTCTCATTCGGTTCTTCGAATATTTCAATGAGATTTCATGGAAAACTGCGAACATATATATATATATACACATACGTATATATATATATATATATATATATATATATATATATATATATATATATATATATATATATATATATATATATATATATATATATATATATATATATATATATATATATATATATATATATATATATATATATATATATATATATATATATATATATATATATATATATATATATATATATATATATATATATATATATACGTATGTGTATATATATATATATATATATATATATATATATATATATACACATATACTTATCCGTCAGTAATATTCGATCTCATTGAAAACGGACCATATATCGCGTATGTGTGTAGTGCGTTCTTCTCAACTCTTTTCTTCTTCTTTTATCTCTCGTCCTCTTCCATTAGCGTCGTGTAATTATCCCTCGCGTGATTTCATTCGAATAAGAGGGCGAATCGAAAGGTACGAAAATCGTAATAAGCCCCGCCGAGTGCCGCGTTTGAACCTGCGATTAATTTTCTCGAGGCAATATTGATGAGGCTCACCAATTCGCCGCCGAGCCACTCCCTCGTCACTCACTTGGTCTGTTGTGTTTGCGACGCCTCGATCAACGGCGACGACGAAACTGGCAGGCCGAAGCTCGCTGGATTAGCACCTGTAGCGGGCCCTTTGCGCGCTAGTTTCGACCTTTCGCGACGGAAAAAAACAACGCAAATGCAAAAGCGTCGTATGTATTAGCGTGCGCGAGACTCACGGATGGAAGTGCGACGGCGAAGGGAGAGAGGACGTGAGAAATGGAAAGGAACTATGAGAATGATGATTGTGCAACGAACCTGATCTGGCCAGCCAGGAGAGGATTGATGGCGTACAGCCAATCGTAGACTTCCTTGTCGCCCAGCGTTTGTAGCAGGTAACCTCTGTGCTTCGTCACCACGCTGCGTATCGATAGCAACATTGGTCAATGAAAAGAGTGGCAATTTAGGGCCGATGGGCGAAAAGTTTTCGCGCGCGTGAAAAAATACGAGGGAAAACAATCGCGAGGTGTCATGGCGACACTGCAACACGTTACCTAAAGGTATTTGGGACTTTGACCATGGCGAGCTGATCCTCGGAGTACTCGACTTGGGCAGTTGCCAAATTGATGAGCGCACGTTCCACGGGGTCCTTCTCCTCCCGGAAAATGAAGACGTAGGGTCTGCGAACGGCCTAGGGGAGAATGAGAAAACGTTTGTTTTTTTTTCTTCGCACGATCCGACACGCGAGCGGTTTTCAAAGGTATGGATTGACTTGTTTGGTAAAGCGAAACCCAAAGAAAATCCAAACAAACGTAAACAAAGGGAAACAAACTCGTGCGGTTTTCTCGTGGTGGGGACAGAGTCGTTTGGTGAAGCGAGAGTAGTTCGATATGCGGTCGCTAGGTTCGTAGTGATTGAAAACCAGTCCAAGATCGCTGCGTCTCTGGTGGTCGTAACAGGAACTGGCAAACTTGCTTCACCCAAGCTACCCCATGAGAATTTTTTGGGCTCTTTTCAATGATTGGGCTGTTTTTTTGGCTGTTTTCAGTGAAAACGAAAGTAGTTCGACATTCGGTCGCTAGGTTGGTTGTGATCCAAAACCAGTAGATCGCAGCTTTTTGGGTTTATTTGTATTTGTTTGGGCTGTTTTCTGAGGTGGGGACAGTATCGGTTGTTAAAAAAAAATGTAGTTCGAGATTCGGTCGCTAGGTTCGTTGTGATCCAAAACCAGTAGATCGCAGCGACTCTGGTGGTCGTAACGGGAACTGGCAAACTTGCTTCACCAGAGCTACCCTGTCCATGAGAGCTTTGTAGGTTTGTTTGGTTTTTTTTTGTGTCTGGGCTGTTTTCTGAGGTGGGGACAGTATCGGTTGTTAAAAAAAAAGTAGTTCGAGATTCGGTCGCTAGGTTTGTTGCGATCCAAAACCAGTAGATCGCAGCGACTCTGGTGGTCGTAACGGCAACTGGCAAACTTGCTTCACCAGAGCTACCCTGTCCATGAGAGCTTTGTAGGTTTGTTTGGTTTTTTTTGTGTCTGGGCTGTTTTCTGAGGTGGGGACAGTATCGGTTGTTAAAAAAAAAAGTAGTTCGAGATTCGGTCGCTAGGTTCGTTGTGATCCAAAACCAGTTGATCGCAGCGACTCTGGTGGTCGTAACAGCAACTGGCAAACTCGCTTCACCAGAGCTACCCCTTCCATGGGAGCTTTTTGGATTTTTTGTGTTTGTTTGGGCTGTCTTCTGTGCTGGGGACAGTATCGTTTCTTAAAAAATAAGTAGTTCGAGATTCGGTCGCTAGGTTCGTTCTGATCCAAAACCAGTTGATCGCAGCGACTCTGGTGGTCGTAACGGCAACTGGCAAAGTTGCTTCACCAGAGCTACCCCTTCCATGGGAGCTTTTTGGGTTTTTTTGTGTTTGGGCTGTTTTCTGCGGTGGGGACAGTATCGTTTGTTAAAAAGAAAGTAGTTCGAGATATGGTCGCTAGGTTCGTTGTGATCCAAAACCCGTGGATCGCAGCGACTCTGGTGGTCGTAACGGGAACTGGCAAGCTTGCTTCACCAAAGTTCCACCCTCCATGAGCATTTGTTTGAGTTTCATCGGAGTTTCCATACCCAAGGCCGTGCAGGGTCGAAAAAACGATTGATTCGAAATAATACTCACGACCCATCGCTTTTTCCATCCGTTGGTCTTGTGCTCGAGAACGTTGAGGTAGCCCTTTCTCGCGATGACGGGGCTGATGCGAATCTCCTCGACCTCGGGCACGTAAAGTACGAGGCTCTCCTTGAGCGGAGACGAGGAGCCGAGGGGCGGGGGTGCGATCGAGGCCGATGATTGATTCGTCGTTGTCACCGCGTCGTTGTTCGTACCGACCATGATACTCTCCTGGAGTTCCTGAAGCCTCGCGCGCTCCGGCGAACTCAACCTAAAGATGCACGACTTAGATCTGCTCCTCACAACTATCCCCGCAGGCTGCAAGTAACCACTCCATTGTACAACCCCAAAAAACGCCGCAAACAAACCATTCTCTCTCGTGTTTGTTTTTTGTTTTGTATTTGCTCGCTCTCGTGGCACCGTCCCGAAGCGTTGAAGGACCAAAGGACGAAGGAGCGGGAGAGCCAAGGAAGGGAGGAGAAGCTTCAAAGCGAAGGACAAGCTTCAAAGCGGAGGAAAACGCTTCCTCGGCAATTTTGACGGATTCAGCTGTTTGCACTATACACATACCGGCTGTCTCGGGGCAAATGCTCCACGCTTGTATCTCAGTACAATCACAACCGAGCTTCGCTTTGGAGTCTATTAAAAAAGTTGGTGTGGGCTCTGAAAATTATTCTCTTTACGCCATTGAGGCGTTTGTAGTCACGCCCCATAAAAACAATTTCCACGTTTCTTTTTAAATAAATGATAAAGCGAGCAATATTAAAAGTTACGTCTGTTATATATAATGTATAAATATAATTACAGAGGTCGCTTGTAAAAATTATGCTCTAAAAAATAGAATCACTCCTCGAAACCTGCGAGCGGCTCTCATAACCTCAAAAAATCGAAATCCAAAGCAGACAGCTAAAAAGAGAGCGGAAAATAAATTATTCACCGCACCCTGATGGAAATCCGCTTATTGGAATTCGTCAGATTTTAACAAAAAATGTCAGATTTGATAATATTCCGTCAACTTTCAATGAGAAATAATGTCAGAATATGTCATTTATACGACAGAATCTGTCGTATTATTTCGAGATTTGACATTTTCTGTGAGAAGTTCATGATTTCTGACCGGAAATTGGAACATGCTTTACAGAATCTGTCATATTTTATCAGAAAAGTAATGTTATAATTCAGTAATTTCTGTCAGAATCTTACATAATATGTCATATAATGTCGTAAGAGTTTTCCATTTTATGTGAGATTTTCGTCATTGAATGTCATTTTTTGATGGAATAAAATGGAATTCTTCAACATTCATGAAATATTATGACCGAATCTGTCGAATTATATCATTCGTTCTTATTTTTTGTGAGATTTTCGTCATTAAATGTCATTTTTTTATGGAATATAATGGAATTCTTCAACATTTATAAAATATTATGACCGAATATGTCAAATTATATCATTCTTTCTTATTTTTTGTGAGATTTTCGTCATTAAATGTCATTATTTAATGGAATGAAATGGAATTCTTTAACATTCATGAAATATTATGACCGAATCTGTCAAATTATATCATTCTTTTCTATTTTTTGTCATATCATGACCGAACTTGTTAACTTTTGACATTTTGCATTATAAATATATGATATATTCTGATGAATTTTGACATTTAATTATCGATTCTGATAATAAATTGTCAGAATTCTGTCAGCTGAAATCTGTCAAAATTCAATAAAAATGTGACAACAAATTATGATAAAAATTATCGTTTTCTATCATTTTTTGACATCTGTCATTTTTTTCGATGCAACAATATGTCAAAAAATGGAAAACTGATTTATCATTTTTTGTTAAAAGATGACATTTTCCGCCATAAAGATGACAGAAAGTATCAAATTCTGTAATTTAATGACAGCTGAAATCTGTCAGAATTCAACAAAAATGTGACAACAAATTATGATAAAAATTATCGTTTTCTATCATTTTTTGTCATTTTCTGTCATTCTTTTCGATGCAACAATATGTCAAAAAATGGAAAATTAATTTTATCATTTTTTGTTAAAAGATGACATTTTCTGACAAAAAGATGACAGAAAGTATCGAATTCTGTGATTTTATGACATTCCGTAAAGTTAACATAATATGTGAGGTTCTGTCCGATTTTCATAGATTATTTCCGACAGAATCTATCAAAATATGTACGATTCCATCAAATTATGTTAGAATCTATTCATTTTCAAAGTTTCTGACATTTTTTAACAGATTTCAACACTATTTGTCGAATTCCAATAAGCGGATTTCCATCAGGGCAGTAGCATCTTTACAATCTACCATTGAGGTAAATCAAATAGCAAAGTAGCAGGAAATGAAGCAAAAAGTAATTGTTTACGTTTGAGGCTATACTCCGACCGGCCATATTGAAATATCGCTGCGCCACCTGTTGAACGTGAAAATCGCTAATACCAGTAGAGCTTCTGCCTCCGGCCGCGAGAGGCACCAAGACTCTTCGGTATCGCGAATTTCTGAGATACGAGCTTGTGACGATTGATCCGAGACAGCCTGTACATCGGGCGTTTCGTTCCAGGCATACAACGGAGTGTTACCTCATACTCTGCGTGGCCACTGTCCCCGAGACTCGAAATTCCCGAGGACGAAGACTCGCTAATCGTGCTCTTGTTGTATACTGACTCTTGTGAGGATGACGATATTATCGAGGATATCATTGATGTCGACATGTCGGTTATCGTGTCCTCGCCGGGCGACACGTCCGTCAGCACGATGCCCGGCTCCTTGTTCGGTATTCTTCCCTGTATCAACTTTATGTATTTGGTCGCTAGCTCTCGCTCTCTCTCCGTCATCTCCCAAGGCTCGTACAGATCCTTCGTCGAGTTTGTTCTCTTGAGCTTGACCGGACTCGCGTGCGGATCGTTCGTTGCCTTTGCCACCATGTTGCACACCTCCTGCGTCACGTTCGTGCAAAATAGAAAAAAAAAAAAAAAACAGTTGACGACACGTTCGATCTGCCTTGGCGCGAACACTTACGAGGAGTCGTCTCACGTACCTTCTCGCTTTTGGTGAAATCGTGGGAGATTTTCTTGCAGAGGGGCACCTTGTCGATGCCGAGTTTCTCGCGCATTATCAGTGTATGCCTGACCCTCTCGACCTCCTCGAGCCTCGTCAGTTTCTCCAGTTCCCATTGGTGATCGAAAATGAGGCTGTCGCCGCGCGGACGCCAGCCGTGAAGATTTTCCTCGCCCCTCACGTACGTCGATGACGTGTCCAGCACTCTGCGTTGACGTCTCTGGACGCCTGCGGAAGCGAAAAGAAAATGAAAAGTGGCTAGGAATAGCGACGACGGAAGTTCCAAAGTAGGGGAGAGGTGTACGGGTTGATCCCAAGAGGTAAGATGATCATTTTCAATTGCAACGAAATATTGAGGGGCACCACTAGCGTGACACCTTCAAAAATCGATTTTTTTGTCGCATTTTTCGATAGTCTATACTTTCGAGAATAACATTCTAAAGTTTTTAGTGCAGATCGCAAATAGTTTTTGAACTACAGCCTTCTAAAGAGCATCGATTTTTAACAATGAAATCAATATTTTTATCATTCAGCGCGTTTTTTCTCAAAACAAATTTTTCAATTTGTTCTAACTCAAATACAAATCATCCGAGCGAGTTGAATCTTGTTTTAGCGTATTTAGTATTTGTTTCTTCGTACAAACCTTAAACAACGAATGTCAATTTGCCATGCAAAAAAGCATCGGATTTTTAAGCGTAGTTTGGAACTTTTTTTCAAAACTCCGCCGTTTTGTTGGGTTTTAATTTTTTTTTCACGTCATTGTACAGGCTTTCTGGTTTAACGAAATTTTTTTATTTTCCGATTTTAGGCCCTCCGACGGCCGCAATCACAGCAGTGGGAGAACTTTTTTTTGGAGACTCGGGAGATGGCGCATAAGTCGCTGAAAATCGAATATTTCCATACGAAAAAATTACTGTACATGCATCATTTATACACAAATACATCCTCGAAATTTCATAACATTCAATGCAATTCTTTTCTTTCGATAAATTCCCGAAAATCACCTTTTTGGGGGGCAGTTGCACTAGTGCTGCCCGTTAACGTTATCTAGTGGTATTCTTCGGTTAAACATATACCCGTATTCATAGTCTCTCCTTATCTCAAGGATAAAGGACGCCTTAACGAAGGCTTCCTTGAATGTCAGAGGCGTCCTTCTTTCATAGTCACAACTCGCCTCTCTCTTCCAGAAGGAAGACATATTTAGGGATATGTGATTGCTTATGGTGGTAAAACCGGCGATAGGAGCGCCACTCGGCTTTATTTGAAACTATCTCAAACCGCTTGGCTCTCGATTGTCAAGCAGCCATCGAAATCTATTCACAATTTCCTCAAAATCATCATCAAATTCATTATCAGAATTGTGTACAAAAATCGTTGTTCATTATTCCGAGTAATTACATGCAAAACTTCTGTACGAATTTTCACGTGGTTTTAATTATTTATTGAGGTTACGCCGTACACTGATACACTCCGATACGTTTTACGTGGTTCCAATTGCTTATATTTCGATTACGCCGTGAATTGTGATACGCCTCGAAACTTTTTACGAGTTCCAACAGTTTTTGTTGTTGTTTAAACTCTGTTCACTGCGATACGTTTCGAAACTTTACGTGCTCCACTTTTTGAGGTTAACCTGTAGACTGGTCTGTGATACAGGTAAAAACTGCATAGACGGCAAGCGCAAGCGCAAGCGTTAGTCATATGAAACGAAACAGCCAATCACAGTGCCGAAGGTTTCCTCAAGGAAGCTCGAGACTTGCTTTGAAAGGAGGCCAATAAGGCTCCGTGTTCTGTCAAGGAAGGTCTATGAAACGTGAAATGAGGAACAAGGAATCCTTGGTCCTCAAGGAAGGACTATGAATACGGGTAACAACTCACAAAATTGTGAGTTGTTAATCTAAGGTAAGGTTGACTTTAAGGTTAGGTAACTTATACCCGTATTCATAGTCCTTCCTTGAGGAACAAGAATTCCTTGTTCCTCATTTCGCCTTTCATAGACCTTCCTTGACAGAACAAGGAGGCTTATTGGCCTCCTTCTTTCAAGGCAGGTCTCGAGCTTCCTTGAGGAAACCTTCGGCACTGTGATTGGCTGTTTCGTTTCATATGACCAACGCTTGCGCTTGCGCTTGGCGTCTATGTATTTTTCACCGGTATCACCACGGTCTTACATACAGGTCTTGCAACGAAGGTGGTGGGGGTGGTACGCTTAATGTCGGCAATAAGCTTTGGCTTATAGCCACAAGAGCGGCGCTGCGAACTTGTCATAGCGGCTAGACAAGTAAATAGACATAAATAAAAAAAGATAAAATCAAGTTACCTCTGCGATAACTCGACCGTTTAAGTCATGTTTTACCCACTTTCTTAGAATGTATCGTTGGAGAAAATGTTTCTCACACACGAATTGCGAAGGCATGAGCTGAGAAATTCCTGGAATTGCAGTGATCCATTTTTGACGACGTTCGATATTCGACGGAACCCGAAACACCGAACGTTTTTCCTTTACTAACTGACGTCCAGTATTACACGTTGGAACCGCACACGGATTAGTCGTCATTATTATGTAAAAATCCGCACGATATCACCGTCATAAAAAAACACGTGATTTTTTTAATAACGGTTATGTAAAACTTTATAGTAGCCGATTAAGTGAGGTTGTGTTGCCACATGCGTCTTCCGCTGTTTCGACTATGATTTGATTGAAGCGATGCGAGCGGCGGTCAAGGAAATTAACGAGCCGACAGTAAGACGACCACCCCCACCACCAATATTTGATTCAGTTGCAAGACCTGTATGTAAGACCGTGGGTATCACAGACCAGTCTACAGGTTAACCTCAAAAACAGTTAAAAGTGGAGCATGTAAAAAGTTTCGAAACGTATCGCAGTGAACGGAGTTTGAACAAAAAAAAACTGTTGAAACTCGTAAAAAGTTTCGAGGCGTATCACAATTCACGGCGTAATCGAAATAAGCAATTGGAACCACGTAAAACGTATCGGAGTATATCAGTGTACGGCGTAACCTCAATAAATAATTAAAACCACGTGGAAATTCGTACAGAAGTTTTGCATGTAATTACTCGGCATAATGAACAACGATTTTTACACAATTCTGATAATGAATTTGATGATGATTTTGAGGAAATTGTGAATAGATTTCGATGGCAGCTTGACAATCGAGAGCCAAGCGGTTTGAGTTAGTTTCAAATAAAGCCGAGTGGCGCTTCTATCACCGGTTTTACCACCATAAGCAATCACATATCCCTAAATATGTCTTTCTTCTGGAAGGGAGAGCCGAGTTGTGACTATGAAAAAAGAACGCCTCTCAGATTCAAGGAAGCCTTCGTTAAGGCGTCCTTTATCCTTGAGATAAGGAGAGACTATGAATACGGATATTATTGTATACTGCCAGTTGCAATCATTGTTGTGTTTGTGGCTTCATAATATGCTCAATTTGGATTTTCGCTGGCGCGGTAAGAGTTGATACTTATAGGTTATGTTACCGAGCAACGAATGAAAAAGTTGAGTTTGGGACAAGTTCACTTCCTTCTAGGATACAAGATGATTCCTAGGGATAATCTTGTACCATAGAAAGTACCCTACGGTAGAATCTTGTACCCAGGGTACCTTCTAGGATACCCAATCAAACCCAAACAAACTTTTCATATTCACCGTCAAATGTTTGTTGTATTTGTGTACAAAATGATCCCTGACGATCCCTAGCGATCACAGGGGAATACTTATAGGTTATGTTGCCGAGCAATGAATGAAAAAGTTGAGTTTGGGGCAAGATAGATTCCCTTCTAGGGTACAAGATTAACCCTAGGGTTCATCTTGTAGACAAGTACAACAAACATTTCATGTTGATTATGAAAAGTTTATTGTATTAATTATATGGAAAGATTATGCACACATAATCTTTCCGTATAATTAATACAATAAACTTTTCATAATCAACATGAAATGTTTGTTTAGTAGTTATAGAGTAGTTTGAACACATTCAAACTACACTATTAATGTATACCTGATATCACAAATAATAATTGTTATACCTAAGTGATTTAAGACTGGCTGTAGTGCAATGGTTTAGTGTAATTCAAGTTGGGCGAGACAAAACTTACACATTGAAAAGTATACATTAACAGTGTAGTTTGAAATAGACAAATAGAAAGTATACATTAATAGTGTAGTTTGACCATACACAATCTTTTTATATAATTAAGACAACAAACTTTTAACAACAAACATTTGACGTTGATTATGAAAAGTTTGTTGTCTTAATTATATAAAAAGAGTGTCTATGTTCAGGCACTATTAATGTATACTTGATCTTACAAATAATAATTGATATACCTAAATGATTTAAGACTGGCTGTAAGCACACTGGTTTAGTGTAATTCAGATTAAACTTATAATATAACGTTAATTCAACTTGTAAATTCAGTTTATGCCGTATACCTACGATTAATATAGATAAAAGTGTTGTAAACTCGAGCAAACTTTTACTTATATTTGCCTAATGTCTCCAAAATAAAAACAAACCGCAATGATCCCCCGGATCATCTTGTCACACTCTAGGAATCATTTTGAACACCGGGATGTAAACTTTATGTAAAATTTTCAAAAAACGAAATCTTTTTATCGAAAACCCTAATTGAATATTTCCAATATGCCAATCGTATGCCAGTCGTAAATGCTTTCAGATCCCAATTATGTTGAATATCTTCGAAGTTACAAGCATTCTCCCTTGAGGGTATAATCTCGTACACTTTGACCCCAGAATTTTTCGTCATTCTCACCAGCTTCGGAGGCGCGTCGGAGGACGAGCTCGTAGACGCCGCTGAGTCTGTTGGCCTCTTGGTTCTTGTAGTTGCCGGTGAAGAGATGCTTGAGTGAGCGCGGCCCGACTCTGGCGTCGCGACCGTAAATAATCATGCTAAGATCCTTGGTGACGATCGCCGGTCTGCCGCAGTTCTCCAGCTGAAATGAAGTCACGAGAATAGTCGCTGAGTCTCGCCTCGGGGAAGATGGGTATGTGTGGAAGAGCGGGTGGTAGTACCTCGAGATAAGCCGATATCGTCATGAATATTTGCTCGCCGTAGGAGGTGACGCGATTGAGGAGAGCCGAATTGTGGAGGGAACTGTCCCAGGCGGCCTCGAAGCGGAACATTGATCTGTCGTCGCCGGGGATCTCGAGATATTCGCCGGGGAAGAGACCGAGCGAGAGAACGGACGAGTCGTTGTCCTCCTCCTCGGGCTCGGGCGTGTTGCGAATCCTACCGACCACCAGCTCCCTCACGTCCTTCCATCTGAGCTCGCTCGCGTGCTCGTGCACTATCGTTATTCTTATGCGTCTCTGTATGCCCTGGTGCAACAGGAAGAGCCCGCGACAGGGCAAGTCGTCACTGTGATCCACCACCGACGGCACGTACTCCCCGTTTGGCGCCAGCTCGCATATCTCGAACCACACGAGCACGTCGTACTTGGCGTGAACGTGAGACGTACTCGGGGACGGCAACACCGAGCCGAACTTTGGCGAACGCACCGGTTGACTTATCGGTATCGAAGGCGGTAACATTCGCTTTGGCGGTTGCCTCACGCTGTTCCCGACGTTTCCACTTGTGTTGTTGCTGCTTTGGGGCCAGACACGCAAGATGGTTAATTTAAGGGGTTACTCCCACTTGCGATTTTGAAAAAATCGATTTTTTTTATTGCATTTTTTTTTTGAAGTATAAGTATCTGAGAATATGTCCTGAAAATTTCAAATCGATCCGAACAAAATTCACTGAGATATGAGCGTTGAAAGAGAAGAATCCGGTGTGTAAACGACCGGAAATTGAAACTTTAAACGCGTTTTTCTCAAAATGGCGTTTCTGAAGTCGGTGACCAAGATTACTCGAACACTAATGAACCGATCTTCTTGAAATTTTGCAGGCTTATTTAATACATAAAAATGTGGTCTTTAATCGTTCGATTTTTTTTTCGAAAAAATGGACGTTTTATAGCCAAAAAACGGCCGTTTTTTTCGTTAAAATCGAACCATTAACTTTGACTGTCCGCCATTTTGTGAAAAATGAATATTTTTTAAAATCCTTCGATCAAAGACTAGTTTATACTTATATTTGACTAAATCCATCCGCATTTTTTTTTTTTTCAGATGATCCACTTCGCCGCAATGTTGGTCACCGTTGGTCACCGCAAACCGTGTATATAAAAACATTATTTCATTGACGGCCATTTGCCACTAAACAATGTAATATTATTCAATAAAAAAATTACTGAAAGTTCCTCAAGATGTGTTCTTTAAGATAGTATATTGATCGATTAAAAAAGTTTTGTAGTTTTCTTTTAAAAAATTCATGAAAAAGGCCTTTTTTTGATGCGCTACAAGTGGGGGTAACGCCTTAAGGGGTAAGGCCACTGTAAATTTTTTGAAAAATCGATTTTTTTTTATTGGCTTAAAAAATAGTTTAAACCCTCTAGTTTAAAAATAGTTTAAATCCTTTTAACTTCTTTTTTTAATTTTTTCCAATAAAAAACTATTCGCAAAACTTTAAACGCGTTTTTCTCGAAACATGGTTTTTCAAAATGGCACGCAGCATAACTCGAACAATTTTCATTTTTTTTACTTGAAATTTTAACCAGATGTGAACATTTACATTATCTTAAGAATGTCGATCGGAATTTTCAAGAACTTTATTTATTGATTTTTTATTAACAAAAAACTTGCCGTTTTTTTCGTCAAAAATCAATTTTTTTTTTCAAACGCACGCCAAATCCACAAAAATTGATACTTTTTAAAATCCGATCGACATTCTCTAGCTATAGCCCTCTAGATTAATGGTTTTTTTTTTGTTCTAGATTCAAAAGTGCACCAGTGGTGCTGCGTGCCGCGGAGCCCTGCAAGCAAAACATGTCCCGGGAAGATAGCTGTGGAACCGCCATTTTGTTTTTTTTTACTGTAAAAAAATTTTATAATAAAGTTTAATGTATGCCCGATAACACCATTAAAAGTTTTTTTTCAAATACCTTCAATTTCGGGAGCAAAAAATTAGTGAAAAAACCTTTTTTTTGGGCCGTTACAGTGGCCTTACCCATTAAGATGTTATATTGATCGATTAAAAAAGTTTTGTAGTTTTCTTTTAAAAAATTCATGAAAAAGGCCTTTTTTGCGCTACAAATGGGGGTAACACCTTAAATAAAAAGTGAGCATTAGAATCATCATCCGAGATAATAGTGGAAAGAATATCATATTTCCAATGGAATAACTGATAAGAACAGATACTACACTTTGATCTTAGCTACAGGCCAAGAAGCGATACTCTTTAGAGTTTCTCCTGCGTTTAAGTCAATTTTCGGTTCGCGCTACGCTTACGAGAAATGAGCGCGCGTGCGGCTTCTAGCGGTTACTCCGAGAACTACGGATTTCCTCAAACCCATAATTTCGCTGGCGCTCGGCCATGATTTTGTTGAATTTTTTCAACCAAATGCGCAAGAAACATTTTATTTTTGCATAATTTTTCTTACCGCTTCAGTCATTAGCTTAATATTTTTCAATCAAAATAAAATATTAATATTTTAACGAATAACGTGCATGAATATCAATATCGGATATGGTGAAAAAATTAAATAACATATATTTACTCATTAGAAATTTTATCTGAATCAAACGAGCGAAATTCAATTTTTCTTGTGTACTCGAATCAACAATATTCATGTTATGAATTGAAATGCTTTTTTTTGTTCGTTGCAGAAAATGCATTCAAAACTATATAATTTGTTCGCGATCGTTTTTTAGATCGTTACAATAATATATTGTTCTCAGCTAACAATATATCTTCTGAATGAAAAAAAGAAACTTTTAATTTTATCATGTTATTAAAGTCAATAGCGTCATGTTTGAACTAATAGATCTGATTATTGACACCAACAATTTTACAATTGAATCAACGAAATTTCATCCATTAACACGAATGATATTGGATCAATGATTTTTGTTCTCAGTGTTCGGTATTATTTTCGACGAAGCCAATGGGCATGCTTTTATCTTGAACAAAGATGGTGGACAGGCTTTTATTTTGGACAATAATGATGGACAGGCTTTTATTTTGGACTATGCTATACGATGAGCACTCTTTTATTTTCGACAAAACTCATGTGCTCAGCTTTATTTGGATTTATTTGGATTCGCTTGGGTCACGTCCAAAATATTAGGTGTACAAATAAGTTTTAGGACACTTCGATTTTGTATCATAACAGCTATTCTAAATTAATTCAAAGGTCCCGCTCACTTATCATGGATGGCGCTTGATATGTAGTATCGAAACGTAAAGGAGTCATAAACATAACCTATAAATTCTGTAAATTAAACATGCAGACCGATAAGCTATTTATTAGACACTGCATTCGCTATGAATTCCATCAAGGAAAAAGTGTTAGGAAAGCGTGTGAATCGATATGTTCTGTTCTTGGAGACAACATTGTATCTAAAAGTACATGTGAGTATTGGTATAAGCGATTCAAAGAAGGTGATTTCGACGTTAGTGACCGTGAACGCACGGGGCCTCCTGTAAAGGTGGACGATCAGGAACTGCAAGCGTTGCTGGATGAAAACTCTTGTCAGACGGAGAAACAACTTTCGGAACAGCTTGGAGTAACTCAACAAACTGTTTCTTATCGTTTAAAAGCAATGGGTAAGATTCGAAAAGGAACAAAGTGGGTACCACACTTTCTGACTCAAGAAAATAAAAACAGCCGTCTTAACATTTGTGTGAGTCTTTACAACAAGCAACATAGAGTCTTTCTTGTGGAAAATTGTGACCGGTGATGAAAAGTGGATTTATTTTGATAATCCGAAACGTAAATATCATTGGGTTGACCCCGGCGAGTCGACAACATCCACACCAAAGCGCAATGTTCATTGTAACAAAGTCATGCTGTGCATATGGTGGGATATGAAAAGCGTACTGTATTATGAACTTCTCAAACCTGGTCAAACAATTACTACCGATCGCTATTGTCATAAATTGATGCAAGTGAATCAAGAAATTGAGAAGAAACGTCCATTTCCTGGTAAAGGAAAACATCCAGTAAAACTGCTCCATGACAACGCACGGCCTCATGTGGGTAAACCGGTCAAGGATACGTTACTAGCGCTTGGATGGGAAGCTGTACCACACCCGGCGTATTCATCAGACTTAGCCCCATCCGATTATCATTTATTCCGGAAAATGCAGTACGATTTGTCTGACGTGCGATTCAAAACATTTGAAGAAGTGGAAAAATGGGTCGCTAAATTTCTCACCTCGCAAGACGAAAGTTTCTTTGCGAAAGGCATCCGCGAGTTACCTGAGAGATGGCTGAAGGTCATTCAGTGCGATGGAGATTACTTCGATGAATAACTGTGTTTTATTTCATTTTTAATAAATCTTGAATTTTTGAAAACTGTCCTAAAACTTATTTGTACACCTAATAAAAGTCCGCTGGCGTTTATTTTAGACAAAGCTGATAAGCACACTTTTTTTTCTGCATACTAAAAAATGTGACTCGGCCCGACTGAATCCATGATAGGACGACGATAACGAATTGTTCATTGGCAAAATGAAATAGAAATTAGTTCGAATGAAATAGGAATTAGTTTGAGAATTGTTTATTCGTGTGAACTAACGAGTACTTGGAATAATTCAATATTTTAGTGGTTCGTGTCAATATTAAACTTTCTTGTGACGGAAGTCTTGTGTAAAAAAAGAACAAACTCACTTGAATTGTCAGCTTTGGGAGCAGAGTAAATGAGACTCGCAGTATTTTACTTTGTGTAAGAACGTTCAATTGTTTATACTAGATAATTATTTATTTAAAAATTAAAACATTAAATACTTATTTGGAGGAAATAATAATGTAAAATTTAAAATAGATCATTATTTATACTAAACGACCCTTAAAACCATACTCTTCAATGTCCAAAAAAAAAAAAAAAACTCAAAACCTGCACACGTTCTGCCAGAAAAACATCACGGAAAATTCTATTTTCTTTCGGCCACGAGATGGTGTGACCCGTTAATATTAATTATTGAATATTTATAATAAATAATTATTGAATGCTATATCATTTAATATTGATTATTAATTATTTAATATTCATAATAAATAATTATTTATATTAAACAATTCATACTAAATCCTAATAAAAAATACTATTATAATTATCCACACTAAATTATTCCACCATAATCCTTCCCCACGAATTCCAAATTATTCATAAAAATTTAAACGCCTTTCGAATCGAAAATTTTTCTTCAATTCCTCACAACTAAATTCGCCAGGCCTTCTATAATCTTTCACTCGTGTGGCGAGAAAATAAAATATCAAACATTTTTGAGAAACTCACACCGTGAAAATATTCCATCGAAAATTCCAAGCCCCTTAAAATCTCTTCGTCGATTTTCGCGCCTGTTTTCCAGCGATACTCCATCAGTGTGCAAACAATTATCCGGACCCAAAAGTGTAAAAAAAAATCATAGGCCAAATATATTTATTTCCAAATTCAAAGGTCTCAAGATCCCAACCCTTCCAGCGCTTTTCGCGAAGCCATATTCGAATCTACCTCCCACGGTGCTCCATGACCGTGCAAAAAAAAACAAGAAAAAGCGCCCAAGCGTGTGAAGACAAGATCGAGTGCGTGATCCCAAGAGGCTTGGAGGGACAGAACCTACGAGGAACTTACTAGTCGAGCTTGGCATCTTTGTGGAGAGGATGCTGCTGATAGTGGCCGAAGATCTCGAACACGATCGGCTGCGATTTGAGATAGTCCACGAAGGATTTCGTCACGGTGACCGTAATCTACAACAGCCATCGAGGCTCGATTTAAAAAAATCACATTTCGCCCTTCTCATTGACAGCCCGCGAGAGACAAAAAAAAGAAAAAATCAATGACCTCCGGTAAAAAAATCCATGACTTCCGGGAAAAAAATCCGTAATTTCTGGTAATAAAAATCCATGACCTCCGGTAAAAAAATCCATTACATATGGCGTAAAAAAAAACCGTGACTTCCGGTTAAAAAAATCCATGAATTCCGGTGAAAAAACTTGTATTCCGGTTGAAAAAATTCATGACCTTTGTCCACAAAATAATCCATGACTTCCTATGAAAAACCCATGACTTCCGGTAAGAAAAATCCACGTTTTCCGGTAAGAAGCTCCATAACGTCCGATAAAAAAAGATCCATGACTTCCGGTAAAAAGATCCATAACTCCGGATAAAAAATCCATGACTTCCGGTAAAAAAAAATACACGACGTCCGGCAGAAAAAAATCATGACTTCCGGTAAAAAAAAATCGGTGACTTCCGGTAAAAAAATCCATGACTTCCGGTAAAAAAAATCCATGACTTCCGGTGAGAAAACTTTTCTTCCGGCAAAAAAATCTACGACTTCCGGTGAATAAACCTGTCTTCCGGTAAAAAAAAATCCACGCTTTCCGGTAAAAAAATCCATGTCATCCGGTTTAAAAAAAGTCCATGACTTCCGGTGGAAAAACCCACGACTTCCGGTAAAAAAAATCCACAACTTCCGGTTTGAAAAACCTATCACTACCGGTTGCAAAAAACCAAGACTTGCGGTAGTAAAAATCCATGACTTCCGGTAAAAAAAACGCCATGACTTCCGGTAAAAAAACGCCATGACTTCCGGTAAAAAAAATCCATGACTTTCGGTAAAAATATCCATGACTTCCGGTGCAAAAAAACCCATGACTTCCGGTAAAAAAAATCCATGACTTCCGGTGAAAAAAATCCATGACTTCCGGTAAAAAAAATCCATGACTTCCGGTGAAAAAATTTGTCTTCCGGTCAAAAAAATCTACGACTTCCGATGAAAACCCCGAGCCTTTCGGGAAAAAATCCACGACTTCCGGTCTTTAAAACCTATCACTTCCGGTAAAAAAAAATCCATGACTTAAACGGAAAAAAAATCCATGACTTAAACGGTAACGGTAAAAAAATCCATGACTTCCGGTGGAAAAAAACCCATGACTTCCGGTAAAAAAATCCATGACTTCCGGTGAAAAAATCCATGACTTCCGGTGAAAAAACTTGTCTTCCGGTAAAAAAAAAATCTACGACTTCCGATGAAAACCCCGAGCCTTCCGGAAAAAAATCCACGACTTCCGGTAAAAAAAATCCGACTTCCGGTCTTGAAAACCTATGACTTCCGGTAAAAAAAAATCCATGACTTTCGGTAACAAAAATTCATTGCTCCCGGTAAAAAAGAATCCATGACTTCCGGTAAAAAAAATTCATTACTCCCGGTAAAAAAGAATCCACGACTTCCGGTAAAAAAAAAATAAGCCCAAAAGAACTTTGCGATGGCTCACATTTTGGAGATGATAAAAACCAGGCGGGTTTCCCTTTCCTGTGTTCTTCACCGGTTCCGTGGAGAAGGCTTCGTCGTGTCGGTGAAGGAAACTACCAACGACAAAAACGCTCATTTTGAATATCCAGCGAGAACAATGGCAGAACTGTTGCGAACGGTTCGAAGAAAAACTCACTTGAACTGACAGAATATATCGGCGTACTCGGTGGAAATGCCCATGGCTTGTAGAACGGTGACCCTGAACGTGAATTCGGCGCCCGGTTGGAGATGATCCGGCAATTCGTCCTCTTTGGTGTCGCTCGATACGGAGCTGTCGCCACGCCCGCTATCGGCGTCACCCACCTCGTCCTCGTCCTTCGCACAATCCTTTCCCTCGGTCTTACCCTCGACCACGCGCTCCTCCTGCATCATTATCTGCTGATTCTTGTCGAGGGTCTGAGCCAACAGGGTCGAACGTTTGCCCGGACGTCCCTGGCTCCCGAACAAATCGTCGTCGAACGATATGCGAGCAGATTGCCTCACTCCGCTCGAATATTCACTGTTTTCCTCTTCTAGAACAAAGGCTTCGTCAAGAAATCTACCGCCGCTCGTCTCACTCAATGTTCACACTTGAATGCATTTTTTCGTGCAATTCTCATTGCTATTCGTGTTATTGTTATTTCTGTTTTTATAGATGTAAATAAATACTTTTATAGATGTAATTAAATGATACTTTTGATAAAAAGTATCATTTCATACTTTTGTATCAATTTACATTTTATTTACATTTTATCAACATTTATTATCAACTATTTATTATCACACAAAAATTATCTACATTTTGTAGATAAATGTAAATAAAATGTAGAAAAAAATTTTTCTACATTTTATTTACATTTATCTACAAAATGTAGATAATTTTTGTTGTAAATGTAGATAAATGTATCTACAAAATGTAGATACATTTATCTACAAATGTAGATACAAATTTTTCTACATTTTATTTACCTTTATCTACATTTTATTTACATTTTATCAAAAGTATCATTTGATAAAATGATAAAAAAATATTTTTATAGATGTAATTAAATGATAATAATCATCATTTTCGATTATTATCATCATTATTACTGAATCCTACATATTTTTCATAAAAAATTAACTTGCTGGTTGGACATTTACCATAAAAAATTAAAGAACTTTGACTCTGTTTTAAATCGTTGTTTTTTTTTAAATTTATTCGCAAAATATTCATAGCTCGGAACGGAATTATTATTGATTATTACTATTATTTTTGTTTCATTTAATTTTATTAACGGAGACTTTGTGATTGAAATTTAGCGGGAGATGTTAGCGGCTCAACATGAGCAGCTAGAAGAAGAGGAGGGATGCCTCTATGGACCAGGCATTGCCGATTGAATTATAAACACATTTTTGTAAACACGTTACAAAACTTTAAACGCGTTTTTTCTCGAAAACACGTTTTTAAAAATGGCTGACATTCTCCTGACCGCTGTAATTAACATATCGATCTGAAATTTGGAGAGCATATTCAGAAAATACGTCTTCACGGAATGACGGATCGTTTTTTCGATAGATACATTTTTGCATTTATTATTTATCTTTTTATGCGAAAAAAAACGCGAGAATTCGATATTTTTTCAAATTGCCGCCATTTTCCGAAATTTGTACCAAACGAAAAACCCATCCGTCATTCCACGACCAAAGGGTCACAGATTGATAATATGCTTTGAATTTGTGTTTCAGATCAACAAAGAGGGCGCAGTGATGTCAGCCGTTTACCTCCCGCGATTTGAGGACCTGTTTTCGCGGAGCTGCAACGGCCGCCATTTTGGTTTTTTTTTTTCAAAAAAAAATTTTTCAACGTTCCGTATGTCATGAATAAAAGCAAGAAAAAAACCGCACTCAAAAAGCTTTGCTCGTTTCCTTTTAAAAAAATAAAATGTCGACACCTGAAATATGGCACTCCAAGGACAAAGTCTCCCTTAAATCGTGCAAGTATATTCGTAGCTATTAAAAATTCACAATCACAGATTTTCAGGACAATCTGTATGGGGCTAGGAGAAATTATTTTATACTTTTTAGTCCGGTTTGAAAACGTGATTTAAAAATAGTTTTTTTTTTTATTTAAATAATTTCCATACTTCTACTTCCATTCCCCTGCACCCCACTATCATTCGCCAAATATAGTTTGGGGTGTTTGCTACTAATCCCCATGGCCATTTTAACATCTCTTGCTTGAAATTTTACCATCTGCTTTCTCCTCTTCTACCCCCAAATTTCGGATCTATGCAGAATTCTACTTTTTACTATTACTTCCTTGGGTACAGGCTTCTTTCGAGACTATTAATTTTATAAATTATTTATTCATTTACTAATTATTATTGATGTTATTATCAATTTTTTACTCATTATTAGTATTATTGTTATTGTATTTTTTCAATGTCCCATTAATTAGAACAAAAATATTAACGCGTATTGAAAAAAAAAATCGTCGACAAAAATAATATACTATTGACGATTGAAATCATTATATTTTTATTTAGCTATTTATAATTTTGTACCGTATAATTTCTAATTATCATTATTATGGTGAAATACTGAAATTTTATTGTCCCGCCCACTTGAATACGAAAATAAACTCGCAATAAAAAAATTACTCATTAAGGGCGGGGTAAAGTATTACATTTTTTTTTCATTTTTGTTTAATTTTTTAAATGAATGCATAATATATCAAGAATATTGTGTTAAAATTTCAAGCCGATCGGAGTAAAATTGACGAAGTTATGAGTATTTGAGCGTCTATTGCTCCATGCCGTTCTCTTCTCTTCTGCGTTTTTCAAACTGTTTTTCTGAGACTTGTCATATTGAAGTCCGTGTGTACGATAACTCAAAATCTACTGGACCAATCGCTTTGAAATTTTGCACAGTACTTCTTCACATAATTCACCGGGTATTGTCGAGAGCTTTTTTGTTTTTTTTAATAATTACTAATTTTTCAACAACAAATTAGCCGATTTTTTTAGCGAAAATCGGGTTTTTGGCTCCCAAGTGCTACGAAAAATCGAAAAATCGAAAAAAACAAAATCCTCCCGTCATTACCTCGAGAAACATCTCCTTTAACAAATGCATTTTGATTTTTTTGTTTCAAATGATTCTGTTGCGAGTTATGGTGCACACCGCAAAGCAACTTTTTTTCGAGGCGCCTCCGGGCTTTAATTTTCACTCGCTCAATTTTGAATATTTTGCAATGCAAATTTAGGAGAATGTCGTTCAAATGTTACTTTATTATATGTAAATTTTTCAATAAACGAACACTATTCGTTACGCCAAAAAAAAATCTTAAAAACATGCCTTTTTTTCGCCGAATTAACTTTAACCCGCCGTTAAGAACTAAAATGATATCGTTTTGATATTGATATTCCTTTTTGAGGCTTTAAATTCTCATGTGTCAAAGCGAATGGCAATTGCATCAATTGTCCCAACACCTACCGACAACAGCCTGAACGGCGACCCTCAGGTAACCCTTGACATCGCCCTTCTCGTTGACGATAGCAACTTTGTGAATCAACGGCACCGGATACATCAGATTGCTCAGATACACGAAGGACCTTTCGAAAAATCGATTAGTCGTTGTTATTCGGGAATCGAACGAAAAATTCATTGATTATGTGGGACAACCTGATGACGTAAGAGCGTAACGATAACATGGGAACCGTAATGGAGTTGTGTAAAATAAGGGATAACGGAAGTGACGAGTTTGAGTGAAAGTGAAAAGGGATCGTTGAAGATGAGATTGAAGTTTGCATCGTTGGGCTGCAATTGAAAATTGTTATTTTTCAATTGCTCGAACTTTTTGTGGCTAATGTTCCTCACGAAAATCTGTCAATTGTTTGCCAGGTCTCTTATCCAGAGATCTTTAACTCGAATTTGCAAAAAATCATTTGTGAAACAAAAATGCGGAAATAAAAATATAAAAAAGTATTTTCGTTACGTTACAACGATGCAAACTTCACGATTTGTTGAAGTCCGGAAGGGCATCAGAGGGAACATTGAGAAATAAAAAGAACACTTTTTACGAATACGAATTTATTCACATCGTGATTTTCATGTGAATATAAATACAAATTTATTCATACTTCACTTATTGTCAATACGAATACAAATAAATTCGTATGATTATATAATATAAATTCACACAAATAAATATAAATAAATAAAAATAAATAAATATAAAAAAAATAAAATATAAAAAAAATAAATATAAAATAAATAAAATTAAATAAAAATAAATAAATATAAATTCACACAAGTGTGAATATGAATTTTTGGTAAATATTCACATTTTCTGTAAATATCCTGTGGATTAAAAAAAATCACATAAAAATCTGTGAATGCAAATGTCACAAACAATTTTAAATACGAAAAAATTCACAAAATAAGTTGTGAATTTTTTTCGTATTTAAGACAAATTAAAATCGAATTAACAATGATTGGCTTAAAATTTACACCAAAAGTGGACTCACTTGTGGTGTAAATTTTAATACAATTGTCGTGATTGCGATTTTAATTTTCCTCAACTTGAGGAAATTCACAACTCATTTTGTGAATTTTTTTTCATATTTATAATGTAATATTTGAAACTCAAAACTTTTTTTGCAAAAATTTATTTGCCTCGACGCAATGTTGTCTCTCAAAATACGTAAGAACTCACTCTTGGCGTGAGTTTTAATCTAATCATTGTGAATTTTATTTTAATTCGTCTTAAATACGAAAAAAATCACAACTTATTTTGTGATTTTTTTTTTGTATTTACAATTTTTCGTGAATACATATGCATTCGCTGATTTTGATGTGAATTTTTTTTAATTCCCAGGATTTTTTGTGAATATTAACAATTTTTTCTGTGAATTTATTTGCACGTTCGGAATATTTGTGAATACAATTGTACTTGTATGCATGCATGTGAATACAAATAAATTCGTATTCACATTTGTGAATACGAATTTATTACGAAATTTATTACGAATTTATACGAAATTTGTATTTATATTCACATCAAAATCACGATGTGGATAAATTCGTATTCGTATTTATAAATAGAATTACGCCCAACTCTGGTATCTATTATATCAAAGTAGACTGGTGCGATGGTCTAGTGGTTAGCGTGCTCGCCACTAAACCAGCGAACCGGGAGGTCCCGGGTTCGAATCCCAGTCGCGTACATTTCGTCGTGAAATGTTTTTCTTCGACATTTCGCGGCGAAATAAGACTAGTTCCACGACTGGGGGGCGAACTCTCGATGACCGGCTGTATTTGGTTTGTAGGTCTTCCGCAGTTTTCCTATACCCGTGACGGAAATGTCATGATGAATATAATACAGAGGGGGAAGTCGGCTGCGGCCGCAAGAGGGGGGGAACAGTGAGAAAGATGGAGAAAGAAAAAGGAGATCGTAAACAGTAGAGGAAAGAAACGGGCACAGTGAAGGGAAAAAAACAATAGGTAACAAACGCGAAAAGCGTGTTGTACCTAAGGAAAAAACCAATTATATCAAACTATCAAAAAAATAAAATAAAAATAGCCTTTTTCAGCCTCTGAAGTGAAAAAAAACCGTTTAATTACAACGCAACGAAATGCAATTCAATCGTATTACTCTGTAATTGAATTACTTTGTAACCAGATCAACAATCAAATTACAATGTAACTTAATTATGCCAATCGCTGATACGAACAAGGAAATTATCGCCAAGCTTACTTCACGGACTGCACGAGCCATTTTTTTGTTTTCGCGTGTTCCAGCACTTGGCAGATTTGTTAAGCTTTCGTACCTGCCGACCATGCGGAACCAGGGGAATCGGTCGTAGAAGGGATCACCGCCGGTGATGCTCTCGATGTTGTAGTCCGGCGAGGTTGGCGACAGCTCGGCCTCGTTGTGATACATCTCCCTCATGAGTTCCAATCGTTGCCTGCATTTTCGAAAAACAGCAAAACTTTCTCGTCATTCGACACGACGCAACGCCCGGACACACACTGAACGATCATCGTTTCGAGTCGTCAGCTCGTACGGAAAAAAAAAAGTGAGAAAAAGAAAGAAGAAATTAACGAAAAAGAAGAAACGGGTGTGACGAAAAATGAGCAGTGCCTCGAAATTCTTTTGTTTTTTTCTTCAAATTTCTCGTAAAAACTTTCTTTCCTTTTTTTTTTTTTTGAATCAGCGCTATGCGTTCTCGCTCCAAGCTTTGAACGAGCGAAAGCAAAAAAGAAGCTCATTGGCCGTGCGATCGCGGACATTCGGGCTCGGAAGACTAAATTTTCACCTCGCGTCATCGCGAACGTGACTTGCGTGTGCTGCGTGTGTCGAGAGTACGTTTTTTTTTCGCCTTTTTTTTTACTCTCGCGGATCTCGAACTTCAACACCCTTTTTTTTTTAATTAAATATGGAGAACTTTTTGGAGTACCAATTTTGATTTTCGGTCGGTTTTTTTTTTCGTTCTGAGGCATTTTTTAAAGTTTGGAAATTCGCATTTGACGCGGGACACCACTGGGACGAGTAAAAAATATGTTTTGCTTTGTTTTAACAAAGTATACGTATTCGAGATGTGTGGAAAAAAATTCAACTTAACGGAGACTTTGTCCTTGAAATTTAGAAGAAGAGGAGGGATGCCTCTATGGACCAGGCATTGCCGATTAGCGGTAATTACAAACACATTTGTGTAAACACATTACAAAACTTTAAACGCGTTTTTCTCGAAAACACGTTTTTAAAAATGGCTGACATTCTCCTGACCGCTGTAATTAACGTATCGACCTGAAATTTGGAGAGCATACTCGGAAAATATGTCTTCACGGAATGACGGATCGTTTTTTCGATAGATACATTTTTGCATTTATTATTTATCTTTTTATGCGAACAAAAAACGCGAAAATTCGATTTTTTTTCAAATTGCCGCCATTTTCCGAAATTTGTACCAAACGAAAAACCCATCCGTCATTCCATGACCAAAGGGTCACAGATTGATAATATGCTTTGAATTTGTGTTTCAGATCAACAAGGAGGGGGCAGTGATGTCAGCCGTTTACCTCCCGCGATTTGAGGACCTGTTTTCGCGGAGCTGCAACGGCCGCCATTTTGGTTTTTTTTTCAGGAAACAATTTTTTTAACGTTCTGTATATCGTGAATAAAAGCAAGAAAAAACCGCACTCAAAAAGCTTTACTCTTTTGGTTTGAAACAAATAAAATGTAAACACCTGAAATATGGGGCCGTCCATATATTACGTCATTCTAAATTTGGGGGGGGGAGGTTCGTCTGCGGATGACGGTAAATGATGGATGAGGGGGGGGGGGGGGGCGTTTCGAAATTGACGTCATTCTTGTGATACCAGTTAATTCAAAATGTACAATAGTATATTGTACAACTAGAGTGGTTTCCCCGCATCAGTGATGAAAAATATTTTGCAAGTACCTAATGGTATTAATTATTGAACTCATTATTTATTTATTTATTACATAAGGTTTGTCTACATTATATTCGAGAACTTCAAATAACAGCGTACCTATGAAAATAGTTCGATCGAGCCAAAATGAATATGGGGAGGATACGGAGATATTACCCGTGATCCAGGATTTGCAAGAATGGGTGAAAACTCCGTGGGAGCTATCCAAAGAAAACTAAAGAATAGGGAAGAATAATATTATTATATTAATGAAAATTGCCAAAGTACAAAATAATAAAAGATGATTCTATAACAAAATGTGGGAGCTATCCAAAGAAAACTAAAGAATAGGGAAGAATAATATTATTATATTAATAAACATTGCCAAAGTACAAAATAATAAAAGATGATTCTATAACAAAATGTTTTAATGTTACCCAATTTTTCTCAAAGCCGCAAATGTTTTAATTTTGCCAAACTGGTAATGACGTCAGTTTTGCGAGAGGGGGGGGTCATTAGGAAATGACGATAGGATGATTGTAGGGGGGGGGTCGAAAATCAGCAAAAATCGATGACGTAATATATGGACGGCCCCTATGGCACTCCAAGGACAGAGTCTCCCTTAAAATAATGAAAATTGACCAAGTTACGGACGATTTAGCGAGGGCAGGCAGCGCTACATTTACGCCTACTGAAACTTTCAATCGCGTTTTTCTCGACCTGGCCGGAATCGTAAATTTAGCCATAATTGTCCGCTTTTCCATTAAAAAAAACAAAAATTTCCGTTATCGCAGTAGCTATGGTTGTAGGTAGCCTTTTTTATATTTTTAAAGCCTCCAAAAAAAATCGCCAAAGTTATACTTTTTTTTAACACCCGCCATTTTGTGAAATTCATTTTTTTTTTTCGAAAAACGGCTGCGTACAACAAGAACTACATTTATGTAGACTATAAAACTTTTTTTATTTTTCTTTTCAGACCATCCATGCCCAAGTTATCGATCCGGCTGTTGGACCACATTTTTATACAGAGGCTCAATTACACCTAAATAACGTTGTCAATTTTTAAGGGGGAATATACTTTTGTATTTTTTTGCGTTTCGTCCCTACATCTTCCGGACAAGAACGAAGAGCCAGAGAATGTTGAATTAGAAGGATAATTGTATGGTCCAGGCATCGCCGATCAAAGGTAAACACGAAATTTCCATGATTTTACAGTACTTAAAACTTTAAGGAGGTTGGAGCGTTAGCCACAATGCAAGGTTAAATTTAATAAAAAAATACATGTTATTATTTAGACTATACTGAGTCTTTGCGAATTTTTCGAACTTTTTTCACCACCAAACACCAGAGATAAAAAATAGTTTAAGGGGTAAGGCCACTGTAAATTTTTTGAAAAATCGATTTTTTTTTATTGGCTTAAAAAATAGTTTAAACCCTCTAGAATAAGAAAAAAAAGGTCCTGTGCGACGTCTTTTTTTAATTTTTTCCAATAAAAAACTATTCGCAAAACTTTAAACGCGTTTTTCTCGAAACATGGTTTTTCAAAATGGCACGCAGCATAACTCGAACAATTTTCATTTTTTTTACTTGAAATTTTAACCAGATGTGAACATTTACATTATCTTGAGAATGTCGATCGGAATTTTCAAGAACTTTATTTATTGATTTTTTATTAACAAAAAACTTGCCGTTTTTTTCGTCAAAAATCAATTTTTTTTTTTCAAACGCACGCCAAATCCACAAAAATTGATACTTTTTAAAATCCGATCGACATTCTCTAGCTATAGCCCTCTAGATTAATGGTTTTTTTGGTTGTTCTAGATTCAAAAGTGCACCAGTGGTGCTGCGTGCCGCGGAGCCCTGAAAGGAAAACATGTCCCGGGAAGATAGCTGTGGAACCGCCATTTTGTTTTTTTTTTACTGTAAAAAAATTTTATAATAAAGTTTAATGTATGCCCGATAACACCATTAAAAGTTTTTTTTCAAATACCTTCAATTTCCGGAGCAAAAAATTAGTGAAAAAACCTTTTTTTTTGGGCCGTTACAGTGGCCTTACCCCTTAATGTGCGTAATTTAACGTGCGGTTAGATGAGCAAGACATTCACAATAAAATTTATGTAATTTTTATTGTTATTTAGCACCAAGATAAACCATTTCTAACAAGGAATTAACGCAACCCGAACCTTTGTAAACATTTAGAAAAAAAAACGAATAAAAAAAGACCAATAATATCGTGACGTAAATACGAATAGGCATAATTAAAAATTACTCAAAATTTCATTGTAAATTGTATAAAACATTCGTTGTCGTAGTTTCTTCATAATAATCATCGATAATGTTATACTTTTTCAAGTTGGCAGTAACACAAAAGTTTTTCCACTTCACGTAATAAAAATATTAAAATACGTAATTTTGCCCTTTAATTATATATTTAAAAAATTAGCATATATAAAATAAATCTGTACGTCGTATGAATTTTTTTGTGGTTCATTGAAAAAAAAAAAATGAATAAACGACCATTTGACTCAACTGAATCGCTCCGACCTCCTTAAGTTTTTCTCGAAACTATGTTTTTAGACACGGGCGCATGCGTAGCGCCTCGAGTTTTCAGTCGATTGACTTGAAATTTTAACTGTAGCTTCTGGACAACATTTTCTAGTCGAGTACATAGGATTTTTCGATAAGTTGAAATTTAAAAATTTTACGATCGATATTTGACCGATTTTTTTCATATTAACGCCATTTTTTAAAAATCGATATTTCGAAAAAAAAACCCTACGTACTGGACTAGTTTTTGATATCGAGTTTCAAAATATTTTTTTGTTTTTCGTTCCAGCTTGAAAATTATGACTACGAAAAAAAGTAATTTTCTTTCATCGACTACTGCGCCGCCATTTTGTTTCAAAATAATTTAAAAAAAATTCTTTTACTATAAGACTCGTACTAACATGTAGAAAAAACCGAATTTGAAAATATTGTTTTGTTTGTCTTAAATAAATTGTCAAAAATGACCCTTGATTTTGCCCTCGCAAAAGTATATTCCCCCTTAACTATTGAAAATAAAAATTTCCGCGATACAAGTTCAACGTATGCTCGATAACCTGCCTTTTTTCCAAATCTCAAATCAATGATCCAGTGAGCAAAATAAATTCGGCAAAAAAAAATACTTTTGCGGCCCGTCACAGTGGTCTCCATCAACACAAAATATCAACGAAATGGTTGAATACGGAAGCATTGGTTGGATGCATTTGTTGGATGCATTTGTTGATGGAAGCATTTGTTGTTGTTGTTGTTGTGGTTTTTTTATCATTGTTTTCTTTCTTTGCTATATTGGCTGTTTGCGTGCGTGACCGAGCACCAACCTCGAAGGCAAAAGATTTGCTAGCGAGAACCTCATCTGACTATGCTGATAGGCCGGGAGGCATTGGAATATATCCTCTTTCGCCTCCGGACTGCTGGCACTCAAGTCTTCATTGTATATGTGACGCATTAGCTCCAAGCGTTGTCTATTGAAACGAGACACGATTTAAACTTATGTAGGTCGGTCAATAAGGTCCCTCCTGGCAATAAGCTGTATACACGTCGGAGCCCCGGGCAAAAAAATTATAGCTGGGAGGTAGCCTTATACCTTGTTGGGCACCTCTGATCAGAAAATTCTCGAAAATACGAAAAAAAAACTCTCCACGATACAGTAGCTTGACAAATTCGACTGTTCGAATTCACAAATTTTCCGGATTCAAAAAAATGATATTTTTTTTCTCCCCTGCGTAAATTCGTTTTTTTAAACCTTTTTTTCGAGGGCTGAACCTGGAGTAGGAATTTTTTTTTTTTTTTTTTCGATTCTATCTTTCTCTATACAAATATATACAATTGTATACAAATATATACAATTCTATCGGGCCAATTTTTGTATACAATTATATATGATTATTAGACTGATTCAAAAAAAAAATTTCCTTCTGGATTCTCGTGCTATTGTTGGGCACTGATAAAACAAAATTTCTCTAAAAAGATGGGCGCGGTCACTCAATTTTTAGAGGTGGCTATCTCGACTTTTTTGTATTTGAATTTTTTTTAACAAACGTATTGCATTTAAGCATAGTCATGGCTTCGGATTACGGATAAAAATCACATCCAGCAGCTGTTTCGTAACAAAAAGAAACTCTAACAATTTGAAAAGGGTGCAATATTCACAATTCAAATCCAGGTAGATCAATAATGGCGTCTATACTACTCTCGTTATTCATGTAGATTTATTTATCCGCATTAACATTTCGCACTTTTTACGAAAAATTAAATTATAAGCTTTTATTCATAAATCGTATATTTACATTTTCAAAATGCTACGCTTATATTATCTTCAAACTCATTTACATTTCTTCCCAGCCATTCTCAAGTTCGTTAACATTTTGGGCAGAACGAAAATGTGCAACGTTGAACAGTTTGTCCAAATCTCTCTTAAATTTACGCTCCTTCGATATTTGTGACGGCAAATTCTTTTTAACTCGATTTTTTAAAAGTTGTTTCCAGACTAGATGGAGTTTTATTGATTTCAAGATTGCGTTATTCAATCGACGCGTTGGAATTTCAGCACATTTCCATTGTTCGAAAATTTCTTTCATCGTTTCGTGTGCACTTCGACGTATGGTCAGTTTTTCTCTGTTATGCTTGTAAAAGAACAAACTCAAAACTTTTCCGATTTTTATCCGTAATCCGAAGCCATGACTATGTTTAAATGCAATACGTTCGTTAAAAAAAATTCAAATACAAAAAAGTCTAGATAGCCACCTCTAAAAATTGAGTGACCGCGCCTATCTTTTTAGAGAAATTTTGTTTTATCAGTGCCCAACAATAGCACGAGAATCCAGAAATTTTTTTTTTTTTTGAATCAGTCTAATGATTATATATATATATATATATATATAATCATATATAATTGTATATTAATTGATCATATACAATTGTATACAAAAATTGGCCCGATAAAATTGTATATATTTGTATATAAACGTATACAAATATATACAATTCTATGGGCCAATTTTTGTATACAATTGTATATAATAAATGAATATACAATTATATATGATTATATATATTCATTTTTACTCGGGTAGTATCTCCATATATCATTATATATAGAAATATGTATAATTTTATCAAATCAAATTTGATGAAAGTACATTTATATCGGATTATATATACGAATGTATAGAGTCATATGCAATTATATATAAACCTATATAAATATATATGATTGTATATGATTTTTATATAATTGTATCCAAGTATATACAATCATTTTTACTCGGGTCATATACAGTCATATACAATTGTATATACCGTAAATAAAATTTTCACGTATATATACAATTATATACAACACTATATTGAATTATATATAACTGTATATAATATTATATCTAATTATATAAACCGTAAATAGAAGTTTCACGTATATATATAATTATATACAACACTATATTGAATTATATATAACTGTATATGATATTATGTCTAATTATATAAACTCCGTATCAAAATAGTATCTCCATATATCATTATATACAGAACTATATATAATTTTATCAAATAAAATTTGATGGAAGTACATTTATATCGGATTATATATACGAATGTATAGAGTTATATACAATTATATATAAACCTATATATAAATATATATGATTGTATATCATTTTTATACAATTGTATCTAAGTATATACAATCATTTTTACTCGGGTATATTCGCAATTTTTAAGCGGCTATACCAGTGTGACACTTTCAAAAAATCGATTTTTTTGCCTTCGTCGACAGTTTATACTTCCAAAAATATCAATATCATTTTATCTTGCAAAAATCGATCGTTAAATCTTTAAACGCGTTTTTCTCGTATTGAGATTTTTCAAATTTGCTGACACTGTAACTTAAAGAGCAATTATCCGATTAACTTGAAATTTGCACCGAGTACTCTTGAATATATTTACTCTACAATGACGTAGGATATTTTTGATTGGATGAAAATTGACGATTTGGCATTGAAAAAAAAAACGACCATCTTATAGGCAAGAAAACAGACTTTTTTTTCGTAATTACGCCATTTTGTTAGAATTTGATATTTTTAGAAAATTGTACGTCATTGTACAGGAAATACTTTCCAGTTTAACGACATTTTTTCCTTTTTCGGTTTCAGCTACTCAATCGGCCGGAATCGTGTCAGCAGTGGAGGAACTTTTTTTTTGGCGCCTCCGAAAGCAGCGCGTAAGTCGCTTGGATCTCAATATTTTTCTATGAAAAAATTATGTAACATAGGTCGAATATAGCCAAATGTATTCTTAATTTTCCGAAACATTTAATTGAGTACTTTTCTTCCAAAAACTTCCCGAAAATCACCCAAATTTTCAGCGTTCACACTAGTATAGCCCCTTAAGCGAAATTCAATTTTGCCGTTCGGCCGTGGACGGCGATGAATTTGTTTGGGTTTAATGCGTTTGGCGACTACGCTGAACTTTGAACACGTTTCTCGAATTTACTTTCTTTGAAAAATATGAAAATATATTATCGTTTTTGCGAAAAGTAATCGAATTTTTCGGAGCAGTCTTTAGAATTTTAATTTCATTCTAAATCTTGATATTTTTTTTATTTGCAAAACATAAAAATACATTATTTTTTGTACGAAAACAAAAATCGAAATATTCTCCTCGAAAAATCGGTAATTTTTGTTTCCTTTTGCAACCTTTACAATATCATTTTTGAAATTTTTTTTTTTTTATTTGTGCAAAAGAAAATATGACTCCTATTGAAAGTTCGGTTGGGTGACCGCGGCTCGAATACGAAAAACTCCATTTTCTATTATTGGATGAACAAAATATGCCCCATACTTCGAGTGTAGAACGACTGTTTTTTTAAATTTCAAAGTTGGTCGATTTTTGCCAACTCATTCCAGGTCCAGCGATTTTTTTCACAACACTTTTTAGAGCTGGAGATTCAGGGGTGTCAATCAGCTGGAAACTTTGTCAAAATCTCCAAGTCTCAGCTGTCTTCAAGGCCAACAAGGTAAAAAGCATCCTCGGTGGGTTACGCTCGCTCAAAAAATAACGATACAAGAATAGGGTTCAAAAGCGAACCTGCCTCATTGATACGAGGCGAAATTTTTAGCTTTTTCGTGTCTCCAAGTTCGGGCATTTCAGCTCCGGAATGGACACGATCAACATCACTTCAAAAGGACTCTACTGTATTATTTTGTTTCTTCAATTTTTGTTTTACGATAAAAGCGAACGAAACGATTTTTTTGCAGTACTCTCATTCATGTCTTTTGCCTTTGAGATTGACCAAGACACGACCAAGAAACGAGACTGAGGCCTTGCATTTATTTACGCGAATGCGAGCAAGTATATATTCTTATTCTTCTTCACCGATAGGATCGTGTTTGTCGAATGAACTGTACCGGAGTTTGTCGAGGGTCCAGTAGTGGGTGGCGCCGTTTTTCGTGTCCTGGACCTCGACGGCGACGATGGTGCGCGGGAACGGTCTCTCCTCCTCGTCGTCGTCATCGAGAGCGGGCAGCAGGTCGATGGGCAATGGCGAGTAGAGGGTATCGGTGAGCAGAGTGAATTGGAATTGTACCTGAACCGAGAGGGAGAAAACAGCATTTTTCCCGTGTCTATTTTCGTTGCGGTTGGAACGACTCGGTTGGTGTAGCGAAAAATAGTTCGAGATTTCGTCGCTAGGTTCGTCGTTATCGTTCGATTGGGGCACATAACCTCCAAATCATAAATTCATTCGCGGGGACTTTAATAAATCGCAGGAGTGTTTGGTTCGCGGAATCCTGTTTATCTATTGTTGTCTATTTTGGCTTCTACGTGTTTTATCGTGTATCATTAATAATGACGATACGTGAAATTGACGAGTTGCCGTAACGTCTTTTCGTCTGCTCGGTCGGTCAAGTAGATAGCGCGAGCTTCGAAGTCTTGGATTTTCATGAAGAAAAACAAACTCAAAGAAATTACTCGAATCGGTCAATTGACTTGAATTTCGGCTTCAACGAATTTACACATTACTAATTTTACGATTTTTTGCAACTGATCCTGCGTGTGTCAGAGTAAAAAAAACAATTCATACGATTGAGGTTATGTTTCCATCGCACGAAAACCAGTAGATCGCAGCGCCTCTGTGAGTCGTAACGGGAACTGTCGTATTTTTCGTAAAGATTTCGAAACTGTCGGGATTTTTCGTAAAGAAAAACAAACTCAAAGAAATTACTCGAATCAGTCAATTGACTTGAATTTCGGCTTCAACGCATTTACAAATGACTAATTTTACGATTTTTTGCAACTGATCCTGCGTGTGTCAGAGTGAAAAAAAACAATTCATACGATTGACGTTATGTTTCCATCGCACGAAAACCAGTAGATCGCAGCGGCTCTGTGAGTCGTAACGGGAACTGTCGTATTTTTCGTAAAGATTTCGAAACTGTCGGGATTTTTCGTAAAGAAAAACAAACTCAAAGAAATTACTCGAATCAGTCAATTGACTTGAATTTCGGCTTCAACGAATTTACAAATGACTAATTTTACGATTTTTTGCAACTGATCCTGCTTGTGTCAGAGTGAAAAAAAAACATTTCATACGATTGAGGTTATGTTTCCATCGCACGAAAACCAGTAGATCGCAGCGCCTCTGTGAGTCGTAACGGGAACTGTCGTATTTTTCGTAAAGATTTCGAAACTGTCGGGATTTTTCGTAAAGAAAAACAAACTCAAAGAAATTACTCGAATCAGTCAATTGACTTGAATTTCGGCTTCAACGAATTTACAAATGACTAATTTTACGATTTTTTGCAACTGATCCTGCGTGTGTCAGAGTGAAAAAAAAAACAATTCATACGATTGAGGTTATGTTTCCATCGCACGAAAACCAGTAGATCGCAGCGCCTCTGTGAGTCGTAACGGGAACTGTCAAATTCGCTTCACCAAACGATCAACGACGAATCCTTCATTACCATGGGAGATTGCCCGTTCCGTATTCAAGTGGTCAAGTGGTAAGTGATACCGTACCTTTTTTTTGAGCTCGACCGATATTGCATTGGCCTCCTTGAGGAATATCGCGTTACCCCATAGATCGTCCCTCAAGCTGGTGAACTGGTGATACTTCCATTTTCTGAATGCCCACGCGGCCAGCTGGAACTCTCGCTCGCTCCAGTTGCTCTCTGCGTCAAACAATGGGTTGACTGAAATGCAAGCCATCACCAGGCAAAACAGTCAGAGGGCGAAACAGGCGAAGCAAAATTTGTTTTCTTCTTTTCCCTCTATCGTCTACTTTCGTTCGTTTTCATTTTCTCGTTTCTCTTTTTTTTCGTTCTTTTCTTGGTTTATTTTCGTCCCCGATCGGTTTTGGTTTTGTGGGCGCGTGCGCGGTGTGTGTGCTGAGATTTTACGGGCGCAACAGAGGTGACGACAAAAGGTGCGAGCAGCACTCACCGAATATATCCTCCTCGATGTTGTTGAAGTCCTCGGGCGTGTAGCTGCTGTACATCGACATCGTCATGCTCTGCTCCTCCACTTGCTTTTGCAGAGCGTCTATTCTTGCTTCGTAATTCTATCGGGTATACAAGAAACAAAAAAAAGTCGATACGAAAAATCGACGGTGACGAATGGTTGAGGCATTAGGCCACACGGGTATAAAATCATGTGCGAATTTGACAATTTTTTTTTCGTGTGAAAAAGTGATTCGCTCATCAAATTAATTACACATCTATTTAGTATGAATATCAAGCTGTTGAAACACACACACATATATATATATATTTCGATGCACAATATGGCCGACTGATCGAAACTTCTCGAAACACCTTTTTTTCCAATTGGCGTGACAAATAACTTCGACAATTTTCACTCGATTTACTTTAAACTTAAAATTCATGCTCCTAATTGCATTTAGCAGAGAAGTACATACGGAATTTCTGATTAATCGAAAACTTTTCATTTAACGAGCAGTTATAACGAAATTCTTCACTGAAAGTTCATTTCTTAAGGGAGACTTTGTCCTTGAAATTTTCAAAAAGATGTTAGCGGCTCAACATGAGCAGCTAGAAGAAGAGGAGGGATGGACCAGGCATTGCCGATCAGCGGTAATTATAAACACATTTGTGTAAACACATTACAAAACTTTAATCGCGTTTTTCGCGAAAACACGTTTTTAAAAATGGCTGACATTCTCCTGACCGCTGTAATTAACATATCGACCTGAAATTTGGAGAGCATACTCCGAAAATATGTCTTCACGGAATGACGGATCGTTTTTTCGATAGATACATTTTTGCATTTATTATTTATCTTTTTATGCGAACAAAAAACGCGAAAATTCGATTTTTCTTTTCAAATTGCCGCCATTTTCCGAAATTTGTACTAAACGAAAAACCCATCCGTCATTCCATGACCAAAGGGTCACAGATTGATAGCGTGCTTTGAATTTGTGTTTCAGATCGACAAAGAGAGGGCAGTGATGTCAGCCGTTTACCTCCCGCGATTTGAGGACCTGTTTTCGCGGAGCTGCAACGGCCGCCATTTTGGTTTTTTTTTCGAAAAAAATTTTTTTTAACGTTCTGTATATCATGAATAAAAGCAAGAAAAAAACCGCACTCAAGAAGCTTTACTCGTTTCATTTAAAAAAAATAAAATGTAAACACCTGAAATATGGCACTCCAAGGACAAAGTCTCCCTTAAGTTCACATACCTACAACTTTTGAGTAAAGCAATATTTTTTGAATTCCGCACGTACTTATCTAGGTATTCTAATGTAGATTGACGAGAATTTTTGTTTTTTGTTCTAGATAAAAAATTGTGGATGCTAAATGTTACGTCGCGGAGCGCCTAAAAATAGATAATAAAATAAAATATTAGTAGTCGGCCATTTTGTCGAAAATCGAAAAAAAAATATATATATTCGAATATATATATATATATATATATATATATTAGACTGATTCAAAAAAAAAAATTCCTTCTGGATTCTCGTGATATTGTTGGGCACTGATAAAACAAAATTTTTCTAAAAAGATGGGCGCGGTCACTCAATTTTTAGAGGTGGCTATCTCGACTTTTTTGTATTTGAATTTTTTTAACGAACGTATTGCATTTAAGCATAGTCATGGCTTCGGATTACGGATAAAAATCACATCCAGCAGCTTTTTCGTAACAAAAATAAACTCTAACAATTTGAAAAGGGTGCAATATTCACAATTCAAATCCAGGTAGATCAATAATGGCGTCTATACTACTCTCGTTATTCATGTAGATTTATTTATACGCATTAACATTTTGCACTTTTTACGAAAAATTAAATTATAAGCTTTTATTCATAAATCGTATATTTACATTTTCAAAATGCTACGCTTATATTATCTTCAAACTCATTTACATTTCTTCCCAGCCATTCTCAAGTTCGTTAACATTTTGGGCAGAAAGAAAATGTGCAACGTTGAACAGTTTGTCCAAATCTCTCTTAAATTTACGCTCCTTCGATATTTGTGACGGCAAATTCTTTTTAACTCGATTTTTTAAAAGTTGTTTCCAGACTAGATGGAGTTTTATTGATTTCAAGATTGCGTTATTCAATCGACGCGTTGGAATTTCAGCACATTTCCATTGTTCGAAAATTTCTTTCATCGTTTCGTGTGCACTTCGACGTATGGTCAGTTTTTCTCTGTTATGTTTGTAAAAGAACAAACTCAAAACTTTTCCGATTTTTATCCGTAATCCGAAGCCATGACTATGTTTAAATGCAATACGTTCGTTAAAAAAAATTCAAATACAAAAAAGTCGAGATAGCCACCTCTAAAAATTGAGTGACCGCGCCCATCTTTTTAGAGAAATTTTGTTTTATCAGTGCCCAACAATAGCACGAGAATCCAGAAAAAATTTTTTTTTTTTAATCAGTCTAATATATATATATATATATATATATATATACACATTAATTAACAGCTTGATATTCATACTAAATAGATGTGTCATTAATTTTGAGTGAATCACTTTGTCATACGAAAAAAAAAAAAAAATTGTTAAATTCGCACGTGACTTTGTACACGTAACTGTGGCCTAAGGTCTTAACGAAAAACAAAATGACACCTATTTTTTTTTTCTCGTTGATGTCAAACGTCACTGACCTTTCGTTGTTCCTCGAAGAGCAGATCGGCCTCTTCCTTCTCTTTGCGGAATTGCTCCTCGAGCACGAGCAAACGCTTTTCCATTTCCGCCTTCAGATCGATACCCTGCTTCTCCAACAATTCGATCTGCGCGAAATTCCAATCGACCGTCTCACCGTTCGCCGGCGTCTCGGCTGGCGAATTCTTCTCCCTTCGCTCGCGGACTTTTTTTTTTCGACACACGCAAATCAAAATTAATCACGAACCGGAAATTCGACGAGTAATTTTTTTTAAAACTTTACCAAAAATATGACGGAATTTTGTCGAATTAAGGGATCATTGGGGGAAAATTTTCAAAAAAATCGATTTTTTCGCATTTTTCGATAGTATAGACGGTTATGAACATGCTGGTCGATTTTTGGAGCGAAACTCGAATTGTTGGAAGCTTTTTTTAAATCTTTATATTTTTTTTTAACGAAAAAGGGTCGACAAAAAAGGCTAAATTTGATACTTTTTTTTTCAAATCGGCGCCATTTGTCAATTTTGATTTAAAAAAAAACCTCAATAGCTAGGTAACGGATTTCATGCTGATTAATAATCTTTTTACAAATTTAGTTTCAGATAACGTACGGGTCACGACCTTCTACACTAGGGTGGCACAAATTTGAGCTCAATTTTTTGTTCGTTTTGCTCATCATCCATTTATCTTCTTTGATGAAAAAAAAAAAAAAATTGACTAACGAGACCAATTGTGGGACGCATTTTACGATGCGCGGAAAACAGCTGCCATTTCAGTTTTACGAATAAAACGATCTATAAATTTGTTTACGGACAAGAGCTTTGAAGAACTATTTTTAGAAGATTCTAAAAAAATTTTAGAACAAATAAATTTTTTAGAACATTTTAGAAGAACATTAGAACAACATTAGAAGAACATCAAAAGAACAACATTAGAAGAACATTAGAAGAACATTAGAACATTTTAGGAATTTTATCGAAGTAAAAATGATCCTTCCCAAAAACCAGCTCCTAAAAACCAAATTCGTCTTTTTAGTACTATTTTCGAATTTGTTCAGGTTTGAGGTTAGTTCCATTTCAAAATAAATCCGCGTGGTCCACCCACGCATTTTTCAATTTCTTTTTTCCCAAGGGTCCGAAATCTTCAAAACGAAAAGAAAAAAAAAACATTTTTCCCAACTGCAGCAAAAATATGACGAGACATTGTCGAATAAAAAAAAATATATATATTCTTCTAAAAAAAACAAATTGGGCTTTCCAGTAATATTTTCCAATTTGTTTGGGTTTGTTTGGTTGGGAACAACATTAGAAGAACATTAGAACATTTTAGAAGAACATTAGAACATTTTAGAAGAACATTAGAACATTTTTAGAAATTTTAGAACAAATAAATTTTTAAGAAAAAATTTTTAGAACAAAGATTCTTGGGTTAGAAGTGTGAGGTAAATTTGAAAAAATCTGTTTCTAAAGAAAAAAGGATTAATTGTTTTGAACATTTTGGAAAGTGTCAAATTTATGAGTGAAAAGAGTAAACAAAAATTGGCGAAAATTGGAAATTTCGAAGCTCTTGAGCGACCACTGAATATTCATTGGCCGGCTAGAATTTTCGCGACGTTAATTTAAAAATTATAAAGCGTACTATTCATGGGTGAGAAGTGGACGAAAAAAGAAATAGATTTTTTTAATGAAAATTTGCATTTTTGCGAGCGAATTTTAAATTTTGCGGGCGAAAATTTGAATTTTTGCGAATTTGAATTTTTAATGAAAATTTGAAATTTTTGAATTTTTAATGCAAATTTGAATTTTTGAATTTAGAGCGACCTCCAAATATTTTTTGACCGCTCGCAGCTTTCGCGACAATTTTTTGTTTCTTTAAAGAACATGATTGGATGGTGAGAAAGAAGACAAAAAAAATAGAGCTGAAATTTGGGCCACCCTAGTATACATTGTGAGGACTCCTTTTTTTCGAAGACATTTTCAACCGTTGAAAAAATGTTTAAAAAATGAAAATTAACATTTGACAATGTATTTTCTGTTCTTCATGAGTGCTTTCATTTGACGAAATAATCAGACTGATTAGCGTGTTTTAGGCATCGAAAAAAAAAGTCTCCAAAGTCAGCTATTTTTCAACCCGTTACACTCCGATGATCCTTTAAAAAGAAAAATGATTCTTCCCGAAAACAAGCTCCTAAAAAATAAGTTCGTCTTTTCAGTAGTATTTTCTAATTTGTTTAGGTTTCATTGGGGTTAGTCACAGTTTTAAATAAATCTGCGTTTTCCACTTGCACGTTATTCAATCTTTTTTCCCACGAGTCCGTACAAAGTCTTGGAATCGAAAAAAAAAAAAAAAATCCAAATCAAAATTTATAACGCCAACTTCGTCCATTTTTTTCCTAACTATGAAAAATATGAAGGAATTTGGTCGAAGTAAAAAAAAATTATCCTTCCCGAAAACAAGCTCCTAAAAAAACAAATTCCGCTTTTCAGTAGTATTTTCTAATTCGTGTAGGTTTGTTTGGTGTTACTTCCATTTCAAAATAAATTCGCGTGTTCCATCTACACGTTTTTCAATCTCTTTTTTCCCAAGAGCCAATCCCAAGAGTTTTCAGAACGAATCCCAAGAGAGAATCCCAATCCCAAGAGTTTTCAGAACGAAAAAAAAAAAAGAAATCAAAATTACCAACGCCAACCGCAATTTCGACGAGGCATTTTTTCCCAACTGTAGCAAAAATATGACGAGACATAAATCGAATAAAAATCAAATCGAATCGAATCGAAAAAAAAAAGATTCTTCCCGAAAACAAGCTCCTAAAAAACAAGTTGGTCTTTTCAGCAGTATTTTCGAATTGGTTTAGGTTTGTTTGGGGTTAGTTCCAGTGTAAAATAAATCTGCTTATTCCGCTCGAACGTTTTTCAATTTCAATGTCAATATTGCCCCCACGAGTCCGACGTTTTCAAGACTAAAGAAAAAATCCGAATAAAAATTAACGCTAACGAGTAAGTTCGACGAGGCATTTTTTCCCAACTGTAGCAAAAATATGACGAGACATTGTCGAATAAAAAAAAAAAAGATTCTTCTCAAAAAAACAAGTTGGTATTTTCAGTAGTATTTTCAATTTTGTTTGGGTTTGTTTAGGGTTAGTTCCAGCTCAAAATAAATCTGCTTATTCCGCTCGTACGTTTTTCAATCTTTTTTTTTCCCCCAAAAGTTCCAAGTCTCAAAATCGAAGAAAAAAAAATATGCAAATCAAAATTAATAAGGCCAACGTGCCGCAACTTCGCCGAGGCATTTTTTTCCCAAGTATAACAAATACGACGGAATTTTTTCGAAGTTAAAAAAATGATCCTTCCCAAAAACCAGCTCCTAAAAACCAAATTCGTCTTTTTAGTACTATTTTCGAATTTGTTCAGGTTTGAGGTTAGTTCCATTTCAAAATAAATCCACGTGGTCCACCCACGCGTTTTTCAATTTCTTTTTTCCCAAGGGTCCGAAATCTTCAAAACGAAAAAAAAAAAAACAAAAAACAAAAAACAAAAAAAACAAACAAAAAACAAAAAAACATTTTTCCCAACTGTAGCAAAAATATGACGAGACATTGTCGAATAAAAAAAAAAGATATTCTTCTAAAAAAAAACAAATTGGTCTTTCCAATAATATTTTCCATATTGTTTGGGTTTGTTTGGGTTTAGTTCCAGGTCAAGATAAATCTGCGTATTCCGCTCGTGCGTTTTTCAATCTTCTTTGTTCCCGACATTCCGCGCGAAGTCTTGAAAGCGAAGAAATGAGAAAAACTCACCCTGATCAGGATGATTGAACCTGAACACGTGATTTTTTCCCAGTATGACTCTCGACCCAGTCTTGAGTACGATGGGCTCGGAAATTTCGCGTCCGTTTACGTAAATGAGGGCGGCCTTTTTCGGCATAAGAGTGATGACACCCTCGTGATTCTCGAAGACGCAATGCTCGCTCAATATGTAAGGACCGCACAGCTGTATGTCCTGTGGAATATTGGCATCAGCCGAGCCGATCCTGGTGAAGCCATCCTTGATGTAATAAATCAGGCACTCGGACATGAGGGGATCCTCGTTGAGATTCACGAGATGGGGAGTCTTTTTGGGCGAGAAGACACCGACGGTGACGCCGTCCTCCTTCACCGCGACTCCCATCTCGGCGAAAACGGCTTCGCGCTGCAGGCGGATGGACTCGGTACGCTTGAGCTTCTCCTCCCAAGTCTCGTTCAATTCTACAGTCGCGGTTAGTTCGATTAATTTCCGTTTTAGCAACTTGCTACCAGGCTTGAAAATAATGCAGCACTTCGTTCAATGCATTAAGCGTTTTCGTTACTCGTTACTTTACATTTTGTAATGAAGAAAAATGTCATTACCCATTACATTACGTTCGGTAATGTAACAAATTTCCATTACTCGTTACATTACATTACATTCTGTAATGCAAACAATTGACATTACTCATTACATTAGATTTTGTAATGTAAAAAAATGCATTACTCGTTGAATTAAATTTTGTAATGTAAAAAAATGCATTACTCGGTGAATTAAATGTTGTAATGTAAAAAAATTTAATTACTCATTACATTGGAATTTGTAATGTAAAAAAACTCCATTTCCCATTACATTACACTTTGTAATGCGAAATACTTTCATTACCCATTACAATGTAATGGTTGATGGAAATTTTTTACTTTACAAAGTCCAATGTAATGGGCAATTGGCTTTTTTACATTACAAAGTCCAATGTAATGAGTGATTACATTTTTTCACATCACAAAATGTAATGTAACGATTAATGGATTTTCTTTACATTACAAAATGTAACGTAATGAGCAATGGAATTTTTTCACATTACCAATGTAATGCAATGTAAAAAATCTACATTACTCATTACAATGTAATGAGGTTGATTATTCGTTTCCCATTATATTTTGTAATGTAAAAAAAATCCATTGCTCATTACATTAAAATTTGTAATGTAAAAAATTTCCATTCCCCATTGCATTACAGTTTGTAATGCGAAATATTTTCATTGCCCATTACAATGTAATGGGTAATGGAAATTTTTTACATTACAAAGTCCAATGTAATGAGTAATTACATTTTTTTACATCACAAAATTTAATTCAATGTAACGAGTTCAATGTAACGAGTAATGGAAATATTTTACATTACAAAATGTAATGTAATGAGCAATGGTGTTTTTTCACATTACTCATGTAACGCAATGTAAAAAATCTCCATTACTATTTACATTAAAATATGTAGTGTAAAAAAATTTAATTACTCATTGCATTGGAATTTGTAATGTAAAAAAATTCCATTCCGCATTACATTACAGTTTGTAATGCGAAATATTTTCATTACCCATTACAATGTAATGGGTAATGGAAATTTGTTTACATTACAAAGTCCAATGTCATGTGCAATTGATATTTTTCACATTACAAATTCGAATGTAATGAGTAATTACATTTGTTTACATCACAAAATTTAATTCGATGTAACGAGTCCAATGTAACGAGTAACATTGTACAATGTAACGATTCGATGTACAATGTCCAATGTAACGAGTAATGGAAATATTTTACATTACAAAATGTCATGTAATGAGTAATGAATTTTCTTTACATTACAAAATGTAATGTAATGAGCAATGGAATTTTTTCACATTACTAATATAACACCATGTAAAAAATCTACATTACTCATTACAATGTAATGAGAATGATTATTCGTTTCCCATTAAATTTTGTAATGTAAAAAAAAATGCCATTACTCGTTACATTAAAATTTGTAATGTAAAAAATTTCCATTACTCATTACATTGCACTTTGTAATGTAAACAAATTCTATTACCCATTACATTGGACTTTGTAATGTAAAAAATGTTCATTAAACATTACACAGTAATGTGTAATGACATGTTTTGTCATTACGCATTACACTGCATTTTGTAACGAAAATGTTTCACATTGCAAAATGTAATGTAATGAGTAATGGAATTTTTTTAGATTAAAAAGTACAATGTAATGAGCAATGGACATTTTCTACATTACACAATCCAGTGTAATGAGTAACGGAAATTGTTTACATTACAAAATATAATGTAATGAGTAATGAAATTTATTTACATTACTGAAGGTAATGTAATGGGGAATGAAATATTTTTTCATTATCGATGAATTTTTTTACATCACAAAATTTACTTCAATGTAACGAGTCCAATGTAACGAGTAATGGAAATATTTTACATTACAAAATGTAATGTAACGAGTGATGGATTTTCTTAACATTACAAAATATAATGTAACGAGTAATGGAATTTTTTTACATTGCTGAATGTAACGTAACGGGGAATGAAATATTTTTTCATTATCGATCAAGGTCACTCTAGAGGCCGAAATGAAATGAAATGAAATGAAATATTTTTTCATTATCGATTAGGTCACTCTAGAGGCCGAAAAAAATAGGCTTTTTGGGGATTTTTTTCTTCGGAAAAACTACCAAGTAAATCGAGATTATAAAAAAGGGTGTTTATCATATATATCAATGACTGTATACAATAATTTTTATGAAGCGATTAATTTCAAAATGGCAGCTTTTATCTCAAAACTGCATCTTTTCAGTTGGCCGGAAACTTAACTCAGACAATTTTCAACCGATTCACTCGAAATGTTGAATATATATCTTGAAAAATACATTGTCTATGGAAGTACGCAGGATTTTTTTATACTGATTTCTTTAGGCAAATTTTTGGAAAGTGCAAAATTTGCCTAAAAATCGTCAGATAATTGTTTTTAATTTTTAATTAATTAATAATTAATTAATTTAAATGTAATTAATTGATAATTAATTTTTGGAAAGTGAAAAATTTGCCTAAAAAATCGTCAGATAATTGTTAAAAATAAATGAACTGTGCAATATAAAAAAAAAATCCTACGTACTTCCATAGACAATGTATTTTTCAAGATATATTCAACATTTCAAGTGAATCGATTGGAAATTGTCTGAGTTGTGTTTCTGGACAACGTGAAAAATGCAGTTTTGAGATAAACGCTGGACAGCCGACATTTTGAAATTAATCGCTTCAAAAAAATTATTGTAGACAGCCACTGACATGTATGATAAACATCCTTTTTTATAATCTCGATTTATTTTGTAGTTTTTCTGAAAAAAAAAAATCCCCAAAAAGTATATTTTTTTCGCCTCTAGAGTGGCCTAAAAATCCCTTAAAAAAGTAATGAATAATGAATTACTTTTTCATTACAAATTTCGCAACCCTGCTTGCTACTACCCCTCACGGAAGATTTTTTTTTTTTTTTTTTTTTTTTGAAGACGAAAATTCTCGTTCTCACCGGCTATGAGTTTTTCCGAGGCTTGGAGTTGATCGACCGCGTCCTCGGCGAACGTCGAGGTCGGATGCGACGGAATTCTCTGTCGCGATTCCTTCACGTCCTCCTCGCGCTTCGTGGATTTTATGATGACCGGATCGTCTCCTGGAATGAAAAATACGAGTTGACACTTCCGGCAGTCCGTTTTTTCCTACGTCTCTCGTTGGTCTTTGTGTTCTCGGCAACGAGACACGAGTCGATTTTTAACGGGCTACATCTACCTAGGTGGGTCGAAAAATGGCATTTTCCAAAAATATTTTTATTCGATACCTCTTAGCTACAGGGTGGCGTGGTGTGAATGGATAATCCTGCACCTGTCGATAGGTCAAACCATGGTCCTATTGGGGCCAGGCTGAAATTCCGAACTTTGAATGATCGGAACGCTCAAAACTCCGAAAAAAAATTGCCACGTAAAACCAAAACTCCGAAAATATGAAGACCGTCGAAATAATTCGGCCATGGAAGTTTTAAAAGTTTCACATTTTTCAATAAATCGACGAATTATTTAAAGAATTTTTTTTATCAAGGAGGTTGGAGCGATTCAGTTGAGTCAAATGACGGTTTATTCATTTTTTTTTTTCAATGAACCTCAAAAAAATGCATACGAGGTACAAATTTATTCTGTATATGCGATTTTTTTTTAATATATAATTAAGGGGGAATTGTCTTTTTTTTCGCAAAATTTACCGCTTTTTGGGAATTTTTTTGTGGAGAAAGTATACAACGGAAAACTTGTGAAACTTGGCATATAGTTTTATTGATCTGTTTACTACATACAAAAAAATTTTTAAACAATTTCATCAAAAAATCCGCCTCCCACCCCCCTCGACGCGCGATGGTCCTTTTTTGATGGTGTGCACGATTTCTCAAAAACTATTCAACCGATTGCCTTCAAATTTGGACAGAATCCTCAGCTGACATCCTTTTATCGTTTGATGAAGCAAAAAAAGCAATACGTTTAATAGTTTTTCATTTATAACAAAAAATCGATCAATTTTTTTCGAAAAATCGATACTTCAAGTTCAAAACGTCACCAAATCGTCAATTTTTTTTTTCCCCTTCATCGAACGATAGCTATATGTGTCTAAAGTAAAATGCTTTTTGGGTTTTTGTTGCAGGATGAACGTGAAGGCGGTAATCGTGCACACCATCAAAAAAGGACCATCGCGCGTCGAGGGGGGTGGGAGGCGGATTTTTTGACGAAATTGTTTAAAAATTTTTTTGTATGTAGTAAACAGATCAATAAAACTATATGCCAAGTTTCACAAGTTTTCCGTTGTATACTTTCTTCACAAAAAAATTCCCAAAAAGCGGTAAATTTTGCGAAAAAAAAGACAATCCCCCCTTAAAGGGCAAAATGATGCATTTTAACATTTTCATTACGTAAAGTGGAAAAACTTTTGTGTTACTACCAACTTGAAAAAGCATAACATTATCGATGATTATTATGAAAAAAAACTACGACAACGAATGTTTTATACAATTCACAATGAAATTTTGAGTAATTCATAATTATGCCTATTCATATTTACGTCACGAGATTGTTGGCCATGGATTTTTTTTTTTCTAAATGTTCACAAACGTTCAGTTTGCGTTAATCCGTGGTTAGAAATGGTTCATCTTGGTGCTAAATAACAATAAAAATTACATGACCTTTAGTGTGAAAGTCTTGCCCATCTAACCGCACGTTAAATTACACACATTAAACTATTTTTTATCTCTGGTGTTTGGTGGTGAAAAAAGTTCGAAAAATTCGTAAAGACTCAGTATAGTGTAAACAATAACATGTATTTTTTTATTAAATTTAACCTTGGATTGTGGCTAACGCTCCAACCTCCTTAAGAAGTGATTTTACGTCAATTTTGAAATTCGTCTAGACAATGTTATACGTTTTACATCATTTACAGTCGACTGTGTAGACTTTCGCTGGCATGATCTTGACGAACCTTGTAATTTCGGAACATTAAAGTTCGGAATTTCAACCCGACCTCCATGTCAAGATCATCCCAGCGAAAGTCTATGCAGTTGACTGTAAATTATGTAGAACGTATAACATTGTCTAGACAAATTACAAAATTGACGCAAAATCGCTTCTTAATAAATAAAAAAAAAATTCTTGAAATAATTCGTCGATTTATTGAAAACTTTTAAAACCATAGCCGAATTATTTTGACGGTGTTCAGATTTTCGGAGTTTTCGCCTTTCGTGTAAAATTCTTTCGGAGTGTTGAGCGTTTCGATTATACAAAGTTCGGAATATCAACCCGGCCGCATCTTGAATTTCGAAATATTAAAATTCGGTTGTTTAAACCGTAGAAGCATTCAACATTTGAAATTTCAACTCGGCCCCGTCCTACTATATCCTGGAATTTCAGTTTAGTAAAAGTCCCACGGTTTTCGAGATAAAAATCATCTGCTTTTGGTGTTTCGCATGCCATTTCTACAAATAACTTTTTTTGACCCGGTTTTTTTTTAAATACAGTCGAACCTCGATATAACGAAGATTTGTCCATTTACTTCCGATAGACACCCAAAACCTTATTACCACGACGTAATAATCTACATTATGCTCTAACTGCTAATTCCTTGTAAAAAATACTCTAAATTAAACCTGTCTTTCTTTAAAAAATATCCCTATATTTATAGTACTTATATATATATATATATATATATATATATATTAAGGGGTTACCCCACTTGCGATTTTGAAAAAATCGATTTTTTTTTATTGCATTTTTTTGAAGTATAAGTATCTGAGAATATGTCCTGAAAATTTCAAGTCGATCCGAACAAAATTGACTGAGATATGAGCGTTGAAAGAGCAGAATCCGTTGTGTAAACGACCGGAAATTGAAACTTTAAGGGGTAAGGCCACTGTAAATTTTTTGAAAAATCGATTTTTTTTTATTGGCTTAAAAAATAGTTTAAACCCTCTAGTTTAAAAATAGTTTAAATCCTTTTAACTTCTTTCTTTAATTTTTTCCAATAAAAAACTATTCGCAAAACTTTAAACGCGTTTTTCTCGAAACATGGTTTTTCAAAATGGCACGCAGCATAACTCGAACAATTTTCATTTTTTTTACTTGAAATTTTAACCAGATGTGAACATTTACATTATCTTGAGAATGTCGATCGGAATTTTCAAGAACTTTATTTATTGATTTTTTATTAACAAAAAACTTGCCGTTTTTTTCGTCAAAAATCAATTTTTTTTTTCAAACGCACGCCAAATCCACAAAAATTGATACTTTTTAAAATCCGATCGACATTCTCTAGCTATAGCCCTCTAGATTAATGGTTTTTTTTTTGTTCTAGATTCAAAAGTGCACCAGTGGTGCTGCGTGCCGCGGAGCCCTGGAAGCAAAACATGTCCCGGGAAGATAGCTGTGGAACCGCCATTTTGTTTTTTTTTACTGTAAAAAAATTTTATAATAAAGTTTAATGTATGCCCGATAACACCATTAAAAGTTTTTTTTCAAATACCTTCAATTTCGGGAGCAAAAAATTAGTGAAAAAACCTTTTTTTTTGGGCCGTTACAGTGGCCTTACCCCTTAAACGTGTTTTTCTTAAAATGGCATTTCTGAAGTCGGTGACCAAGATTACTCGAACACTAATGAACCGATCTTCTTGAAATTTTGCAGGCTTATTTAATACATAAAAATGTAGTCTTTAATCGTTCGATTTTTTTTTTCGAAAAAAAAATGGCCGTTTTATAGCCAAAAAACGGCCGTTTTTTTTCGTTAAAATCGAACCATTAACTTTGACTGTCCGCGATTTTGTGAAAAATGAATATTTTTTAAAATCCTTCGATCAAAGACTAGCTTATACTTATATTTGACTAAATCCATCCGCATTTTTTTTTTCAGATGATCCACTTCGTCGCAATGTTGGTCACCGCAAACCGTGTATGTGAAAACATTATTTCATTGACGGCCATTTGCCACGAAACAATGTAATATTTTTCAATAAAAAAAATTACTGAAAGTTCTTCAAGATGTGTTCTTTAAGATGGTATATTGATCGATTGAAAAAGTTTTGTAGTTTTCTTCAAAAAATTTCATGAAAAAGGCCTTTTTTGCGCTACAAGTGGGGGTAACGCCTTAAAGAACATTTCAAGGAACATGACTCCGATATAGAGAATCCTCAATATAATGAAAACTCGAAATAATGAACTTCCCTAGAGATTTGTTATATCGAGGTTCAACTGTACTCTTAGTTACCTGTTTCATCCAGAAAAGTCTTCCTTTCAACCTCAAGGGATCAACATAGTGTACAATTTTCAGAAAATCCATTTTTTTTGCATTATCCGATAATATAGACGGTTATAAACATGCTGTTCGTATACCTCCTTAAACTTAAGTAGACAATTTATATGAAATATTTCACACTCGTAACTTTAAACGCCTCTTTCTCGAAACGTCGTTTTTTTAAATGGTGTACACTCTCAATGGAAGAGTTTTCAAGCTATCCGTCTCAAATTTCGACACGACATTCTTCTACCATTCTTTATCTTGCTATAAAAGCTTTTTTTTTAACCTGCATATTTTTTTTAACGAAAAACTGTCGAAAAAATCGTTAAATTCGATACTTTTCTTTTGCGACGTCATTTTGTCAATTTTGATTTTTAAAAAATCTCTGTAGCAAGATAGCGGCTTTTATACTGATTAATAATATTTTTACACATTTTGTTACAAAGAATATTCACGGCCAGAACCGTGTACACCGTGAGGACGCCTTTTTCAGACATTTTTAACCATTAAAAAAATGTAAACAAAAATAAAAATAAACGTTAAAAAATGTATTTTCTGTTCTTCATGAGTGCTTCGATGTGACGTGAAAAAATCAGACTGATCAGCGTATTTTAACCATCGAAAAAAAAAATCGCGAATATCAGCTATTTTTCGACCCTTGTGTGATGAAGCCTCGAATGTTAGGGAAATTTTATGAAAAAAGGCTCTTATGCAGACTTTTCATCCGAGCCAATTCGAACATCTGACTTTGATAGCCTACGGTGTACAAAAAATGTGCTACGCATGTCGTTACGAATTACTTCAAAAACATTTTTTTTTTTTAAATAACACAAAGCCCAAAATCCCGAAAACCGTGGGACTTTTACTGAACTAAAATTCCAACAGATGGCAGTACTTGATCCGACCTATCGACAGTTGCAGGATTATCCATTCATAGCAGGACACCCTGTATAGTCGCTAAAAAATTCGGCGAAATATTCCTAAAATTGAATGAGCACCATTGCAGCATTGTACTTCAAACTTTAAGGGGCCAGTCCACTTTGAAAATTTCAAAAAATCGAAAGCAAGCAAGACTTTGAGAAATCGACTATGATGAGCAATCAGAAGGGTTTTTCTACGGTGCAGGAATTGCCGATTGAGTTTTGGTAAGAGTTTTTCATAGTATAAACTTCAAACGCGTTTTTCTCGAAACAACGTTTTCAAAATCTAGCTCCATCGTATCTCTAAAACTAATAAATCGATCCTCTTGAAATTCGAACCGCGTATTGTAAACATGATTCGCAACAAGATGATCCTCGATGGTTTTAAAATTTTTATTTTTACTCTTTTTTGGGAAAAACTGCGAAAAAACGCGTTTTTTTACTTTTTTGTTTTTCATCTGGTATTTTTTTATTTTTTGATAAAACTTTACATCCGAGGGTCATTTTGTAGCTGGTGTCATACTGAATCTCATGGACTTTGATTTTTTTGCTTCGGACAAGCCGTTGCCGAGTTGTGATGGAGCTACCTAGCCCACCTATTTTTGAGGCGTTACGTTAAACTTTTTAAGTACAGTGTTTGTACTTAAAAATAAATAAAAATGGATAAATTAAAAAAAAATGTATTCCAAGACTTTATTTATCAAGCCCAACAACTTTTATATTCGTATCTTTTGTAAAATCCTCAAAAAAATCGCGACAATATCCTTTTTTCGTTGCTCCAAAGTGGACTGGCCCCTTAAACGCGTTTTTCTCGAAATACCGTTTTGAAAGTCGGTGCATATATCTCGAGAAGCACTTGATGGATTGTTTCCAAATTGACAGGAGATACGATGAGAAACATTCAAGGTAATCCTATCGCTTCACACTAGTCACACCACTGATCATACTTGAGACTTGTACAATTTATATTTTTATTTAAAATTAAAATAAAAATTTTAAATCAAAATTTTAAATTTAAATTTTAAATTAAAAATTTAAATTAAAATTTTAAATTTAAATTTTAAATCAAAATTTTAAATTTAAATTTAAATTTTAAATTTAAAATTTAAATTTTAAATTTTAAATGTAAATTTAAATTTAAATTTAAAATTTAAATTTTAAGTTCAATTTTAATTTAAATTTTAAATTTAAATTTTAAATTTTAAATGTAAATTTAAATTTAAATTTTAAATTTAAATTTAAATTTTAAATTTAAATTTACATTTAAAATTTAAAATTTAAATTTTAAATTTAAATTAAAATTGAACTTAAAATTTAAATTTAAAATTTAAATTTTAAATCAAAATTTTAAATTTAAATTTAAATTTTAAATTTTAAATTTAAATTTTAAATTTTAAATGTAAATTTAAATTTAAATTTAAAATTTAAAATTTAAATTTAAAATTTAAATTTTAAGTTCAATTTTAATTTAAATGTAAATTTAAAATTTAAATTTAAATTTACATTTAAAATTTAAAATTTAAATTTAAAATTTAAATTAAAATTGAACTTAAAATTTAAATTTTAAATTTAAATTTTAAATTTTAAATTTAAATTTAAATTTTAAATTTAAATTTAAATTTACATTTAAAATTTAAAATTTAAATTTAAAATTTAAATTTAAAATTTAAATTTAAAATTTAAAATTTAAATTTAAAATTTAAATTTAAAATTTAAATTTAAAATTTAAATTTAAAATTTTGATTTAAAATTTAAATTTAAATTTAAAATTTAAAATTTAAATTTAAAATTTAAATTTTAAGTTCAATTTTAATTTAAATTTTAAATTTAAAATTTAAATTTAAAATTTAAATTTAAATTTACATTTAAAATTTAAAATTTAAATTTAAAATTTAAATTAAAATTGAACTTAAAATTTAAATTTTAAATTTTAATTTTAAATTTTAAATTTAAATTTAAATTTACATTTAAAATTTAAATTTTAAATTTAAATTTTAAATCAAAATTTTAAATTTAAATTTTAAATTTAAATTTTAAATTTTAAATGTAAATTTAAATTTAAATTTAAAATTTAAAATTTAAATTTAAAATTTAAATTTTAAGTTCAATTTTAATTTAAATTTTAAATTTAAATTTAAATTTTAAATTTAAATTTTAAATTTAAATTTTAAGTCTAAATTTTATGCAATAACAAAAATTGTCCATGTCTAAACTGTTCAATGAATGTTCATATTTAATTAGAAAAATGAAAAAAATAGTTATTCCAACGATTCGCGCAGTATTTCTTCGATCGTCGATCTTCGCGTCGTTACGTCGATCTGTCAAAACAACGTCGGGTGCGGGAAATATAAAGCATTTTATTCGGGCGACGGCTGGTTAAAAAGCGTGGAAAATTTGCGTCGGCGAAATATGTCGGTTAAAAATGAAATATGTGTGGAAATTCGAATGATTGAGATGAGGTTAGGACTACAGTCAGCTGTTGCCTTGCCGTCGCGTCTCTTTATCGTAGCAAGTGGTGATAAATCCAATACCGGAAGTTCAAATTAAACTTGATATTACACAAAAATTCGGTCAATAAGCGTAATTTCATTCTGAGAGCATTGGATTGCCACAAGTGTCGAGTATGTAAATCTGATTATTTTCAAGAATCTGACGGATTCCCACTATTAGACACACTTTTGTAGCGACCGGAAATTGGCTTGTTGCATGTCGTCTCGGAATTCCTTCACAAAAATACGCAATTGTAATGTTTTTTTTTTCTCTGCAATTAGATCGATAACCGACCCTGAAATTTTGCACAGACGATTATTCATGTATTTAGTGAAGGTTAAAAAAAATTATGAAAATCCTATGGATTGAAGCCTGGCGATAGGATTACCTTGAAGTACGTTGATGATCTCACTTTTTTAAAATCGATCTTCATTTTTCAATAGTTACGTAAAAATGACAACTTTTTTCATAGATTTTCTATGCTCGAGTTTCAACTCGTCGTCACGTTGTCGAAAAAAAATATTTTTGAAAATCGACGATCGTCAACGACTCGTATTTATTGTCAACTTGATTAACCCGTTTGGTTTTTAGATATCAGATGGACCCTTTAAGCTGAAGAATGTCCACCGCCAAACGTCGCGAAAAAAAATTCATCTGCCGGCGGCCATGTTTTTGTTGTTCTTTTAAAAAGTCTCTCGATATATGTACCGTCGTGTTAAGGGGAGGGTAGGGGTTTGCACTTTTGAAAAATCGATTTTTTTGTTGTCTCTTCTCATAGTTAACGGAGACTTTGTCCTTGAAATTTAGCGGGAGATGTTAGCGGCTCAACATGAGCAGCTAGAAGAAGAGGAGGGATGCCTCTATGGACCAGGCATTGCCGATTAGCGGTTATCACAAACACATTTGTGCAAACACATTACAAAACTTTAAAAGCGTTTTTCTCGAAAACACGTTTTTAAAAATGGCTGACATTCTCCTGACCGCTGTAATTAACATATCGACCTGAAATTTGGAGAGCATACTCAGAACATATGTCTTCACGGAATGACGGATCGTTTTTTCGATAGTTACATTTTTGCATTTATTATTTATCTTTTTATGCGAAAAAAAAACGCGAAAATTCGATTTTTTTTCAAATTGCCGCCATTTTCCGAAATTTGTACCAAACGAAAAACCCATCCGTCATTCCATGACCAAAGGGTCACAGATTGATAATATGCTTTGAATTTGTGGTTCAGATCAACAAAGAGGGGGCAGTGATGTCAGCCGTTTACCTCCCGCGATTTGAGGACCTGTTTTCGCGGAGCTGCAACGGCCGCCATTTTGGTTTTTTTTTTCGAACAAAAATTTTTTTAACGTTCCGTATGTCACGAATAAAAGCGAGAAAAAAACCGCACTCAAAAAGCTTTGCTCGTTTCCTTTAAAAAAAATAAAATGTAAACACCTGAAATATGGCACTCCAAGGACAAAGTCTCCATTAAACATTTCAAGAATATAATCCCAAAATTTCAAGTCAATCGGAGCAAAACTCTCGAAGTTATTGACTATTTAGTCCCGCTCCTCCAACACTGTAGCTCCGACTTCTCTAAACTTCAAACGCGTTTTTCTCGAAACCACTTTTTCAAAGTCCGTGTTCACTGCCATTTGAAAACTACACGACCGATTTTATTTCAAACTTGGTGCACACTTTCTACATACAAAATACCTCCCCCCAACGGTTAGTTTGAGATTTTTCTACATTGAGGGGGTTTTCCACCCCCAAAATGGCGGAATTTTTCGTGAAAAATAGCACTTTTCACTTTACATGACCACGAAAAATTTGGAAATGAAAAAAAAAAATTATCAAAGTCCGATGGGGGGAGGATTTGATGATTCTGTGACTAAATTTTCTTCTTCTGTATTTTCCAAAGGCGTTCTCGAAAAAGCTTCGTCACTGGCTTGTTTGTGGATATTTTCGCGTACAAATTTCACGAAATGTTCTTGAAACGACACTTAAGGGGTAAGGCCACTGTAATTTTTTTGAAAAATCGATTTTTTTTTATTGGCTTAAAACATAGTTTAAACCCTCTAGTTTAAAAATAGTTTAAATCCTTTTAACTTCTTTTTTAATTTCCTCCAATAAAAAACTATTCGCAAAACTTTAAACGCGTTTTTCTCGAAACATGGTTTTTCAAAATGGCACGCAGCATAACTCGAACAATTTTCATTTTTTTTACTTGAAATTTTAACCAGATGTGAACATTTACATTATCTTGAGAATGTCGATCGGAATTTTCAAGAACTTTATTTATTGATTTTTTATTAACAAAAAACTTGCCGTTTTTTTCGTCAAAAATCAATTTTTTTTTTCAAACGCACGCCTAATCCACAAAAATTGATACTTTTTAAAATCCGATCGACATTCTCTAGCTATAGCCCTCTAGATTAATGGTTTTTTTGTTTGTTCTAGATTCAAAAGTGCACCAGTGGTGCTGCGTGCCGCGGAGCCCTGGAAGCAAAACATGTCCCGGGAAGATAGCTGTGGAACCGCCATTTTGTTTTTTTTTTACTGTAAAAAAATTTTATAATAAAGTTTAATGTATGCCCGATAACACCATTAAAAGTTTTTTTTCAAATACCTTCAATTTCGGGAGCAAAAAATTAGTGAAAAAACCTTTTTTTTTGGGCCGTTACAGTGGCCTTACCCCTTAAGGGCGGGGTAAAGTATTAAAAAAAAATTTTTTTTTCATTTTTTTCATTCACCAGGTATTGTCGAGAGCTTTTTTGTTTTTTTTTTATAATTACTAATTTTTCAACAACAAATTAGCCGATTTTTTTTCAGCGAAAATCGGGTTTTTGGCTCCCAAGTGCTACGAAAAATCGAAAAAACGAAAGAAAAAAAATCCTCCCGTCATTACCTCGAGAAACATCTCCTTTAACAAATGCATTTTGATTTCTTTCGTTTCAGATGATTCTGTTGCGAGTTATGGTGCACACCGCAAACCAACTTTTTTTCGAGGCGCCTCCGGGGCTTAATTTTCACTCGCTCAATTTTGAATATTTTGCAATGCAAATTTAGGAGAATGTTGTTCAAATGTTACTTTATTATATGTAAATTTTTCAATAAACGAACACTATTCGTTACGCCAAAAAAAAAATCTTAAAAACATGTCTTTTTTTCGCCGAATTAACTTTACCCCGCCCTTAACAATGTACAAAACGTTTCAATAAATTGACTCTATCCATATAGATGAAAAAAAAAATCGCAAAAAAGTGTTTTTTTTTTTCACGCTGAAACCCCTACCCTTCCCTTCAAAAAATGCGTTTCTTCTTCACCAACAATTTTCCAAAAAATCGGATTTTGGCCTTTTCGGGCCTCTAGGTAGACGTAGCTCCTTGAAACAAATAGAGACAAATAAGGGGCCTTATCGGTAATCACATCGAAAGCCAGTTATCGAGTGCTGCTCAACTGTTGCACGCTATTCGTATAGTTTGCGGCTTACGTGTTCGTTTCTCTGCCATGCAAAATAAAAACCTGACACGTGGATTGACGTGTTTTATTATTCTTTTTTTTTGTTTGTTCATTTTATCGGTTTTTTTTTCGTGTCGTTTGGTTATATAAAAATGTTGTAAAGTGTGGTCAAAAGCTCGGCATCAACGAGGCGAAAGCTCCGACAGAACGAGAAGCCGACGAACGAAATTTTTCAACGTTAACGAAAAGGAAGAAAACAAAATCGAAGAAACTCAAGGCCTCAGGCCACAGTAGCGGGTATAAAATCATGTGCGAATTTGACAATTTTTTTTCGTATGGAAAAGTCATTCACTCGTGAAATTCATTACACATCTTTTTAGTATGAATATCAAGCTGTTAGAAAAAAAATATATATATATATATTTTTTCGATGTACAAAATGGCCGAATATTCGAAACTTCGCGAAAGGGCTTTTTACCAATTGGCATGAAACTTCAACAAATTTTCTGAAAATGTCATCCCCGTCAACGCAATGGTTTGAGAAATATGAATTTTTTTTAAAAATAAAACGACAAAAAAAAATCCGGAAACGCTTCAGTGGATCGATTCGATTTTTTTTTGGTACTTGTTACGATCAAACGTGTTACGAAATAAAATTATAGAACATCTTGCGAAAGATTAAGGTTTAAAAAAAATAATGTTCCTTGTTTTATTTTTTTTTTACTATAATCCACTTGGGGTACAATAACGAAACTTTTTTCATATAATCTTTGGGAACCTTATTAGATTATATAATTTTTTCAAAATGATCGGTTTGGTACGCCACAGTGATAAAAAAAGAAACAGACTTTATTGATATATTTTAGTTATATATCTATATAACTAAAATATATAAATAAAGTGTGTTTCTTTTTTTTCACTGTGGCGTACCAAGCCGATCATTTAGTCACATGTCAGACTTTATTGATATATTTTAGTTATATATCTATACAACTAAAATATATCAATAAAGTGCGTTTCTTTTTTTTTCACCGTGGCGTACCAAACCGATCATTTTGAAAAAATTATATAATCTAATAAGGTGCCCAAAGATTATACGAAAAAAATTTCGCTATTGTACCCCAAGTGGATTATAGTAAAAAATAATAAAACAAGGAACATTATTTTTTTTTAAACCTTAATCTTTCCCAAGATGTTCTATAATTTTATTTCATAACACGTTTGTTCGGAACAAGTACCAAAAAAAAAATCAAATCGATCCACCGTACCGTTTCCGGAATTTTTCTTTTTTTTTTCGATATTTAAAAAAAATTCATTTTTGTAAAACGGGGGCGTTGACGGGGATGAAATTTTCAGAATTTTTTTTTTTTTTCACCTCAGAATATACTCCAAATGTCGCTGGAAAAAATGCGGGGGCAATTTTTCCCTACTTACCCGGCTATGGCCTTTAAAATTCACGTTCCTAATTGCATTTCGCATAGAAGTACGTAATTTCCGATTAATCGAAAACTTTTCATCTTATGAGCAATTATAACGAAATTTTTCACTGAAAATTCATTTCTTAAGTTCAAGTACCTACAACTTTTGAATAAAACAATATTTTTCAAATTCCGTACGTACTTCTCTAGGTATTCTAATGCAGATTGACGAGAATTTTTGTTTTTTGGTCTAGGTAAAAAATTGTTGATGCTAAATGTCACGCCTCGAAGGGCCTAAAAAAAGATTTACAAAAATATTAGTAGTCGGCCATTTTGTACATCGAAAAAAAAAAAAAAAAAAATTCTAACAGATTGACCTTCATACTGAATAGATGTGTAATTAATTTTACGAGTGAAACATTTTTTTTACGGAAAAAAAAAATTATTAAATTCGCACATGATTTTATACCCGTTACTGTGGCCCAAGGCCTCAATACACAAAAGTACGAGGCGAATAAACGCAAAGTGAAAATCGTACGTTAACATTATGCGAAGAAGTACTGCAAAAAATGCGTTATTCCTCATGGGTTTTTTTTTTCTGCAAGGCGTATTGGTTGTTTTTTTTGTACGTGACGGCCAGCAAAAAAAAATGACTCGCATTCCGTTCGATTTGTGCCTTTCTACTTACTAGATTCTTTCTTTTCATAAGAGACTTTGCCATCCGGCCCTACGTCGAGGACAACGCGGTCGGGGCACAGAGAAAGAAAAACAATATCACAATGTGAGTGGCGATAATGATCAGTCTCGGGAGAATAAGCTCGTCAAATCGTTTCTCCTTCGGACGATCGTTCCCTCTTGTTGGCTTACTTTCGTAACAAGGACGATAGAGAGAGGGAGAGGGAGTCCTCCACGATATACGAAAGATACAAAGAATTTCTTTGCGCAAATAAATCTCACGTCGTTTCTTATATGCGGTCACAAACAGTCGGACGATATATAATTAAGGGAGACTTTGTCCTTTGTGCCCAGCGGGAGATGTTGGCGGCTCAACATAAGCACCCGAGTAAAAATAAATGTATATAATCATATATAATTGTATACAAAAATTGGCCCGATAGAATTGTATACAATTGTATATGATCAATTAATATACAATTATATATGATTATATATATATATATATATATATATATATATATATATATATATATATATAATCATATATAATTATATATTAATTGATCATATACCCGAGTAAAAATGAATCTATATAATCATATATAATTATAATAGAATCTATATAATTGTATACAATTGTATATGATCAATTAATATACAATTATATATGATTATATAGATTCATTTTTACTCGGGCAGCTAGAAGAAGAGGAGGGATGCCTCTATGGACCAGGCATTGCCGATTAGCGGTAATTATAATCACGTTTGTGTAAACACATTGCAAAACTTTAAACGCGTTTTTCTCGAAAACACGTTTTTAAAAATGGCTGACATTCTCCTGACCGCTGTAATTAACATATCGACCTGAAATTTGGACAGCATACTCGGAAAATATGTCTTCACGGAATGACGGATCGTTTTTTCGATAGATACATTTTTGCATTTATTATTTATCTTTTTATGCGAAAAAAAACGCGAAAATTCGATTTTTTTTTAAATTGTCGCCATTTTCCGAAATTTGTACTAAACGAAAAACCCATCCGTCATTCCATGACCAAAGGGTCACAGATTGATAATATGCTTTGAATTTGTGTTTCAGATCAACAAAGAGGGGGAGTGATGTCAGCCGTTAACCTCCCGCGATTGGAGGACCTGTTTTCGCGGAACTGCGACGGCCACCATTTTGGTTTTTTTTCGGAATTTTTTTTTTAACGTTCTGTATATCATGAATAAAACCAAGAAAAAACCGCACTCGAAAAGCTTTACTCGTTTCCTTTGAAAAAAAAATAAAATGTAAACACCTGAAATATGGCACTCTAAGGACAAAGTCTCCCTTGACGAACGAGGCATTGAGGCACGACACATCATCGCCAAATTCAACGTCCCCAAAAAATCACTCACTGGTTAATATCCTAGTTTACCAGTGACCTCACTAGCAACACGCGCACAAATATCTTTATATTCTTTACTTTTGTTTGTTAGTTTCGTATTATCTATAAATTCATCAAGATAATAAAAAATTAATTAATGAGTATTTTTCAAATTTTATTAATTAATATCAATATTTAACCGTAGAATGGTACACTCATTTTTTGCCTTCTAAAGGTACATACAAATGTACGCCACGCGTTGGACCCGATTATCGGGGTTATAAATAGTGAATGACATTTTTCGAAGCCCATGATTTTCTTCGTCTTTTAACCAGAAAGACGATGGTACCATTTAAAAATTTCAGAAAATTCGCAATGCGTGTAAAAGTTTGATCCGACGGAAAAAAAAATGTTTAATTGGTAAAATTGAATACTTTTACAAAATTCGTGGGGCACGAATGCACCCCAGTGTGCCATTCAAGGGTTTATCAATAAATGTGATTAATTTTTTTTTATTTTATAGATCGATATTAATATTTGATTTATAAATTGAATTAATATTATTTAAATTTTATAAATCCATATTAATATTCGATTCATACATTTTATTAATATTTTTTGTTTATTTCACAGATTAATATTAACATTTAGTTGATAAATTTAATTAACATCTTCCAAATTATATAGATTAATATTGTTTTAATTAGTTTCGTTTTATCTATGTACAAATAATACGGAGCTAATAAAACAATATTCAAAATATAAAGGTATGTGTGTTTGTATTATTAGCGAGGTTACTTTTTATAAAACATACCTTTATAGTTTATTAGGGAGTAAACCATGAAGGTAAAATGTGAAGATACGTTTGGGTTTATATATATCTCAGGTGTAGTAAAAAGAAATCCATTATTTTTGCCTTTAATTTCATGCGAAAATAATGGATTTCTTTTTACTACACCTTATATATATATATATATATATATATATATATATATAAACCCAAACGTACCTTCATATTTTACTCCCTAATAAACTATAGAGGTATGTTTTATAAAAAGTAACCTCGCTAATAATACAAACACACATACCTTTATATTTTGAATATTGTTTCATGATTATGTAACGTGATTATGTAACTTGTATAGACTTATCATTTTATAATATAACAGTTGTTTATTAGTTAGTTTATAAGTATATACAAGTTACATAATCATGAAACAATATTCAAAATATAAAGGTATGTGTGTTTGTATTATTAGCGAGATTACTTTTTATAAAACATACCTTTATAGTTTATTAAGGAGTAAAATATGAAGGTACTTTTGGGTTTATATATATATATATATATATATATATATATATATATACAGGGTGTCCCATTTTAATCTTACACCTGAATTTTCTCGAAAAATATTGCTCGGACAAACTATTGTGTGGAACAAAACTTCTAGGGATTGGAGGGGGACGTTTGAAAAAAAATTATTTGAGGAGCCAAAATTCAAAATGGCGGCGTTACAAAGGCTGACCTTTTTTTTCAAACGGAAACATAACTTTTTTTTATTGCCAAAAAATTTGTCAGCTGAAAACTAAAAACTTTTGTTGAACAAATTTTTTGATAAAGTTCATAGTTTTCAAGTGAGAACATCATTTTCATGCCATCAGCCATGCAACCTCCTACGCTTTGGCTAACGCAAATGCCGGTGGTAGGGACAATTAGACTAAATGTTTCACGGCAAGCCGCTCAATGTTGTATTTTCGAATGTATGACCACTTGAACAAAAAAAGAATCAAATTTTGTTTTTTTTTTGTTTTTTTGTTTTCAAATTTGGACGATATTTCATGAGAAAATTTTGGAGGAAAATCGATGAAAAATAGTTTTTTTCCATTTTAATAGCGTTGTGCCATTTTCAGGCCCAAAAACGTCTTTCTTTAAATCCTTGACGAACTTTGATCACGATGGGTAGAAAAACACACACACACACACACATACACACAAATCCAGGATACATCTGAAATAATTGAAAATGATGTTCTCACTTGAAAACTATGAACTTTATCAAAAAATTTTTTCAACAAAAGTTTTTAGTTTTTAGCTGACAAATTTTTTGGCAATAAAAAAAGTTATGTTTCCGTTTGAAAAAAACATGTCAGCCTTTGTAACGCCGCCATTTTGAATTTTGGCTCCTCAAATAATTTTTTTTCAAACGTCCCCCTTCAACCCCTAGAAGTTTTGTTCCACACAATATTTCGTCCGAGCAATATTTTTCGAGAAAATTCAGGTGTAAGATTAAAATGGGACACCCTGTATATATATATATATAAACTAACTAATAAACAACTGTGTGTTATATTATAAAATGATAAGTGTATACAATTTTTAGTATGTACAAGTATATACAAGTTTACAATAAGTAATACTATTTTATAATATAACACACAGTTGTTTATTAGTTAGCTTATATATATATATATATATATATATATATATATATATACATATATAAACCATTGCGTTGACGGGCATGACATTTTCAGAAATTTTTTTTTTTTATATCTCAGAATATACTCCAAATTTCGCTGGGAAAAATGCGCGGGCAATTTTTCCCTACTTACCCGGCTATGGCCTTTACTATACATTCAACTTTGACCTTGAATAACTTTTGAAAGAACACATTTATCATAAAACAATAAGAGACCTTTTTTGTAGAGCGTTCAATTCTTTACAAAAATATGCCTTGGGCATTGTTGTACATGCACCCGTTGGCGGGTCATAAAGTTCAAAAGTAGCGAGCAAAGTTTTCTGCTGTTATTAGCATGGGAAATAAAAAATCGCGACAGGGAACCTCTAAATATTAATACCAAGGGGGAAGATACCTTTAGGGGAGGGAAAAATTTGCTGATTTTCATGATTTTTTTTTTTTTTTAAGAAAACATTTCTTTACCATTTCTGAGACTTGGGGTATGCGTTATTGCCACTTTTGGTTGTTAGATGGTATTTTGTTATTTATTGATCTTCGAAATTGGCGGAGGTATGGGACGGTCTTCTAAACTGCATTTTCAAGACTGGCATGAGGTTTAGCTAAAAAAAACGAATCTACCTATTCTGATGAAATGTGATATAAATCTTTCTAACCTTATTGTCTAAAACATGATCCTAAATGTTCTTCAAATTAATAAAAAAAAGTCTTTTTTTATTGCAAAATGTAGCAATTTTTCGGAAAATTCAATCTTTTGGTTTTAAGGGACCAGACCACTTTGAAAATTTCAAAAAATCGAAAGCAAGCAAGACTTGAAGAAATCGACGATGATGAGCAATCAGAAGGGATTTTCTACGGCGCAGGAATTGCCGATTGAGTTTAGGTAAGAGTTTGTTTGGGTTTTTCATAGTATAAACTTCAAACGTGTTTTTTTCGAAACAACGTTTCCAAAATCTAGCTCCATCGTATCGCTAAAACTAATAAACCGATTCTCTTGAAATTTGAACCACATATTGTAAACATGATTCGAAACAAGATGACCCTCGATGGTTTTAAAATTTTGATTTATACTCGTTTTTTTTTGGGAAAAAATGCGAAAAACGCGTTTTTTTTACTTTTTTCGTTTTTCAGCTGCCATTTTTTTATTTTTTGATAAAACTTTATATCCGAGGATCATTTTGTAGCTGGTGTCATACTGGATCCAATGGACTTTGATTTTTTTGTTTCAGAGTTGCCAAGTTGTGATGGAGCCGACCTACTTTTGAGGCGATACGTTCAACTATAGTTTGTGTACTTAAAAATGCATAAAAATGAATTAAATTCTTTTTATGTATTTCAAGACTTTATTTATCAAGCCCAACAACTTTTATATAGTGTGACACTTTCAAAAAATCGATTTTTTTTTTGCTTTTTTTCGACAGTTTATACTTTCAAGAATATGAGATGAGATTTTCATACTTTCAAGATTTTCATACTGTCAAGAATATGAAATGAGATTTTTCAAATTTTCCGACATTTCAACTCAAATAGCAATTATCCGATTGACTCGAAATTTGAACTGAGTACTCTTGAATATATTGGGTTGGTACAAAAATCTTGCAACACTTTTTTTTTTCAATTAAAATATTATTCCTAATAACGAAGTTCGAGAACATTTGAGAATAGGAAATACAAGAATGGTCTAGAACCTTCCATGCCGCAGGACATATAAGCGAGTCAGTTGTTCCGCGGAGTCAGTATGAGCAAAGATGGATCAACGTGCACTTCGAGCAATCGCATATTACGAATTCTTGCAAGGACATTCTGCAAGAGCCGCAACCCGTAATATGGGCAGTGCGTTCAAGGCTAATGCAGTTAATTATTCAACGGTCTCCCGTTGGTATCAGCGTTTTCATTCTGGCGATACATCTTTTGAAGACAAACGTAGGTCCGGCAGGGAATCGATTGTGGACGATGAAGAACTGCGAGCACTTATAAAGGCAAAGCCTAATATGTCGTCACGAGAATTAGCCAACAAACTCAACTTCAGTCATCCTACTATCCTTCGACATTTACAAGAGATGGGATATAGGAAAGTTGTTTCGTCTTGGATACCGCACAGTCTCAGCGAATCAAACAGAGCAACACGCGTGTCCATCTGTCTTTCACTCCTGCATCGTCCGCAAAGAAAGGATTTTCTTCAAGAAATAGTCACTAGGGATGAAAGCTGGGTATTGTATGTTAATCACACGCGCAAGCGTCAGTGGTTACCGAAAGGGGAAAAACCAGAACCGACCCCTAAACGGCCCCGTGAAATGAAGAAAGTTTTACTCTGTTGTTGGTGGGATTCTGAGGGCATGCTCTATTACGAATTTCTGCCAACCAACACCACAATACAGGCAGAGATTTATTCCGCACAACTGCAAAAGGTGGCTAAAATTATGAAACAGAAAAGGCGTAAACGTCTTCAAGTTCGGCTTCTCCATGACAATGCTCGACCCCACCTCGCTAAGATGACACAAGAAACTATTTCGCAGCTAGGATGGGAAGTTCTACCACACCCACCGTATTCACCAGACTTAGCACCTACCGACTATCACCTGTTTCGAACTTTGACGAACTATTTACGGGATAAAAAATTTGATGATCTGTCAGATCTCAAAAATACATTGGACGACTTTCTTAATTCACGATCAAAAGAATTCTGCTCTGCGGGCGTGCAAAGTCTACCGGAGCGTTGGGCAAGAGTTTTAGATGCAGAGGGAGCCTACATTACTGAATAATCGTTTATTGTTAAAATAAAATATTTTTCTTTTTTACTCGTGTTGTGTGTTGCAAGATTTTTGTACCAACCAATATTTACTCTACAATGACGTAGGATATTTTTGATTGGATGAAAATTGACGATTTGTCATTGAAAAAAACGACCATTTTATAGGCAAGAAAACATACTTTTTGTTCGTAACTACGCCATTTTGTCAGATTTTGATATTTTTCGAAAATTCTACGTCATTGTACAGGAAATATCTTCCAGTTTAACGAAATTTTTTCCTTTTTCGCTTTCGGCTACTCAATCGGCCGGAATCGTGTCAGCAGTGGAGGAACTTTTTTTTTGGCGCCTCCGAAGGCAGCGCATAATTCGCTTGGATCTCAATATTTTTCTATGAAAAAAATTATGTCATACAGGTGAAATATAGCCAAATATATTCGTAATTTTTCGAAACATTTAATTGAGTACTTTTCTTCCAAAAAAATCCCGAAAATCACCCAAATTTTCAGCGTTAACACTGGTACAGCCCCCTCAAGGAAAAAAGAAAAGAAATCGATTTTTCTTATCGTTGTAAATGTATATCCCGCCTTAAGAAAAATTAAAAAAACACCATACAACAGCCAAAAGTAGTAATAAAATATACCCTAAGTCTCAAAAATGGTGGAGAAATATTTCCTTAATTTTTTTTTTAAACACTGCAACTATTGAATACAGAAATTTGAACGAAAGAAATACTCGATTTTTTTAGTCTTGAATTTTAGTTTTATTATTTTTTAGTATTTTTATTTATTATAATTTACTTATAGTTTAGTATTATTTTTTCGTTTTTTTATTTATTATAATTTAGTGATAGTTTGGTATTATTTTTTAGTTTTTTTTATAACTTATTATAATTTTAGTTTTCTTATTTTTAGTTTTAGAGTTGATAGAAAAGGACTCGATTGGGAAGGGCAGTACGTAAAAACCCCCAAGGCTATACGTTGAAACGAGGGGAATAAAAAAAAATAACATCTTCCTGAGGATGCACAAAAAAGTGTCACCCAGAGATTGGAACAACCGCTGAGTAAAGTACACTTCGTATATCGAGGCGAATAACGATAACGTAATCGCGAAAATCGCGTCAGTCTCAGATTCGAATTTCGAAAGGAAGCGCAGCTCACCTTCTTGCACATCGATGCCCTCCTGTTTGAGCAACTCGCGCAGCTTCTGTATCTCCTCCTTGAGCTCGCGTATGAGCTTCGCGTTGGCATCCTCGTTGACGATCGCCTTGCACACAATTTGCTTCGCCCTGTCCGCGTATCTGCGATCCAAGATGATTATTTGTTTTCATCGCGAGATTGCAATTGGGTGAAAAATTGGAGGGGAAGAAAATTTTCGTTTGGGCTCGAGCGGGGTTGGGGGATACTTTGCTCGGCGTCGTGGCTCATTACCGAAGAGTCGACAGGGTCTCGTCGTAGTTGATGTCAGCCGGACTGACGGCCGCTATCATCGCAGTCTTGGAGTTGCCGCCGAGATTCTCGCGAAGCAGCCAAGTCAGCACCGAGTCCCGATACGGTATAAAGTCCGCTTTCTTCTTCTTCTTCGTTGCCTGGAAGATAATCATCGCGGTCTCATCGGAAAATCCCATTTTTGGGTAATATAGAAATGGAAAAAAATGCAAAGGACGAAGAGTACAGAGGAAAAAAAATCAATTGAATGAAAAAAAAAAATATTGGTTAATTCAAGTAAATGTCTGATCGCGGAGTGCCACCGATATATTGATTGTTACGATACTGTAAAATATTGGTAAATGTTATTGATTCGAATAACATATTATTTTATTTGAAAATCTCTTCTGTTCTCTGAATATCTACTGATTCGATTAAATATCAATATCAATAAAAAAATTAAAATTATATCAATTAAATTAAATTATATGAATTAAAATTATACAGGGTGTCCCAAAACTCAACGATAATCTGAGACCGGATGAAAGGCCAAGTTATACCAGTTTTGGGATAATAGACATTTAAAAAAAAAAGTTGAAATTCGACACCTTTGGTCGCATTTTCAAGTCCTGTGATTACCAATGTCACAATTTCGCTGTGATTTTTTTAATTTCGTGATCTTCATTAACGATACTATTAATCGCAACCACAAATTAATGCAAAAAACATTGTTAATTTAAGAAAATAAGTTAAGTTTTAGTGAGTCATGGTTCACAAAAATATTGTTAGTTAACTTTGACACTTCATTTTGAAAAAAAAATGTACTACACTACCCTTGGCAAGTTATTTCAAAAGATGGCGCATTTAATCAAGATTTCAAAATGGTGCAACACTTGCCACTTTTCTTGCCATTAAAAATGTTATTTCTTATTTTTTTCAAATTGAGCTCATTTTGAATAACTCAACATTAGGAATTTTTGTTACTAAAATTTGTTATTTTTTGTTTCTGGTCTGAAATAAAATTATTATTTTTAGTAACGAGGTAATTTTTAAGAGGTTTAGTTAAGGTTTAAGAGGTTTTAAGAGGAATTAAGAGGTTTAGTAAGAGGTAATTTTTAGTAAAGAGGTAATTTAGTAAGAGGTAATTTAGTAAAATTACCTCTTTACTAAAAATAATAGTTATTTCAAAAGATGGCGCATTTAATCAAGATTTCAAAATGGTGCAACACTTGCCACTTTTCTTGCCATTGAAAAATTTATTTCTTATTTTTTTCAAATTGAGCTCATTTTGAATAACTCAACATTAGGAATTTTTGTTACTAAAATTTGTTATTTTTTGTTTCTGGTCTGAAATATAATTATTATTTTTAATAAAGAGGTAATTGAGTCAGTTAATAACCAATTTTTATTGTAAAAAACACATGTTTTTTACAATAAAAATTGGTAATTTCTTTACAATAAAATTTGTTATTTTTTGTTTCTGGTCTGAAATAAAATTATTATTTTTAGTAAAGAGGTAATTGAGTCAGTTGATAACCAATTTTTATTGTAAAAAACATATGTTTATTACAATAAAAATTGGTTATTAACTGACTCAATTACCTCTTTACTAAAAATAATAATTTTATTTCAGACCAGAAACAAAAAATAACAAATTTTAGTAACAAAAATTCCTAATGTTGAGTTGTTCAAAATGAGCTCAATTTGAAAAAAATAAGAAATAAAATTTTTTAATGGCAAGAAAAGTGGCAAGTGTTGCACCATTTTGAAATCTTGATTAAATGCGCCATCTTTTGAAATAACTTGCCAAGGGTAATGTAGTACATTTTTTTTTCAAAATGAAGTGTCAAAGTTAACTAACAATATTTTTGTGAACCATGACTCACTAAAACTTAACTTATTTTATTAAATTAACAATGTTTTTTTGCATTAATTTGTAGTTGCGATTAATAGCATCGTTAATGAAGATCACGAAATTAAAAAAATCACAGCGAAATTGTGACATTGGTAATCACAGGACTTGAAAATGCGACCAAGGGTGTCGAATTTCAACTTTTTTTTTTTAAATGTCTATTATCGCTGAACTGAGTGATATGGATTTTTTTTTATTTTTCCCAGAACTGGTATAACTAGGCCTTTCATCGGGTCTCAGATTATCGTTGAGTTTTGGGACACCCTGTATACAAATTTTATTTGTATACTTGTATATTTGTAAAATGATATACAAAATGATATACAAATTAAATTATAGCAATTAAAATTATATTCTATTGAAAACATTCTAAATACAATCCGTAGATTTATGGGTGAAATCATTAAGCGGTTGCTACAACATTTTTTATTTCGTACAAAAATATAATCAATGGAATTAATTATTTCTTCACTACATCGAAACGAATATGCCATGAGACGTAAGTTTTTCAATTTGTTTTAAATCTTAAATAAAAAGTGAGCATTAGAATGATCATCCACGATAATAGTGAAGAGAATATCAGATATTCAACTAATAAGAACGGATAATACACTTTGATCTTAGCCACAGGCCAAGAAGCGATACTCCTTAGAGTTTCTCCGGCGTTTAAGGGATCGTCTCAGTGTGAAATTTTCGAAAAATCGATTTTTTTTGTTGCATTATCGGACAGTATACACTGTAATAAACATTTTCTCAAATTTTTAAATCGAAATTCAAATTATTACGGTCGCTACAACGTTTCTTGTAGAGAGGGAACGGAGCGAGACATCTGCCTCGCCAATCTTTAAACGCGTTTTTTTCAGAATAGTGTTTTTCAAAACGGTTTCCACTCTCAAAGGAAGAGTTTCGAAGATATCTAGTTCCCCTTTGAAGAGAACATTTTTAACGTCATTCTTTATAGCGCTATGGAAGCTTTTTTTTTGGAAATCTTCCTATTTTTTTTTACGAAAAACTGTCGAGAAAAAGGGCCAAATTCGATACTTTTTGTTCAAACCGCCGCCATTTCGTCAAATTGAAAAAAAACCCTTCCATAGCGCGATAGCGACTTTCCTACAGATTAATAATCTTTTTGAAATTTTTGTTTCAGATCAAAATTGCGGCCGCAATCGTGGAAACCGTACAGGACCTTTTTTTATTACGTGTCATTTCAACAATTTATTTAACTACTGTACATCCAATAAATAAACATAAAAAAATCATTTTGTATTCGTCATGAATGTATTTATTTATTTAAAAAAAACCGGACCGATTAGTTTATTCGAACATTTAAAAAAAAAAATCGCGCAAATCAGTGATTTTTCGGAGGGTCACACTGAGACGATCCCTTAAGAAGGTTGGAGCGTTAGCCACAATCCAAGGTTAAATTTTAAAAAAATACATGTTATTGTTTACATTATACTGAGTCTTTACGAATTTTTTGAACTTTTTTCACCACCAAACACCAGAGATAAAAAAAAGTTTAATGCATGTAATTTAACGTGCGGTTAGATGGGCAAGACTTTCACACTAAAGGTTACGTAATTTTTATTGTTATTTAGCACCAAGATAAACCATTTCTAACAACGGATTAACGCAAACTGAACCTTTGTGAACATTTAGAAAAAAAATCCTCATCTTGCCCATCGTAAACCACGGGCCAATAATCTCGTGACGTAAATATGAATAGGCATAATTATGAATTACTCAAAATTTCATTGTGAATTGTGTAAAACATTCGTTGTCGTAGTTTTTTTTTCATAATAATCATCGATAATGTTATGCTTTTTTAAGTTGGTAGTAACACAAAAGTTTTTCTACTTTACGTAATAAAAATGTTAAAATGCATAATTTTGCCCTTTAATTATGTATTTAAGGGAGACTTTGTCCCGGATTGAGCAGCGGGAGATGTTAGCGGCTCAACATGAGCAGCTAGAAGAAGAGGAGGGATGCCTCTATGGGCCAGGCATTGCCGATTAGCGGTAATTATAAACACATTTGTGTAAACACATTACAAAATTTTAAACGCGTTTTTCTCGAAAACACGTTTTTAAAAATGGCTGACATTCTCCTGACCGCTGTAATTAACATATCGACCTGAAATTTGGAGAGCGTACTCAAAAAATATGTCTTCACGGAATGACGGATCGTTTTTTCGATAGATACATTTTTGCATTTATTATTTATCTTTTTATGCGAAAAAAAAACGCGAAAATTCGATTTTTTTTTAAATTGCCGCCATTTTCCGAAATTTGTACTAAACGAAAAACCCATCCGTCATTCCATGACCAAAGGGTCACAGATTGACAATATGCTTTGAATTTGTGTTTCAGATCAACAAAGAGGGGGCAGTGATGTCAGCCGTTTATCTCCCGCGATTTGAGGACCTGTTTTCGCGGAGCTGCAACGGCCGCCATTTTGGTTTTTTTTTTCAAAAAAAATTTGTTTAACCTTCTGTATATCATGAATAAAAGCAATAAAAAACCGCGCTCAAAAAGCTTTACTCGTTTCCTTTAAAAAAAATAAAATGTAAACACCGGAAAGATGGCACTCCAAGGACAAAGTCTCCGTTAAAAATATTAGCATATATGAAATAAATCTGTACCGCGTATGCATTTTTTTGAGGTTCATTGAAAAAAAAAATGAATAAAGCGTCATTTGACTCAACTGAATCGCTCCAACCTCCTTAAGTAGATTTTCGGTTCGCGCTACGCTTACGAGAAACGAGAGCGCGTGCGGCTTCTAGCGGTTACTCCGAGAACTACGGGTTTCCCCACACCTATAATTTCGGTGGCGCTCGGCCATGCTTTGGTTGAATTTTTTCAACCAAATGCTCAAGAAACAAATTTTATTTTCGCGTAATTTTGTTTAACCAATTCAGACATTCGCTTAATATTTTTCAATCAAAATAAAATATTAATACTTTTACGAATAACGTACTTGAAAATCAATATCGGATATGGTGAAAAAAATTAAATAACATATTAACTCAATAGAAATGTTATCTGGATCAAACGAGCGAAATTCAATTTTTCTTGTGTACTCGAATCAACAATATTCATGTTATGAATTGAAACGTTTTTTTGTTCGTTGCAGAAAATGGTTTCAAAACTATATAATTTGTTCGCGACAATTTTTTAGATAGTTTCAATAATATATTGTTCTCGGCTAACAATATATCTTTAGAATGAAAAAAGAAAAACTTTTAATTTTATCATGTTATTAAAGTCAATAGCGTTTTGTTTGGACTAATAAATCTGATTATTTACACCAACAATTTTACAATTGAATCAACGAAATTTCATTCAATAACACCAATGATATTGAATCAATGATTTTTTTTTCTCAGTGTATGATTTTCGCGTGACTTTCGTATTTACTAGGGTTCGTTTGGGTTTATATGGGAACCCAGGAGCGAGGGGAAAAAACGAGAGTACCGTTTTATGCGTGAATCTTCTATTGGGAGAATTTTCAACTTACCGCCTACGAAATGAATCCAAGAGAACAAGCGAGAGCAGGAAAGAAGCAACGTGAACGATTACTCGTCTAGCCTATTTTTGTTTTTCTTTTTTCACGCTCACGCAGGAACGTTGTGTACTCACGATTTCGGCAAGGGCACTGATGACTTTGCCCAGCGTGGTCAAGCTCTTGTTGATGTTCGCGCCTTCCTTGAGCCTCGTGCCTTTGGCGCCTGTTGAATCGGCGCGCTCCGAGCCCGCCAGATCCACCAACGATATCTTGCTGACTTTTTCCGTTACAAGGCCCGTCGTACTGTCCTGCCTTTGCTGAGTGAAGAAGATCGTGAATACCGCGTGGGATCTGCTCGACGTCTCGTTCATGTTCGTCGCCGCGACGGTTCTGCAATTTTTACAATTGTTCCTTTTTGTATTTTTGTTTTTCTTCACTGTGCTCGTGACATATTACGTTCGCTCTTTCAATGAAAATTCGTTGAGAATTTTCGGAGGTTTTCTCTTAAGACGATGGGCCACACGTCTCCGACCACTTCGAAGTTTTGAAATGGGAATTCTCCTAAACGGACCAACCAATTTCAATGAAATTTGTTGTGTGCATGCAGGACGCTTGCTCCGAGAGCATGGTTCTCGACATTTTCCAAAATTTCGATTTTTTTTACAGTTTGTGGTTACCATGCTTAAAATTGTGAATTATTAAGCATTGCATCGCATTTTCTGTAATTTAGCGAGAATCATGCTCTCGACAGTTAAAAAGCACACATTTTGGGCTTTGTTGCACTTGTTTTCATGAACAAATGGCGGAGAAAAGTCATTTTGAAATGTTGATATAAATGTAGCAAAAATGTACCAACCAAGCTCAAAATATTATCTACCGGACCGAGAATTTAGTTCCTCTGTTTTCTCACTGGCGGCGCGCGGCTCGCATCGTGCTGTTTTTACCGACCGGGCTCGCCTCCTTGTGAAACAGTTTGTTTTTTGACAGGTCGAAAACAGATGCTATAACCTCGAACATTTGTTCGAAAAATATTTCATACCATGTGAGTGATAGTGTGTGATAGAGTGGAGTTTTTTTTCGTCGCGCTATGGTGATTTTCTTTTGCTGAGAATAATGAAAGGATCGTGGTCAAGGGCAACGCCTCAGGGGGCCGACACACCACCGACGAGAAAACCCGACAACGAAGCCCGACAAAAAAAATAATCGACGAGAAAACCACCGCGACCGATTACAAGGAGAAGAAGATCGGAGAAAATAATGACAGCGAGAAGCTGAAGGAGAACGGCGAGGAGAAAACACTGGAAGTCAAAGTACGTGCGTGCTTATCAAAGTCAACGGCTTCGGGAATATCAAGCGTTCAAAGACGCTGAGAATGCCTCAAGTCGCCAAGGGTGAAGTGTTCATGCGGGTCAAAGCATGTGACCTCAACTTCCAGGCTCTTATGGCACGACAGGGAGTCATTGATTCTCCACTGAAAACTCCGTTCATCATGGGCTCCGAGTGGGCTGGTGATATTGAGGCCGCTTTGCCCAATCACAAAGCGTGGTCGGAGCTCATTGTGGTTCCGGATTGTTGTGATTGATTTGGAATTTGTTTCATCTGTGCAGCTGAATATGAGTGCGTTTGGCTGTGTGCAGTTGATATTGAGTTTGTTTGGATTTTCTGCGGGTGATGTTCAGCTTGTTTGAGTTTGTGCAGTTGATGTCGAGCTGTTTTGGTGTGTGCAGATAGTGAGGTTGTTCGAGATTTTGCAATTGATGTTGAGGTTGTTGGGCTTTGTGCAGTTGAAGTTAAGCGTCTTTGAGTGTGTGCGGTAGAGGTTGAGTTTGTTTACGATTTGTGCAGTTGATCTCGAATTTGTTTCGGTTTCGACAGCTGATGTTCAGCTTGTTTGGATTTGTGTAGTTGATGTCCAGTTTGTTCGGGAATGTGCGACTGATGTTGCGTGCGTTTGGCTTTGTGCAGTTGATATAGAGTTTGTTTGTTTTTTCTACGGGTGATGTTCAGCTTGTTTGAGTTTATGCACTTCATGTCGAGCTGTTTTGATGTCTGCAGATGGTGAGGTTGTTCGGGATTTTGCAATTGATGTTGAGGTTGTTGGGCTTTGTGCAGTTGAAGTTAAGCTTCTTTTAGTTTGTGCGGTAGATGTTGAGTTTGTTTAGGATTTCTGCAGTTGATCTCGCATTTGTTTGGGTTTCGACAGCTGATGTTCAGCTTGTTTGGATTTGTGTAATTGATGTCCAGTTTGTTGGGGAATGTGCGACTGATGTCACGTGCGTTTGGCTTTGTGCAGTTGATATAGAGTTTGTTTATGTTTTCTGCAGGTGATGTTCAGCTTGTTTGAGTTTGTGCACTTGATGTCGAGCTGTTTTGGTGTCTGCAGATGGTGAGGTTGTTCGGGATTTTGCAATTGATGTTGAGGTTGTTGGGCTTCGTGCAGATGAAGTTGTTTCTTTAGGTTTGTGCGGTAGATGTTGAGTTTGTTTAGAATTTGTGCAATTGATCTCGAATTTGTTTGGGTTTCGACAGCTGATGTTCAGCTTGTTTGGGTTTGTGTAGTTGATGTCCAGTTTGTTTGGGAATGTGCGGCTGATGTTGAATACATTTGGCTTTGTGCAGTTGATCTTGAGTTTGTTCGGGTTTTCTGCAGCTGATGTTTAGTGCGTTTGGCTTTGTGCAGTTGATCTTGAGTTTGTTCGGGTTTTCTGCAGCTGATGTTGAGTGCGTTTGGCTTCGTGCAGTCGATGCTGAGTTTATTTGGGATTATTGACGTATGTTTGTTTAGATTTCTGTAGTTGAAGTTCAGCTTGTTTGCATTTTCACAGTCGATGCCGAGTTTGATTGCGTTTCCGCAGCTGATCTTAAGTTTGTTCGGCTTTGTACAGATGTTGAGTTCGTTTGAGTTTGTGCAGTTGATGTTGAGTATTTTTGAGGTTAGGCAGTTAACGTCAAGGTCGTTTGGGTTTGTGCAGTTGATGTTGAGTATGTTTCAGGTTATGCAGTTAACGTCAAGTTTGTTTAGGTTTGTGCAGCTGATGTTTAGCTTGTTTGGGCTTGTGCGGTCGATGTCGAATTTGTTTGCATTTGTGCAGTTGATTTTGAGCGTGTTTGGATTTGTCCCACTGATGTTGAGTTTTTTTTGTCTGTGCAGTTGATTTGGAGTTTGTTTAGGTTTGGTAAAGTTAACGTTTAGTTTGGTTAGGTCTGTGCAGCTGGATTTAAGTTTTTACGGGTGTGTGCAGCTGACGTTGAGTTTGTTTGGGCCTGTTTAGGTTTTTGAAGTTGCTGCTTACCTGGCCTTGTTTCCTTCGTCAATGAGATCGTGAATGTCCTCGTACGACATCACCGCGAGTTTTGACAGGTCCTCGACGTAGGGACCGAGCAGCGGATGCTCGCGAACTCGAAGATTCCCTTTGTTCTTCGGGTTTAGAAGATCGCGAACTCGCTCGCAATATATTTCCATGTAGCTTACCTCGACCGAGTGCTTCAGCTGTTCGCTCGAGTTTTTACTTATTTTACGAAAGAGATCCTTGCAAATTTGCGGTATAATTCCTTCCTGTCCCTCTTCTTGTTTGCCCATCATCGTGTAAGACTTTCCGGCGCCGGTTTGACCGTACGCGAATATACAAACGTTGTATCCTGTCGAGAAATAACAAATGGAGTCATTCGTCTTTATTATTATGAAATTATGTTAGGCATAAAATTCACAGTAATTATTTCGTAGACTGACCTTCGAACGCATGTTGGAGCATTTCCTCCCCAATGTCTTTGTAGACCATGATCTGGGATGAGTAATTCGAATCGCTCGGCTGAAATATTAGTTTTGATCAAACTTTTTTTCGTGATATCTTCCGATGAAAAAACACGCACCAATGTTTTTGCCCTCCCTCGCTTTTGTCGTTTTTGTATAATTTTTTATCCTTGATCTAGTATAGTTTTGCACGAGGCCCCGAAAATTTTGTAAGACATTTTTTTGCGTTTTTATTATCAATTAAATTTTTTGTTGTATTTTTTTTCGGCACGAACAAAGCGCACTAAAATTTGTGCTGTCTCTAACTATTTTGCCTTACTAGCGTAAACAATGATATCTTTGCTCGACTTACATCCATGGAATGGTAAGAGTAATCGTAGTTGAAGCTTTTGATGGCATCTTTCGTTCCGGGTGGTGCCTTTGGATTGAGTATAGCTTGAAGCGAACAAACAAAACGGTACAGTCATTATGAGTTTCATCGCTGTACCCCCAGGGCGCTCGTGGTACGTCTATGAACATCGTTATCGTTAAACTTGATGATTTCCGCCAGGCACAAAGTAAAATGCAGTTGCTCTTAAACCTTGAAAATATCGATTGGTACGTGCCAAAAGTGTTTCTCAATTTCGGAAAAACCTATTTCAATACTGGCTTATTAGTTTTGGCTCTTTAATTACTGATGTTGGCAGTGGGAAGCTACAAAGCTCGTTCAGTCATTTCTATTAGGTAATCACTGATCTCAGGGATAAGTAATTTCCGAACTACTAATTTTAGTACTCTTCCCAAATAAAAAAGCAATTTAATTCGCCTCGAAAGTTCGTCCTGCTACAAATACTCCCTAAAATGTAGGGTATCAACTGACATATTAATTTAGAAAGTCACACTACCGAATCACTAAATTTCATGGTAGGAAATTACTAGATTGCCAATTCTATGAGTTTTTGGAATTAAAATAAATCATGTTAACTCGTCCGCTAAATCTGACCTGCCATAATTTTCACGAAAATTCAGCGCAACTACTGAAATATATGTCTATCGCTCAATCACTAAATTTAGCAGTACAACACTTACAAAACCTTAAACTCCATGGATGAAAAATCAGTTTCGCTTTAAAAAAAATTACTAAAATTCCTAACAAGTTTTCTATCGAGAATTTTTCTATAAAAAGATTCCTAAAAATCGTATAATGTTTACTAATGAACTTTTTCATAAAAAATGGCTCAAAATTGAATAACAACTTTTCCACCGTGGATCACTGATGTCTATAAATAAAAAACAGTTTCGCTTAAAAAAAATGACTAACATTTCTATAATAAATGTTCTATCGTGATTTTTTTCTTTCGTCGATTTTTCTATAATAAAAATGCCAAAATTTCTATAATCATTTTTCTATCATGAAATGATCTCCAAAAAAATTGCTAAAAATTCCATTATAATGTTTCTATTACAATTTCCCATCGTGGATCACTGATCTCCCTAAATAAAGAATGAGTTTCGCTTAAAAAAAAAACTGAAATTTCTCTATAACTTTTTTATGGTCATTGTTTCTATCAAAAATTTTTTACCAAAAAATTACTGAAATTTCTATATCCATTTTTCTATCACGAATTTATCTACGAAAAAATTGCAAAAAAATTCTCTAACAGCGTTTCTATTACAATTCCCCATCGTGGATCACAAATCTCCCTAGACAAATCCGTTTCGCTTGAAAAAGATACTGAGATTTCTCTAATCATTTTATATCGTAATTGTTTGTATCCTGAATGTTTCTATATAAAAAAATCACTAAAATTTCCATAATAACTTGTCTAAAATGATTTTTTCTATCATGAATGTTTCTACAAAAAAAAAAATATCTAAAATTTCGATAATTTTATGTCAAAAAATTGCCAAAAATTCTATAACAATTCTTCCACCACAATTCCCCATCCTGGATCACAGATAGCCCGAATAAAAAATCAGAATCGCCTTAAAAAAATTACTAAATTTTCTACAACAATTTACATATCACGAATTTTTCCATCAAACAATTGCTAAAATGTCTACATTAATTTTCGTATCACGGTATCCCATCGCCGAGCCCTCGTTTCGACAGGTAGGAAAAAAAGCCTCGGGAAAGAGCGTATCGGAGAAAAAAAGAAGGGGACTCGGATCTCGGTGAGACGTGGCAGAGACTTCGAGAGGGTGCGGGGAGGGAAGTACCCCGCCGCGTGTGTCAGTGGCTCCCTTAAGGGAAGCGTGGTCTATACACGTCAGGAAGAAACATGCGCAGGCCTTGGCGCAGCGTTAGGCTCGAGGCTCCCGCTTATCGAGCTAAAAGAGACGCGAAGAAAGCGAAGTAAGGATATTGCGAATGAATTCGCAAGATTTCGAATGTGTGGGCGGACCTGGCTATGTGTGTGTGTGTGTGCGCGGTCCACGTTACGTGTGTAACGCGAATCGTTCGATGTTTATCGACGATCATTAATTCACAAGGATGCTTTCGCGGCAAAGCCCCAATGACACTCGAGGGATATATGCCGAAGGAATATATAGGGGTGGTTTTTCTTCGCTGTACATATCGTGTTCGAAGCTCCGGCTGGGTCACCTCGCCGAAGGCACCGATGCACTTTATCGATCCGCGAGCTTTTCGCTCGCTCTCCTTCTCTCTCTCTCTCTCTCTGTCTCTCTCTCTCTCTCACTCTCTCATCTCTCTCTCTATTCTATATACGGGGATTCGCGAAACGGTGGCCGCGCACCACCTTCTACCCTCTTGAACTCCTGAGGCACAAGATGGTTACCTATGACCATCTTCAATGTAATAATTATTATTATCAAAATAATAATAAGGCTCTATGAACAATATATATATATATTGTACATAGGGTCTTATTATTATTTTAATTATAATAATTAAAAAATAATAATTGAAATTTTTTTTTGAACCATCCTAATAAACCCTAATAAATTTGGAAATATATATATAAACCCAAACAATTTTTCTATACTTAATTCTCAACGGTTTAATTGATATATATATATATATTAGGGTGTGCGGGAAAAAATCGATATATTTTTTTTCGGCTGCATCCACCAAAAACAGGTGAATTAAGGGGTAAGGCCACTGTAAATTTTTTGAAAAATCGATTTTTTTTTATTGGCTTAAAAAATAGTTTAAACCCTCTAGTTTAAAAATAGTTTAAATCCTTTTAACTTCTTTTTTTAATTTTTTCCAATAAAAAACTATTCGCAAAACTTTAAACGCGTTTTTCTCGAAACATGGTTTTTCAAAATGGCACGCAGCATAACTCGAACAATATTCATTTTTTTTACTTGAAATTTTAACCAGATGTGAACATTTACATTATCTTGAGAATGTCGATCGGAATTTTCAAGAACTTTATTTATTGATTTTTTATTAACAAAAAACTTGCCGTTTTTTTCGTCAAAAATCAATTTTTTTTTTCAAACGCACGCCAAATCCACAAAAATTGATACTTTTTAAAATCCGATCGACATTCTCTAGCTATAGCCCTCTAGATTAATGGTTTTTTTTTTTGTTCTAGATTCAAAAGTGCACCAGTGGTGCTGCGTGCCGCGGAGCCCTGGAAGCAAAACATGTCCCGGGAAGATAGCTGTGGAACCGCCATTTTGTTTTTTTTTTACTGTAAAAAAATTTTATAATAAAGTTTAATGTATGCCCGATAACACCATTAAAAGTTTTTTTTCAAATACCTTCAATTTCGGGAGCAAAAAATTAGTGAAAAAACCTTTTTTTTGGGCCGTTACAGTGGCCTTACCCCTTAATTCTCAACGGTTTAATTGATATATATATATATATATATATATATATATATATTAGGGTGTGCGGGAAAAAATCGATATATTTTTTTTCGGCTGCATCCACCAAAAACAGGTGAATTAAGGTAAAAAAAGAAGAATCCTCGGAGGAGAGCTCAAAAAAAAATTATTTCGAACGGCGCATTGCATTTGAATACTTTCCATAAGAATAACACAGGAAAATATTGGCACTTCTGAACGTCGTAGTAAAACTCTTCAGAAAAAAATCTCACAAAAATGTCATTAAGATATTCTGATAGAGAATTGAATTCCCTACGAAAAAAGTTCCTACGAACAATTAGCTTAGAACGACCGTTCAAGTGGTATCGCTGTCTGAAATTAATTTTTTTTATTTAAGCGGCGTGCGCGCCCTGTCACACGCTACCACCTGGCGGCAGCATGCGGTAGCTCGTAGTGCAACATTACAAGCTTCACGCTAGCGCCACGAACGGGAAACCGCGACATTTTTCCCCCAAATCAAGATCTGTCACTGCTACAAAATTTCATTCGTTATTGCGAAGTGAATCCTGTAGTAGGGGAGGCTGCCTCGAAAAAATTAGCTAGTCGCTTGTGGTACTTTAACGAGAAAATTGTTGCTTTGTCGTTTTTTGACAATGCTGTGCCGATAAGTGTGAAGGCAAAAATGGTACAAGCTCTGCAATCTCGAGAAAAATCCATAAATCCTTCCGAGCGAGTAAGTGTTAAAAAAATGATTGGGAAATGGTGCTGAAAGAAGACACAAGCGATTTCGTTACTCAAGAATCCTTATTTCTTTTCCAGCAATTAAATTTACCTCATGATTTTTTGAGAGTAAATATTGAATTATGGCCGGAAAATGCCACTTATTTGAGTTGCTTAGATTTTTTTTTAATCCAAAAGTCGTTAATAACGTAGCCGAACGCGATGTCACTTTGATAGAAGCATATAACGTTTGATTAATAAAAAACGAAGAGCAGCTTCAATATTTATTGGGTATAGTGCACAATCATCGACAGAAATACCCTAATTGCAACAAACAGACTCTTAAAAAAAGGAACGATGATTATCAAGCATTATAATGTAAAAACAAATCATTTTATCTTATTAAACCAAATTAATTCAATAAAACTTTTCGAAACACGATCAATGATGGACGTCGTTTCTTTTATATTTCTTGTTGTACTTGATTCTTTTTTGTATCAGAGAAATATTTTGAGAACGATTCCATGCAAATTGTATGTTAGAGCAGAACATTCTCTACAACAAAAAAAACCCAAAAAGTTGTTTCGTAAAGCGAGAAATTCGATTTTTACAGCCTTCTGAATTATTTTTTTTCTATCAATTCAATTTCAGACAGCGATTCCACTTGAACGGTTGTTCTGAGCTAATTTTTTGTAAAAACTTTTTTGTTGGAAATTCAATTCTCCATGAGAATATGTTAATGACATCTTTGTGTGATTTTTTCCTGACGAGTTGCACTACCGCACTCAGAAATCCCAATATTTTCCTGGGTTATTCTTATGGAAAATATTCAAATGCAATGTGCCATTCGAAATAATTTTTTTTTGAGCTCTCCTTCGAGCATTCTTCATTTTTTACCTTAATTCACCTTTTTTGGTGGATGCAACAGAAAAAAAAGTATCGATTTTTTTCCGCACACCCTAATATATATATATATATATATATATATATATATACAGGGTGTCCCAGAACTCAACGTTAAGCCGAAACGGGGTGACAGGATTGATTGTAACCATCATGAGAAAAATCAGAAAAAAATAAAGCAGGGCCTTTCAAAGTAGACAAATTTTGAAAATTTTAAATTCATAGTTTAACAAATAGCCTTAATTCTAGGAAACTTGGGTTTGTTTGGGTTTGTTTGGGTTTGTTTCACAATAACCGAAAAATGGTTACAGTTTGACCAAATTTCTAGGTTTTTCTTAAATGCCCATAATTTTCAAACTGCATGGGATAGATTTTTTTTCGGATTTTTTTCATGATGGTTATAATCAATCCTGTCACCCTGTTTCGGCTTAACGTTGAGTTCTGGGACACCCTGTATATATTATATATATATATATATATATATTGCTAGACGTTAAATTTTTGTACCGAAGTCAAAATAACGGCCACCCTAATATATATATATATATATATTAGGGTGGCCGTTATTTTGATTTCGGTAAAAAAATTTAACGTCTAGCAAAATAACTAATCGGGATACGAAAAAAAAATCTGGAATTGGGAACATTGATTATACATATTAAGAATTACAAAACATATTATTTACTGATTTTTTTCCATCAATCACGTACCGCAAATTCGTACCTTTACATGAAATGTTACATAAGTAATAGCAGTTCATCTATGAAATGATTGAAGTAGAGTACATTTGTTTAAGTTCGGAATTTTTTTTTTATATTCGGCGACAACTTGAAGAACAAATTGTTTTTGATCTTCATCATAAGTCAATCGATTGTTATAATCGGTGATAAGTTTGATACCTCGCTCCGCTATATCATTACAGACTCTTATTTTTTTTTATCAATTGCGCGCCCATTCGATAACTCTCGTTCGAGTCCAAACAGATACATCAGTGTCGAGAAAAGTACAATCAATTTTAAATCACTATAAAAAAAAATCAATGTCTTTATCGAGCAGAAACGTAAAGTCTGACTGGAAAACCTGATACCATTTGGAACCGCATCGTAAAATGGAAATAAATTTGCGGAAACGTAAAGATTTCACGTGTTATATTTTTTTTTTTCTATGTCCAACAATGGCAAATCAACTCGGTCGGTAATGCTCGGGAGGTAAAAATGAACGGACTAAGCGCCACGACCAAACTTCGAACTATTTGTCTGCACTATATTTTGTACTATCGCCACTACAGTTGGAAAATCTTCTCGCAGGCGCAAGAAAAAAAAATATCATTTTGAAGCATTCAATACAAGATTATTATATTATTATTTGCATGAAAAATCCGCTCCGATAATTAATTCGCTGCTTCGATTTTCCGCCACAATGTGGCCAAACCGCCACGTCCGTTTTCAAATTTTCTATTAATTTTTCAATCTACTCACGACTGTACACAATTGATGGAAAAAAATCAGTAAATAATATATTTTGTACCTCTTAATATGTATAACCAATGTACCCAATTCCAGATTTTTTTAATTGATATTATGAGACTAATGAATATTTTAGTGCGGCCATTAAAAAAATGCATGTATTTTTGAAAATTAAACTGCTCGGTGGCACGTGTTCTCCTTATCACAGCGCGTCCAAATTTTATACAGATTTTTTTTTTCATATCTTGATTAGTTTTTTTGCTACACGTTACATTTTTTTTACCGAATCCAAAATAACGGCCACCCTTATATATATATATATTTAAAAAAATGTTTATATGAAAAAATTTAATTAAAAAAAAATTAATTAATTTATATTAAAAAGATTTTAATATAAATTTTTTTTTTAACTACATTACTAAACCCAAACAAATTTTCTATACGGTTTAATTTACACACATATATATATATATATATATGTGTGTGTGTGTATATTAAACCGCATAGAAAATTTGTTTGGGTTTAGTAATGTAGTTAAAAAAAATTTATATTAAAATTTTTTTAATATAAATTAATTAATTTTTTTTTTAATTAAATTTTTTAATATAAAAAATTTTAATATAACAAATTTTCTATACGGTTTAATTTACATATATATATATATTAGACTGATTCAAAAAAAAAATTTCCTTCTGGATTCTCGTGCTATTGTTGGGCACTGATAAAACAAAATTTCTCTAAAAAGATGGGCGCGGTCACTCAATTTTTAGAGGTGGCTATCTCGACTTTTTTGTATTTGAATTTTTTTTAACGAACGTATTGCATTTAAGCATAGTCATGGCTTCGGATTACGAATAAAAATCACATCCAGCAGCTTTTTCGTAACAAAAATAAACTCCAACAATTTGAAACGGGTGCAATATTCACAATTCAAATCCAGGTAGATCAATAATGGCGTCTATACTACTCTCGTTATTCATGTAGATTTATTCATACGCATTAGCATTTCGTACTTTTTACGAAAAATTTAATTATAAGCTTTTATTCATAAATCGTATATTTACATTTTCAAAATGCTACGCTTATATTATCTTCAAACTCATTTACATTTCTTCCCAGCCATTCTCAAGTTCGTTAACATTTTGGGCAGAACGAAAATGTGCAACGTTGTACAGTTTGTCCAAATCTCTTAAATTTACGCTCCTTCGATATTTGTGACGGCAAATTCTTTTTAACTCGATTTTTTAAAAGTTGTTTCCAGACTAGGTGGAGTTTTATTGATTTCAAGATTGTGTTATTCAATCGACGCGTTGGAATTTCAGCACATTTCCATTGTTCGAAAATTTCTTTCATCGTTTCGTTTGCACTTCGACGTATGGTCAGTTTTTCTCTGTTATATTTGTAAAAGAACAAACTCAAAACTTTTCCGATTTTTATCGGTAATCCGAAGCCATGACTATGTTTAAATGCAATACGTTCGTTAAAAAAAATTCAAATACAAAAAAGTCGAGATAGCCACCTCTAAAAATTGAGTGACCGCGCCCATCTTTTTAGAGAAATTTTGTTTTATCAGTGCCCAACAATAGCACGAGAATCCAGAAGGAAAATTTTTTTTTGAATCAGTCTAATATATATATATGTAAATTAAACCGTATTAATTTAATTTACATATTAGTTAATTTAACTATTTACATATTAGTTTTTATTTAGATAATTTACATATTAGTTACCGTATTAGTTTAATTTACATATATATATATATATATATATATATATATATATATATATATATATATATATATGTAAATTAAACCGTATAGAAAATTTGTTTGGGTTTAGTAATGTAGTTAAAAAAAAAAAAATTCCGCGGTACTCAATGGAAAATGTTACTATGTTATGAAAAAGTAATTCATACGTAATTTGAGAGGTCTAAAAATTTATTTTGGTAGTGCTCAAACGGCATTTAATTATTATTTTCTTTTTCGATTTTTCGTCAATTTTTTTTCCCCGCCAATAGACATCATAGTAATGTAATTCAAATAATTTATCCAACTTATGTTGAAAGAGTTTTCCGTTGAACGATTGAGTTTGATTTTTCCGTGAATAATTTTTTTCCAATGCCAATCATTTTTCCACTCCAATCGTAATTATTATAACCTTTTGAAATTGACGCAAGATTGAGAAATTCTTATTCCGATTTCGCTCCAAATATTAGTTATTTGGTCGATAACGTTTTGCGTACTCTCTCGAAAAGAACATTTACGAGTATTACGACGATGAAAGAATAAACTCAATGCTGACTAAATGCTCGTGGGTAATTTTCGCTCCACAAATTTTTCGATTTCCGATCCAATGAACTAAATTTCGGCACATTCACTGTCGTTCAAACCGGCGATGATTTTTTACAATTTCATTTTTACGTGTACCGTGACGTACCTCAATAAATTAACTACTGGAAACAGTCAAAAGAATCGCGAAAATAACTCACGGACAGTGAGAGAAACAAAGGTGCAGTAGCGTCAACAGCGCCGCGGTTTGTAACTCTCGAATCCGTATGACTTTGTTTTCTTACTCCAAAACAACATTTTACTCCAAAAAAAAACACGCATACTTGTTGGACGTTCAGTGATGTAAAGACCGTGTTCTTGTTCATCAAGTGGTTGATATCATTTTCACAACCGAATTACATATATTGAATTTTAATCTGCAAATACAAATTGTGTATTGTAAAAAAAATATTTAAATAAACACTGTGTATTGTTACAGAAAAAAATAAATCAATGCTTACATGGGACCACGCACCAAGATTTTTAGATCGAGATAAAAAACAATTAATATTCCGACAATCATGATAAAAACATGAAAAAGGCGTTTGAGCACTAACTAAAAAATTGTTTAGAACCCTCAAATTGTGCAAAACTTTCTTTTTCTTAACATACTTCAATTTTCCGTTAAGAAAAAAATCCATTTTTTTAACCACCTACATATATATTTTTCAATAAACATAAGAACTATATACGTAACGATGATAATAATTTTTAAGAAGAATATATGTATGTAGTTTTATCCTTATAGTTATACCGTTTCTTGTATTTATAAAAATACCAGTGGAGGTAATTCTGGAAACTAGATTTTTTTAAAATATTTACGCAACGCAATGTATATTCTGCTACGCGGAAATGATATTGTAATGTTTTTGTTTTAATCTATAATGTTTCTACTCAACATTCGCTTCAATAAGTCTACTTCGATGAGAATATAAAATGTAAGTGATTATAACGGAAAAATGGTATATAAATTCGAAATTTTTTAAAATTTGAAAAGTGTCCAGAATTCATTCTAATAGTGTAGATTCTCTGGACTGTTTAATTATGGTGTATATATATATATATATATATATATATATATATATATATATATATATATATATATATATATATATATATACAGGGTGTCCCAGAACTCAACGTTAAGCCGACACGGGGTGACAGGATTGAGTGTAACCATCATGAGAAAAATCAGAAAAAAAATAAAGCAAAAAAAAATAAAGCAGGGCCTTTCAAAGTAGACAAATTTTGAAAATTTTAAATTCATAGTTTAACAAATAGTCTTAATTCTAAGAAACTTGGGATTGTTTGGGTTTGTTTGGGTTTGTTTTACAATAACCGAAAAATGGTTACAGTTTGACCAAATTTCTAGGTTTTTCTTAAATGCCCATAATTTTCAAACTGCATGGGATAGATTTTTTTTCTAATTTTTCTCATGATGGTTGCAATCAATCCTGTCACCCCGTGTCGGCTTAACGTTGAGTTCTGGGACACCCTGTATATATATATATTTACAATCCCGTTTCGGAGATATATCTATATATATTTTTGAATGAATATTTTAATGAATATATGAATGATATCTATAATGATAACAATAATAAAAAGGCCATATATATTTATATATATGTTTTTGTCTTGTTTTGTGGTATTATTATTATATGTATTATTATACCATAAAACCTTAAACACAAATTAATCCCTGTAGAATATTTATATTTATATATATATATAGTTTAATATGACATACTTAATTCACGTATATAATTTTGAAATATATATACAGATATCCATTCAAAATTCATTGTATATCTTTTTATAATTGTAAAAATATACCTATAATGTATGTAGGTTTGAATTATGGTATATATACTTATATATCACATATCATATATATATATATATATATATATATATATATATATATATGTATATATATCAAATAATACATAATATTTCATGCGTAGTATTATTGATCCCTCATGTTTGTACATAAATGAACACCGGAAATTCGTCTAGAGCCAAAGTCAAGAACCGTTCGTAAATAAGTAATACACGATTATCTACGATAATACATTAGAACACTTATTTTACGTGTCTATATGTTTATAATTTTGTGGAATAAAAAAAATGGCTTCTTATCAATAAGTAAACAAGTAAATGTTTTTTCTTAATATATATATATACGAGTATATATCTTTTTTTATGTATTATTTTTGGTATCATTTAAAAAAAATATATATATCATCATTGGTAATATGCATTTTCCAAATGGATATTGTTTTTTGTAATATGCATTTTTTAAATATATATTATTCTTTGTAATATGCATTTTTTTATGTATATTATTTTTTGTGATATACATTTTTTTAATATACATTCTCTTTCGAGTTTACTTTTTTTTCTTCGAAGTATATGTATACGTTAATTAACGAAATACGTGGACAACTCCACGTACACCCGACGTGAGATACTTACAGGTTGTGTTTCCCGTCATATCGATGATACATTGAGCATCCCGACATATTTCACGGTTGTTGAAGGGACGCACCCTCACGGCCACCTTCACCGACGACATCTTTTCAGTTCTCGTTCAATGCCGGGGCTATTCAGCAAATCGGCTCAGGGCTCCTCTTTCAACGCCGTATCCGTCAATCCTCTGCAACACGCGAATCGCGCACACGCTCGAATGAAAAAACAACGTGACGAATGAGGAAGAAAAAACAACGATAAAAAATCGTCATTTTTGCTTTTCATCGCTATGGGAGTGCGCGTATAACCGCATGATTCAGTTGAGAGCATTTCGACGTGAGGAAAAAAATCGAAATAGAGGGGGGGGGGGGCGTAATAAAAGTGGATCTCTGCTTCTGTTTGGATTCGCTCACATCAGGAAGAGGATTTTTCGAATGGGGCCGATAATTATAGGGAGAGAAAAACCGCAAAATTAAGGGTGGATTTTTTTGCCCAAATGTTTAGATGGGGCTAACATTTTTAAAATATTTTTTTAGACGTTGAAACTTCAAGCTAAATTTGTGATAACTGAATTTATTATAAAGTTAATAAAAAATTGCATTTCAATTGTCAAGCTCCACAACAAAAACATCGAATTTTTTTTTAATCATTTAAACATTCCTGCAAAAAAAAACTGGGACGTTGATTTCTGCCCCTTGACCCAAACAAACCAAAACAAAGTCTCTTCCGGATTTATCATTTATTTGTTATTTCAAGAAAAATATATATATATTTTTTTTTGGCATGAATAGATAAATAAAAAAAATTACTTGAAGTCGTGAAAAAATATATTTGCGTATATATAATATACATATATATAGTTTCCCGTTTTTCAAAAGCTGTAGACACTATATAGAAAACATAACTCCAAATTGGAGTAATCTGTAGTAATTAAAAAGTAACTCTTAAGAGGACAGGGACTATCGAAGGGTCCATTATGATTTTAGCGATTTCGGAAGTTCGTTCGAAAAAACGATTGTCTTTTTATAACAATTTTATTCCACAAATATATTTTATGATCATTTTAATAAGTATTATTATTAATAATAATTTTATTCTTATTTTAATATATAATAATCTATTCTATACTATTTTATAATATTTTATAATATTTAATTTATAATAATTATGAAGAATAAAATTATAGTCATTTTATTTCATGTGAAATATACATCACATAAAAATATCGCGAACAATTGTTTCCAATAATTTGATTTCTAATCCAAGTCCATCGTGACGTTAAAGTTTGCATCGTTGGAACGCAACGACAATTAATTCCTTTTAAATCCTCCATTTTTTTACGCTGATTCAGGCTGTAAAAATCGCTCAAACGTTTCTACGTCTTCTTATTACAAATTTACGACTTCAATATACAAAAAAAAGGTTTTGGATAATGCTAAAGATGAAGAAGTAAATCATGAAAAAAACCACTTCGTTGCTTTCCAACGATGCAAACTTCAATGTCATAATCTATCGATATATACAAAATATAAAAAATGAAAAAAAAATCTACATAATTTTTTAAATATTCTTCTTCGTGTATTAACGTCTACAGATGAATATTTAAAAAAAATATGTACAGCAAAATAAAACAAATACGAATACATAAAAAAAAGAATCGTTTGGAAAATGTCGAGAACGAAAGTGATAACGCGTTGGAAAATTTGTTACCACGAATCAACGAAGGTTTCGATTTTGCAGATAAAAGTGGAAATGAATTGAAAATCTCGAACTTCGGAGGGAAAATTTTCCAGCTTTAACGCACCCGAGAAATGGTCAGCCTCGCAAAATTAAAAAAAAAACCATTAACAGAGTTGTCGAGGAATTTCACAAAAATAAAACGAACCGTCAATAGACCGATGGAAGTGACCGAGATCGGAGAGGAAAAAAAATGATCTGTGAATAGTGACCAGTGAGGAAATGAAGCGTCCGTTTCAAGCCCAAACCCCTTCATTTTTCATACATGCAAGAGAGCAGCCGAACACGCACGAGTTCGCAAGCGCATAAGCTCTTTCAACCCCCTCGCTTCATTGTTGACTCGCCTCGCTGCTGCGTGTACCCTCCGCGATATGTCATCGCCTCCAATTATACTGCCATCAATCAAAAATCTCACGTGTCCTCGTTATCGGATTAATCCCATCGCTAATACTTGCGAAACTCCGAGTGCAATAAATTGGAAGACAAAAAAAACAATTGGACAACAAAAATTGGAAAATTGATACGATTCGTCTCGTCGATCGAATAATATTCTTTTTTTTCAATTGTTCACCGTGCTCTTTTCTGACTTCAAGTCTCATTCGAATTACAAGTCTCCAGTAAATATGGGATTTTTAAAAATATTTACGATTATTTCGAATGATAATTTCGTATTTAATTGTCGATTTTCGATCTCCAATATTGTTCTTAAATTCTTTTTGTTGGAATAAAAAAAAAACGTTCAGAGAGATAAAAGAAAATATTCGGAAAATATATTTATCTTGTTATCTTTTGGCGTTACATTTGTGCTAGTAGTTATTCGAGAACAATCACAATTTTGACGCCCTTTTTTTTCCTTGACGATAAAAAATATAGGGCTTGCCTGTAAAATGAACGTCAGTAGCTGTCCATTAATCGATTACATTTTTGCCGATCAAGTGTCAATTTCTGTCACCAATCCAATTCAATTCCTGCCAATAAATTGACAGTTCCTGTCAATAAGTCGTCAATTCCTGTCAATTGGTCGTCAATTCCTGTCAATTAGTCAATTCATGTCAATTAGTCAATTCCTGTCAATTATTCAATTATGTAAATTAGCCAATTCCTGTCAATTAGTCAATTCCTGTCAATTATTCAATTATGTAAATTAGCCAATTCCTGTCAATTAGTCAATTCCTGTCAATTAGTCAATTCCTGGCAATTAGTTAATTCCTGTCAATTAGTCAATTCCTGTCAGTTAGTCGTCAATGTCTGTCAATTAGTCAATTCCTGTCAATTAATAAATTCCTGTCAGTTAGTCGTCAATGTCTGTCAGTTAGCCGTCAACACCATTCAATCAATTATCAATACCTGTCACGAAATCATCAATTCCTGTCAATCATCCGTCAATTCCTCTCAATAAACCGGCAATTCCTGCCAATCGTCCGATACAATTCCAGCCGATTAATCGCCAATTCCTGTCAACTAATCGTCACTCCCTATCAACGAATAGCCAATTCCTGTCAACTAATCGTCACTCCCTATCAATGAATCACCAATTCCTTTCAACTAATCCTCACTCCCCATTAATGAATCGCCAATTCCTGTCAACTAATCTTCACTCCCTACCAATGAATCGCCAATTCCTGTCACCTCATCGCCAATTCTCGTGAATGAGTCGTCGATTCCTGTCGATATGCGTCAAATAATCATCAACACTTGTCAATTAGTCATCAACGCTTGTCAATTCGTCATCAGCACCTGTCATTTAATCAAGTCCTGCCAATCAATCGTCAATACCTGTAAATTCCCGTCACCCAACCTCTCCACTCTGCCCAATCAGACTCCGATAAATCTTCAAATCATTAATTTTTTTTTCCCAGACATTAATTTTCAGTCGTCTCGCCAAATCTTGAATTACCAACTTTTTTTTCACAAACTACGCAGGACTCGCCGAATTTTCCAAAAGAAAGGATTATATCCAGCCCGCAATTTTGCTTTCCACTTCACGATCGAGAATTTTCCCGGACGAGCGAAAAAACTGGCAGTCTGGTAGTAAATGCGCGACGGTTTTTCGTGCACGGAGAGAAAAAAAAAAGAACAAAAGGGACAAGTTGGAAAGACGAGAGTACGCGAAGGATGTAAACTGTTTGCGCGCGCATATGGCTTTACCTCGCGCTTGCGACGAGACTGTGTACATATATATATATATATATTTGTACGTGTTCTATAGATGTATATTTACGCGATAACAAAAGAGCCTGAGGATTGATTTTTCACGCGTACGATGACTAACAGAGAAATTCGACACGTCGAAACGCTCGACTCGTTAAATGTACGCGTAAATATATTTATGTACACGCGATTAAATGTGTCAATTTATGGGACGATGATGGCGGAGGACGGTCATCCTTGGGCCTACGCCCACACGTAGATACCCACATTGACTAGAAATTTCGAGGGCATCCAAGAGCTAATTGGGTCTCGCGTTTCAATGAGAAAAATAAAAATAAAAATAAAAAAAGAAATACAAAATATCGCGGCTCTCGATCGTGAATGCATCACTCGATGCGACGAAACCGCCCGCATATGTTCACGCGAGTACTCTTAGTCCTTGACCCTTCAAGGACCCGAGGGCGATCAGAGGGCAACCCACAAATTTCGACATTCACGAGTTGTTGGCATGTTCACCCCTCCGGCCGCCACGAAATAAGATCGGACCACATTCCAGACCTCAATTTGGCGAAAAAAAAATAGTAAAAAAGGCAATGAAACGTTGGAATTGGAATTTGGAGAAAAAGTGGCAATAAAAAAATACCAGGGAGTGGTGAAATTGCAATTTGGAGGGAAAATAGTAATGGAAAAACGAGCAGGGTACATTGAAATTGGAATTGCGGGGGAAAAATCGTAAAAAAGGTCAGGCAACGATCGAATTGAAATTTGGGGGAAAAATTAGTCATAAAAAAATAGCGAGTGACGTTTGAATGGCAACTTGTAGAAAAAAAAAGTAATAAGAAAAGGACCATACGACAAACAAATCGATATACGAATCGTAAATTAAAGAAAAAAATAGTTTAAAAAACACCAAGGAACGTTCGAACTGAAAATTGGAGTAGAAAAAATAGTAATAAAAAAAATACCAGAAAAAGTTCTATCTGCAATATGGAGTGAAAAAATTGTGAAAAAAAATATCAAGAAGCGTTAAAATGAAATTTGCAGTGTAAAAATATTAATAAAAAAAAATACCAGGGAACGTTCCAACTGAAATTCGGAGTAGAAAAAATAGTAACAAAAAAAACACCAGAAAAAGTTCCCGCTGCAATTAGGAGTAGAAAAAATACTAATGAAAAAAATAACATCAGGAAAAGTTCCAGCTGAAATGAGGAGTAAAAAAATAGTAATAAAAAAAATACCAGGTAACGTCCCAACTGAAATTCGGAGTAGAAAAAATACTAATGAAAAAAAAACACCTCGAAAAATTTCAGCTGCAATTAGAAGCAAAAAAAATAGTAAAAAACACCAGGAAACGTTCGATTTGCATTATGGAGTGAAAAAATACTAATGAAAAAAAAAACACCAGGAACAGTTCCATCTGCAATAAGAAGTAAAAAAATAGTAATAAAAAAAAAACACCAAGTAGGGTCCCAACTTCAATTCGGAGTAAAAAAATACCAATGAAAAAAAAACACCAGGGAACGTCTCAACTGCAGTTCGGAGTAAAATAATAGTAAAAAAAAACACCAGGAAACGTCCCAACTGCAGTTCGGAGTAAAATAATAGTAAAAAAAACACCAGGGAACGTCCCAGCTGCAGTTTGGAGTAAAAGAGTGCTGATAAAAAAAAACACCAGGGAACGTGGCATCTGCAATTCGGAGTAAAAAATCCAGTGATCAAAAAGACCGGAGACCGTGGTTGCAATTTGGGAGGTAAGAAAACAAGCGATTCGAGAGTTTGTCGATCGAGCGAAAATTGTCATCCGCACCGACGTAGTCCACCACATTTTCTCGTCCGCAGCCCGCAAGATGGCGTCCATCATTTTCCACACTTTTCACGCTTGTCCAAAGCAACAAACGCACAACCACGAATAATCGATCAAAAATTAAAAACAACCCAGCTCTTTTACTCCGGCGAGGCTAAGATCCTCCGTACCGGAAGTGACCCTCGTTTCCCGAAGCAACGACTTATCGCGATTGTTTGACTCGCCCGAAGCTTTTTTCGTCACTCCGCGGCCATTTTATTTTCCAACCCTCGATCGCGACCTACGACGACGGAAGTTCGAGAAAAAATCCAACAAAAACGAGACACACGGCGTGAAAAATTAATTCTCGCCTACCGGAAACAAGCCAACCCCGAGCCAACCCCGAAATAAAAACACCCCCCTCTTCATCCCTTAACGCAAAAACTTCCCGAGCGACCAAAGAAAACAAAAAAAATCAATTATCTTCCAGGATATTCACGTGTGCTTCGTGCTTTTTTTCATCCTCGCGAAAGGATTGATATCGAGGACGAGGATATCGGGGCCCACACGCTGAGGACGACGGCACATACGCGCACGACGCCAACGACCGTACACTCTACAGCGCGCGCGTTATTTCCGGCCGTAACCGGAAGTCTTTCGAGACAAATGCTTGAAAAATCAAAAAAAATAAATAAATAAAAAAAAAATAAATAAAATAAAATAAAATAAATAACAGTGCCGTACCGAGAGACGGTGGCCCCAGCGGCGTCGTGCGGCACAATCGATCCGGGCATCAGCAGCAGCCGCGAGACCAAGCCCAGCGCGACCCGATTGCGTGCGATCGCGAAACGCCACCGTCCAACAAAATCTCCCGGAAATAAAAAAAAAAAAAAAAGCTCGAAAAATCCACCGATACGAAAAAATATCGCCGTCAAAAAAAAAAATCGCGAAAAAAGAAAACATAAGCTTACCCTGCGGCTGCGGATTGGTCTCTCTCCGCCGCGATGTTATGACCCTCTGGTGGATTTCGCACACCCTCCGGACACTCTCTCTCTCTCTCTCTCTCTCTCTCTCTCTCTCTCTCCCGGATCACCCACTAATGCACTCGATACGTCCCGAAGAGCAACTTCCGTTAAAAAACCACACACACACACACACAAAAAAAAAAACGTCTACACGGGCCGAGACGCGTTGCGATAATAAATCGCGACACTCGCGTCGAAGCGATTCCCCACGACTGTCGCCGCTGTCACCCTCGTCGACATTATTGCATATCCCTATTTTATTTTTCCCCGTATTTTCGTTTAGTTTGAACGTTTAGTTAACGAACAAAAAAAAAGTTTCGTTTACTTTCTGCTCAATTTATTTCTTACCCTTAAGGGCAAGGTTTATTCAGTTTCTCTAATCTTCGAAATCGCGCTTTGCTGTATTCGCTCGTTTCTTTTGCGTCGCGATCCTCGATCCTCTGCGTGTACTCGCGGACTCTTTCTCGCCCTTCGCTTCCCGTTCGGGGCGACGATAGGCGAAAGAGGGTAAGTTCGCAGCCGCGACGAAGCCCGAGTCTGTACGCAAAAGCACCCCTGCTCCCCTTGGCGCGGCTACGGAACCCCCCCCCCCCTTTAAGCGCCGTCTTGTCCGCCCCTCACACCCCACCCTTGTTGCCGCGGAGCTTTCGCGACTGCAGCGCGAACGAGCGGCGTTTTCCGCAAACGCCTTTCCTTCTTGCTCTCCACACTTTGTATGGACGAGTGGGTGCATTTTTCATTATATATATATATATATATATATATATATATATATATATATATATAGAGAGAGAGAGAGAGAGAGAGAGAGAGAGAGAGAGAGAGAGAGAGAGAGAGAGAGAGAGAGAGAGAGAGAGGGAGAGAAGGGACGGTTTGAACCCTTCGCAGGACGGACTTTTTTGAGGACCGTCCTCGAAGTCACTTTTTCTCATTATGTATATATATAAGTGACTTCGAGGACCTTCTTACTGTGTATGTTCGAGAAAAGGTCATTTTGAAGCCTTTTGGTGGGCGAATTTTTCGAGGACGGTCCTCAAAGTCACTTCTCATTTTTCACATATTTATTAGAATTTTTCGGGCACGGTCCTCGAAGTCACTTTATTATTTTATACATATTCATGTGTAGGTATTAGAAAATATATATATATATATATATATATATATATGTATATATGTGTGTGTGTTTATATGTGTATGTTCGAGAAACGATAATTTTCAACCTTTTTTGTGGCCGAATTTTTCGAGGACGGTCCTCAAAGTCACTTCTTTTTCTCATTTTCCACATACATGTATTTTGAAGACTATGAGATTTTTATAATGTTTCGTATGGGGACATTAGGCTGATACGAATTTTCAAAATCACCATTTCTGAAACATACGTATATAAATATATATGATATGAGAAAAAGTGACTTCGAGGACCGTCGTCGAAAAAACAAAAAACAAAACTAAAATTATACATGTATGTATGAAGAACGGTGATTTTGAATCCTTTCTGCAGAATTTTTTGGGGACGGTCCTCGAAGTCACTTTATTATTTTATACATATTCATGTGTAGGTATGAGAAAAAAATATATATATTCATATGTGTGTGTGTGTGCGTGTATATATTATTACATATTTTATTATTACGTATTATACATACATATTTATGTATGTATATGTGTAATTTTCAACCCTTTTTGTGGCCGATTTTTTGTGGACGGTCCTCAAAGTCACCATTTCTACATATGTATATATATACGTACGAAAAACGGTAATTTTGAACCCTTTCGGTGGCAACATTTTTTGAGGACGGTCCTCAAAGTGACTTTTTATTATTTTATACGTGTATATACGTATATTTATGAGAAAAGAAGATTTCGAACCCTTTGGAGACAGGCGTTTTTTGAGGACGGTCCCCGAAGTCCCTTATTCATATGTATTCATATATGTATGTATGAGGAACGGCGATTTTGAACTCTCTTTGAGACGGACCTTCCCGAGGACGGTCCTCGAAGTCACTTGTCCGCATTTTATACATATTTATACGTGTATGTATGAGAAAAGGTAATTTTGAACCCTTTTGAGGACAGGCTTCTTTAAGGCCTTAGGCCACACTAGAAAAATCGGCCACTCTAGAAAAGTCGGCTTTTTGGTGATTTTTTTTCTTCAGAAAAACTACAAAATAAATCGATACTACAAAAAAGGGTGTTTATCATTATCATCAATGAGTGTATACAATAATTTTTTTCAAGCGATTAATTTCACAATGGCGGCTGTGCAGCGTTTATCTCAAAAGTGCATTTTTTAAGTTGGCCGGAAACTTAACTCTGACAATTTTCAACCGATTCACTTCAAATGTTGAATATATCTTGAAAAATACATTGTCTATGGAAGTACGTGGGATTTTTTTTTATTCCATAGTCCATTTGTTATTAAGAAAGACTTTGTCCTTGAAATTTTCAAAAAATCAATTTTAGAAGAAGCTAGGAAGCTAGCAAAAGAGGAGGGATGCCTCTATGGACCAGGCATTGCCGATTAGCGGTAATTATAAACACATTTGTGTAAACACATTACAAAACTTTAAACGCGTTTTTCTCGAAAAGACGTTTTTAAAAATGGCTGACATTCTCCTGATCGCTGTAATTAACATATCGACCTGAAATTTGGAGAGCATACTCAGAAAATATGTCTTCACGGAATGACGGATCATTTTTTCGATAGATACATTTTTGCATTTATTATTTATCTTTTTATGCGAAAAAAAACGCGAAAATTCGATTTTTTTTTAAATTGCCGCCATTTTTCGAAATTTGTACTAAACGAAAAACCCATCCGTCATTCCATGACCAAAGGGTCACAGATTGATAATATGCTTTGAATTTGTGTTTCAGATCAACAAAAAGGGGGCAGTGATGTCAGCCGTTTACCTCCCGCGATTTGAGGACCTGTTTTCGCAGAGCTGCAACGGCCGCCATTTTGGTTTTTTTTTCAAAAAAAAATGTTTTTAACGTTCTGTATATCATGAATAAAAGCAAGAAAAAAACCGCACTCAAAAAGCTTTACTCGTTTCCTTAAAAAAAAAAAATGTAAACACCTGAAATATGGCACTCCAAGGACAAAGTCTCCCTTAACAATTATCTGACGATTTTTTAGGCAAATTTTTGGAAAGTGAAAAATTTCGTCAGATAATTGTTAAAGACAAATGAACTATACAATGTAAAAAAAATCCTACGTACTTCCATAGACAATGTATTTTTAAAGATAAATTCAACATTTCACGTGAATCGGTTGAAAATTGTCTGACAAGGAGCATCCCTCAGGTGACACCCTTCGATTTTGTTGAAACTTGGATATGTTACAAAGCACCGAAAAGTAAGCGATACGTAGTTTTTTTAATCGGCGGAAAAACGGTTTTAAGGGGTGAAACGAACCCTCCAAAATAGGGGTGTTTTTCGTTTTTCGTCGATAACGTTATCGTTCTCGTCTCCAATGCATAGTGCACAAAAAAAATAAACATTGTTGTAATTTGAAATTTTTTAATATCTCCTACCGTTAAAACATTATTGACGAAAAACGAAAAACATCCCCATTTTTGAGGGTGCGTTTTAGCCCTTAAAACCGTTTTTCCGCCGATAAAAAAAAAATACGTATCGCTTACTTTTCGGTGCTTTATAACATATCCATAACTTAAAAAAAAGAGTTTTGAGATGAACGCTGCACAGCCGCCATTTTGAAATAAATCGCTTCAAAAAAGTTATTGCATACAGTCACTGATATGTATACTAAACACCCTTTTTGTAATCTTGATTTATTTTGTAGTTTTTCTGAAAAAAAAAATCCCCAAAAAGCCCATTTTTGGGCCTCTGGAGTGGCCTAACCCCTTAAGGACGATTCACGAAGTCCCTTTCCCCCAATTTTTACATATTTATAGGCTCTGTACGAGAAAAAGTGATTTTGAACCCGTTTTGGGAAAACGTTTTTTCGAGGACGGTCCTCGAAGTCACTTTTTCTCATATCGTATATATTTATACACGCATGTATGAGAAAAGCTGATTTTGAATATTCGTATAAGCCCCAAATTTTGAAATTTCGTAATGTCCCCATACTAAACATTATAAAAATCCCAAAGTCTTCAAAATCCCACACAGATAAATGCGAGCCGATGTACAAATTATTCCCAAAAATGTCGTGTCCCTAAAGTCAAAATTCCGTCTGAACAAATTTCTGATATCCCGATAAGCGAACAAGATTATGCTTCTTTGAGGACGGTCCTCGAAGTCCCTTTCCCTCATTTCATATAACTATACGTATATTGAAGGCGTTGGAATTAAAAAAAAAAAAAAACATATATTTATAATGTGCCCCCATACTCAACATTATGAAAATATAAAAGTCATTTCCAAAAATGTCCCATTTCCAAAATCAATGGTTCGCTTTGAAAATGCCCGATGTCCCGAAAGTCAACATTACGTAGAACATGTAAGGGGTTCGAAATATCTTTTTTCCGTGTACATACATAGGCACATGCGTAGGAAGTAGTGGGGGAAAGTCGAGCTTGCGCTTTGCTCGGTGTCGAGTCCCACGTGACCAGTATAGTCCTCAAAGGGGGTATATAGCTATATATATGGTAGGAGAAGAGACGACGCGAGTCATCGACCAACGTCCGATCCAACTTGTACCAAGGCTCCAGTTGTCCCCACCCCGCCGTAAACTCCGCGCCGTACCTCCGTCATCCACCTACCCCACCCCTGCCCCCCCACTTATTTCCTTTTATACATATATGTGGGTACGCACATCGCTGTGTTGTATCCTCCCGCTGTGTCGCGTGTGTTGCCCACGGGAAAATCAATAGGGCTCCCGACGCCGACGCCACGTGACGTCAGCCCCGCCGCGACGCGAAACGATCGACGAAACGAGAAATTGTAGTGGTCGTGGTGGGGCGGCGCGCCACTTGGCGCCGCTCGTCCGCCCGTCCAATATTCTCTCATCCGCTTCGCGCAATCGATACGAGGACGTGTGTCTTTCTTTTTTTCTGCTTTTTTCTTCTTCTGCTTCGTTTTCGCGTAGGCGATCGGTGAATCACGATCGTTACAACCCTTCGGGGACGTTCACATACATGATTTTGTCGCGGTTGGACCTTACCCCGACCTCCAGAGGGAGATCGAAGGTCCGATGACGGTCACTTCCGGTTTTTTTCTAGGATTCGCAAGATGCCGTAGGCGCCGGTATGGGATTTTGGATTTTTTGGATTTTTTTTCGTGGTCATTTTCTTTACGGAGCTCTTCATGGGGCTTACTTCCGGTTCTTGGGGAGCGGGAAACGGTCGCAACTTCCGGTGTGGGATTTCGGATTTTTTGGAATTTTTTTCGTGGAGGTTATCTTTGCGGAGGCCTTGATGAGGCGCACTTCCGGTTCTTCGGGTTTGGAAAAGGACTGCCACTTCCGGTGTGGGGTTTTGCATTTTTGGCATTTTTTTCGTGGAAATTTTCTTTGCGAAGGTCTTGATGAGGCGCACTTCCGGTTCTTCGGGTTCGGGAAAGGACTGCCACTTCCGGTGTGGGGTTTTGCATTTTTGGCATTTTTTTCGTGGAGATTTTCTTTGCGGAGGTCTTGATGAGGCTCACTTCCGGTTCTTCGCGGATCGGAAAGGGGCCCGCAACTTCCGGTGTGGGATTTCGGGTTTTCTTGTTCTTGAAGATTTTTTTTTTGCGATTTCCATACGGCCCTCTTGCGATTCGCTTTCGATTCTTTGCGCATGCGCAAGGGGCCACAGCTTCCGGCGCGTGATATCGGATTTTTTTGGCATTTTTTGTCCACCGTGATTTTTGAAGGTCTGAAAAGGTCGCGGTAAACACGAAAAACCTACGCGATCTCTCGAGGGGATGAAGAATCCTACGCTCTTCACGTGCGATTCGTCACTGAATGTGCGGGGGGGGGGGGGGCTTTTTATCGCCCTCTATGAGTAATTCTCTCGGGACTTTAACCCCGCCGGCCTTTATTGAGGTATAAGACACTTCTGTGTGTTTTTTTTCGGGTGTCCTCGTTTATCGAACAGGCCTATAATAAGATTGGCCCTTATTCAGGAATTCTCTGAATCTTTTGTGCGAATACTGCCACGTCCACTGCTCCTCTTTTAGCTCGTTATTGTTCAACGGTGTCTTGCGGGATGCAAATTTAAACTCACTGCCCAGGCTGGTTTTGGTGAAAAAAAGGAGTTTTGTTTTATCAACAAATGTTAATTCTCGGGATGGCTTGAATAGAAATTCAAGCCAAACTCCCTTTTTTCACCAAAACCAGCTCTTAATAACGAAAGAAAGGCTCAATGGCAATCCTTCATTTTTATCTAAAATACTAAAGTCTGTTTTTTTATAAATCTACAAAAAATAAGAAATATTTTGGAAACATTGAAATTATTTAGACTTGATTTTTTATGTTTTAAATGAATGTGTGTTCATATTTTAAACACCCAGGTGTTAAAAAATGGCTATAATAAACAATTTCATTAATGCAGAGAAGTGTATATATATTTTCTGGATTCTGGATTTTTCTGGAAGATACTCACAAAAATATCATCCTGAAGAATTTTTTTTCTACATTACCAAAATTTTCTGGAGGGTTTTTTTATGTCAACAAAAAAATATGAGATACTTCGAAAGCATGGAAATTATTTAATCCCGATTCTTAATTTCTATACAAAATAGAAATATAAAAATTGGTTTAATTTTGTGCGTAGAAGAATTGTTTGTTGAAACGACATTTTCGACGACCTCGGTCTTTAAATTTCGAACACACTTCCATAAAAAAATCAAGGATCAGGACTAAATGATTTCCATGCTTCCAAACAATTTTTTTGTGGAAATAAAAAAAAACCTTAAATTAACTCAAATAACTAAAATTGTAATTCTATGCAATATATGTACATACTATTTTCTGTATAAATTTGATTAAAAAAGAAATAGAAGAAGTAAAGAATTGAAAATTCGCCTCAATATACACTTTACTTTATGCAGAAAGTGATATATATATATATATATATATATATATATATATATATATATATATATATATATCTGTACATGATTTTTCTGGAAGCTGCTTGAAAATATCTTCCTTAAGAATTTCAGTCCTTTTTTTGTATACATCTACATAGGAAATGAAATATTTCAAAAGCATGTAAATTGTTTAGTTCTCATATTTGTTTTTAGATGGAATAGAATTCGTAATTCAAAACCTGGGTGTTCGAAAAGGGGCTTTAATTTTCTGCATGAAAAAAATTGTTGACTAAGGCAACATTTTCGAGCACCTGGGTTTTTGAACAACAAACACACTTCCATAAAAAAAATTATCCAGACTAAATAATCCTCATGCTTGCTAAATATTTCATATTTATTTATCGTTATATGAAAGAAAAACAAAAACAAAAACTCTAAAATAACTGAAATTGTATGTACGTGCAATATATGTACATAACATTTTCAGTTCAAATTTGATTAAAAAAGAATTAAAAGAAGTAAAGAATAAAAATATCGCCCAATAAACATTTTAATGCAGATATATATATACATACATACATACATATATATATATATATATATATATATATATATATATATATATATATATATATATATATTTGTACATACCATTTTCTGTATAAATTTGATTTAATAAGAATTTAAAGAATTAAAAAAATGTATATTCTTTCACTTTTTTGTGCTTACAAATTTGTAATTTTTTACTTCTTTTAGTTCTTATTAAATGAAATTGATACAGAAAATTGTATGTACAAATGTGTGTGTATATATATATATATATATATATATTGTATATATATATATATATATATACATTGTATATACAATTTTCTGCCTCACCGACATTGTTCATTGAGGTAAATATTTCGTATAATAATATAATTTCGTAAAGCAAAAATTTCTCATTTTCATTAATTGTGTCGAGTTAACTTTCAACGACTGAGAACTGTTTCCAAATTATCAAGGACAGTCAATTGTGGAACTAATTTATAAATACCCTTTACGTCACGTTTACGACTCAAGATCGTAGCGTTGTAAACCAACTTTAAGTGGTGTGACATTAAAGTTTATCAGTGAATCGTATTTCTTCCCATTGCGTTTGCAACTGGTCAGTCTTAATCCCTGAACTCTCGAGCGATATCGTATTCGATACGAATCTTAATGACAATTTTACCCCTCCATTATTAACGATGCTATATTATGGTCACGAATATGTAACATTGCGGGCAAAATATCAATATAATTTCGAACGGGGGAAAGGAGCGAGGGCAATTGGCGCCAAAGCGACAGACCAATGAGCGCACCTCGAATAATGCAGCGATACGGCGCATGCGCGCCAATCTTGCCGTACTCCAAAAGAAATAGACCGCAGTCTCGCTATCGTTTATCGATACTGGCAACAAAAAAGAGGCTTACTGACGTCCGTCGTGCAAAATCGTTGTGTTTTTTTGCGTTTTTGTTTCATTGAGGAAGGGCAAGCATAATTTTTCCAGGATGGAAAAGGCGCGTGGTGACGTTTGGCGCAGTGTGACAGGTCGCGAGCTGTCACACGGCGAGGGTTGTAATAACGAGTATGGCACGAGTTAGGGAACGCGAATGATTTCTTTTGTCCAAGACAATTGATGAGGACGAGATGATAATGAGATTGTTTGGGGTGAGATACTTGCGGATAGTTTGTTGACTCACCGAGTTCTTTCGGAGCGACGACGCGAAAATCAGCTGCGACCGCTCGGCCATGCTCGTGCTCCCTGACGCCTGACACACGCGCTCTCCCCCCACTCAATGTTTTCTCGCGCTCAGTCGCTCATTCATTGTTACGCACGAGCGCCGTGGTAGAACGTCCTCGACACTGCGAAAAGCACCAGCAGACTGGCGCAGTGTCGAGGGTTCCCTTCGTGGCCACGGCTGGGAGACTCCCGTGGAGGGGGTAGACTCGCCAAGTGAAGCAAACTTGCTAGTTCCCGTTACGACTACTAGAGTCGCTGCGATCTAATGGTCCCACCTGGCGTACGTCCGGCTAACCCACGGTCTTGCAACGAAGCTAAATTTTCGCGATGGGGGTACGCACGCTTATCGGCTTCACTTTTTGATTCACTAGGCGCCGCTACGCGTCGCTACTAGCAAAGGAAAGTGGTTTCCCCCTTGCCTCTTACCGGCGAATGGGCCCAAGGTATTTTTACATATGTTTTTGTGGTACGATTGTCGAAATCACCTTTATTTGCGACCATATACCAGAAGGTTCTACGCAATTTACCGTGATACATTTTTTATCTTTTTTTTACGCATAAATGTGAATTTTTTAAGGTAGTGTTTGCGAAAAAAAATGCGATATGGCTAAGGGTTGCACGGTTCGCAATTGTAAAACGGGGTACAAAAATTGTAAGCAGAAATGCTCCGTGTTTTGCGTGCCCAGAAACGTCGAACGATACAAAAAATGGCTCGATGCTATCCCGGGACTGAAAGAGTCTCGTACGTGTGCGAAAAACATTTCGAAGAACGATGTATTGTGAGACATTGGAGAAAAACGGATGTAAATGGTCGTATTATGTGCTGGTATGAATTAATATATTCAAAATGTTTTCAGTTTTTTTTTCGATGAAAGTAGTCGTCTTTTTTTTAATCAACACATTTTTTTAGATTGGTTTCGTATATTATGCAATTTACACGACAGTACGGTAAATTAAGTTAGGTCAAACGGCGTTGCGTTCAGGAGGGAAAAGGACAGAAGAGCTATTTCTTTCTTCGTCGCACCGCTACTTCCCCTTGTCGTCACGCACCAAGCGGCAGAAATCGGAATAAAAAACAGAACCGCTTGGGGTGCCTACACCCACTACCGCCGTTGTCAGACCTGTATGTAAGACCGTGGGTTAGCCTACGGTCTTACATACAGGTCTGGAAACTCCGGCGTTTTTGCATGGTGGAAAGTGTCATTAGTGAGGCAAAAACGTAGTTCCTCATTTACTCACTGGAAGTGCTGTCAAGTAGAAGTCTTGTAGATATAGATATACAGCAATGGAACAATAACCTCCCGTAAGCCAGTACACGTGTTCACAACGTTTCTAGAAATCTAAACTACCTGAAACGCTCCGGTAGAGCCGCATAGTGTGGACCCGGCCTTATCCATCGCTATTTTATGTTTTACTCGATTGAGGATGCGACAGTTCACCCCTCAACAAAACCAAAAACGGCATGAACCATTTTTTGTAAACACCAAACTCACCAAACGACAAACAAAAACGGTTCCTTTTAAACATACACAACGCGTTCATTTCTTTTTTTCCTTGCTCTTCCATTATAATTACTTTCAGGTTCTTATTAACATTGTTAAAAAAAGCAGAAGCAGAAATAAAAGTTGTATAAACAAACAAGGAATGCAATATACTAAGAATAAACATTAATTATAGGGAACAAAAATTGTGACTGCACAAATTTGTTTATACCCGATCTACTAAAATGGCGAAAGACCAAACAAAAATATTACAGAAGTTCGAACATACACTGAGAAAAAGAAATCGTTGAATTCGCAAAATGCATTTTCTTGTCTCGAAATTTTGGCGATTTAACAGTTGCTCAGACATGCTAAATAAGCTACAGTTCACACCACTAAAACTATCAGATTAACAAAATGTTTATTATGACAATTAAAAATCAAGTTGAACGTATTTAAAGATACTTTTTGTTAAGAGGAGGGTAGAGGTTTCAGCGCGAAAAAAAACACTTTTTGCGAATTTTTTTCATCTATATGGATAGAGTAAATTTATTGAAACCTTTTGTACATTATTAAGTGTCATTGCAAGAACATTCCGTGAAATTTGTACGTGAAAATATCCACAAACAAGCCGGTGACAAAGCTTTTCTAAGAACGCCTTTGGAAAAACGATATGCGGTGTTCACTGTATCTCAGCTAGAAATTATCTGAAATCAAGTACCATTAAAATTTAGTCAAAGTATCATGAAATCCTCCCCCCAACGGTCTTTGATAAATTTTTTTCAGATTTAAATTTTAGGTGGTCATGTAAAGTGAAAAGTGCTATTTTTCACGCAAAATTTCGCCATTTTGGGGGTGGAAAACGCCCTCAATGTAAAAAAAAATTCAATTTAACCGTTGAAGGGAGTTATGTTATATGTAGAAAGTGTCTACCAAGTTTGAAATAAATCGGTCATGTAGTTTTCAAATGGCAGTGAACACGGACTTTGAAAAAGTGGTTTCGAGAAAAACGCGGCACCGGATTGTCTGTGAACATTTTCGCGTACAAATTTCACAGAATGTTCTTGAAATGACACTTAACAATGTGCAAAAAGTTTCAATAAATGTACTCTATCCATATAGATAAAAAAATCGCAAAAAAAGATTTTTTTTTCACGCTGAAATCCCTACCCTCCCCTTAAACCAACTGAATTTTGGTTGGATGAATGAATTATTTTTTCAGTGTACGAAAAATACAGTCTACTGAAATAATCATTTTCATTCTGCCCGGGTGTTCAGGAGTGAAAAAATACTCAGTCGTTGTCCATTTATATCACTCTTACAAATATTGGGTCTGTTCGTTTTGGCTACACTTTTTTACACTTCTTACGCCTTCTGAGGACTTTCTATTACTGTATCTATTGAAATTGTAGAAAGTGTAGCTAAACCGAACAAGCTCTATGTTTATTTCGAAAAATCTGCACTCTTGCACAGCTGTTCGAACCTGCATTTGATTGGCTAACTTCTGCCTAGCAGCGCTTCGGGTGACAAAAGCGAGAACTGACCATTTGCTTCATTATCTGAGTCACTCCCCACCCTAGGAGTTTGGAGACCTGTATGCAAGACCGTGGTCTAGTCGCACCTATAAGCGAGTAAAACATGGTAGTGGTATTTGAAATACATTTTTGGCTTCTGAGACACTGTTGAACTATATATTTCCAAGTTAGCTTGCCTGATGTTCCTTGAAATTTTCAAATTCGAAAAAATCATCGTTTCGATAACTAACGAAAAATTCTAATTTTAACGCAAAATAAGCGAAATATTAACTTTTACCACTCTTCATATTTTGTTTATTTTGAGTCGATAAACCCTAAATTCACCGTCAAATATTGGCGCCCTGGATATCGCACTCTTGCCCTGATCTCCCTCAGCCGCTAGATCACAACGAGCCTAGCGACCAAATCTTGGACTTACCAATGTGCTTCCCAGGAAGACTAGAGGTAAAGAGTACGAACGCCTGTGGCGAGTCCGATCCAAAAGCGTCCGTGAAACTGTGGATTTTAGTAGTTAGTGTTTTCACGGCGTGCGTCGCTAGTGCATGACCGCACCAAAGTGAACTAAGCGATAAGAACACAACCGACGCCATGTGTCATCGATGATTCCCGCTCGTCGTTCGTGTTGGCATAAAGCGTGTTCTGGCTAACCAATTTTGCCAATTGTGTTAGATGTAAAAAAAAAATAATTGTCTCGGTATAAAATATATTTAGAGATCTGCGGCGAAAACAATCAATCGTAGGTAAGAAAAATAGTACTTACATTCGTAAAAAGAATGTTTTCGTTTTATCGTACCATTATCGTACCGAGTGAAATAAAAATGATCACAAACGCGAGATATGGAGCGGATATTTTCTAGCGCGATCGGTCAACGAGAATAATCACGCAAGGAAAATTAACACGAAAGACAATAGCAAAAAATCAAAACTGTAAGATCGATTTATCTGTACAGCGTATCATAATGTATAAATATGAGATGGGATCATTTGTAAAAATTTTGTCTGGATTAAAATTTCTTATGAATTTTCTTGTGTCTATAAATAAGTTTTCTTCGTTACGGTTTCTGCGAGGAAAAAAAACTGACTTTATTTCTGTTTGTCGTTATTATTCTTTATCTGTACAGCGTGTCACAATGTGTAAATATGGTGATAATCTGTAAATTTTTTGTCTGAATGCAAATTTCTTATGAATTGCCTTGTGTCTATAAATAAATTTTGTTTGTTACTGCTTCCGCAACAAAAAAACTGACTTAATTTCTGTATTTCGGTATTCTCCAAAACAATCTATATATAAGAATTCTGTCTATCTATATAGAAATTGCCTTCACCAACTGGTTGAACAACTAATTTGATGAAATGATCGCTCCATATGAAGTGGCAAAGGGTCCTTTTTGCATGTCGTACGGCACTGCCTTTACAATTCATTTGATCAAATTATCGCTCCATATGAGGGAGCGTATCTTACGGCACTGGTTTGTTGCTGCTTTACTTCGGTGCGGTAGGAGAGCAGCGCCGCCCTTCTCGTCCTCACTTTTGCGGACGTTTCGACGACACGGCGTTCGTACTCCTTACCCACGGTCTTACATACAGGTCTGACAACGGCGGTAGTGGGGGTAGGCACCTTTAGATGTTTTGCTTTTTATTCCGATTTCTGCCGCTTGGTGCGTGACGGCAAGGGAAAGTAGTGGTGCGACGAAGAGAGAAATAGCTCTTGTGTCCTTTTCCCTCCTGACCGCAACGCATGCGCCGTTGGCTGCGTGACGTAAACACCATATGCCCATTCGCCGGTAAGAGGTAGGGGTGAAACTACTTCCCCTCGCTAGTAGCGACGCGTAGCGGCGCCTAGTGAATCGAAAATTAAAACATATAAGAGTGCCTACCCCCACCACGAAAATTTAGCTTCGTTGCAAGACCTGTATGTAAGACCGTGTCCTTACCTCTAGTCTTCCTGGTGCTTCCCCAAGTGCGCAACCCCCACCACCAAAAACCGCTCTCAGCCCGCCACTCATCCGCGGCGGCCAGTTCGAGGAGATGAAAGTTCCACTCATTTGCTCGGTCGGTATAGTCGCTTGTCTCACAAAGCCGTCACACCTTACCGACCGAGTAAAGCGAATGAAGCTTGCCGAGTCGCCCGCCGCGAACAAGCGCCGCCTCCGTGTCCGGCAAGCCATCAAAAGCCATCAAAGCTCTCCTCACTCGTATCCCCGTTGAGTTTCGCATAATTAATTCTTTTTCCAATACTTCAAAACACGCAATCGTGAAAATATAAAAAGTACGCTCCGTCTCGTATTTTTCACTTCTTCTCGTGATTTCTTCGTAATCTTAACTCTAAGCAAATTTCTCGGTACATTTCATTTTTTAAGGTTATAGGATAATCGGCCTCGGTGAAAAAAAAAAAAATTAATAACAAAAAAGATAAGCCGCCAAGTCGTCACGTAAGACAAGCCGATCTCTCGATTCGTTTGCCGTCCCGTGAAACTCTCTCGAACGTCGAACGGTCGGCGCGCTCGATCAATATGAACGTGCATTCCGCTCGCTGCGTCAATAACTTGCGATAAAAAGTCGCAGTGACAAAAAAAAACCGGACGAGCAAATACTGCAACAACGATAATCATAATAATTGCAAAAGTATGAGTTTAGCTGGTGACGGAGGCACGAAAGATGCGGTTGATTTGCAACTGAAAAAATTCATCGAAGTCGTGGCAGCGAATCAGCGCTTTCAGGTTAGTCCACGAGAAAAATTGTGCCTCTGGGACCATTTTTTCGCTTGTCGTTGCTTCACAACGTTAAAAAGAAAAGTAATTCGCGTAATTTCTGTAATTCGAACGTGCGAGAACCGGAGAATGTTATCTCGCTTCGTAACGATGTCGATCGCGGTAAACGAAATTCCGCCGCACGATTACGCGTCGGAGTTGGGACTTGAACGTTGGAGCGCCAGGTTCGGCTGGTGCGTTTGGATACTCAATCGAGATGATTTTCAATACGATATTCTTTTTACGGAGTATCAGCATGGCTCGGTCGGAATTTCCCGCAGTCTGGCCGAGTTTGAGTTTTTTTTAAAAATAATTTCGATAAACAACAAAGTAATTATTTTGAGAAAGTGCCGCCGTTGCTGCATGACCTATCGGTGAAGGTGCTTTTGGCAAATAAGCACATCCAAAGAAAAAAATTGGTACTGAAGCTTGAACTGTTGGAATACAACAAAAATTCTTCAATATATTTTTGTATCGTCATTTTTATTATTTTACAAAGTCTTTTATCGAGGATTTGAATTCCAGGTTTCTAAATAAGCGACTTAGAAATGATTGAGGGATTTTGGTAATTAATATATTCCCAAAGAAAGTCGAGGATTTGAAAAACATGATTTTCATTGCATCACAATGATGCAAACTTCAGTGTCATGAAAAATGTACTTTCAGTATAACAATAAAACTTTAGCGCGACTGGATACTTTTTTGAAATCTTGAAAATCATGGAAACGCCACGCGTAGAAAAAAAATGTTTTTCAATCAAAGGAAACACTGATTATTCGTTATTAACAAATGAATGGACGTATTAAAAATCATCTGGTCATACGATAGACACTTGTAGATTATGTTCCTTTCGAATTTAAGGCGTTAGGCCAGAGTAACGGGTATAAAATCATGTGCGAATTTAACAATTTTTTTTTGTACGAAAAAGTGATTCATTCATAAAATTAATTACACGTATTTTTTTTCGATGTACAAAATGGCCGACTATCTGTTTTTTTCAGGCGCTCCGCGGCATGATATTTAGCATCCACAATTTGTTACCTAGAACAAAAAACAAAAATTCCCTTCAATCTACATTAGAATATTTAGAGAAGTACGTACGGAATTTAAAAAATATTGGTTTATTGAAAAGTTGTAGGTATTTGAACTTAAGAAATGAATTTTGAGTGAAAATTTTTGTTATAACTGCTTATAAACCGCTCATAAAATGAAAAGTTTTCGATTAATCAGAAATTCCGTATGTACTTCTCGGCAAAATGTAATTGGGAACATAACTTTTAAATTTGAAGTAAATCGAGTGAAAATTGTTGAAGTTATTTGTCACGCCAATTGGAAAAAAGCTGTTTCAAGAAGTTTCGAGTAGTCGACCATTTTGTATTGGGAGTACAACTTTGCAGTGACCGTTTTTTTCAAAAGTTCAAGGCTTTATTATAAAAAAGTGGCTACATATTTTTTAATCAAAGTACCGCCCGTCGCTAGCTACGAACTCGGCCCATCTTTCAGGTAGCATTTGAATCCCGTGTCGATAAAAGTCTTGGTCCTTGGAGGCAATCCAGGAATCGACCCAATTTTTGACTTCTTCGTAAGTACCGAAGTGCTGGTCAGCCAAATCGTGTGCCATTGACCGGAACAAGTGATAGTCGGAAGGGGCAATGTCTGGAGAGTACGGCGGGTGGGATAAAACCTCCCATTTCAGCGTTTCCAAGTACTTTTTCACGACATTTGCAACTTGGAGTCGGGCATTGTCATGCTGCAGTATCACCTTGTCATGTCTTTCGTTGAATTGTGGCCGTTTCTCTTTGAGTGCCTTATTCAAGTGCATCAACTGACGTTGGTAGAGTTCCCCTGTGATGGTTTCGGATAGTTTGAGCAGCTCATAGTACACAACGCCCAGCTGGTCCCACCAGATACACAGCATCACTTTGGATCCGTGAATATTCGGTTTGGGCGTCGATGACGGAATATGACCAGGCAGTCCCCATGATTTTCGGCGTTTAGGATTATCGTAGTAAACCCACTTTTCATCTCCAGTAACAATCCGGTGCAAAAATCCCTTCCTTTGTTGTCTTTGGAGCAGTTCCGGCAAATGCTGAGAATTCGGCTCGTAGGTTGCCATGTTTGAGTGCCAATAACTTTATAATGCATACACGTATCCGTTAGCTTTTTTAAATTGTTTACATTGGCAGAGCCTCTAGTTTAAAATGCCACTTTTTTTATTGAGCTAGGGCCACTACCTCGGCCGCAGTGGCTCTCTAAGTAAAACGGTCACTGCAAAGTTGTACTCCTAATACATCGAAAAAATATATATATATTTTCTAACAGCTCAATATTCTTAGTAAATACACTAGGCCAAAGAATTAAAGGATATTGAAAAAGTCCGCCAATTTTAGGGTCATTTTCAAATAGCTGTAACTCCTCGAAAAATGGTCGTACAGCAAAATAAAAAAAGAGCAAATAGAAGGTGTGAATCTCTAGTTTTGAGATCTTGAGCTCAAATGTTTGTTGCATCAGCCAATTTTTAGTAGCCATCAAAAAACCAAAGTAAAAAAAAATTTCAAAATGTTTGCTCATCTTTCACAGTCTGCACGGACTTTAATAAATGTTTCTGAATGATTGGATTGAAAGGATCGTCTAGCTGGATTCTTCCCCTTTAATTTGAGCGGTGGGAGAGCTCTGTACGATTTTTTCTCGCTAAGTTATCGATGTTCAAAGCAAAAATGACACTTTTTAATTTGATGACTGATTACTCGGAGACTAATGGTCGCACAGAAAAAAACCAGAGGGTTTTGGAAACTTTGAAGTATTCTCTATAAGATGCTTTTATCATTTTTTTATCGAGATTTTTTTTATGCGGGAAAATGGATTTTAAAAAACGTGAAAAATGACATAGTCACGAATATTCTTTTAACTAAGGATTATGTTTTAGGAGCGCCTAAAAAAAAGATAATAAAAGAAAATATTAGTAATTGGCCATTTTTTATATTGAAAAAAAATTATATATATTTTTTAACAGCTTGATATTCATACTAAATAGATGTGTACTTCATTTTATGAGTGAATGACTTTTTCATACGAAAAAAAATTGTTAAATTCGCACATGATTTTATACCCGTTCCTGTAGCCTAACGCCTTAAAGGGAATCGGGCTAACAGATTCTGAGATATTGAAGATTGCGTTGTTGGAACACAATGATAATGTTTCTTTTTTTGTGGCTCAAATGTTTTTCACCAGATTTTGACTACTCAAATCGCGAAACCATTTTATTGGACACTCATTTGAATATTTACAATCGAAATCAGCTAAAAAGTATTGGTAATAATAAAAATAAAAGTGTACAATTTTCGTGTAATTTTAGTATTTTAATAGTTATCAAATATGAAATGTAAAACCGGTGCAATGATCTAGCGTGCTGGCCACTAAACCTGCGGACCTTCGAATCCAAGTCGCGTACGTTACGTCGTAAAATGTTTTTCTTCATTTCGCGATGAAATAAGAATAGTTCCACGACTGGGGGGGCGAACTTGATGACCGGCTGTATTGGTATGGGTTTTTCGCAGTTTCCCTATACCCATGACAGTAATGTCATGATGAATATGAAACAGAGGGAGAAGTCAGTCGCGACTGCTAGGAGGGGGGAACAGGGAGAGTGTGGAAAAAACAGTGGAGAAAAGAAACAGTCACAGTGGGAAGAAAAATAGATAACAAATGCGAACAGTCTGTACCTTAGGGGAAAAAAATAAAATGGATAATTTTCGTAATTTAATAATTATTAGGAGTACAACTTTGCAGTGACCGTTTTACTTAGAGTTCATAAAAAAAGTGGCATTTTAAACTAGAGGCTCTGCCAATGTAAACAATTTAAAAAAGCTAACGGATACGTGTATGCATTATAAAGTTATCGGCACTCAAACATGGCAACCTACGAGCCGAATTCTCAGCATTTGCGGGAACTGCTCCAAAGACAACTAAGGAAGGGATTTTTGCACCGGATTGTGACTGGAGATGAAAAGTGGGTTTACTGCGATAATCCTAAACGCCGAAAATCATGGGGACTGCCTGGTCATATTCCGTCATCGACGCCCAAACCGAATATTCACGGATCCAAAGTGATGCTGTGTATCTGGTGGGACCAGCTGGGCGCTGTGTACTATGAGCTGCTCAAACCATCCGAAACCATCACAGGGGAACTCTACCGACGTCAGTTGATGCGCTTGAGTAAGGCACTCAAAGAGAAACGGCCACAATTCAACGAAAGACATAACAAGGTGATACTGCAGCATGACAACGCCCGACCCCATGTTGCAAATGTCGTGAAAAAGTACTTGGAAACGCTGAAATGGGAGGTTTTATCCCACCCGCCGTACTCTCCAGACATTGCCCCTTCCGACTATCACTTGTTCCGGTCAATGGCACACGATTTGGCTGACCAGCACTTCGGTACTTACAAAGAAGTCAAAAATTGGGTCGATTCCTGGATTGCCTCCAAGGACCAAGACTTTTATCGACGCAGGATTCGAATGCTACCTGAAAGATGGGCCGAGGTCGTAGCTAGCGACGGGCAGTACTTTGATTAAAAAATATGTAGCCACTTTTTTATAATAAAGCCTTAAACTTTTGAAAAAAACGGTCACTGCAAAGTTGTACTCCCAATACTAAAAATGTTACTAATAAAAAATATATATATATATATAGATTTCACACACAATTGATACATACCAAGTTAAAGTTGTTTTTTTTACTTGAAATTGTTCTACCGTTGCTGCATGGCTAATCGGCGTAGGTGCCTCCAGCAACTAAGCTCATACAAATTAATTTGTTTTGTGAATCTTTTTCTAGCCTAACAATGAAACTTTCGTGCGACCGGATACTTTTTTTATAATTTTGAAAATTTCAAAAATGCTAAGCTGTACAAAAAAACGTTCGATTTTCGACTGAAAGAAACAACTCTGATAATTTGTTATTAGCAAATGGATGAACGTAAGAAAAAGAATTGCAATGAAAAAGCTTCTTTTTTATTGGCTCGAACACCTTCCAGCAGCTTTCGGTCACAAAATCACTGAACCATATTTTTAGACACTTATTTGGATGCCGCAACCAAGATAAGAAAAAAGATATTTCGTACAATAATGAAAAGGATAAAACAGGTACAACAGAGAATTTTAGTTGCGTTCCAACGATACTTTATGAAGTATGCATCTTTGGAGCGCAACAAAAATCAATTCCTACAGATTACTCAATTTTTTTTTACCGACCGAGACCATCAAAATCGCCCAATAATTTCTACCTATTCTCGTTACAAATGTACGACCTCGATTCATATTTAAAAAAGGCGTTAAATAGCGCTGTAAAAATAAATAAATAAAAACCGACTAAAGAATATCCTTGTATCCATCGCTGCAAACTTCGTCATTGCACTTCACCATGTGCCTAAAGTTTTTATCTATTTTTTTTTAACTTAATTATGACGTGAATAAGTTCTCACTGTTTTCCAACAGGTGGCTTTACCACAACTGCGTGTGTGTAGTGTAAGATGGTAACACATCTGTAAAGAAGAACAGATAAAGAAAGTATAAGCAAGCTTGAAATTCAGTCTGTCATTTTGCCAAAGTGTAGAGTCTAACGACTTAGATTTTCTAATTGTTGTAGCATAGCGAGCTGTAATTTGTTTTGTTAATTATTTTTATCAATTAAAAATTCGATTTAAAATGCCTATTTTAAATGATATTCGACCTTTTATACAAATTTCCTCATTCCGATATTAATATCGGAATTACTAAATTACCTAAATTACCTAAATTACTAATTATAAATTAGAAATTTATAATTAGGAAAGGAATAAGTCATTAAATTATATTTTTTTCATTGTAAAGATCATGTGCGGTTTCTATTAGGTGTACAAATAAGTTTTAGGACAGTTTTCAAAAAATTCAAGATTTATTAAAAAAGAAGTAAAACACAGTTATTCATCGAAGTAATCTCCATCGCACTGAATGACCTTCAGCCATCTCTCAGGTAACTCGCGGATGCCTTTCGCAAAGAAACTTTCGTCTTGCGAGGTGAGAAATTTAGCGACCCATTTTTCCACTTCTTCAAATGTTTTGAATCGCACGTCAGACAAATCGTTCTGCATTTTCCGGAATAAATGATAATCGGATGGGGCTAAGTCTGGTGAATACGCCGGGTGTGGTACAGCTTCCCATCCAAGCGCTAGTAACGTATCCTTGACCGGTTTACCCACTGAGGCCGCGCGTTGTCATGGAGCAGTTTTACTGGACGTTTTCCTTTACCAGAAAATGGACGTTTCTTCTCAATTTCTTGATTCACTTGCATCAATTGATGACAATAGCGATCGGTAGTAACTGTTTGACCAGGTTTGAGAAGTTCATAATACAGTACGCTTTTCATATCCCACCATATGCACAGCATGACTTTGTTACAATGAACATTGCGCTTTGGCGTGGATGTTGTCGGCTCGCCGGGGTCCACCCAATGATATTGGCGTTTCGGATTATCAAAATAAATCCACTTTTCATCGCCGGTCACAATTTTCCACAAGAAAGACTTTCTATGTTGCTTGTTGTAAAGACTCACACAAATGTTAAGACGGCTGTTTTTATTTTCTTAAGTCAGAAAGTGTGGTACCCACTTTGTTCCTTTTCGAATCTTACCCATTGCTTTTAAACGATAAGAAACAGTTTGTTGAGTTACTCCAAGCTGTTCCGAAAGTTGTTTCTCCGTCTGACAAGAGTTTTCATCCAGCAACGCTTGCAGTTCCTGATCGTCCACCTTTACAGGAGGCCCCGTGCGTTCACGGTCACTACGTCGAAATCACCTTCTTTGAATCGCTTATACCAATACTCACATGTACTTTTAGATACAATGTTGTCTCCAAGAACAGAACATATCGATTCACACGCTTTCCTAACACTTTTTCCTTGATGCAATTCATAGCGAATGCAGTGTCTAATAAATAGCTTATCGGTCTGCATGTTTAATTTACAGAATTTATAGGTTATGTTTATGACTCCTTTACGTTTCGATACTACATATCAAGCGCCATCTATGATAAGTGAGCGAGACCTTTGAATTAATTTAAAATAGCTGTTATGATACAAAATCGAAGTGTCCTAAAACTTATTTGTACACCTAATAAAGCATCGTATATTTCTTTTTTTTTTTCAACAATTATCAACGATATAGCACTTTGAAATTATGGTTCTGTTCGGCTCGGCTGAAACGCGCCGAGAGCATACGAAGTTACCCGAGCGCTCTGTGACGTCACCGTTCGAACGCCGGTATACGAACTACTCGTGTAATACGCGATTTCCGTCAACGATGGCAATGTCAAAATCGTATAAGGCTTTTTTTTATTCCTCTTTACATAAATACGATAAAAAGTGCCCTGAATAAGGTATTTCTGAATGTGCCACAAGACGTAAAACGTCGAAATCGGTGGTTCGATGCAGCACGATGTGTTAACCCGAAATCACACACACAGCACACAGAATCCAAACAAACCCAAACACACACACACACACACACACACACACACACACACACACACACACAGCAGTTTTTCACCTGCATAACGTGTGAAAAACTGCTGTGTATGTGCGTGTGTGTACTCTATTCATGGTCATACCCTCCGACACGTACTGAAATTCCGAACACCACTCGTTTCCGGAAACTTCAAAATCCCCATAATTTATGTAATTAATGAAAAATGTCAGCCTCTCCCGCCAAAATATCATTAACGGTGACCAATTACAGCAGGTAAGGCCAAAAAAAAATGTTGCCATTGAAATTACTGTGGTGCCCCGATTATGCATAATTACCGAATTCTTTTTAAATACGTCTTTTTCAATATGCTTATGATACGTAGCGACAATAAGTGACACAATTTATCAAGTCTCTCCTAACCTAAAAATCCACGGTCGGCAAATCACTCGAATTTGCTTTCACAAATTCACTTTCACGCATCGTTGCACGAAAATTAAATTAGTTTTCGACTTTTTGAAAATCCTCAAGCTGCTTTCCGATGTAAAATGACACCAAATTGTACACTCGCGAGTAAGCCGTATGCATAGCCTATTCGGGCGCGTTCGAACGGTGACGTCACAAGCGCCAGCGCCCATAGCGTGACGTTTTGGCACCAACATCTACAGTTTGAATTATCGTGATATAAAACAATTAATAACTATCTTCAGAATTATTTTAAAAACGAAAAACCTTTTTCACATTCTGTTTTTTTTTTTCACAAAAGATCAATTTTAACAAAAAAAAAATCGAACATTTTTTTTGAACTACTCAATTGAGTTTTGACATTGAAAACCCACCGATATTACACACCCAAGTGCCATTCGTGTCCAAAATCGTCGAAATAAATCCGAGCAACGTAAAAATAGGCTTCCGTTGCGTATCACCGCCGCAAACTTCACAATTCCATTTTGTTTCCAGGGTTTGGTGCACGAGCTGACGGACATTTGCTGGGAGACTTGCGTGGACAAGCCGACGACGCGTCTCGAGCCAAAGACGAAGAACTGCGTCGTGAATTGCGTGGAGCGTTTCATCGACACGACGAATTTCATAACGAACAGACTGCAGCGAGTGACCGCGGGTGGGGATTGAGAGAAAAATTCGTCGAGCGGCGTGTCGCCAAAGATGAAAATAGTAAAGTGAAGAGAAATCAGCGACAAAACGTGAGAGAAAGAAAATCTATTGAGCGATGTTGTCGAGCGTGAGGAGTTTTTTGGGTCGTCACAGGAGGAAGTTCATCGCGGGTGGGCTGTTGGTTGGCGGTTTCGTCTTGGCGACGAGATACAGTCGTCGCAAGTTGCGCGAATGGCAAGAGCGCGAGGTGCGCGATTTGCTGGAGCGAACGCGAAGGAGCCAGCACTTCGAGGCGACCGAGCGATCGTGCAATCAGATGATAATTCAGCTATCGGCGTGTCTCCGACAATCGATCGTCAAGTCGTTGGACACGGAGAGCGCGGTTGACGCGTTGCGCAAAGGTTGCGACGACAAGGTAGCCCGATGGAACGAGCTCAAGAGTCTCGCCATAACGCGCTCGGCCCTCGTAATATACTCGACCACGATGCTCGTTGTTTTCCTTCGAATCCAACTGAATCTCGTGGGTGGCCTGATGTTCAAGAGTTCGCAAAATCCCGCCGACGCCTCCGACGACCACGTGGACGAGGCTCAGAGGCAGAATTATCTGGAGCTCTGCGGCTATCTCATGTCCGACGGAATCGAAAAGCTGGCTCGTTTCATTCGCGAGAAAGTCGACGAGGCGACCGCCTCCGTGTCCCTCATGGACAAATTGACGCTGCGCGATCTCGAGCAGGTCTACTGGTCGGTCGTATCCAGCGTCGCCGCCGACGCCCAACGCGATCCCGTCAACAATATGGCCTCCTACGTCATCGGCGAACACGCCGATAAAAATCCCACGACGAAGCCCCTCACGGCGAATATCATTCGCGAAACGCTCGATCTTCTCGAGAGCGAGGAAGTTCGAAATTTGACGAGAACGACGATCAGAAGCGGCTTTGCCATGCTCGTCGATCACATCGCCGAATATTTCGTCGACTCGCCCGACGATGTTCACGTTGCCGATAACGACGCGAGCCACGCCATCAAGAGAAAAAGCAATGGCCGCGATAACGGCTTGACCAACGGCTACGCCAATGTCAACAAGATCACTATGCCAATGGCGAAAATAATACCAATCGTCAATGGTCAGGTCAGAGACTTGCCGAAAAATGGCGACATCGCCTCCGATTGGCTTCAAGCCAATCTCGTCAATGACAAATTCAAAATTCTCGGTGCTAATGTCTACGAGGCGTTTAGCTTTTAATCACGCCACGCGCGTCGTGTAGCGTTATATATATATATATATTATATATTGTCGCACGGTAAGAGGTGGAGGTTCGAATAAACGTTTAATTTGCGCCTCGCGGACGCGACTGTTTGTAGAACGTAACATTTGCTCGGTCGCCTAATGGCGATCGGGATCGTTAAGTTATTGGGATATGGAGGAAGCGTTGGAAATTCGCCGCGAAACGTCGACTTTTTCGATATCGGTAGATCCAAGATCTACGACAACGCGACGTAATTGTTTCGAGTTACGAGGAATTTGAGAAAATAAACGTTTGATTACGCATCAATGGAGGAGATTGGGTTTTTGTCCGGCGGTGAAGACTGAGCGCAGCTTGGTCGTTTCGGGGGAAGGGGGCGTCCATTAAGGGGTAAAAACGGCCCAAAAAAAGTTTTTTCACTAATTTTTTGCTCCCGAAATTGAAGGTATTTGAAAAAAAAACTTTTAATGGTGTTATCGGGCATACATTAAACTTTATTATAAAATTTTTTTACAGTAAAAAAAAACAAAATGGCGGTTCCACAGCTATCTTCCCGGGACATGTTTTGCTTCCAGGGCTCCGCGGCACGCAGCACCACTGGTGCACTTTTGAATCTAGAACAAACAAAAAAAAACCATTAATCTAGAGGGCTATAGCTAGAGAATGTCGATCGGATTTTAAAAAGTATCAATTTTTGTGGATTTGGCGTGCGTTTGAAAAAAAAAATTGATTTTTGACGAAAAAAACGGCAAGTTTTTTGTTAATAAAAAATCAATAAATAAAGTTCTTGAAAGTTCCGATCGACATTCTCAAGATAATGTAAATGTTCACATCTGGTTAAAATTTCAAGTAAAAAAAATGAAAATTGTTCGAGTTGTGCTGCGTGCCATTTTGAAAAACCATGTTTCGAGAAAAACGCGTTTAAAGTTTTGCGAATAGTTTTTTATTGGAAAAAATTAAAAAAAGAAGTCGCACAGGACCTTTTTTTTCTTATTCTAGAGGGTTTAAACTATTTTTTAAGCCAATAAAAAAAAATCGATTTTTCAAAAAATGTACAGTGGCCTTACCCCTTAATTACGTGAGGCGTTTAGGGGGGGGAGGGGGTCGAGCGAAATCTCACCCAATCTCACGTGGGGGAGCTCTTGGGGGAGAATCTTCGGCAAATATCACGTAATTTTTGTAATTTTAGTAATTTTAATAATCACGTAATTTTTATCACGTAGGGAGAGTCTCCGAGCTACTTTACATGCTGGAGTAAATGGTACTACAACCGCAGTTACGTCTACTACAATTTATTTACCGTGAACGTATGCATTTTGAAAAATCTCACGTGAGATTAGTGGAACGGGGAGGGGGTCGAGCAAAATCTCATGACATCTCACCAGGGGAAGAGGGGGGGGGGGGGGGTCGAAAAATCGCCAAAATCACCTCACGTAATTAATGGATGCCCCCGAAGAAACAACGTAACGGCGAGGTTTACAGCTGTTTGAGGATTATTGTTAATCTTTGGGGAAGCTCGAGAAGATTTTAGCTATCTCGCACTTCGACGGTGCGGGAAGATCACTAGACAGCCGAAAATAAACGAATTGGAAGATTTTTTGGGACGAAACTATTTATTCTACATAATTGAAATTTCGGGTACACATTTAAGGGAGACTTTGTCCTTGGAGTGCCATATTTCAGGTGTTTACATTTTTTTTTTTTTTTTTAAAGGAAACGAGTAAAGCTTTTTGAGTGCGGTTTTTTTCTTGCTTTTATTCATGATATACAGAACGTTAAAAAAATTTAAAAAAAAATGGCGGCCGTTGCAGCTCCGCGAAAACAGGTCCTCAAATCGCGGGAGGTAAACGGCTGACATCACTGCCCCCTCTTTGTTGATCTGAAACACAAATTCAAAGCATATTATCAATCTGTGACCCTTTGGTCATGGAATGACGGATGGGTTTTTCGTTTAGTGCAAATTTCGGAAAATGGCGGCAATTTTAAAAAAAATCGAATTTTCGCGTTTTTTTTTCGCATAAAAAGATAAATAATAAATGCAAAAATGTATCTATCGAAAAAACGATCCGTCATTCCGTGGAGACATATTTTCTGAGTATGCTCTTCGAATTTCAGGTCGATATGTTAATTACAGCGGTCAGGAGAATGTCAGCCATTTAAAAAAACGTGTTTTCGAGAAAAACGCGTTTAAAGTTTTGTAATGTGTTTAGACAAATGTGATTATAATTACCGCTAATCGGCAATGCCTGGTCCATAGAGGCATCCCTCTTCTTCTAGCTGCTCATGTTGAGCCGCTAACATCTCCCGCTGGGCACAAAGTCTCCCTTAAGGGGCCATACCAGTGTGAACGTTCAAAATTTGGGTGATTTTCGGGATTTTTTTGCAAGAAAAGTACTTAATTAAATGTTTTGGCGAATTAAGAATATAATTGGCTGTTTTTGACCTATATTACATAATTTTTTCATGGCAAAATATTGAGATCCAAGAGTCTTATGCGCTGCCTTCGGAGACGCCGAAAAAAAAGTTCCTCCACTGCTGACATGATTCCGGCCGATTGAGTAGCTGTAACCGAAAAAGGAAAAACTGTGGTTAAACTGGAAGGTATTTCCTGTACAATGACGTAGGATTTTCGAAAAATATCGAAATCTAACAAAATTGAGTAGTTATGAAAAAAAGTCTGTTTTCTTACCTATAAAATGGTCGCTTTTTTCAGTGCCAAATCGTCAATTTTCATTCAATCAAAAATATCCTACGTCATTGTAGAGTAAATATATTCAAGAGTACTGGGTTCAAATTTCAAGTCAATGGGATAATTGCTCTTTGAGTTAATGTCAGCAAATTTGAAAAATCTCATTCCGAGAAAAGCGCGTTTAAAGATTTAACTGTCGATTTTTGCAAGATAAAATGATTAGAGATACGGCCTTGACATTTTTACAGGATATTCTTGAAAGTATAAACTGTCGGAAAAGGCAAAAAAATCGATTTTTTGAAAGTGTCACACCGGCATAGCCCTTTAATGTTTAATTGTCGGGAAAAGATTTATAGTTTCTTTTTATAATTAAACTATGGGTGCCGTACAACATTTACGTCGGAGACGCTTGCCGACTGAGTTGTTCCACGGCGTAGAATCTAGCGTCTGGTGCATTGATGTGAAACATCGGGGCCAAGAAGTTTTAGATTTTTAAGACACGCATGCTCTGTGTGAACCTTCAAAATCCAAGGGAAAGTGGAATTTCGAAAAATGGTACGTGTTTGAAAAAATGTTCTATTTTTCGTGAACCTTCTACTATAATTAATTAATCAAAAAGTCGTTTTGTAAAATAATTTTGCAAGGAAAAAATGTCTTATTTTTCGTGTAATTTATACTATAATTTGTTAATCAAAAAGTCGCTTTTTAAAATAATTTTGCAAGGAAAAAAGATCTGTTTATCGTGAAAATTATATTATAATTTGTTAATCAAAAAGTCGCTTTTTAAAATAACTTTGTAACGAAAAAATGTTTTATTTTTCGTGAAATTTGTACTATAATTTGTTAATCAAAAAGTCGTTTCTTAAAATAATGTTGCAAGGAAAAAGAATCTATGGTGAAAATCCTACTATAATTTGTTAATCAAAAATTCGTTTCTTAAAATAATTTTGCAAGGAAACAATGTTCTATTTTCCGGGACATTTTTGCAATAGTTTTATTAGGGCAGGAAAAAATTGCTGATTTTTTATGATTTTTAAGAAAAATGTATTCATCATTTTTTAGACCTAGGGTACGTTTTATTACTCCTGTTGCATGGTATTTTTATAATTATTAATCTTTAAAACTGCCGGATGTACTGCACGGTCTTCTAAACGGGTTGCGGCGGATGTCAGACGGCGGGATCAATCTGAAAAAAAAACCAACGAAGTTTTTTCTTCCATTGACACTCAGACGCAGAATACGAACCAAGAAAAAGTGAGAAATGTTGAAAATCAATGAAATCGTACGTTTTGAAACCAAATAATTGAATTTTCCGAAAAAATAGCTACTTTTGCTATTAAAAAATACTTTTTTATTTTCAAAAACATTTAGACAATAAGGTTAGAAAGATTTGTAACAAATTTCATCAGAATCGGTAGATTGGTTTTTTATCTACACGTCACGCCGGTTTCGAAAATGCAGTTTAGAAGACCGCGTCATAGCACCGCCATTTTTTAAACTTAACTTCAAAAAATCATGTAACACCCAAAAGTAGCAATAAAACGTAAAAATGGCGAACATATTTTCTTTTTAAAAAAAATCATGAAAATTATTTTCCCGCCTTTAAAAAGCGAATGGCGGTACGAGCGCTGCGGCTCGGAAGATTCCCTCCTCGCGCGAGACCACTTGCCAATCGTTGCGCAAGAGCGTAGTCGATATGAAGCGCTCGCTGGCAGTTGTTACCAAATAATCCACACACTGCTCTACGCTCCGGCGAACGGAGAGCAGTGCTTTGAAAGGATAAAAACACTCTTCGACTCTCGAGTGCTGGTGATTTTCCGTGTAAATAAGACGCGACACGTCAAGCCCGACAATCGAAACAACTGTGGCTAACAATCGCGAGTGTAAACTAAGCGAAAATGTGGAAATTCGTAACACGCGGGATACGGGAGACCCTGGAACGTCGCGCGAGCTGTCGTACGAACGTCTACTCGCAAACATCGAACGACGGCACCCCGAAGAATGAGGTTAAGACCAATCTCGCCAGGGAACAAAAGTTTCTCGCGCCCAACATCGGCGCTTCGTGCAACAGCGGATTTTGGGGTTCGACGAAGAACGACGGGCCGAAGGACAAGCGATACGATTCGAAATGGGACACCAGACGAACGTGGTCCGAAGCCGTTGGATGGGTAAGAATAAAAGATTTTTTCGCTTTTACAAATGTGTCAAATTTGCCTCCTTTCGTTACGTTGTTTCGGTCTGTTTGGGTTTTCGCTACAATCGGCGATTTCACTTTGAACCCAAACAATTTTCAATAATTGTAGTACATTTTTATTTCGTCCCATCGATACACCAGGTGCGCAACTAAGTTTCCGGGTATTTTTTGCCAATAAAAAATCGAAAATTTCAAGACAAATACAAAAAATGGTTTATTCGAAGTATCGTCCCTCGCTATTTACACATTTTTGCCATCTCTCTGGCAATACATAAATACCGCGACGATAAAAAGACGCGTCTTTGGACTAAAACCAGTCGTCCAACCAATTTTGTACTGCATCGTAATTGGCCAAGTGTAATGCGCCATCGACCTGAACAAGCGATAGTCCGAAGGGCCCAGGTCTGGCGAATACGGCGAGTGCGGTAGCAGATCTCATTTCAGTGTTTTGGTGTCCTGGATGGTGTCCTGGATGATTGAACTGCTACGGCACGGAGCGTTGTCATGCTGCAATATTGCACGTTTATGTCTCATGTCCCATTCTGGCCTTTTTCGAGCAATGCCTGGTTCAAATTGATCAGTTGTCGTCGGTAGCGATGCCCATTGACAGTTTCGCCCGGTTTCAGCAGCTCACAGTACACGATTCCTTTCTGGTCCCACCAAACGCAGAGCATTGTCTTTTTTCCGAAGTGATTTGGCCGTGCCGTAGATGTTGACGCTTCGCCAAGTGAAAGCCACGATTTTCCGCGTTTGGGATTCTCGAAATATATCCATTTTTCATCGCCAGTAACAATTCGATGCAGGAAACTCTTTCTGTTCTGCCGTAAAAGCAACATTTCGGAAGTGGCTCTTCGATTTTCCATTTGTCTCTCAGCCAACTCATGCGGCACCCACTTTCCTCCCTTATGAGTCTTTCCCATGGCGTGCAAACGTTTCGAAATACATCGCCGAGTCACATTTAATGCCTCGGCAAGTTGATCTTCTGTTCGAGTGTCATCTTCGTCCAATAACGCTTGCGGATCGGCGTCCGTAAATGTTTGCGGCCTTCCCGAGCACTCCTTGTCCCCAGTCTCAAAATCGCCACTTCTGAACCGCTTGAACCAATCTTTACACGTTGTTTTTTATGGTATATGTTCGCCGTAGGCCTCCTCGAGTAACCGACATGCTTCAGCTGCTGGTTCTTTAGGTTGAAGCAGAAAAGCAATGCTTCCCGCGAATGCTGTTTATTTGGCACAAACTTTGACATTTTCGAGGTGAGAAAAAAGGTCGTTGTGTTGCGATATTTGTTTATATTACGACTGGGTATTCTTAACAGATGTCCAAGCTATAGACACCCAATTTCGGACGTGTATGCCGACTACATGTGTCGCTAGCGCCATCCATGTGTGAAACCCGGGAATTTAGTTGCGCACCTGGTAATTCGAATTTTGCACGATCGTTAAGGGACAACACCACTGCGACCCCTTGTTTTTTTGCCATTTTTCAAGAATTTTTTTTTGTGGGAAAAAAAAGAGATCGAAAAAATTTTTTTTTGTTTTGTTCGTTGTTTATTGAAGATACATAAAAAAAAATTTTCAAATTTTTCACGCCCCATGGTGACGCTGGGGAAGCTCCCGCGTCAGGTACCGTTGCCTCTGCAGTGGTTCGCGGCACGCAGCAGAACTCTCTTCAAAGTCGATCTGAAAAAAAAATCCCGAGTGTTTTCGTTAATAATATGATATTTTGAAGAGAAGTACATAGGGATTTGAAAAAATATTGATTTTTAAAAAATAGGCACGCTTTTGAAATTAAAGGACGATTTTCGAGCAAAATTTCTCGTCGTAAATAGGCTTTAACTTTTTTTATTATTGAGATATCGAAAAAATCCTATGTACTTCTTTAGATAATCTAGTTTTATCGATGCAGTCCAAATTTGAAGTCGATCGGATAAAAATTGCTCGAGTTCTGCTGCGTGCCGCACTCAAAAAAGTGGTTTTGAGAAAAACGCGTTCAAAGTTTTAGGTTTGTTAATTTATGCGATAAATTGGAAAAAAAAATTGTTTACCTTTAATCAGCGATGCACCATATAGCTGGCCTTCAAGAAGCAAATCATTGTCCCTAGCATCTTTTCTCGAACTTGTAGAGGCTCTTCTTGCCTCTTTTGCAGCGTCTGTGAGCGAGCGCTCCGCCAGCTCGATCCGCGCTGCGTCGGTTTCAACGCAAAAATTGAAACAATTTGGGCCGATAGTTATCCCCGACGTCTCCAAAACTTTCATGAGGCTTCTCAGGCCATCATTGAATAATAATACCGCGATATCAGCTGCAATATCGACGATTGACGATTGACGACTTGAACATTTTTCAATTATCGCCACCTATGGCTTTTTTCGAAACTATATTTATAACAATAGCCGGTTTTTGTGAAGGGAGACAAAAGAATATCTGGGAAAGACCCGCAGGACCTGGGAAAGGCCCGGTATACCTGCCGACCCTGAGGCGCGCAGCTGCGCGGGACCCCGAGCGTCACGGAGCGCTGCACCGCTCCACAAAATATTCAATATCTCCGAAAATAATTATTTTTTCCGACCTGGGTCCAACGGCATCTTAATCTTAAATGTATTTTAGATTTTTCAAGATGGTTTTCAAAGAATCGATTTTTCGAAGCCGTCACAGTGGTGTTGTCCCTTAATTCTAACAAACTCGAATTTCGTATGACCAGTTTTTACCGCGTTTCATTGCGTATCGCCGCAGTCGAGCGTCCTCGCCGTCGGTTGGGTGGTCTGTCAGTCGCTGTGCCATCGTGCCCGCCTCTTCGAGCCGTCCAAGGAGGACAAATGGCACAATCGACTTTTGAGACTGGACAGCCTGCCGCCGTCACTGGTGGACTCCTTCGATTTGCGACCTCGGCGTGTCCTGCCGGTGACTAATTGCGTCGGCAATGTCGGAATCGACGGCAGAGAGGATTACTCGAGACCAGAAGGGGTAGCGCCGCGGCCGTACGGGCCTATCACCATCGAAGAGGTGAGAACGCTGCTTTGCAGAAATTACACCCTCTGAAGACGTTTACCGATACTTTGAGACACATGTTGGGAGCGGAGCGGCGGAAACTCGCATGAGCGCCTCGGGACTCAGCGGACTTCCGCACAAACCTTTTTCACGCCAAGGGCATGCACATCATTGTAGGTCAAGGGTACTTGAGAATTTTTCGAACAGACTTTCTTACGGATGGTCATTTTTTTTTTCTTTTTGGATTGACGATTTTTTGTTCGCCCTGGATATTGTTCGTCTCTGAGAAATGTCTGTTCGAAAATTTCACCAGTCCCTCTCGCACTTATACGCCACCTGGTACCATCTTCGCCTCGAGGTACCTGCCGAGTTGCTGGACACTTCTGTTACAAACACGTTTAACTACCTCTACTTCCGTGCGGGACTAATCGTAGATTACGACACAAGTACAATGACAATGCGATGAAAAGTACGAGAAATCCTGACGCTACGGTACACGTACGATTTTACATGCGCATGTGAATATTTATTTAGCCTAAATAGAAAATAACGGCGAACGTTCTGTCCATTTCCGGTGAGATTATTGTATCGCCTCGTGATTGTGAGCCCCTCGCTCGGACACTTCCTTCGCGTCTCGCGAAGCCGATCGAACGAATAAACGTGACGAAAAAAAAGTTATCGATTAATCGATATTATCAATGTACGATCCTTACCTTGATCAATCTTTCACTCAACGATAAGCGGCGACTTTCGCGGTCACCGGAAATTATCGAGAAAGCCACGGTTAAACGCGGGTTATTCGGAGTAAGTAGAAAATTGGAAATTCTTGCGTGCGGTCTTAAGGGGGCTACGTCTACCTAGAGGCCCGAAAAGACGGCCAGATTCAGATTTTTCGTTTGGAAAATGTTTGGTGAAAAAGAAATGCATTTTTTAAAATACATAGGCACATCTATGAGCCTTTAAACAAAATACGGAAAAACAACGTTTGGCGGTGGACATACCTTAAGGGGAGATATACACCTAGGAGCCGGAGAAAAGGTCATTTTTGTGAATTTTTTTCAAGGAAAACTATTTGAAATTTCGGATTGGGTTTTTAATTATCTAAAAGTATGTACATTGAAAAAGATGTTTAATTTTCTTTATTTAAAAATATCAAAAATATACAAGGATATTGTATGATCCTTGAAACGTCGTAAAAAAATTCGCGTATACGGTACTCACTCGCGTTTCTTAAAAAAATCATCTGAAAAAAAAACCTAAAAGATTATTAAATTAGATACTGTAATCTAGTAATTGTCATAGCCGATTTTGAAAATATCGATTTATGACAAAATGGCGGACGTTTGAACATAAATAGTGATTTTTGCGCCAATAATTAGTTATTATTTTGCCTATAAAACAAAAACTAAGTAACGGAAAAAAAATCTTATTACAAGTACTAGATAATCGTGTATAGAATAACCACAAAAAACCTCAAGGCAATCGGTTCATTGGTTTTCGAGAAATTTTGGGTACCGATTTGAAAAACGTGGTTTTGAGCAAAACGCGTTTGAAAATTTGGAAATGAATAAATCATGGAATTTGTCAACTTGCATGGAATCATCGATACCCGGGCCCATAGTGTAGGTCTTCTACGGTCGACGGAATGTTCATAGCTTCTAAATCCTCGACCTCGACCATCTAGGTTTATATCTCCCCTTAAAGGGTCTTCTCACTTTAGGCTTTTTTTCTTATGAAAAAGTGATTCACTCATAAAATTAATTACTCATCTATTTAGTATGAATATCAAGCTTTTAGAAAATATATACTTTTTTTTTCGATGTACAAAATGGCCGACTGCTCGAAACTTCTCGAAACAGCCTTTTTCCAATTGGCGTGACAAATAACTTCAACAATTTTTACTCGATTTACTTCAAATTTAAAAGTTATGTTCCTAATTGCATTTCGCAGAGAAGTACGTACGGAATTTCTGATTAATCGAAAACGTTTCATTTTATGAGCAGTTATGGGGCCGTCCATATATTACGTCATCGATTTTTGCTGATTTTCGACCCCCCCCCCCCCCCCCCTACAATCATCCTATCGTCATTTCCTAATGACCCTCCCCTCTCGCAAAATTGACGTCATTACCAGTTTGGCAAAATTAAAACATTTGCGGATTTGAGAAAAATTGGGTAACATTAAAACATTTTGTTATAGAATCATCTTTTATTATTTTGTACTTTGGCAATGTTTATTAATATAATAATATTATTCTTCCCGATTCTTTAGTTTTCTTTGGATAGCTCCCACATTTTGTTATAGAATCATCTTTTATTATTTTGTACTTTGGCAATTTTCATTAATATAATAATATTATTCTTCCCTATTCTTTAGTTTTCTTTGGATAGCTCCCACGGAGTTTTCACCCATTCTTGCAAATCCTGGATCACGGGTAATATCTCCGTATCCTCCCCATATTCATTTTGGCTCGATCGAACTATTTTCATAGGTACGCTGTTATTTGAAGTTCTCGAATATAATGTAGACAAACCTTATGTAATGAATAAATAAATAATGAGTTCAATAATTAATACCATTAGGTACTTGCAAAATATTTTTCATCACTCATGCGGGGAAACCACTCTAGTTGTACAATATACTATTGTACATTTTGAAGTAACTGGTATCACAAGAATGACGTCAATTTCGAAACGCCCCCCCCCCCTCATCCATCATTTACCGTCATCCGCAGATGAACCTCCCCCCCCCCAAATTTAGAATGACGTAATATATGGACGGCCCCTATGACGAAATTTTTCACTGAAAATTCATTTCTCAAGTTCAAATACCTACAACTTTTGAATAAAACAATATTTTTTCAATTCCGCACGTACTTCTCTAGGTATTCTAATGCAGATTGACGAGAATTTTTGTTCTTTGTTCTAGGTAACAAATTGTGGATGCTAAATGTCACGCCGCGGAGCGCCAAAAAAAAGATAAAAGAAAATAATAGTCGGCCATTTTGTCCATCGAAAAAAAAATTATATATTTTCTTGATATTCGTACTAAATACATGTGTAATTAATTTTATGAGTGAATCACTTTTTCATGCGAAAAAAAAAAGTTAAATTCGCACATGATTTTATACTCGTTACTGTAGCCTAAGGCCTCAACCTTACGAGACACATTTTGAGATTTTGCAGCTTGAAAAAAAAAATCAGATCTGATTTTTGGCCACGCGTGGTCGACGAAGACAGTCGCGTTTCCTGCTCGGAATAATGCAATTTGCAATAACGCAACGAAAAAACGTGATAATTGCAGGCGTGATGACGTTCGTGGTATTGGAAAAATGAAGTAAAAAAAAAAGCTCGCGCCACGCTTCGTCATTTTGTTTCGCGGCAAAAGTGATGTCCTTTATCAGCGTGTCGATTATCTAAAAAATTGGCCGCCTCGTCGAGCCGCTCTTCAGTAATGGTATTTCACTTCAGGCTCTGAAAGAAGCTAAAGACGATTACACGAAAACTCACAGGATCGTAATGGGCGAGTTCGAGTTGCGTTTCGGGGTGAAGGCCTTGGAGGAGAATCGTTACAAGGACGCGCTGAAGCATTTTTCCACCGGGGCGAGTCTCTCGTCGTCGGGCAGCATGTTCAACCTTGGTCTCTGTCACGAGCTCGGTATCGGCACCGTTACCGACGCCATTAAGGTCCAACTTTTTCCCTCGTACAAGTACCCGCGAAAAGCGCCATTTTCATTTTTATTCGCGAACATTGAAAATTGTCTTTTTATCGTTCAGGCCGCGAAGTATTACAAGAGCGCAGCGGAGAGAGGCCATCCGGACGCGATGTACAATCTCGGAGTGTTTCACGCCCAGGGAAGAGGCGGCCTGAGTCTGGACGTGGAAAAGGCTCGTGAATTATTCGCAAGGGCGGCCGATCTCGGCCAGACGCAGGCTCTGATGGCTCTGGACATAGAGAAAAATAGCGCCAGGCTGAACGAGCCGAGATCGGATAATCGTCGGAATTCCATTGGTCGAGAGGGTGCTGCGCGGAGGCCGCTGCGCGTGAACGAATGCGAAGCCTCCGCTGGCTCGCGGGACGACAGTGGCGCCACCTCGAAAATAACGTACTACGACGATAGTCACGAGTTCGCTGAAAATCCGACCGACGCGTTTCTACGCTCGCTCGGCATTCAAGCGCGTCCGCAGCCAATTTTGGTCGGTTCCGGCGACTCGAATGTGCCATATTATAGTTAAGCGTCGTTCAACGTTCGACCTCGTTCGTTCGATCGTAGTTTTGCCGAGGAGCAAGAAAGTCTCTGCTCGACGCGCAGACGGGCTCGAACGTTTGGAGTGTCGCAAGCTCGTGGGGGGCGGGGCGGGGGAGAGGTCGGGGTTTGAACGCTTGCCAAGGTCACGAGAAGGTCAAAGTCGACATTTTCAATGGAAAACATTACCTCGAGAGCTTTTCGTAAACGCTTTCATAAATGATGGCGCCACGAGCGCGAAAAGCTCTCGACGGAAAAATATTCAGTTTTTTTTTTAAACTTCCCGAGTCGAGCTACAACAGTGTACACAAGTAACCGAGGGGGCGTCGGTGAAAGTTTCGAGCCTGACCTTGGCGTGACCTTGGAAGTTACACCCAAGCCCTTTTTCGACACCTGCGCTGTCGAAAAACATTTTACGCCGCGTGACATGTGCCAGCTTGCAACTCTTCGAACGATTTTCTTTCGCCACTCGATTCGCACCACCTCGACACGTGGCGACGCGAATATTTGCGCAGAGCATTTTTCGCGGGGGAGTGCGAATCGATGAAAAAATAGGGAAAAAGGATTCTCATGGTTGTTACGCATTGGTGACTCAGAAATTATCGTTTTTGTTTTAAGCAAATTGGGATCATAAAATTTTTTTTTAAAGACAAATATAAAAATGTTAAATATTAAAATCAAAAATGAAGTTTGAAAAATAATTTAAAATAATTTAAAATAATTTTTAAAGACAAATATAAAAATGTTAAATATTAAAATAAAAAATGAAGTTCGAAAAATAATTTAGACACTTTTAAACCCGACTAAATTTAATTAATTTAGATTAATTAAATTTAAACTAAATGTTAAATTTAACAATTTAATTTAAATGTTAAATATAACAATTCAATTTAATTGTTTAATTTAATTGTTAATTCGTTAAATTTAACAATTTAACAATTAATTAAATTTAAACTAAATTAATTAAATAATTAGACACTTTTAAACCCGAAAAATAATTTAGACACTTTAAAGTAAACAGAATTATTAAAAGCCAATACGGAACTTGTTTTTGAAAAATTATAAACACAAATCGTTATTTCGGTGCCAAAAATATAAACGCTTATCTGCGATAATTGCATCGGGAAATCGAATGCAAATGTATAGAGATTTAGAGTAAATTGGTCTAAAATTTTCAATCTTCGACACTGACGTAACTTTTTTTGTACACAATGGAGTATGATACAAATATTAAAAATTCATATTTTTATACTTTTCAGTTTTTTTTTCACGCCCATTTTTCGCAATTGCAAAAATTAAATGTCGAAAAAAAAAAACGAGAGAATTTTCGAAATTCCCTGACGTTTGCCGGTTTTCCATACGCGTAACGGCCATGATTGTGGAGCGGGAATGGGATGGTGCGCTTGTTTTCAACCCGGTTAAAAATAACACGAGAGAGAGGGAGAGACGAGGTGCATGATTTACGCAAGATCTGAATTGTATTGAAAATACCCAGGATCGTAGTATATCGCTGGCGACGTAGCTGCCCGCGTCGCGGGTAAGCCCCGACCGGATCGACTGATAACGACGCGATAATCGATACCGCCATTGAAGCTCTGTTCTTTATCTACTTGGCATTGAACGAATTTGAGAATATCGGTATTGAACATTTTTACACGTTTTTACGAGTCGTGCACGTGTGCCCTTCCCCTGGTCGCGTTTCACGACAAACTCAGTTTTTCTTCTTTCACAATTGACAAGCGAGATTGAAGCGATATCAAAAAATATTGACTGTTCGGAGTGACCTTATCGTTTTTTTTTTTTTTCACGGTCGCGGATTCGTCGATTTCTCGACAGGAGCAAAAATATAAATACGTGATATGTACGAGTGGATGAAAAAAATACGCGTGATTGTGAAAAAAAACACACACAAACGTTTATTTTACGTTTTCAACGAAATACAGAGAATGCAAAAGAATTTGTGCTCTAAAAATCGCATTGTTAGGAATCTCGGGGTGACTCGGGGTCATCAAGCGGTTTTCAAGCGCTCGGAGACAGACGAGCTTGGTGAAGCAAAAGTATTTAGGTTTAAGATTCGCCCGCTAGGTTCGCTCGCGATCTAGCGGCTGAGGTGGAATATTCGGTATCTGAAGCACGAGCGACGATGAGAAACAAGATGTAACCGGTGAATTGTAAATTTATCGGGAGAATCGTAAATAAATCGCGAGTGTTTGGTTCGCGGAATCCTGACTTATTTTCGTCCCCCTTGCATCGATACGCCGCGAAAGTCGAATGAATCTGAAACGACATGTTTTTTTGTTCGCCGTGGTGTTGCAATGTCTAGCTTGGCTTCCACGGGATTTTATTGTGGATCGTTAGCAACGGTGGAAGAAACGCGAAACGATTTTCCGTGATGACTTTTCGTCTAGAAGCTTGCGCGGTCTTTGAAATCTTCGATTTTTCACAAAGAAAAACAAACTCGAAGGAAGGAATCGAATCTGTCGATTCAAATTTTCGGCTTCAACGCATTTATAAATGACTAGTTTTGGGGAACTTTTTGCGAATGCTTTTTAACTCTCCGAAGTTAACCAAGCCACTTGAAGTAGGTAAACCTTTTTTGCGGGGCCCGGTTGAAGTTTCGAACTTTGAATGATCAGAACGCTCAAAACTCCGAAAGAATTTTACACGAAAGACCGAAAATCCGAAAATCTAAAGAACGTCAAAATAATTCGGCTATCGAATTTTTAAAAGTTTCAAAACTTTCGATAAATCGATTAATTGTTTCGAGAATTTTTTTTTTATTGAGTGATCTTGCGTCTATTTTGAAATTTGTCTAGACAATGGTATACGTTCTACATCGTTTAGTCAACTGTGTAGACTTTCGCTGGCATGATCTTGACGAACCTTGTAATTTCGGAACATTAAAATTAGGAATTTTAAACCGGGCCTAATATCAAGATCATGCCCGCGAAGGTCTACACAGTTGACAGTAAATGATGTAGAACGTATAACATTGTCTGGACAAATTTCAAAATTGACGCAAAATCACTTTTTGATAAAAAAAAAATTTCTCGAAATAATTCGTCGATTTATTGAAAATTTGGAAACTTTTAAAACCTCCATAGCCAAATTATTTTGACGGTGTTGAGATTTTCGGAGTTTTGGTCTTTCGTGTAAAATTCTTTCGGAGTTTTGAGCGTTCTGACCATTCAAAGTTCGGAATTTCAACCCGGCCCCATCTTGAATTTCGGAACGTTAAAATTTGGAATTTTAAACCGTCGGAGCATTCAAAGTTTGTTTGGGTTTGTTTGGGTCAAACCCAACAAATTTCAAAATTGACGCAAAATCACTTTTTGATCAAAAAAAATTTCTCGAAATAATTCGTCGATTTATTGAAAATTTGGAAACTTTTAAAACCTCCGTAGCCAAATTATTTTGACGGTGTTGAGATTTTCGGAGTTTTCGTCTTTCGTGTAAAATTCTTTCGGAGTTTTGAGCGTTCTGACCATTCAAAGTTCGGACTTTCAACCCGGCCCCATCTTGAATTTCGGAACATTAAAATTTGGAATTTTAAACCGTCGGAGCATTAAAAGTTAGGAATGTCATACCGGCCCCTTTTTGACAATCGTTTAGTAATCATTTAGTAGAGTATCGTAGCACATTCAAATCGTTTGGTAGTTTTCCATTTATCGAAAAATCGACCCTAAAGTTGCCCCTTCCTCCGCCTCCACTTTGACCGTTTTTTTTTACCAATTTGACGGTCGTTCGGTAGCGTATGGTAGCGCATTCAAATCGTTTGGTAGTTTTCCGTTTTTTTTTCTCGAAAAATTAATAAAAATCCGATCCATAAGTAGGAACTGCAGGCAGTGGAAGTGGACGTCGTAATCAACGCCATCTATATCAATAACCAAAATATCGACCAATCACAGCCTTCCATTTCGCGTACGCGTTTTTTTTTTTTTTTTTTTCAATCGGCGAAAGTGAACAATCGACTGCCAAACTCAAATTTCGGCTTCAACGCATTTCCTAATGAATACTTTGTCGATACATACAACTTATCCTGCGCGTGCCAAAGTAAAAAAAACGCAGAGACTTCAGTTGTAACGGGAACTGGCGAATTCGCTTTACCAAACGGATCTCTATCCTCACCATGGGAGTTTCCAGCGATAGTATTCGAGCCTCCGACTCTCGATACCTAACACCGAGCATTTGTCGATAAAAATAAATCGTTAGTCTTCGTAACAGTATCTTAAATACCAATAATCTATCGTGTATATCGTAACCGCGACTTTCAACAAGCCTATAAATGTTATAAAAAAATACAACGACGTTCAACAATGTTGATCGGTTGAAAGTGTAACAGCGTATCAAAAAATCATCTCACTCTGCGTTTAAAGCACTTTTTTGGAATACCCTTTTCTTTTCGTGTTAGGGCCGATCGCTTATCCACCTACCGACCAGCACATCGATGCCCTTTCACCCTCCTCACGTAAAACGCAAAATAATGAAGCGAAGCAACAATCCAGCCAGTCGAATCGCGCAGTTATTCTACTTTACAAAACAAACGAGCAACCCGATAACAAAGTTTATATTTCGATGAGAAGACGGTGAAAAGAAGACGCGATCCAACGATGAATCGTGTAAAATAATTTAACGCGCCTCTCTTTGGCTGCAAGACGGAAACGTGTCCGATTTAATCGGTAAGTGCTCCAATTAAACGTATGAACGTTAATCGAGGCGGATTCACAGGGTGGCCCGTTTGGAGTGCTCCGAACTGGCGTCTCGAAGCGTGTAGGCGTCGCAATGAACAATCTTGCGATATTGAAGTTTGCATCGTTGGAATGCAACGAAATCTTTTTTTCTTAAGGCCTTAAGCCACTCCAGAGGCCGAAAAAATAGGCTTTTTGGGGATTTCTTTGCAGAAAAACTACAAAATAACCGAGATTACAAAAAGGGTGTTTATCGTACATATCAGTGACAATAATTTTTTAAATATTTTTAATTATTTTACTTTTAGTCATGATAATAATATAATAAATAAATAAAAATAAAACTTAATAATTTTATTTTTAGTACTTTCAATAATAATACAATAATTTTTTTTCAAGCGATTTATTTCCAAATTGGCGGCTGTGCAGCGTTTATCTCAAAACTGCATTTTTAAAGATGGCCGGAAACATAACTCAGACAATTTTCAACCGATTCACTTGAAATGTTGATTATATCTTGAAAAATACATTGCCTATGGAAGTACGTAGGAGTTTTTTTATATTGCATCGCTCATTTGTTATTAACAATTATGACGATTTTTTAGGCAATTTTTGGAACGTCAAAAATTTCGTCAGATAATTGTTAATAACAAATGAACTATGCGATATAAAAAAAAATCCTACGTACTTCCATAGACAATGTATTTTTCAAGATATATTCAACGTTTTCAAGTGAATCGGTTGAAAATTGTCTGAGTTATGTTTCCGGACAACTTAAAAAATGCAGCTTTGAGATAAACGCTGCACAGCCGCCATTTGGAAATTAATGGCTTCAACAAAATTATTGTATAGTCACTGATATGCATGATGTAACCCTTTTTCGTAATCTCGATTTATTTTGTAGTTTTTCTTTTAAAAAATCTCCAAAAAGCCTATTTTTTCGGCCTCCAGAGTGGCCTAACCCCTTAAATGCAATATTCCCTCTCGACGGATGAAAGCTGCGGTAAACTTTTTTCAAGATTCTCATTAACAACCTACAGCCCAACTCTTTAAAAAAATATTTTCACAACGATAAAAATGACGCAAAAGGAATTTTTTAAAATCATTGCATTCCAAAGACCCACCCTGTAACAGTGCAATATCTTTCGAATGGAAAATCCAATCTCCAAGGTCACGTGAAGGTCAGGCCTGAAATTTTGACTGAGAACTCCACGGTTCCGACTGGATATTCTTGTAGGTCAAGACGTTTTTCAAAATACTGAGAATATCCTTTCGTCGCGGACTTTTCGCATTCTTGCACGTGGTGCACTTTGGATGACAATAATGCCGAAGGTATCGTAGGCTTCGAGTCTCGCGACCCGAAATGTACTCGACGATAAGAATACTCATAATTAATATTTCATATTTGAAAAAAAAAAACTTGACGTGAGATTTGAGAATAGCCAACGACAAAACGTGCTGACAAAAAGAAACGTTCATTCCGAATTTCGATGAAAAAACACTTGCATTTTGTGAAAAGTTCTCGAGATAAATGGAGTTGAAGTTTGCATCGTTGGAATGCAACGAAAGTTCATTTCTCATTATTATCCAAAATCATGCTGATTTAGATCGCTAAATAAGTATCCTAAAAAATGTTTTCCTGATTTTCGTAGCTTAGAACTTCTGAAGGAAATTTGGAAAGTAGAAAAAAAACGTTGCTTTTCAACGATGCTTCAACGTCGTCGAGGTGAGGCTACAAGAATATGCGATAACAAATGTCTGTTCCATTGAAAATATTGACGATGACCTCCACGTGACATTGACACCATAAAGTCCATAAATTACGTCATTTTAAAATAGGGGAGGGGGGATAGAAACCAGCAAAAAATCGATGACGTAATATATGGACGGCCACTAAGCGATCAGAGGCCTTTTTCAGCCCAGAACGGTAATTCGAGAATTTCTTTTACACCGCGTACGCTTCGAGACACGAGTTTGCAAGACTCGAAACGGGCCACTCGGTACAAGGCGACGAGCGTAAGATTCACCAGTGGGCGTCCCGTGCGTGAGCAACCAGTTGGATAAAATTCGCGTGATTGGCGTACAATTTGAGTTTGCCGTTAACGTCGATCCACCGGACGTTGGCGGCGTCATCGCCCGCCTCCAGTCTCATCCTACCGACGGTGTCGCCGTTCTCGTCGTGAAAGTTCGTCGCGCACGTCTCCATCCAAGCGTTGTCGGTGTTTCTCGGATCGTCCACGTATCCCTTGTAAATGTCGTCGCCATTGGCGAAAAACTTTTCAATCGAAGCCTCGAGCTGGCGAGCGTCGTCGTCGTTCTTCTCCAACACGTTCATCGTCTCCTCCATGAATTCACGCTTCAAGGTGGCCGATATGTTCTCATCGGCGTCTACCATGCCTCCCGGTATCGCCCACTCGCCGCAATCGCGCCGCTGCACGCCGACGAATTGCAGTACGGGCTTCTCCGTTGCTCTGTCTATTTCCAGTGCTCCCGTGCCGTTGCGCTTCCAGCGAGTGACTATCGGATCGGCCGCGTGATTCGGCCCCCAACGTCCCAGGAGGCCTCGCCCGGTGATCCCCGTACGCCCGACCGGATTCTGCGGGTAGCCCATCTCGTCGATGGCGTACTCGCCCGTGAAACTCCGACGGTTCACCTTTTCTGTTGGATACGAAATTTCCTGAGTATCTGATGATTACTGCAGATTGCTGATTAGCAGTCAAGCGAAAATGAGACTGTTGCGACTTTCGCGTTGAAAAAAAAATGTCAGATTTATTCTATAATTTCGGTATTCCGGTTTTTGACGTCGCTGAATCCCAATCTGAAATGGGATTTTAATATTCAAGATGGCGGATCCAATATGACGAACGCCAATTCGAAAAATTGTTGGATTCCGGCGAAACTGAGTATCCTATGGTTTTTGAGGGTGCTGAATCCGAATTTGAAATTGGTTTTTCAAAATTCAAAATGGCGGATGAAAATTCGAGAAATAGTTTGATTCTCATGAAACTGAGTATCTTATGGTTTTCGAGGTCGCTAAATCCGAATTTGTAATCGGATTTTCAATATTCAAGATGGCGGATCCAATATGACGAACGCCAATTCGAAAAATTGTTGGATTCCGGCGAAACTGAGTACCTTGTGGTTTTTGAGGGCGTGAATCCGAATTGGAAATTGGTTTTTCAAAATTCAAAATGGCGGATGAAAATTCGAGAAATAGTTTAATTCTGATGAAACTAAGTATCTTATGGTTTTCGAGGTCGCTGAATCCGAATCTGAAATCGGATTTTCAATATTCAAGATGGCGGATCCAATATGGCGAACGCCAATTCGAAAAATTGTTTGATTCCGACGAAAGTGAGGACCTTGTGGTGTTTGAGGGCGCTGAATCCGAATTTGAAATCGATTTTTCAAAATTCAAAATGGCGGATGAAAATTCAAGAAATAGTTTGATTCTTACGAAACTAAGTATCTTGTGATTTTCAAGGTCGCTGAATCCGAATCTGAAATCGGATTTTCAATATTCAAGATGGCGGATCCAATATGGCGAACGCCAATTCGAAAAATTGTTTGATTCCGACGAAAGTGAGTACCTTGTGGTTTTTGAGGGCGCTGAATCCGAATTTGAAATCGGTTTTTCAAAATTCAAAATGGCGGATGAAAATTCGAGAAATAGTTTGATTCTGATGAAACTAAGTATCTTATGATTTTCGAGAGCGCTGAATCTGAATCTGAAATCGGATTTTCAATATTCAAGATGGCGGATCCTGTATGACGAACGCCAATTCGAAAAATTGTTCGATTCCGGCGAAACTGAGTACCTTGTGGTTTTTTAGGGCGCTGAATCCGAATTTGAAATCGATTTTCCAAAATTCAAAATGGCGGATGCAAATCCGAGAAATAGTTTGACTCTGACGAAACTACGTGTCTTGTGATTTTCATGGTCGCTGAATCCGAATCTGAAATCGGATTTTCGATATTCAAAATGGCGGATCCAATGGGCGGGAGAAAATTTCAGTTTTTATTTTAATTTGAGCCTAAATGCGAGACTATATCTAACATAATTTAAACAAAACATATAAACGTCAATATGTGGCGAGACATTTTTTATCGCACGTAGACTTCTGGGTCGCGAAAATAAAGACACAACACTCACACTTGAAGTAGACCGGCTTTATTTGGCTCGATACACGTATTTCCGAACGCTGTCAGCTGCAGATTAACTCAGAATACAATCAAAATCGAAATAAAAATAATACAAAATTGAAAAAACAAAAAAAAAGATTTTTGGAATTCCAAAAATACAACGATAAAATCAAAATCCGAAAAATACGAAAAAATAAAGTACAAATATGAATAGTAAAAACAAATTAAAAAAATACAAAAAGCACAAAAATGCAAAATACAATAAGCACAACAAATTTAAATAGGAAAATACAAAAAAAAAATACAAAATCGAAGTCAACAACCGCCACGTCCTCGATTCGTGACTCTGGGTTCGGCGGAGAGCGGGATATAAAACAAAAAAATATTATTTTTTCATCTTTTACTATGGATAATTTGTTGTGAATGGTTTGCGAAATTGTTATTCATCGTAATGTATCCGAGCTCCAGATACTTCGATTCAGGACTCAAATTTGAAATTCCCGACCACAAACATCTAAAGATACAATTTTTTGTCGAAATCCAACTACTTTTTCAATTTTATCCTGCCATATAGGATCCGTCATTTTGAATTTTAGAAATCCGATCCCTGATTCGGATTCACATTCATCCAATCTCTGATTCACATTCATCAAAATCAAACTATTTTTCGAATTTGCGTTCGCCATTATGAATTTTAGAAATTCGATTTCAGATTCGGATGTAGCGACCTCAAAAACGATTATTTACCAAATTACAATCAAATCGATGTAGTAGAAAGATGTTTTTTTTTTTCAAATGCCCACATATGTGTCATGACACAAAAGTAGCGCGACTTTCTTTGCCCATATGTGTGTCCCTGACAGTCAAGGGGTTAACGGGCTACGTCTACCTGGGTGAGTAAAAAATTGCATTTTCAAAATATATTTTAATTCTATAGTATCACCTTTTAGCTATATAGCCTGAAATTTTTATTGTAATATTCGTAAAATTCAATGAGCTTCCAACAGTTGGCAAATTTACAGGAGATACGATGAGAAACTTTCAAAGGTCGTTGCCAATCTCAATTTTTTTAAATCGTTCTTCTATTTTTAATAGTTATGTGAAAATGACGACTTTTTTCTTAGATTTTGTATGCTTAAGTTTGAAATTCGTCGCACGTTGTTGAAAAAAAAAAAAATTTCAAAAATCGCCGATCATCAATGACTCGCATTTATTGTTAATGTGAATAATCCGTTTGGTTTTTAGTTTTCGGATGGACCGTTTAGGCTGGAGAGTGTCCAGCCTCTCAAACTTTTTGTACGGAAAATGTATCATTACGGAATGCTTCAATGAGAATTATGCAGGTGACGGTGGCGATTAGCCAGCAATAGGAGCAACTTCGAACTAAGATAGCGACGCTACGGTTTCGGAGGCCCTGATTTATCTGTCCAGCTGAGTCATGTGAGAACCTCAAGAAATACAGCGAAAAACCATGAAATTCGTGCAACGATAAAACGCTACTGTAACATTTTCTATCGGAGATTTCTCAGTGATGAGTAATATTCAGGGCCAAAGAAAAAGTCATCAAGCTCTGCGCGAATTCTACAGATCTGGCGATCGTTAATTGTAGTATATTAAGATTCAATAGTCTCAATTTTTTTATTAAGAAACGTAGCTACCAAACACTATTCTGAAACAAGAAATCCATCAATTTTTTGTCAATTGTATACACTCGTAACGATCGCAATTCTACTGTATTTAGACATGGAGACGTAACGATCGTATGCTTTTTACAATAACGATCATACAACGTTTTTCTTATGCAACTTTGCAAATTGATGCGACGCTACAAAATTGGGACATCTGATTTAACCGTCACGCCAAGACGCGTCAGAGCGACAGAAAACACAGCGGAAATGTGAAACACCGTGAAATTCGTGCGATAATAAATCATTCGCAAATTTATAGACGATCGTGAAATGCAACTAATTTGCCATGTTCAAGGCGAAGTGGATGCTGTACCGCCTGACACACGAGTGCGAGAGAGATAGCTGAAATTTTCGAACGCACGTTTCTCGGAGATGCAAAATATTCAGGGCCAAAGAAACTCATCAAGCTCTGCGTCCGTGAATTCTACAGAGCCTGATGCTTCGTTTTTCCTAAAAAAAACTTAACCATGCGAGAAAACTGTTCGAAAGTTTGTGAGGTTACGTCGATCTTGTACACAGCCTCAAATACATTTTGCAGGTTATGTTCACGCGTCAAATTTTTCGCCGATCAATGAGAGTCGAAATTGCTTCTGTCTCGATATTGAACAGACAGCAAAGCGCAGAATCGATATTTCGCTCACGTAAAATTACACGCGTTCGTGTTACGATTTTTGTCTCATTGAAGTAGCCAGTCGATCATAGCGTAACTCTCGACCACCGCGCATGAATCTCGCAACGTAAATAAGTCACTGCGGTTTTTCGCCCAAACGGCTCCGTTATTTCGCGCCGAATATTTCGCCGGATTTGAAAGAAAACAATTTTTAGTAAACTTCGCAGCACACGAGGAGCTTCGAATAATTCTCACCGTCGAGGCAATTCCATCGAGGCGCAAAGTCCTCGTCTTTCATATCGGGATCGGCCCAACTTTTGCCTCGTATGACGTCCGCGGTGTATTGGACGGGCTCGTATCCGGCGAACTCCACGTCCCACGGGATCTTATCAACAGGTACCGTGAACCTCGTTACCCCGCTCGACGGATATACACCGCTGATGCACTTTTGATGCAACATTTTCACGAGCCTCGTTCGCATTCGCGCTTTTCGCAGAAAACACGCCACGAATTCGCCTGACAGCTCGGTAATGTTGTCCCCTCCCCCGGACAGCAATTTTATTGTAATTAGCAAATTGTGTAACGCAAAGGGGGGGGGAACAAAAAAGAAGAAACACGATCGGAGCTTATTTTTTGCACGCGATAACCTTGATACTCGCTGGTTGCGAGTGCGTCTCGACTGTTGTCATACATATACGTGTGGGAGAGAGCGAAATAATGAGAGTGGGAGTCCGGAGGAGGGGGAAATGTGCATAAAATGTTTAACTGCAAGCACGCGCTCGAGAAGGAAGCTCGGGAATATCGTCATGCCGGTGCTCGCCAACAAATGCGGATGCATTACCAATACAAGCCCTGTGACTCGGCTCGCTGCAGCGGAAATTTTGCTCGTATGCATGTCGCGAATGCATTTTAGCCTCGCATGAGATCGGGGGTTATTCTTAGGTTATAAAAAAGAAATCTTTTATGCATTTGAATACTCACGTTTTTTATATACTCTTACAAAAGAATTTTTCCTACTGTTAAATAATTTTTTTATGTCGTTGAATAAGAATTCTTTATATTGCTGCAAAAGAGTTTGTTATATTGTGGAAAAAGAGCTTATAAAATGCAAAAAAAGTTATTTGATAATAAATTCACGTTTTCATATTTTTAATCAATTCACGTTTTTTATATTGTTAAAAAAATCACGCTCTATAACATTGTTGAAAAAAAATCCATTTTTCATATTGTTAACAAATTTGTTATATATATTGTTAGGAACATCACGTTTTTATATCGTCAAAAAATGCACGTTTTTTGTATTAAATAAGATTCGCGTTTTTTGTTATTAAAAAAATCACGTTTTTTGTATTATTGAAAAATTCACATTTTTTTTGTTAACAATTCATGTTAGTGAAAATGTAAAAAATGAACGTTTTTAATATTGTTAAAAAAATGAACGCTTTTTACATTTAAAAAATTCACGTGTTGTATATTTTTTTTTAAATGCACGTTTTTTGTATTTTTTTTAGTTGCCTTTTTTAATATTATTAACAAATTCGGGTTTTTCATATTGAAGAATCCACGTTCTCTAAATTGTTAAAAAATCAGGCTTTTCATCGTTAAGAAAATCACATTTTTATTGTTAAAACATCACGTCTGTTATATTCTTTTGAAAAATCATGTTTTTTATATTGTTGAAAAAATCACGTTTTTTATATTCTTAAAAAAGCATGTTTTTTTATATTCTCAAAAAAATCACTTTTTTATCGTTGAAAAACTCACGTTTTATTATATTGTTGAAGAATTGACGTTTTTCATATTGTAAAAAAGTCTTGCATATATTTTTATAAATACTCATAATCAGCCAACAAAAGATAAAACATTGCGTCAGATGATGATTAAAGGTAATGAAACTGTTTTGCATTGAGCATCGGCTGGGGGGGGGGGGGGGGCGGGACTTCGTCAATTACTGAAGTATGGCGATAGGGTACGGGAGTCCAAACTTTATAGGCGACGTGGTAGAATGGCGCGAAAAATTCAGGTACGAAATTGCACCGGTAGGGTCGCTCCTATCATGACGTGCCTAGCAATATAGTAATAGCCAAAGCACGAAGTGAAAAGCGAACTGATTCTTAAAAAAGTAAATATTAAGGTGTAAGTCATATATCAAAATACATCCGCCCGATTGACTTTAAATTTTGACAGAGCATCATTTATAACATTTTCTATCGTATGATCGGATGATTTTTTTATACCTTTATCCACTAGTCAATAACAAATGATTGAAGTTGTGTTTTTTCTTGTGGAAAATCGAACTTTTTCTCTACATCTTGCCAATTTCGTAGTTATTCAAAGTTTCAAAAAAGTATTCGGTCACACGAAAGTTTCATTATTATACTGAAAGATTTCTTTATTTTTTGTTTCGTATAAGCTTAGTTGCCAGATGCGCATACACCGATAGAGGCCGTGCACCAACGACGCCATTTTATTTAAATAATAACTTTAATATTTATCGATATTGTTCAATTGAAAAAAAAAACGTAAGCTTGCCAAGACTATGTATCAATTGACGGTACATTACCGACTTCGTCATTCCAAGACTCTCGTCGCAAAAAAAAATTGAAAAACGACCGGTTTTTTGGGCCTCAATCTTATGCAGATGAGTTGAAAGTAAGATCGCATATTCTCCGCTTCTACTTGATATGTACCCGCCGGAATAAAGGGGCAGGAAATTCGCTCAGACACAAAAATTCGAAAACGGATTTCTTCTCACTCTTCCGACGAAAAATGAATACCCCGACACTACATTTCCACAATCTCCCGTTCTTTTCGCCGATAAGCTAGATCTCTAGGCAGCGATATTGTGCGTACGTATTTATTTCGATACTGCCAAAACGCACCGGAAACACGTGCGTCCCAGCAATTATAAAACCCGTAACCTTTTGTGAATTAACCATATATAGACAATTTTTCAGCTGCTTCTTCGTCCAGCCGTTCAAAGCTGCCAAACGTCAATTGAGCGGAGTCCCGTGTTAAGGTCAGTCGTACTTGATCACCGAGTGAACAGGTGCCCCGACCTTGTCTCGTCCCTTCAAGGACGACAGTTCAATAACGACGAGGCATTCAACGACCACCGCTCCGCTTTTTTCCAGCAGCTTGATCGCCGCGCCCATAGAACCTGCCGAGTAAAATCGTTAAGCGGAAGTTAGTAATTGAAAGCGCCGCTAGTGGCGCGCCGTTCGATTTTTGGTACAGAAAAGCGATACCGACCGCCGGTGGCTAGCAGGTCGTCGACTATCAACACCCGGGTACCCTCGCTGATATTTTCGTCTTGGATTTCGAAGGTCGCCTGTCAACGGAAGTTGAAAGAGGGTTGCTCTTCAAGTACATAGCGAACGGATATATTTTTCAATTTTTTTTCAAATATTTCAAATATTTTATCAAAAATAAAAAAAAAAGCTTTTATTTAATATACTAAAAAACAGAAAACATTTGCTTGCGTTGAATCATGCATTGGCACCTTTGAGATGCACGTTTGCAAAATTTCAGAGCTCCAAGTAGTTGGAAAGTGAGTGAAATATCAATTTTTCGTTTTGCATCTCACAGAAAGTCAAGTTAATCAAAGCTTGCAAAAATGAGGTTACCTCTCCGTATTCCAGCGTATAACTCTCGCTTACAACTCGCCCTGGCAATTTGCCGCTCTTTCTGATGGGCAAAAAAGGCTTGCCGAGTTCCACGGCGATGAGGGGCCCGATGAGGAAACCCCGCGAGTCTAGTCCGACTATAAGGTCGATTTGGAGGAACAGCGCATGTTCCACCAACAAATCCCGCAGGGCTCGCATGGCGGTGACATTTTGAAAGACGCTGAATATGTCACTGTGAAGGGGTGAGAAAATGGTGCAGGGGGAATGAGGCGGGAGTGTATGATAGCGGCGTTTTATTGTACCGCAATGCATACGCCTATATATTGACGTAGCCAGCTTCTTTTGTGGGGAGGCTTAGGAGCCTGTCAAAAAACTGGTTTTGTTGACAATCCACTTTTTTATAAAAAATTCACATAGCAGTCGATAATCACGTAACACGGTCAAAATATGAAACTGGCTTTAACCAGGCGTTCGCGTTAACGTTAAGGAGTTGGGCTACTGTGAAAATTTCGTGAAGAGGAAGGTCCAACATATGTTGCTGAAAGTGCAGATTGAAGGTGAACTTATTATTACAACGATAGAACTGCTAGTAAAACTCTAACGGGCTACAGTTACCTAGATGGGTCAAAAAATTGCACCAAACATTAGGAGATGGAAAATAGATTAATGTATGTAATTTTACGTGCGGTTAGATGGATTTACGTTTACGCTACGGGTGATGTAGTTTTTTTTGGCCAACAAATAGTCTCGTGACAAATATAAATAGGCATAATTAAAAATAACTAAAAATTCCATCACAAGTCTTATAAAACGTTCACTGGCACAGTTTTTTTTCATAACAATAATCCATACCGTTTTAGTTTTTCAAGTTGTTTTCAGGTAGTAACACAAAAGTTATTCTTTTTCACGTAATAAGAACATACAAATGCATAAATTTTCCCTGTTACTATACAATATATTTCATGAAAAATTATCATCTACAGAATAAAGATATAGTAGTAGTTTTATTTCATCTGTACAGCTTTCGCTTTTTTACGAAACCCTCTTGCTTTCTATCCTTATCTCGAACCTATAAGCTAATCAATTAAAATTAAAGTTAAAAATTAGAATTAGAATTTCAATATTTGACCCTAAGCACCGTACGCCGCTTTGTGCTTTTTATTCCTCCACCTCATGCTCGTCCTCGGTTCTCGCCGTTTTTAATTTCGCGAACGCCCTTAAGACGGAATGACACCTTATCACGGTCGGTATGGTAGAACAATTATAGATTCCCAAAAATCTCTGAAACGGTTCTTCAGATCCCGTCGAAACTTTGCCAACCGACGTCAAATATATAGACGAATAGCTGTCTGCCCTTCAAGTTTTCTGAATTTGAGAAAAAAAAACTAAATTGGCTTATGATAAGCCAATCTACATTTTTCTCCTCAAATTCAGAAAATTTGAGGGGCTGACAGCTATTCGTCTATCTATTTGACGTCGTTTGGCAAAGTTTCGACGGGATCTGAAGAGCCGTTTCAGAGATTTTTAGGAATCTATAATTGTTCTACCATACCGACCGCAATGAGGTGTCATTCCCTCTTAAGTACTCGCAGATTACCGGCACCGGTTCTCTTTTTAGCGTGTCTTTCGTCCAACGCTCTAACTCCTCGCCTTCGCTCCCTCCTCTCCAGGTATCTACTGCCCTCCACCCATGTTTCCTTTATCTCCTCTCTCGCTATCTCGCACGTCCATATATGCTCCAGGCCCTCATGCTCCTCCCGGCATATTACGCAGGTCCAGCTACTGGAACCTTTTTTTCCAACTTTCCCCACATTTCGCACCTCAGCTTGCTAATCGTTTCTTCGATTCCCCCGCTAGCCCTTTTTTATCCCAATATTTCTCTCTCTCGCATCCCACCTTTATTTCAGTGTACCAGGTGCAGAAGGACGATTTGCACGCCTTGACCCAGTCTCCTTGCATGTCTTGTTCCGTTTTCCTGTCTACCCCCTCGATCAAGCAACTCTCGATCCTCTCTCAGCTTCCTGCATTTGATCACACCAAATTGACCACTCTTTCGTCTCCTACGTCTCCCATCGCCTTCTTGAGTTCTTTCCTCCATCTTGATGGGTGTCCGTTCAGAATATTTCTGCTTTCCTCTCTCAAACATACGTTCGGCCATCTCCCGACTTCCATTTTCAGGATTTCAGTTATATAACTCCCTGCCCTTCTCCTTGCTTCGACCTCTACACTCCTCCTGCCTGCTTCAAGCTTCCACAGGTAACTTGGCGTGTTCCTTGCTACCCCGAGGGCTATTTTTACCAGTTTTCCTTGTAGCTTCTCTATTTCCTCCCTTCTTTTTCAGTCCCAGACTTCCACCCCGTACAGTGCTCCCGCCTTGGCCAGCGAGTTGAAGAGCTGTAACCGCTCCTTCAAGCCCTCTGCCTTCGCCCTCTTCATTACCTCTCATATCGCATTTACCGCTTTTTGTGCTCCTGCCACCAGCTTCTCCAGATGCCCCCCCCCCGTGTTTTGCGTTCAGAATCACCCAGGTATTTGAACTCATTGACCACCTCTATCTTTCCTCCTCTATAACTCCAATCCTCTGCTCTCTTTCTACCGCCCCCATTTCTAAATACCATGAGTTTTGTTTTTTTTTCACATTCACATCCATCTTCGCTTCTTTTACGTATTTTTCCAGCAATTCTATTGTCCTTCTCAGCCCTTCCGCGTCCTCACAGAATAAAGATATACCTCGTATGCAATTATTTAGGTGCATTGAAGAAAAAGACCGCTCCAACCCCTTTAAATTTTGTTTACGTTTGCTTGAGTGAAACTTGAATGAAATTGATTCTTGGAATTTTATTATTTTTGGTCGATTTTTTTCCTCTTGTCCCCTCCTGGCTACGCCAATTCACGGCACTGAGTATAGTAACACTGGAATGCTCGGCGTGAGATGAAAAACTTGGCTATCTCTGGCCTTCCCGAGCGAACGTACATTCATTGGTGCGACGAAAAGACAAAGTTGAGTATCTCCATCACTTTTTCACCGCTGACGAAAGCATTTCTATCCTTCGTCAGACATTGCGTACGATTGTCTCTTGTATCGTCGCGTTTAAAAGACTATTCCCGCTCGTTTATTTCTCATTCTTTTCCATTGCACTGAAAATTGCATCGAAGTCTGACTGGATTCGAAGTGCTCGCGTTTTTCATTCAAACCGCAGATTGATTTTCCTTTGAAATACGTAATCCGTATCAGTCTACGGTCATACAGGTCTAAAAACTCCAGCGTTTTTGAGTGGTAGGAAGGGTCACCGTTCGTGAGGCAAAAACTTAGTTCCTCATCTATCCACCGGAGGCACTGTCACGTAGGGGTCTTGCAGATATAGATATACAGCAATAGATAACCGCCACAAACGATACTAGATAGTGTCCAGTGTTTAAAGTTCCGCAGAACGAAGAATTGCGTCGAAAATGGGAAAACGGCAAAAACAATTCGTTGTAAAAACAAACTTGCTAAAATCACGAAACAATGAAAACGGTGCCTTTTGGACATTCACAATGCGTTCATTTTGTTTTTTTAAATTCCTCTTTTATTATATTCATTTCCAGGTTGTCATTAACATTATAGAGAAAGCAAACATAAAAATAAAAGTTATACGAACAAACAAGGAATGCAATCTACTGAGGAAAAACAGATCAATTATAAAGAAAAATATCCCATATTCTCCAATGCCCAAAGACCAAATTGAAAAATAACCGATCGAACATACGAAAAATGCAGTCTACTGAAATAATAATTGTCATTTTCACCATAGGATCAGTACTTTAAAAGACTGAATCATCTTTCATTCATATCGCTTGTAAAAATATTGTTTAGTTGAAATAATCTGGTGAATCGTTTCCGGTTTCCACTAGCTAAGAATAAAAAAATATTGTTATAAGGTGATAGCTTATAATTAACCGTCAATCCATGAACCGGGGTCGTTTGCGTCCGGGCGAAAATTTTTTTTCGAAATTTCTCGATCGTCGGCGATGTTAGTGCCCCTGGACGGGAACGAAAAAAAAAGTATAGGCAGGTAGGTTCGTGAGCGCTCAAGGTCAGGTCTGGCAGTCAGTTACTCTCGAACTCGCGTGCGAGACAAATCGGAGCAGGATGAAAACGACCCCTGTCCACGAATAACGTAAGTAAAATTGGGGGTTTCCGAAATTTTTTGTTTGTTCATATTTTGATGTTTAGAACTGTAAACAATCAAGGCAACGTAAATATTTCAGTTTAAAAAAAATTATAGCGTTCAGAAGGGCCGAGGAGATTTATTACTTATGGTCTAATAACATAAATAAAATAAGAAAAAAAAATATCTTGGACATTGAGTATTTTTCCCTCGTTTTAACCTCCCAGAAATATGCCTATGTTCCCGGTGCAAAATAGGGTATCTGGTTTATTCCTACGATACTGTAACATTTTTTTTCCTTAAAGAACAACATTTTTAATTTGAATAACCATTTATTAAACTTATTCCCATAATTTTTACGCCCGCTGCATTTAAAAAAAAAACATTTTTCGCGTGCATTGCTTTGCATTTGTTGAAAAAAAATTATTAAAAATTAAAAAAAAAATGTTCTCTGTTTTCGCTTCAAAAAGAAAGCGAAAAAATCGCTATTAAAATTTTTTTAAAAATCATTAACCATGATTTTTTCAGATTTTTTTGACAAAAATTGTAAGTGTGACAGCGCCCAGCCGAAAACGACCCCGGTTCACGGAATTAGGGTGCCGAAAAAACCTTTACGGATTGAGGGTTAAAGTGATGCTCGAAAGTCCGTATTTTATTGAATTTTGGTGAAAATTGTAGCTAAATTTTGATGAATAAATTGCAAAAAAATATCTATAAGTCACGTGACAAAGAACACCAATCAGAGCGCATGGCGTCAGACTTTGCAAAACACGAACGAGTCGACGCTCTAAGCATACTGCTTATAATAGGCTGTTACGATGTACTTTGTCTTAAAATACAATTTGAGATTTTTCGATTGGTTTTGAATTTTACTCGAACTGCAACAATGGAGACTGGATTCGTGCAGGCAAATAGTTCGAATTTGCTTAGGATTGACTGCATAATGGTTGCCAATTTCTTTACGAAAAACAGCTATTTCTGCTCTGCAGAATTCAGAAACGTGAAGTCTTCCATGTAAGTATACCCTAAAGAATTGTTATTTGCGCAACAAATAACGTATATAGCATTTATAATATTACAAATTCTGTAATAATGTGAATAAATTTTTGAGGTTATGTTCCGTTTTACAACTTGTTTTGTTTTATATAACTACAGGTCTTCCAGACAGTCATACGCCGATGAATAGTTTAGAATTCACCCTTCAACTTATTAATTCTGAAATACCTGTTATCGTGTTTGTTTAGAGATCTGTATTTTACAGAGTATGACGTGACGCGCCGTCAAATGACACGTCTGGGCGTTTTGGCGCGTATTTTTAAACGGACGAATTAAAATGTGATTTTAAAAAAAATTACTGCATGCAAATACATGAAATGAACGATATTATGTATATGTGAACAATTTAAAACACTTTCCAAAAAATAGGCAACATCCCTATTGCACAGCTGTTCGGACCTGCGTTTGATTGGTTCACCCCTAAGTAGCAGCGCCTTAGGTGGCAGAAGCGAGAACTACCACTCTGCCTTATTATCCGAGTCACTTCGAACTCTAAAAGTTTCCAACCCTGTATGTAAGACCGTGGTCAACGGTTTGAATCTTCTTTTTTTAGGTTAACTCGCGCCGACGGAGAAAACATTTCGACACCGAATGTACGAGGATGGTGGGGACGCCTTCGAGCGAACTGGCTACTACCTTTCATCGCTGGTGCAACCTCCAGTGTTACTATATCTCAGCGCTCGAGACTCATAATCAGATCGAATCAGCTGATATCACGTGCGCAGCTGATGACCTACGGATATGATCTTTTACTTTTTATAATAAAACTTCAATTTTGTGTGTTTTTGAATAAATGAAAAATCATTTGGTGCTCTAATTTATTCACGAATTCAATACGAACCGAAACAATATTCCTTCTTTGGGAAAATTGGGATACGTCCGCACGGCTTCTTTGACAATTTGCAGTTTCGTGTTTTTCTCCATTTTTTTTTGCGTTCTTTTCGAGCCACGATGGAAGCTGCCGGGGAGCAAGAGAAGAGTTGGAGATAAATGTAGACAACGCGTTGAAAAATGTATATCGGGCCTTCGGATCGACAGTCCAAAATGGCGTGCGTTAAGAGCTTGGAATAAATTGCTTTTACGAATATATCAATCGCGCGACTGCGATGTGTTGGTCCTTTTGGATCGCTGGTTGGAAGCACGTGTGAGCCAGGCCCGGCATTCACGCGGGACCGCGGGGCGCAAACTATACGATGAGCATGAACTATAAGGAATTGTACAGAAGTTGGATAGAGGGGAAACTCGACTGAACGTTGCGATTTAGTGTGAAGGTAATCCTATCGCCAAGCTTTAATCGACAGGATTTTAATTTTTTTTTGAGCTTCACCAAATATATTAATCATCGTCTCTGTAAAATTTCAGGGTCGGTTATCGACCTAATTGGAGAGAAAAAAAAACATTAAAATTACGTATTTTTGTGAATTCCGAGACGACATACAAAAACCCAATTTCCGGTCGCTACAAAAGTGTATATAATAGTGGGAATCCGTCAGATTCTTAAAAGTAATCAGATTTACATACTTAACACTTGTGACAAGCAAATGCTCTCAGAAAAATTACGCTTATTGACGTAATTTTGATGTAATATCAAGTTTAAATTGAACTTCCGGTATTGGATTTATTACCACTTGCTAAGATAAAGAAGCGTGACAGCAAGGCAACAGCTGACTGTCGTCCTAACCTCATCTCACTCATTCGAATTTCTCTACATATTTCATTTTTAAGGGGTAAGGCCCTTTGGGGTAACGGCCCAAAAAAAAAAAAGGTTTTTTCACTAATTTTTTGCTCCCGAAATTGAAGGTATTTGAAAAAAAAACTTTTAATGGTGTTATCGGGCATATATTAAACTTTATTATAAAATTTTTTTACAGTAAAAAAAAACAAAATGGCGGTTCCACAGCTATCTTCCCGGGACATGTTTTGCTTCCAGGGCTCCGCGGCACGCAGCACCACTGGTGCACTTTTGAATCTAGAACAAAAAAAAAACCATTAATCTAGAGGGCTATAGCTAGAGAATGTCGATCGGATTTTAAAAAGTATCAATTTTTGTGGATTTGGCGTGCGTTTGAAAAAAAAATTGATTTTTGACGAAAAAAACGGCAAGTTTTTTGTTAATAAAAAATCAATAAATAAAGTTCTTGAAAATTCCGATCGACATTCTCAAGATAATGTAAATGTTCACATCTGGTTAAAATTTCAAGTAAAAAAAATGAAAATTGTTCGAGTTATGCTGCGTGCCATTTTGAAAAACCATGTTTCGAGAAAAACGCGTCTAAAGTTTTGCGAATAGTTTTTTATTGGAAAAAATTTAAAAAAGAAGTTCTTATTTTAAGGGGTCTTCTTATTCTAGAGGGTTTAAACTATTTTTTAAGCCAATAAAAAAAAATCGATTTTTCAAAAAATTTACAGTGGCCTAAGGGGCCACCCTTAAGTGGATTAAGGGGTAACCCTTAATCGATATATTTCGCCGACACAAATTTTCCACGCTTTTTACCAGTCGTGGTCCGAATACAATGCTTTATATTTCCCGCACCTGACATTGTTTTGACAGATCGACGTTGAAAAGCATGGAAGTTAAACTTGCCTGGTTGAGTAAAAAGAGACGGAGATAGAACCAATGTTGTCAAATATCAAACGTAGAAATACTGCGCGAACCGTTGCAATAACTATTCTTTCATTTTTCTAATTGTGAACATTCATTAAACAATTTACACATGGAACATTTTAGTTATTACACATGATTTTTTTGCATATGTTGAAAATATAAATTGAACAAGTCTCAAGTTGATCAGTGTGGCTAGTGTGAAGCGATAGGATTACCTTCATCGGGACAAAAGTTTGACGCGTAAACATAACCTGTAAAATGTATTTGAGGCTGTGTCAGCCCCTTGTCACCACCAGTCGTACATGGCTCGCGTAATGTCCGTCGTTTTTATTTTCAATCGCTGCCACGTGTGGCGCTAGTAGTCACCTGCTCGATAACTATATATGTGACGTATAACCTGTAAACCAGCCGAACCCACCAAACAATGTAGAAAATGTTTATTATAATCATTATTATATGATTTTTTTATTCGTTTAAAATGATGTAACTCCAAATGTATTTGTTTTTTTGGCAGTTAGAGACCGGGGAGCAAGTGTATGCGCGCGTGTCGGTTTCTCAACAAGCATGAACATTTCAAGAGATAAATCGATACATATAAATACGAGGAAAAATATATTTATTTCTCTTGAATAATTTTTTAATTAAAAAAATCAACATTTAATGTACATTTTAATAAAATGACCGGTTTTTTCTTTATAATACATAAATGAACCTTGAATATTTTTCACGTGGTAGAAAATTTCGATTTTTTTTTGCCGTTTCACTTTCTGTCAACACATTTTCTGACTGTAGCTGTTTTGTCTTGGTGCACGGAAATAGCGACGGGACACTTCCTTGTTTTAAGTGAGGGATTTTGTATTTCCCTTTAAATTTTTGTCATAATTCGAATGTAAGAGGAAAAAAATAAAAATTCGGGTTACGACAAAAAAAAATCGAACTCTCTATTCCAAGGACTTTTCCATCGGGACTTAGAAAGTGGCGTACCCAAATTATTTCGGTTTTCTGAAAATGCTTCTCGCAAACTGCTTTTTCACGTTTCACACAGCTGCTCTTTCGCCGCACAGCTATTTCCTACAAATTCTCACTTTGCGGGTTCTTGGGAATTGTGAAAAATTCACCTTTTCTGGGTTTGATTCGTACCCTGAGGCACAACCAGGGACAATGCATATCGGTATGATTTATCTCAAACCAATCGCCGCTCTTCGTCGTTTGATAATTATAACCTACACACAATACAGAAGATATGTCATGGTAAACAAAAAATACACTTCACAGATCGCGGATTGATTTTTTGACATTTAGAGTGTTCTGAAAATTGTAGTGTACTCACAAGCCATAAGTCACAACACAACCGTAAAACGCGTAAAGCTCCAAATACTCCGAAAATGTTATTATTATATCGAGCATGGATCACGCATGCGTAGAAGAAATCGAGCAGGTGACTACTGGCGCCACGAAGTGGACTGTAGCGCAAACATCCCGGACAACACGCGACTAATTTATTGCCACAGGAATAGTAAGTATCCAGTGTCAGGGGGCTGGGCTGTGTCCACGGTCTTACATGCAGGTCTTGCAACGAAGGTGGTGGGGGTGGTACGCTTAATGTCGGCAATAAGCTTTGGCTTATAGCCACAAGAGCGGCGCTGCGAACTTGTCATAGCGGCTAGACAAGTAAATAGACATAAATAAAAAAAGATAAAATCAACTTACCTCTGCGATAACTCGACCGCTTAAGTCATGTTTTACCCACTTTCTTAGAATGTATCGTTGGAAAAAATGTTTCTCACACACGAATTGCGAAGGCATGAGCTGAGAAATTCCTGGAATTGCAGTGATCCATTTTTGACGACGTTCGATATTCGACGGAACCCGAAACACCGAACGTTTTTCCTTTACTAACTGACGTCCAGTATGACACGTTGGAACCGCACATGGATTAGTCGTCATTATTATGTAAAAATCCGCACGATATCACCGTCATAAAAACATACGTGATTTTTTTAATAACGGTTATGTAAAACTTTATAGTAGCCGATTAAGTGAGGTTGTGTTGCCACATGCGTCTTCCGCTGTTTCGACTATGATTTGATTGAAGCGATGCGAGCGGCGGTCAAGGAAATTAACGAGCCGACAATAAGACGACCACCCCCACCACCAATATTTGATTCAGTTGCAAGCCCTGTACGTAAGACCGTGGCTGTGTCCAGCCCCCTGACACTAGGTACTATTCCTATGGCAATACATTACTCGCGTGTTGTCCGAGATGTTTGATTGCGCTACAGTCTACTTCGTGGCGCCAGTAGTCATCCGCTCGGTTTCTTTTATGCATGCGCGTTCCATGCTCGATGTAATAATAACATTTTCGGAGATTTGGAGTTTTACGCGTTTTACGGTTGTGTTGTGACTCGTGGCTTGTGAGTAAAATGTTCAGAATAATTTCCAATGTTAAAAAATCAATCCGCGGTCCGTGAAGTGTATTCTTGTTTACCATGACATACCTTCTGTATTGTGTGTAGGTTATAATTATCAAACAACGCTGAGCGGCAATAGATAATTTAAAAATTACTCAAGGGAAATAAATAGTTATTTCCTCATATTTATATGTATAGATTTATTTCTTTAAATTTTCGCATAAACTTACTTCCCGGTCTCTAACTGCCAAAAAACAAATACATCTCTAGTTACATAATTTTAAACGATTAAAATAATCATTATAATAATGATTATTATAAACATTTTCTCCATTATTTGGTGGGTTCGGCTGGTTCACAGGTTATAGGGCATATATATAGTTATCGACCAGGTGACTACTAGCGCCACACGCGGCAGCTATTGAAAATAAAAACGACGGACATTACGCGAGCCATGTATGACTGATGGTGACAGGGGGCTGGCTGTGTCCAAGATCGACATAATCTCACAAATTTTCGAACAGAATTTTCTCACAGATGGTTGCTTTGCTTAGGAAAAATGAGCTCAAGCTCTGTAGAATTCATGGGCGCACAGCTTCATGATTTTCTTTAGCCCAATCATTTTTCATCTCCGAGAAGCGTCTGTTCGGAAATTTCAGTTATCTCTCTCGCACTCGTCTGTCACGCGATGGAACTTCCATTTCGCCTCGAACATGCCGAATTTGTTGCTATCATTTCACGATCACCTATAAATTTGCGAATGATTTATTATGGCACGAATTCCACGGATTTTCGCTGTTTTTTTTTGTCGTTCTGACGCGGCATGGCGTGGCGGATAAATCCGATGTCCCGAATTCGCGGCGTCGCATCAATTAAAAAAGTTACATAAGAAAAACGTTGTATATTTGTTATTATAAAAAGCATACAATCGTTACATCTCGTTAGTATTAAATTGCCTCTGAGTCTATCGCTCGCAGTATCGAGCATGTATAAAACGATTTCTTCGTCCGAATAACATACGAAAAATCAACGTATTAAAAATAGTTATAAAACGGCGGTGCTTATACAGCTATTACACGATATGGAACATTTGCAATGTCTCCATGGCAAATATAGTCGAGTTGCGATCAATACAAGTGTATACAATTGACCAAAAATGGACGGAATTCTCGTTTCAAAATGTTTTCAGTCTTTGGTCGCTACGCTTAGTAGTAAAAAAGTGGATAAAAAAAACTGAGATTCTACTGAATTTTGATATATTATGATTAAGGATCGCCAGCAGAGACGTGGTAGCACGCCCAAAAAACCTTCGTTAAAGTATCCCTGATAAAAATATCCCGTAAAATAATCCATCGAAAAAATAACTCGTAAGGAAAATATCTCTTCGCCAAAAATATCCCACGTGGAAAATATTTTACAATATTTTCCTTCGCAATCTCTTTGTAATATTTTATCGTTAAGTTTGGGGTTGATAATATTTTGTCGAAAATATTTCATCGTAATTAAGGTTTAGATTCTTTTAGGGCTGATTCATAAGATTTATCCATAAGATGATCCAAAATATTTTATCATGATTAAAGTTTGGACGTGTTTGGGGTTGACAATATTTTTTCGATAATATTTCGTAGCAATTGAGGTTTGGGTTCGTTTGAGGTCAATAATATTTTATAATTGACGTTTGGGTATCTTTGGGGCTAATGATATTTTACCCAAAATATTCCGTCGTCATTAAGGGGAGGTACCTGAGTAAACGGCGAGAAAAACAGGTAAAATTCGGGAATTTTTATCCCAAAAACTAATATTTCCATTGGATCCGGTTTTTTTTTATTGGAAAATAAGTACGTTGAGGTGTGTTTAGGAATTTTTAAAAATAAATTTGTGGTCCGGAAGCGATTTAAACGCGATTATCTCGAAACATAGTTTTCAATGTCAGTGCCAGATATATTTCGAAATCGGCTCGTGAGATTTTGTCCAAATTTGGATACAACATTCCTCGATAGTTTTTCTCTCTCGCCACGTAGGATTTATTCGAAAATTTCATTTTTGACGAAATTGCGACCGTTTTAATTTAACATCCGTTTTTCGTTCGCAATTTCCGACGATTTTCGATTGCATACACATTGCTTAAAAAGCAATGGTTCGATCAAATGAAAAACTCCTACGTGGCGAACGAGAAAAACCCGAAGTTTACCTATTTTTCTCGCCGTTTACTCAGGCACCTCCCCTTAAGGTTTGGTTTACTTTGGGGTAAATGATTTTTTATCCATATTTTATCGCGACAAAGGTTTGGGTTTGGGGTTCGAGCAAAATAAACCCGCCTTATTAATTTGTCCGTGCGCTCGTAATTGTAAATTCGTGTTTTTCAGTGGAATATTTTAGTTCGTTCGATTTTCTCGGTATATTTATCCTCCGGGCTACTTTGAGGCGAATTATACTTGCTGGCGTGTAATTGTGTGTGACCGGCAGCGTATCCGCCAAAACTGAGTCACCGTTACTCCCCTCCCCGTCGCTGCCGCTTGCCATTGAAAAATATGCGCATTCCTACTTTCGTATTTGTCTCTTCGTCGGATCGATCGGTGCCGATCACGATATCGCCGATCAGTTCCGTCTACGCAGTTTCGGGCTTGTCCGATCACGGCCACAATTGCTCAATGTTAGGCGACTGCTCGATCGCGATTAATTTGTACACGCTGAGAACGCACAGCCAGCAGTAAATCTGGAAACGAAAAATGGCCGTCCAACGAAAATTCGAACAAAATGCCCGTGACGAAAGTTCCGTGCGAGATACTCACGTTGTACGACATCCAGAGCCAAATGCACAGACTCGAGATGACCATTTGGAGCTGAGACGCGAGCGTGAAAGAAGAGCGACGGATAGTTACGAGGATGATGAGAAAAAAATGTTTATCGGCGGTGGATTCGAGGATGAAAATGAATATCTCACGTATATGTAGTAGCCTCCGATGAGCCAGAGCCCAAACACCAGCTGGAAGAGGCACGCTACGAACCACAAAGACAGCCAGGGTATCAGCCAGCCGCGGATGTTCCTGTTGATACCGTCCACCATCAGCGCCGCACTTATGATCAGCAGCAGGAAGTACACTATGAAAAATGTTCCCACGCCTTGCATCGCTGCGGAGGGAACGAAGATAATTTTTTGAACCGCTCGACGGTAGCTTTAAAAACAAACGCTGCGCTTAGACTCACAGCTACGGACGTCCGATTCGAACAGCGGATTGTAGATTTGGGAAGACTCGCCGCCGTTCATGTCGTAGCACACGAAAGTGATCAGGACGACGCTGAGCGCCTGATAAAAAAGTTGTGTGGACGGTTATTAATTTTAAGGGATATTCCAGTAGTTTATTGTAGAGGGAAATTATTTGTTTATTTATTGAGGGGGTTTTATTTAGTTTGGAAGGGAAACCCCTTTCTTTAGACCCATAAGAGAGGGGATAGTGGTCCATTGCAAGATCATAGGTGTTACGCATTATGGACTAAAAAATCAAGTAAAGAACATCATTTTTTAAGATCGAATATATAAAAATGTTCTATATTAAAACAAAATTTTTAAATACTGAAGTTCATAAAATAATTTAAATACTTTAATGTGAAAAAAAAAATACACTGAAAGCAAATACAGAACCTTTCGTATGAACCGAATTTTTGACGCGGTGATAATAAATAACATGAATATAAACTCTTATTTACAATGATAGTCGTGTGGTTGCGTATGGACAAATCAAATGCAAATGTATAGAACTTTAATGTAAATTAGTTGTGAGTTTTTGAAATTTTCAACGTTTGGCACTGACGTAATTTTTTTGTATATAATGAACAATAATATAAATATTAAAATACACAAATGTATTTGTTTTTATACCTTCTGGTTTTTTTTCAGGTCAGTTTCATTTTTTGTAATTATTGCAAAAAGTAAATTCTGGAGAAATTCTCTCAGTTTTCACTGTTTACCATATGCGTAACAGCCATGAAGATTGCATCGCAATATTTTTTCTCAATATTTTGAGGACTGCCAGGCATAGAATTGGGCAATATAGTGCACATGAAAAATTGCACCCCGTGGTATTGTGTTCCAGTATTGAAGCAGGTTGGAAATGTTTGAATATTTTTGTAGGAAAGTTTGTGTTGACTGGATATTGCGCATTTACTAACTTCAGGGGTCTGCGTAAGATTGAAATTTCGAAAATACGTTCCTTTTTTGCATAGTTTTATATTTTAGAATCTTAAGTTTCATTTGCAGCTAAGGTTTTGTAATCTGGAAAAGTGACTGAGTTATGACGATTTTTGGGTAGCCTCGCCTACTCCGCTGTGGCAACCCACTCTGCGGTTAACCCTTTTTTGTTTATGAAATTGAAGTTTGAATCGTTGGAATGCAATGAAAATGAGTTTTTTTCACTTCTCATTTTTCTTTTGGCATATTTTGCGTAGAAAAAACGTTGAACCTTTTTTCCAAGGTGTCAGGGACATACAGCTGGTTAAATATTTTTTTTGAATTCCGATTTTTATAGTTTTCGAGGAACTCACAGAATATAACATTTCAAAAGTGTTTTCCAAGAATTTCCACTCGATCTGTTGAAATTTGAGGGAGTTATGGGTGTTTGTTGGTATATTCGGCGAACCAGCGAACTTTCAACGCATTTTCCCGAAATTACTTTAAATTTAGCTTTAAATTTTACAAGTTTCTTTGACACATTGAAAAGGCGTGCTTGAATGAAGGAAATATTTTTTCACGGCATAGCTTTTTTTTATCAACGAAAATAAAACGTTTTTTCAACAAACAACTATACTTTCACTTTGGACCGTATCAATTTTTCCAAACTTTATACTTTATGAAATCCTTCGTTCAAGCACTAGATCATTTCATTGAAAAACTAAATATGATCGACTTTTTAAATTTCGGATTACATGTTTCCAAGCAACAGTAGCCACTGCGTAGGACGTTTTTCGAACAGCAATTTGTACAATTCATTGTATCTACCACATTGTTAGATATTTTTCAATACAAAAATTGTAAAAAATATTCAAAACCATACTTTTTAGTTAAAAAAGATCGAAAAACCTGCACACGTTCTCCTAGAAAAAATTCGCGAATATTCCTTCTTTTTCTGGCGGCGAGGTAGGTGTAAGCCCCCAAAGATTTACAATCTACACACGCAAACAATAATTTTAACTGTTGTAAAAATGAGGAACTAAAAAAGACCTTTCATCGTATTCTGAAGATGCAACCTTGAACATAATTTTTCTTGCACCTTTATGGAATGCTGCAAGTCGTATCTCAAAAACTATTTGTCCGATTCACTTCAAATTCGAACGGAGCATAGCTTATAACATCTCTTCAAGTACGCACAAATGATTTTTTTATGTTTATCCTTTTGTTAAGGGCTTAGGCTACTGTGAAAGAAGACGAACGCTCGTTCGTCATTTTTCGTGAGGCAACTTAAATTGAAGAGGAAGGTCCAACAATATGGTACAGGGATCGCAGCTCGACGGTAAACTTATGATTACAACGATAGAACTGCTAGGAAAACTTTAAACGTGTTTTTCTCGAAACTATGTTCTTCAAAACGGTTTATACAATTCCCTGACATCTTAAGCACAGATTGACTCAAAATTTGACATACTTAATCAGCGTAATAGTAGTTTAATGTGGACCGACATTTTCCTTAAAATTTTTTCCCATTAATTGTTAACAATATTGATGTCATTTTTCCTCAAAGACCAAAAAAAAAAAGTCGAAAATTCTTTTTTGATTATCGAACACGATATGAGAAAAAGCTCAATTAAGTCTTAGCCAATATTTATTTCAAGAATTTTTTTTTACATCATCCGGGTGGCCAAAATCAAGTATTGTTGATAACTTTAATTATTAATTTCAATTGAAATTTGGTAAACAATGTACATACAAATATCTAAACAATTTTTAAATTCAAAATTTTTTTTTTTTAAATTACCCTGTTTTCCGGCTTCTCTCAGTACTTGAACCCCTTGATAACAAATCATTGAAGTTCTTTTTTTGTTTGTTGAAAATTGAACATTTTTTTCTACAGCTTGTAATTTTCAGAATTTCAAAAAACTATCCGGTCATCGGAAACTTTTATAATTATGCCAAAAATACCTTTTTTGTTTTTCATTTCAGATGAGCCTGCTTGCCAAACCTACCTGTACCGATTACCACCCATGCAGCAACAACAACGCTTGGTTTAAATAATAATATCTCCATTGTTTATCAACATTTCTTAATTAAAAAAAAAAACTTAAACTTGGCATGTCTATGTACAAATTGTATGTAAAACTCCGACCTCGTCATCCCGATAGTGCCATCGGAAAAAAATATTGAAAATCGACCTTATGCAGACCCATTAATGACCCGCCTTGAATCAATTGTCACAACCAACCACTGTGTAAAACGCGACCGCTTTGCTGCCAGTTTTCACGTTGTTCGTCCAGATGCACGGTGACCAGCAGGACTCCACGACCGTCATGTTTGCCTGCCGACGATACGAGACGAAGAAGAGTTTGAAAATTCCGCGTCAACAAGTTGTGTCAACAATACCGAACCTCAAAATTCTTTCAGCCAACGCGATGTTGCATCGTAGCGAAGAAGAATTACGAAAAACTCACCGCTCTGATGGATCTGTTCACTAAAGTGCACCAAATCAAGTAAATAAACGATATTTGCTGAATACGACGGTAAATAACTTTCGCCAATTAATAATCTCAAGCGTATGCAACGTTTGGTGGTATTCTGTGCGACTGGTACGACGACTGTGCCACGCCTTGCGAGGGTGGCGCTTGTACAGCGATCTAACGCCGTAAGACGCGACCGAGTAATTTACCGGTCATTTTACCGTATTTTACCGACCCGAGCGCGTATTCGTGACTTTTGTCTCCATTGTAACAATACAGTTGACACAGTTTCTACCAGACACTTCACCCACGGTCTTACATACAGGGGAGCTATCACGGTTCTTAGTTGGGTTAAAATAAGAAAAGTGAGCAGCTTAGCCTATTACGATTCTTTTTACCTAGTAGCGAGGTGATTCATATGAGCTTACTCGGCACCACGGTCTTGCATACGAGTCTGGAAACTCCGGTGTTTTTCAGTGGTGGAGGTAGGTCGCTTGAAGCATTGTTAAAATCATATATGTAATTATATGGTTAAAATCATATATGTAAGGTTAAAATGCGTAGTGGCCATTAGAGGCGCTGCGGTACTTTCTGCCCCATAGACGAGGGGCGGCGGTTGCGGGGGAGGGATCTCTACCTCAGTCTCACCCACGGACTGACATACCTATTTATTATAATGGCGAATTTATAATTTTGTTCGCGCTAGCTGCACTCTATACTCGGCAGTGTAAACGGAACTAGGGCAGTGTCTAGGGAGTGCAGTTTACTTCCTCGCGGGTAAGCAACTCTAGCGCGAATGCGATAGTGTACAGGAAACATGGCGGCGACCTAGTGGGCCACACCTTAACCTCAAACAACACATGAGATTACGGAGCACGGTCTTCGTGTTACGGAGTCTCATCTAACCGTTAAAGAGATATACCGTGTAACCTCAAGTTTGTTGATCTCGTAAATTGATTACAATGGACCGTGTTATTGAAATTATTAACTTGTACTTGTAATTGCGCTCAGAATGGATGTATTGATACCAGTTTTACATAGAATGGAGTGTTAGTGATACGATTGTAGAAATTCAAAACCTTCACAAATGCACACGTTGGTGTCAGTATCAACGACTAAGCCGCCTTCTGAATCTCGGAACAGCACTGCTGACCTAATTTTTTGTTCCTGTTCCATGTTAGCTTCTGTTTGCGTTGATAGTAGATTGGAACCTATTGTGATACTGCGAATTTATAATAAACACTTGTCAATTTTTTCATCACCTTGATCAATAGAAATTGATAATTATAATACTTTGTTATTTTGAACCTTTATTAATAATTGTTTTTCATAATAAATGAGAATTTGTTTGTGATTGCCTTATACATTTAAGGTCATGTCAATTTTTTAATCACCTTGATCGATAGAGATTGATAATTATAATAGTTTGTTATTTTGAACCTTCATTATTGATTGTTTTTTGTAATAAATGAGAATTTGTTTGTGATTACCTTAAATATTTTAGGTTATGTCGTACTCACCTCTGTATACACTCACTGACAGTTTCGCTGGTTATGGGGTTATTCTAGTAATATCACTGTTACACTTTTCGTGTACTTTTACACCTCGTCAAGATCGAGTGTAGAAAGTCTAGGGTTATTGGCACGAAAGTGTAGCTACACTCGTAACGCGAACAGCGGCGCGTGACGTCATTTCCGTTAAAACGAACACGAAAGTGTACACGCCCTAAAAAAGTGTAGAAAGTGTAGCTAGCGCGAAGAAACCTTATAGCACGCTTGAAACGAAATTCCCAGGTGCTGTAACTTTCCGCGAAATGAATATACGCGGCAAAAATTGCATTAATGGCCATCGAAACTTCAATCATCGAAATCCAAGCGAGCCCGACAAAAATAAAAGATTAAACTTAAACCTCAGGTTTGGCAAGTTTATCTTACGTTCGGTTCGTAGTCCCGATATTACGAGTTTAAATCCCCAAGCCGTCTTCTGGTGAATCCTTTCACGATGTTGGGAATGGGACATTATGATCCTTAGTACGTGTAATACAAGTTAACTCCCTGATATGTCTTTTAATCTTTTATTTGATTTTCTTCCTCGGATATAACAGATTAAAAATTGTAGGTAAGTACAAATAAAAAGAAAATTGATTTGATGAGGTATTAAATGTGACACTTGTACATCCGTTGAATTAGTTTTCGTAGCTTTTTGGCTAAACACCCGTAGGAATACAGACAAATTTCAATTGATGTTCTTAGTGTGATATTTGTAAAGATCGAATTCAAGTTCATTTTTGTATGTATCTCAGCCTCTAAAATGCACGTGAGTATAAATAAAAACACCGCTTCAATTTTATCCGTTTTTATTGCATAACATTTTCTCCCAATTGAAAAAAATATATATATAAACATGGAGTTTATTGGGCAACTTAAAAGTTTTATTGGTTTGGCACGACACACCACCCGATCATTTTGTTTAACAGTGTTCTAAAAATGCCCACGAGATTTTCTCTCAAATTTCTTAGGTTTTCAGGTTATGTTCCTAAAGCCGCGACGACAAATGTAAAGGTAACATTTCATGGGCAGTGAGCAGCAACAGCAGTTTGGTAAGTAACTAGAATTCAAAAGCACTTTCGGCGCAAGTTCCCACTGATCAAAGTCCATTCTTCCGAGCTGCAAGCAGTGGATCCGCAGCATACATCATATATATATGTCGTAATCTTCGCGCGACAAATTTTAAAAATGGAATCAATCGAATGTTTAAACCGGAGATCGTTCAATTTTAATATCGGAAATACTCGATAATAAAATCCATTCCGTTTTCGTAGATGGTGAATTGCTGCCATGCAATACTGTTTTTTGTTGTATTTTCATTTTTCTTTCACGTTACCTATAGACGCTGCAGCTGCCACTGCTGCAATCTCATTCCGTCGCAATAGCAAACTACAATTATTGTTGTAGTTCATTTTATTCACATAATCCATTTGCCACTGATAAAGCCTGTGATTATACGACATACTGAAAGGTTTACGAAAACGCTACGCATAGGTTACGATCGGTACGATTCAATTGTTACGCAAAATGGCTCGATGACTCGAATCCAACTAGCGTTCGTTATAAACTCTGTCCTTGTGCAAAATACACATCACAAGGTAACGCGTCTTTATAAAGAACCTCTGGTTTTCGAATCGCCAGGTTAAGTTTTTGGTGAAGCCTTTCCAGGGCTGTATTACGTGTCAGGATGGTAATACGCGTAACAATAGGTCTGTAGCCCAACGGTGTCTTTATCGACGGCGCAGTCTTTCCTCGATGTTAGAATCAGGACCAATATTGTGAGATGAGTTTCACGTGTATTTTGATACTTGCCGAAATGTTGATCAAAGGTCTCTTTCCTCGGGACCCCTGTTATAACAAACAGTCGACGTCTTTACAGAAGGAGGACGAACCTTGGTGAGTACGATGCGAAACGGGTGAAGAATCAGAGCTTGCCAGGATTTGGAACAAGGTGTCTTCAAGTTAACACAAAGGAGAAGATCACGAGTTAATTTGGTCAATGATTTAATTACACTTATATCAGTTCGTTACATCGATGTTATTTTTACTCGGATGCGGATAACACTCTTCCGGTTTATTAGCGCGATGGTTTAAACGTTACAACAAACGCGTTCACGTAATTTACGGAGTTTCTTAATGAAAACTTGCGCGTGTTATCCCGTGTACTGTACGGAGTATCGCTAGCGTAGCAGCTAAGATTAGAGGTCTTCAGGAGAGAACCTCTTCGTAACAGTGATTTCACGATTCTGACTTATAGGTCGTCAGTCCCGTGCTGCGCAGGGCCGATATTCGTCGGATAGAGATAGTGGGGCAAGGGTTTACGTGACTGCATTTCTGGAAATGCATCCGTGGGACCCATCGATAAGTATATATTCCCACGCGCTAGTCTGACTCAGTGTGCATTGTTTCAACGGTTTTGGACGACGGACTCACGCCGAAGGCGAAGCGTAATAAAATTTAATCTTATAAAATATTTATGTAAAAGTTGAGAGCTCGGGCGCATATGCAGGCCGAAAAATATCGATACTTAATCCTAGACAAAGATGCTTTGTGCGTTGGTCGCTCGGTCACGTACGCAAGCCATGAGACACAGCGAGTTATGTTAACGAAAAAATATATGAGCATATATTTTTACTTTGTATTTATATTTGTTCTTATTCTATGGATATGAGAATAAAGTATTTGCTCTAATTAAGGCAATTTATGCGGTTGGCTTAACACAATATACGTTGTGACAGGTGGTGGTTCGAGAGCGTCGCGCAACTCGCGTCGTGTCAATAGCGTTGTGAGTTGCGTGAGCAGTGACTTCACTGCAAATTCGACCCATTTCATGAGCAGCAGTTTAGCTTTTCACTAGGAAAACACTAAAATTACCGCTGCTGGTGCTGCTGCTGCTCACTGCCCATAAAATGTCAGCTTAAAGCTGTATAATAAAACGAGTTACTACGAAATAGTTAATTCCGAGATGGCAACATCTCGTCGCAAATATATTTTTTCAAAAATTATCAACTTAAACTATATACTGCACCGTAAAGTTATTATTATTCGATAATAATAAATAACCTGATGATTTTGCTTTTGCCATTCTTTAGTTTGTTTCTGTCATCCCCTCCCGACCGAGTTTAAAGAGGTGGCAATTGCGATCCGCATAATGTCCTGAATATATTACATAATCGCTGGATTTATCAATAATAAACAATAATTCCACCACTGTGTTATAAGAATTCCCCGGTATATTTAATATGATGCGAAACTTACCAGTATTTTTTTATTTGGACTACTGTATTGCAATCTGCCTTGTGCAATAACCCAAGTAGCAATTTTCAAAAAGTTGTCCAAAAGTCAGCTAAATGGGTACCAAATGTCCGCCCGGAAGTTATCTTAAAGTTAACAATCATCGCAAAAGATAACTGTTGGGCACATGATGACTTATAGGTAACTTCCAAGCGGACATTTGGTACCCATTTGGACAACTTCTGGACAACTATTTGGAAATTGCTACCTGGGAAGTCTTCGTGTTCTTTCATATAATCTAAAAATATTTTTTGTTTCCCTGTAGAGTTCATGTTGCGAGCTTATATTCTATTTTAACTTGCTGTTTATCCGGGTAAAGACATTATGTCGTCGTTGATGAACGCGTGCTTTTTTTTGGGCTGGGTTTGATTGGCGTGCTAGTATATCCGTTCGACGGCGTCGTGAAAATGTGAGATTACGTGCCGGAAGTTCCCAGTGATCTCACATTTTCACCCAACTGATTCGTCATAGAGTAACAAAATTCACACGAGACGAAACCACGGTCGACCGTGGATGAAAGTGCGAAACGTGAAAGTATTCGCCCAAGAAGAGTAATAGCTCTCTGTCTCTGTAGGCCTATTCTGTAACTCGCAACGGCAATTTTCCTTATCGTTAGCTAGCGATAGCCAATAAGAGGCTCCATTTCTTCTGTAATCGTGCATGCGATTGGCTGTCGCTAGCTAACGATAGCGAAAACTGTCTACCGAGTTACATGATATGCCTACTAGGCCTACGTTACAGAATAGGCCTAGGGCTGGCAATTTGTAGGGTAGGGAGTGACTCGGATAATTATGTTCGCTGCAGTTGACTTCAGAAATCTTATTGAAAAGTTTCGTGACCGCTATTTCTATTTCTAATATCATTATAATAATCGAAAACTCCCAAAAACATCACGTCTCATTTCTAAACACGTCTAATTGAAATATACGAATAGAACAAAACGTGGTTGCGAGTCTGTACGGATTAAAAAAATTCACCACCAAGGACCAGAGATAAAGAATAGTTTAATATAGGCAATTTTACGTGCGGTTAAATGGACAAGACGATCACGGTACGGGTGATGTAATTTTTTTGACTAGTTAGCACCGAGATAAACCATTTTTAACACCGGATTAACGGTAAAAACTTCATCTTGCCCATCGTAAACGAAATATATTCAATATTGAACCATCAAGGTTTGATGTAAGATTACGAATCTTGGCTGGCGAATGAGGATCATTGCTGCCAACCTCAATGTCCGCGAAGTTACCGCATTTTGGTAGCACTTAATAGCGATCACTGGTAATAATAAATAATCTCGTGACATAAATATGAATACGCATAATTATAAATTTCTCTAAATTTCATTCTGACTTGTATAATACGTTCACTGCTGCAATTTTTCCATAATAATCATCTATAATGTTATACTTTTTCAAGCTGATAGTAACACAAAAGTTTTTCTCATTTACGTAATAAAAATAGTAAAATGCATAATTTTGCCCTGTATTTGTATATTATGAAAAATTAGCATCTATAAAATAAGTCTATACCTCGTATGCATTCTTTTGAGATTCAAACCTCCAACCTCTTTAAGAAGCAAAACGCCTGAAAACGTTGTAACAATATTAACAACAATTGTGTCCATTTTTCGAAAAACCCGTTGCGACCCGGTAAGCACGCTTTTCTTCCCTAAACGTTGAGTGGTTTCACCCGTTTCTAGCGTAGTAGTATTTATTAAGACTTATTATTGTACAGAACAATAAGTTACTTTTATATCCGCAGAGTTCATGCTAGGAGTACTGCAAACAAAATCGGAAGGAAATTCGGCACGCTGCAGGGCAATATAGTAAAGAAAAATCCGGAAACTTTTGTGATCTTCATTATGCAATATAATTGTATTCATAGTTTCTACATGGTATCGGAATGTTCATCTTATTCAAAGAAGTAACATCATCATATTAATTCAAGTGTTAAAAACATAAAGCATCCCTCAAGCGTTCTATTCTCGGCCGGTGAAACGAGCGGTAAATAGATTGACTGGATTGTCGTGTACAGTACCGATTACAACTACAAATGGGTGGTTCGCGATGAAACGGCGAGGTTCACTGTCCCAACTGAAGGCAGTGGCCACTGAAACTAAAGAAAAAAACAACAAAAAGTGTAGACAATTTCATTATCGTTGTAATAACAAGAATCCATTCAATATTGATCCTAAGATTGGACTGAATCTAGTCTAACATTTGCAATTCTATTCTTATTCATAGACTTACAAGATAGACGGAGCGCTCTTACGAGCCGCTTGAAGCCAACACATTAGGGACATAATTATGTGCATGTATAACAATATCACATAGTAACAATTTCTAAATGGTTAAGAAATATGAACAAATGTATTAAAATAATCTTAGAACATTTCAAGAAAAGTCAAGTTTACTACGATACAATCACTGATTAGCAAAGATAATGAGTCGATTGTGGAAACTTCTTACTCATTGAACTGATTCCTGTAGAGAACGACTTTTGTCATGCAATCTTGATTTGTAATATTTAGTTAAAATAAACTATTTGAGAGAAACCGCTTAGCATCAATCACTTGTCTTAGTAGTACATTCTTCAGAGTAAGAATCTTATTTGCACTCCTCATTACGCTCTCAGCAGTTTGCTACCACTCCTATAGCATTCTTTTAACCACAATACTTACGTTACTTAATCATATAAACACAATACAGCACAAAAATACTATAAAAACGCAATCTGTGAACGGCGAAGGAAAATGCGCATTTAACAGGCGCAAGGCTGTTCCACTTCCACTGCTCCGTTGTCTCCCACCATGACGCCGATGAAAAGAATACTCCCGACATATCCCATCCTCTATATGTTAACTTCAGTGCTTCTTAAGGGAGCGCTTAGTCTATCTTATAAGTCTATGTTCTTTTATCGACATTGCAACGAGATACCGAAAGTCTCTTCTACTTTTCAGCCACTTTTGTTATTCCACAAGCGTAGCAATACACCACGATGCTTTGTATCTTATTTATAATTTTCTGAGCTTCATTTTACTTATATCATGTATCGTGTTTGGCGCCAGCATATTTGCAGACGGCAGCAAGAGGCTGTAGGCAGCACTGATAGGCGTCATGAGAACTACCACCCCAAGACGACTGGCATAACGTACTGTTGGCGCGGTATCACCTAGCCTCCGCTACCGATACATTCCCTCCACTTCTCTTTACTTTTAAATAGTCCGGCCAAAGATAATTTTATGATTAAGTAACGTTTAAAGGATGCAAAATGGAAACACAAATATATCATCGTAAAGTTATTTTAATATGCAAGCAAAATATGTAATTAAAAAATTGTTCGTCACGATTAACAATTATTTGTAGGAAAAATAACACGTTTTGCTGCTTTATAAGTGTCCAGCCGAATTTCAAGAAGATATAATTGTCTTCGCTTTGTTAACGTTATCAGTCGCGAAATCATGTAAACATTGAGAGCTCTGTTCCTTTTGCATTGTACGATCAGTAACACTCAGCCACGATGTTGAAACGCACGTCTTTAGATATACGCAAAGTGGTTATCAAGTTGCACAACGAAGGAAAAGTTTCGCGTGCAATAGCTAAAATTTTGTCGACTGGAAAATCGACTGTTAACGATATAATAAATAAATTCAAAAGTACAGGTACTCTAGAAGATAAATACTGTCCTGGGAGACCTACGAAGACAACTAATCGTGTCGATAAAGTGATCAAAAGAAAAGCTGTCGCAGACGCAAAAAAGAATGTTGCAATCATCGCACGTGAATTACGCGAAGAACATTTGGCTGACATTAACCAAAGTATTGTTTCACGTAGGCTGACAGAAGTGGGACTTTTTGGACGGGTTGGAGTTAAAAACCGCTCATCAGTAAAATAAATGAGAAAGCCAGATTAGAATTCGCGATAAAATGCCAGAGCTGAACTGTTGAAGATTGGAAAAAAGTGCTGTTCTCAGACGAAACTAAAATTAATTTGTTTGGAAATGATGGGAGAAGGTACGTTCCACGGCCAAAAGGAACTAGAAAAGATTCGCGATATCAAACAACAGCTGTGAAATACGGTGGAGGTAGCATTATGCTATGGGGTGCATTCTCTTGGAAAGGCGTCCGTCCAATCTTTAAAATTAAAGGCTCTATGAACTCTGCTATGTATAGAGATATTATATTGAAAGGAATGTTGCTTTATGCTCGTCAGAATATGCCACGACGGTGGATTTTTCGGCAAGATAATGATCCAAAACCTCGATCGCAGCTCCTTCAGCAGGTTTTTAGCAAGAAAAATATTCGAGTTTTAGAGTCGCCGAGTTAATCTCCGGACTTGAATCCCATAGAACATTTATGGCAAGAGTTAAAACTAAGAGTAGGAACTGAACATTGTGCCAATAAAGCTTCCTTGTGGGGAAAAGTTCAAGAAGAGTGGAAAAATATCTCTCAAGATTGAATCATGAAACTTATTGAATCGATGCCTCACCGATGTGCTACCGTGATAGCTTCGATGAGCATGGCTACCAAGTATTGATGAAAATCTTACATTTATGACCGTTTTCAATTTTTTATGTTTTCTTGAAAAAGCAAAAATTGTTATTTTGGTTATAAATAATTATGAATAGTTATACACAATTTTCCAATAACACGTTTCGATTGCATAATAAAAGAACTTTAGGATATGTTTGTGTTTCCATTTTGCATACTTTAAACGTGACTCCATCATAAAATTATCTTCGGCTGGACACTTTTGCATGCAAATGTAGATATTGAAACATGTCCAATTTCAGTGACGGGGCATTTAACCCTCAGCGGGCTAGATTCGTTCTATGTTCACTAAACGTCGCTGTCATCAGGCAAGGAGCAAAAACTCAAAAAGTACAGAATGAATCTCCATACCGAACATTTTTAAATTCGGTCTTCTCCCTGTACTCAAGTTCAATCCGGAGTTATTTCGCGCGTAAAATAACATCAGGTGAGTGACTTACGTGTTACTGCCGCGGGCTCGCTGCCGAGCTCGTCGATTTCTATAAAAGCCTTCTGCATCGAGTCCACATTGAGGTAGGAGTAGTCGACGAGTTCAGTCAGTTCAGTTTCTGCGAATAGGTTGTTCATACCCATCTGCGGCGACAAGTACACAGTACATAATGGCATTGTAAATAGTGGATCAGTCGAAATCAACGCGAGAGTATTTTCGACAGCCGGCGGGTATCGAAAGATTGTACCGATGGCATAGAGCCTTGCCGCAAGGTCAAACGGCAAAATCCTTAGCCCTTTGCAATTGAGAGGGCCAACTATGCCTCTAGAGGGCTACAACTGAAGGTAGTTCACGTGCGCTCGTTCAGTAAAATTTTTAGTTGGTCAAAAAACTGTGCTGTCTAATTATTCTTGTAGTATACTTATTAGCATGTCCCTTCTACGGTGTCGTAAAAATATGAGATCGCGAGCCGCAAGTTCCAAGTAATCCCATATTTTAATTCGACTAATCCGTAATAGTGACTAAATTCATGCGAGGGGAAAGTGCAAAACGTGGAAGTATTCACCTGAGAACCGTAGAAGGTCCTCAAGCATATCCGTGCGACAAGCAAACGCGATGTTAAGCTAAAACCTTATCCTCATATTAGGCCATATAAGAATTTTCGTTCGACATCCCTTAGGCCATATAAGAATTTTCGTTCGACATCCGGCACCCGATGTGACACTTGGGTATCGCGCAAGGGCGTCGCCAGCTAATGGGCTGGGGGGCGGGGGGGGGGGCAAGATGATGGAGGGAGGGTGGTGGAAATATGAATTTTAGACATTTTAGTCCACGGTCTTACATACAGGCCTAGGAACTCTAATGTTGGCAGCCACGATCAGTTGCATGACTTCAGATGCATGACAGTTAGCATGACAAATTTCGGTCCCAGCGCCGCTATTAGTTGTTGCTGCGGTTCCGAAACTCGGACATACATAACCTCAATACGGCGAGCAACGGAGTGAGCGGTTGAAAACGTGTGTCGCTGATAATTGTTGTTTTTTCTGCGTTGTGAACACAGTACGTTTTCGATAAATTGAAAGCATATTCTTTCAAAAAGATTATGTGGTGGCGTACGGCGCATAAAGCGGCAATATAAACAAATTTGAAAGGATTAATTCTGCTTACGTCGATATGAAAACAAATGCACGTACAAAAACAAAAAATATCGGAGAATTTTATGCATTTGTATTTTTTCTAAATTGCATAAAAAGCACGGACATGAGGGAAGGAAGAAAAAAATTGAGATAAATGGCTTTGAATCTACATCAACGCGAGTGAGTGAGTACGGAACCACTTCGTGAAAGTTCACATGCAATGTGACAGTTCTAAAATCGTATGTATATGCTTATACGCTCGCTTGGCTTTAGAAAGTTCGTTTGTTTGATTACGATTAGGATCATATATTTTTTTTATTGTTATAATCGAAACTGACAGGACTAACGCCATTTCCTGGCCCTTTTAACAGTGTTTCGAACTCATAATAAATATCCGTGTAAGGAACATGAAGGTGGAACAGAGATAGAGGGGTAGAAGCATGGCCGACTAGTGCTGTCTCTGTCTGAACCCCCCCCCCCCCCCCCCCGCGGCTGAGCCACAGCGGGAATTCTGATTGCAACGAACCTATTGGCGACTAGTGAACTACTAACTCTCTTCAATAAGCACCGAGGTTATGTTTCATATCGTCACATGGGAAATAATACGTAGCAAGCGCGGAAGGGTGGGAGCACGGAAGACCGTGGGTGGGTAACATACTCCGACAGCAGCGACGCATGTGGCGGCGAGCGGAAAGAAAAGAGAAGCTGTCATAGTGCCTCATGGCATAATTGAAATCTGTCTTCATTTCCAAACCTGTATATAAGATCGTGGATGGTGCCCTCTCTTTCACAACAATTTTGTGAGAAATACTTACATTCTGAAGGGGCCATCTGAGGCGGATTGTGCTTTGGATTTTGAACTTAGGCAGAGTGACGTAGAATTCGGACTCTACGTGGCGATGAGACAGCAGTTCCCTCATTGTTACTTGTTCGAATTTCGCTTCCAGATTGGCAAGGCCGTCTATTTTCCAGGGCAATATGATAAACATACTGATATCGTGGTTCGCATCTTCGCTCTGTGGGGACATAAAACATTTTTTTTTGCACCTCGTCACTCCCGGTATCTGCCATATTAATCGTTCGCATAAGAGCAACGAAGGTTTTTTTGGTTTGCGAGTATTTGGGGATCACGGAATTCCCTTGCAGAATTGTTACGCCACCACAGATGCGATGCACTAGCCATCAATTTGACTCTGTTCCGAGCCCTGTATTCGCAAGGCCGTCCCTCCTGATAATCGATTATCCGGAAAAAAAATAATGCTCACCTTGTACGGGAGTTCGATGAAATCAGATTCGACTCTGGGAAGTTGACCCCAACGGAACTTGCCTAGTACGAACATACTCATAATTTGCTTTTCCTCGATACCGTCAACAAAGAAGCCCCTTTCCTTCGTGTTTTCAGGATTGAACTGCGTCAACCACAGACCCTTGAAGTATACGGCGTTCAAGAGGATTAGCTCCGCACGGCCGTCGATATCGTCTGCCACACAGGAACAAATCATTGGTCACGTATCAAGTAGGCATATAATACGCATTCGGTTCGCGACAAAAAATTAATTTGCTCATCATTAGAAACACCTTGATGAAATAAAAATTACAAAAGAAATGGCCACTTCGACGATGTTGCGTACATAATGATATCACAAAATCGTTGACAAATTGTTTCGACAAACTTATTCAACGAACACGCTAAAAAATTGTTTTCTTCGTATGATATTGATTTTTTAATTTGTCTCAACGCTAAGTAGTTATTGCAGCATTTTTCTTTTTCCAAATTACTGCCATTACTTCGAATGTTCTACTTTCAAATCTATTCTTTATATAATTTAAAGGGCCATAAGGGGAGGGATAATTTAATGAGTGAAAAAAACTATATCGCGAAATATTTCGGGTGTACGGTAGGTCATTGTAATTATTTTTGACATATATGTTAATTTAAAGGAGTTAGGATTATAATGAAACTAATTTACGACGTTTAAAAATCTTATTAAAATAGAGGCGAGCTTTGACAACGTAGCACGGCTCTCTCATAATTTGAGGCTGTTAGGTTGACTGCAGCGACTGTCACAGGTCACAGCTGTGTTACGTGCGCTTTGTTCCAGTCGGGATTTACAGAGGTTATGTCAGAGCAAAAGGAGGCAACAAATGATTCAGAAAAAAGGGTAGTACGCCGCAAAGTTTTCAATGGAAAAGACGATTTTTCAGTGCTCGTGTCCACAAGCATCGTACTATACTCACCGAAGCTAGAAAAAAGGGAATACATCACAATAAATAAATGAATATGTTCCCCTTACACGCAGTTGACTTTAACGTATTTGAAATTGGCGCGCTAGGTCTTTGGTTGGTTATGCTACTCCTATAGTTCCGACGTTGCCACATTTTAATACATACGTCTCAATCAGGGGGCTTGCATCTTTCAGAATTTTTGTTACGCAAAATATCCTCTCTTTGTAGTGTCCCACTCTGCCACTCGCAGCGCTAGTTGTTCTCGAACAATCCTGATGCGCGCGCATGTGCTATGTATATATACACAGACGCGCACATATAATACGAAGACTTTCCATAGCTTCGAATGCGAGAATCGGCTAGTACGGTGGAAAATGCACCTTTTCAGGATTACGCGGGTACCCTGAGGTACAATCGTGCTAAACACATGGCATTAGCGCACGAGTACAAGTAATTTCGGTAATTTCATCAATTCCGCACCGCGGCTTAAACTCCAAATGTCAAAATAGTCGTATTCGGCTCCGGGGTAGTTAAGTACGCCGTGCGGGCCTCGCGCCTTGCGCAATACGAACATTGTCAGTGACCTACTAGCGCCACGGGAAGAGGTAGAACTAAATGAAGAGGTCAAAAAGCATAGCATTTTTATATACGGTAAGGGATAGGTGGTGCCAGCCCCCTGGTCCCGACCAGCCCTCTGTAACCATCAGTTACACATGACTTCCGTAATGTCCGTCGCTTTTATTTTCAATCGCTGCCACGTGTGGCGCTAGTAGTCGTCTGCTCGATAACTATATATATGCCAGAAACATATGATCTGTGAACCGGCCTAACCCACCAAACACGTATAATATTGTTGCATTCGAGTTGTGACAAAAAATTGAACAAGCCACCAGTCACAATCAAAACCATAAAAGGCGTAAAACTCTCCAAATATTCAGAAAATATTATTATATCGAGTATAGAACGCGCATGCGTAAATGAAGCCGAGCAGAAGACTACTAGCGCCACGAAGTGTACTGTAGTGCAATTAAACCGCCCGAACAACACGCGGAATTTATTGTCATAAGAATAGTAGCCAGTGTCATGGGGCTGGTCCCAACAAGCCTCCCTTTTTCGTAAACTGACCGCATTACTTTCATACGTTTTTTATTAATTAGACCGGTAACCTGTCTCTTATTCGATAATATTTTTCTATACACTATCCTACACACGATATTCGTTCTTTGGGTCACTTTCTTCACGTATTCCATACAACCAATTCCCATAGAACCAATGTGATCAAGCGGAGATTGACGTAAACTTTAAAATGTAATATTTAACAAACGAGTGCAGAAATCCCCGTTCTCTTTTTGCTTGTATATTCAGAAAATATACCATAACGACTAGTCAAATTTTCAGTAACATCTCTTCACCCCAATATTTTAAAGCAATAACCTCGAATGTCAATCCCCTATCCTAAATATTCGCCGTAAACGTTTAGATTCCCTTACCCGGCTTGATGATATCCTTGATACGAGAGTTCGTCTGTTCTTCGCACCACCTGTTGATTTTGGCGCTCGTATCCAACGGATCGCTAAAATCAACTTCCGCCACACTCGAACGAAATACGCCAGTAGCGATGTCACGGAAACTGTCTTTGAGGCGGATGCCTTTGCGAAGGAATATTTTATTGGCTATCTTGAGATCGACCTTTGTGTAACTCTGGAACAACTTCGATAAGTGTCGAATATATGCACCGATCTTTCTTTGTGTAAAATAGTTAGTTAGAAAAAGCTGGACAAGGTATCGATATGAAGTAACCTTCCTTTTTAGGAGTTACGTGAGTTTAAACATTTCAAAAAATTGAGGAAGTAACAAAAGGATGCCCTGGACATCGCAGCTGCAACAGGATCTTTGCTTTATTTAAGTTAAAAATAAAATTTCTTCGTTTTATTTCTACTTAAAACTTTAATCGCATTTTTCTCAAAACACTATTTTTGAAGTCGGTATGGACACGATTTCTCAAAAAACGAATGTAGCGATGTTATGGACATTTTGAACAGTTCTTCAAAATAGCATTGACTAGTGATTGAACGAAGGTTTTTTTTTAATTACAATTAATTTTACAAGGCTATATATAATGTAAATTGTACCAAAAATTGAACTATTTTCCATACAACTCTGCCAAAATTGCAAATTTTTAATTTTTTTTTTAAATCCTTCGTTCAAATCGAGCTATACTTATCTGCTAACGGAAAAAAATTCGTTTTTTAATTTCAGATAAAAGGTACTATACGATAAACCTTCATTCGATCATGTCATCTGCTAACTATACGTTAAATTTAATTTGTTTATTGCGAATAAATTATTGATTCTTAAACTTGAATATTTCCTAAACTTGCCCAAACCATTTCCAAATTATTGGTAAAAAAATTAAGATTCATGAATTTTGTCTGCTATAAATATACGGCGGTCAGTTCGGGCTCCTTTGTGTAGCCTCCATGTACTCAGTCTTCGTCGACTCAACTTAGCGATCTCAGCGCTCATTTTTCTGGGTACTTTTGCCAGTTCCTAATTACACTTCTTAGGGTGATTCTTCAACCCTCCATGGACAAGATGCTTACGGTCAAATTTTCGACGAGGTTCTGGAATCCAGTTTTTAATATGTCTTCGTTGTATGGAAAGCGCAGAGCGGCGCGCAGTTGGTCCTTAGTCCGGCCGACAGCGCCGTATGAAAGCATCGACAACGACGTGGAGGTACTGATGGGGGAGCAAATCAAATTGCCGGAATTCTCCTTCCCAACCGCCTGAGCAAATGTAAATAGATTTGTTTTTTGTTTGTTTGGAGAAAGTACAAATTCCTACATTATTCGGCATCTGCTTGATAAATATTCGAGTGAATTGTACCTTGAAAAAATTAACAGCGAACGCGCTAGCTGAATTCGTTGCTGCTTCATTCGCACGATTGCGGAATTTTGGGTCCGCAGTATTTGGTGCATCCTCGCGGAAAACAATCGAATCAGGATTCGGCTGGTCGTTCAATGTCCCCGCGTATAGCGAGACGACTTGCAGCCCTCGCAGATGAATAAAACTAAAAAAGTATTTTTTTTAATCGTCTCAAACGACTGCTCAAGGTCATGCATAGAAGTTTGAAAACGTAGGCGAATAATGTCGGTAGGAAGGGTTCTCAAAAGCTTGATGATTCGAATTCACGTTATTGCCACAGAGCGCTGTGAGGACTGAGTGTTGATTATAATTAAGGAGGTTAGAGCGGTCCAGTTGAGTCAGATGTCGAATTACGAATGTTTTTGTCGAATTACGAATGTTTTGTCAATAAACAAAACATGCATTCGAGGTATAGATTTATTCTACAGACACTAATTTTTCATAAAACATATAATTAAAGGGCAAAATTATGCATTTTTATATTTTTGTTACGCAAATATATTGCTTTGTTATGTTATATCTCCGCCATTTGTTAATATTTCTGATTTTTTTTACATATACTTAACCATGTGCATAAAAGACCAATCAAAAAAATGTTGTCAATATATGCACCATTTTTTTTAACCTCGTCTAGAAAAATACCTTCGAAAATCGGCGAAATCGCGTATATAAGGCCTTTAATTAAACAGTTATTGCACTATAATGTTATCACTTTGTAGTTATAAAATGTACATCCTATAAACCAATTATATATTTTCATAAATGATATGCATATTTGATAAAGTTCATACCATTCTAGACATTTAATTTAGAATTCTATATATTTAATTTAGAACGTCTCCCGTCCCTCCATATCATTTTCAGATTTTTATCTGTAATCAACCAGTCATTGTTTTTGAATTTTATCACTTATTATTTTAAAAATACACATTCTATAAAAGAATCATATCTTTCATAAATAAAATGTATATTTGATAAATGCTATCTATGTTGTCTACATTTAGTTTAACTTTGATGTACAATTAATATATTTTATTTTTATCTGAACCATCTGACTTGGATCATTGACTTTTATAAAGTCTGATCTTTTACTGTCTTGATCGTATTTGAAAGAATTTTTTTTTTCAGGATCGATTGGGTGATATTAAAAAGAGAAGAAATAGCCTTGACACAAATTTTTACACCGTAAACGAGAGTTTTACTTACGCAAACGCATTTTCGAAGCGCAACTAAATCTCATAGAATATCACGTGTTTTTGAAACGTTGCCTGCCCTCGTATGAATTGGACTCTTACCGAAAATTACAATTACAGACGCTTTTTATATGAAATGTGTTCGACGAACTATTTGCTTCATATAGCTTCATCGTGCTATTTTTCGTTCCAACAAGTGTTTTATTGGCGGATAAACGTTTACCTTTACCATTCCATCCTTAATTATCATTATTATCACAGCTCGTATCTCGATTGGTGTAGTTGCCCCGAAATATTTTATTTCCAACCGAGCATGTTTTTCGGGTTCATTCGGCTAAACTCTAGGAAAATTTCACACATACACTGTCAGCCAAAAGTTTATTTTCATCAGAATTCCACCACTCCTCGATTCTATAGATGTCTTAAGATATTCAAGAATACTCAAAATTTAACGCACCTTAATTTTCGTACATAAATTCCGTTTTTTATTGAGTAAAATCATATAATACACTCATTTTGCGTATTTAGCAAAATCAACAAAGTCGCCGCATATTAAGAAAATCGTGCCACCTCAATATTTTGTAAAGATTTGTTTGTTAAAAGTGTGGGTTAAAAGCTTTTCTATATTATTATTATATAAGACCAATGTACATGACGACTGTAATTAATTAGAAGGTGTTGGACTTGTGTGTCTGTTCGCAAAGTATGGAAATTCTGATCAAATCAAATTTTTTGCTGGAAATGCACGAATCTATAAATCACTCATACAACACATTCAATTTCCATTTGCCGATGATGACCTACAACGAAAAGGTTCGTCATAACAATCCTAAAAAAATTGGGTTTTCATTTATTTGAATATTCTTTTGAGCGATAGTTACCATACCGTACATTTTACGACGTCTATGCAACATTATAAATGATCTCTCTTTAACACTATGGAATTAAAGGAATAATCAAATTTTCAGGCGATTCAAAAAAATATTTACTTACAAGGAACATCCCTCAGGTGACACCCTTCGATTTTGTTGTAATTTGGATATTTTATAAAGCACCGAAAAGTAAGCGATACGTATTTTTTTTATCGGCGGAAAGACGGTTTTAAGGGCTGAAACGCACCGTCAAAAGTGGGGATGTTTTTCGTTTTTCGTCGATAATGTTTGAGCGGTACGAGATATTAAAAAAATTCAAATTGCAACAATGTTTATTTTTTGTGTACTATACATTGGAGATGAGAACGATAACGGTATCGACGAAAAACGAAAAACACCCCTATTTTAGAGGGTTCGTTTCACCTCTTAAAACCGTTTTTCCGCCGATAAAAAAAATACGTATCGCTTACTTTTCGGTGCTTTATAACATATCCAAATTTCAACAAAATCGAAGGGTGTCACCTGAGGGATGTTCCTAGTTAGATACTTAGTTAATTACAAAACTTCGGAGTCTGAATTAGAAATAGAATTTCGAAAGTATCGTTTAATTTCATTAAGGGGTTACAGTTAAAACGTTCGAAAAATCGATTTTTTAAATTTTATTTTCGTTATGTACATATATTTAAGGTAGTATGAGCGTTCGATCTTGATTTCTATAGATTTTGTTCAAATTTTATCCAGACATTGTTCATATCATGCATCTTGGAGTGAAATTTCACAACAGTCGACTATTTAGATTGGGAGATAATGGGTTTTAAAATTGCAACTTCGAACATTGCAGGGTCTGCATTGAAATTTAGACAGAATAATTTTCCGTAAAAAATATTTGTCCCCTATTATAAGAAGACATATGGCAACACAGCATTGTTCCACGCATCCAATGACGTGAGTTTGCGCGGCATATTTTAAATAATACGGCAACGACATTTTTATTTGGAAGCAATTTTTAATCGAACAAAGTTTTTAGTTAGTTATGAATAAACGAACACTTTTATTTGTTAATGAAGACAACATAAACAATATAAAATATTAATATTTATAATGCAAATATTTTTTGATGACAAGATTTTCAACTTTAGGAACACGATAGTAATTATTTTTTTCTCGAAATATTGAACAATACTGTTCTGCGGTGTTGCCACATGTCTTCTTATTATAGGGGATAAATCTTTTTTACGGAAAATTATTCTGTCTAAATTTCAATGCAGACCCTGCAGTGTTAAAAGTTGCAATTTAAAAACCCATTATCTCCCAATCTAAATAGTCGACTGTTCTGAAATTTCCCTCAAACATGCACAATGATATGACCAATGTCTGGTTAAAATTTGAACAAATTTTATAGAAATCAAGATTGCGTGCTCGTGCGACCTTAAGGGTACCTTTACAAATTTCGAAAAATCGATTTAATTTTTTTATCATTAAATGTTTGTGCAACGTCTCGAGAATATCGTGTTAAAATTTTGAATGAAAATTCGGAGCTGTTCAGTAGTTACAGCCGTAAACGTGAAACAGCGTACAGACGCGACGAGTCTGCGTACTCGACTGTTTCTGAAAGTGTCTACGGTTTTTTCGGAACGTTTCGAGCTTTCTTCGTACATACTGTTGAGCTTTGTTTTGTTTTGAGGAGCACATAGTCACACGCAAAATGCCAATGAGAGTTTTAATTTAACGGTCTGGACCTTGGCTCCAAAGCATTTAAATTCCGGCTTAAAAATAGTCGAAATTGCATCTTCTCTTGCGGCTGGACTATTCAACGAAGGCTATACATCGGTTTTGAAATCCATGTTGGCATTAAATATAATCGTTAGACGCCAGTGCAAAAATTTTGCTGACAGCACTGGTGCTCGCCGGGTACAGCGACAGGATCGGCGAAGTTCTTTATCGACAAAAGAAGCCCGAAAACTTGGCGAACAATTGGCTGACGACGATCGGTTTTTTGAAAAAGCAGAAGGCTTATTATATGGCCCTGGAATCGCCGATTAGCCGGTGAGTATTTGATATCATTGACTTTTCCCATGTCAAAACTTTCAACGCATTTTTCACAAAACAAGGTTTTTCCAATTGGCGTACACTCTCACGGGAAAACTTTTCAACCGAATTTGATGAAATTTGGCACACTACTGCATGAAATCACATCCTTCTATGTGAATATAATTATTTTTCAATACCGACGAAAAAAAGTAATTTTCCGAAGCAAAATGAGCGAAAAATTACATTAAAAGTCGCAATTTTCACTTTAAGCCAGTATAATTTTTGCAATTTTTATTATTTTTCATTTTTCCGATATTTCACAGAGGAACTATAAGTGTTTCAAATGAAAATGTTCAATTGTATTGATTTCAGATGAAAACTACGAGTGTCAGACTGTACGCCAATCGAGAATTCCCCGGTCGACATATTCCAGAACCAGTTGGATATCACGGCAATTTTTTTTTCATTTAGATTACAAAAAATAAGCATCCATCTTCAAAGTACCATGAAAGATATCTCCGATTTTGAAAGCAAAAAAAACATTCTGCCCACCAAAAAAAAATCGACAAAATGATCTATTTTTTCGCCTTCCAAAGGTACCTCCCCCCTTAAGTAAACATACAGAAAATGTCTTGTCAGTCCGGCGAATATTCTCGAAGTTACACGCACATTTGTAATGACGTGTCTGAGCGTTCGAAAGTAGGAGGCCGGAGCCCCAGCTGTCTATTGTGAATATACCCTGCTATTGTATTCAGGTACACGGAGTGACGGTGTAGTAGTTTTATATTTGCGTAGTTATAGTGCGTAGTAGTTTTATACCTGCGAGGTAAATTTAACTTTTTCTGTTCCCAAACTGGCAAATATTGAAGAGTATTAGTAATTTTAAACAGGCAAGCCAAGCAGTAAACCCGTGAGCTCGTTTATACCCGAGTAAAAATGAACCCCCTTAAAAACTTTTAAAAAGTAAAAAAAAAACGCCAAGTAATAAAAATCCCTCAAAATCGTTATCGCTTGTTTCACTATATAAAAAATTCTGATTTATCTCAAATATCTCAAACTATACTTTTCATTTAAGTTCACAAAATGGTTTTATTTTACTTCTTTAATGCAAATGTACAAAAAAAAGTGAAATCACTTTCATGAAATAGCCAAGCAAGTTTACTACACATGTTGTATACAACATTTTTAAAGCTTAGGAATAATATTTTTGAAAATTTATAGTTTGAAAAAGTTTTAGCAAACCATTATAGCAAAAAAAAATAATATCACCATTAGTTAAAAGTACAAAGTAGGTACCACACAAGTACACTGGAAATGCTGTGCAACGACTTGGCGTGCATGGTTAAGAAAAAAGCTCGGCGAAGGATTTCGTCATCTCAACATGTCAATTTTCGGGTTAACAAAACATAAATCGTCACGATTTATTATGCAAGTGAAAACCAGATTTATGTGGAGTACGGCTCAAATAAGTGATCTATCCTTCGACCATATGGCATTTGAAATGTTATTTTATTTGTATAGTACAAGATAATTATATAAAAACAATTTATCGAGTCATCTTTTAAGCGAATATAACGTAGCTTCGTACTGTACGAATGACACTAGCGCGAGCGGCAGTAGAACATAATTGGTAATAGCCCTGCTAGTTAATGGAACGTTATAATTTGAAATGTTGCTAATACTCCTGGTAGCCGATGCCACGTTATGATGTAAAATTATATATATATATATATATATATATATATCGACGCAGAAGTTATTTTCGCGCGCGGTCGGAACGGAAAATTCTCTGACTTCCCGAGCTTTTTTCTTAACCATGCACGCCAAGTCGTTGCACAGCATTTCCAGTGTACTTGTGTGGTACCTACTTTGTACTTTTAACTAATGGTGATATTATTTTTTTTGCTATAATGGTTTGCTAAAACTTTTTCAAACTATAAATTTTCAAAAATATTATTCCTAAGCTTTAAAAATGTTGTGTACAACATGTGTAGTAAACTTGCTTGGCTATTTCATGAAAGTGATTTCACTTTTTTTTGTACATTTGCATTAAAGAAGTAAAATAAAACCATTTTGTGAACTTAAATGAAAAGTATAGTTTGAGATATTTGAGATAAATCAGAATTTTTTATATAGTGAAACAAGCGATAACGATTTTCAGGGATTTTTATTACTTGGCGTTTTTTTTTACTTTTTAAAAGTTTTTAAGGGGGATTTCATATCTTTTTGGAAGGGGAATTCCTTTTACAGAGGCCCATATTTTGTGAGGGCATTAGGAGCGCCCTTCTGGATCATTGCTACATTAAAGTGGCACTTATTAACAATAATATCTAACGATGAAATGACAAAGTTCGTGCATATTTGTAGATTTAGGCATTTTTACATTTCTCTGAGAAGTCGCAGCTACACAAATTCTTCTATGTTGACAACGTGTCATCTCCATGAAGCGCCGTATAAATGAAACGATTTTCAGAGACGTAATTTTTCGTTAAAATCGATAACATGGCTTCAAATTTTACCAGTAAATTGGGATTGTATTTTTACTCGTTTATAGACAAAAATTAGTTAATTGTTGAATATTCGAGTTCGTGAAAGGAATGCCTTAAGATCCCATCGTATAATTTAAAAAATGATATTAAATATACATTTTGGAAAATCTTTCCACCGTAATGTTACTGCTTAATGTTTGACATTTTAATATACCATTTCCATGTTTGTTTGGGTTTGTTTGTTGCAGCAGGAGAAAATCTACAAAAATATAAAATTTTGAAAATCCAGCACTAGTTGCATTGTTTTATTTGCGTGTTAAACGAATATCAGGAAAACCCATCAGTCAATATCACTCAATATCAGAAGTACCCATTTACATTTTTCATGTGACTGATCAAGAGAAAATTAATATTTTTGTTCTTTGGTACCTCAAACTCAAAGGAGTCAACAAAACTTTCTGTAGAGATGCGACGAAACATCGCTCACACCAGAATTGGGCGTAATTCTATTTATAAATACGAATTTATTTACATCGTGATTTTCATGTGAATATAAATGCAAATAAATTCGTATTCACAAGTGTGAATACGAATTTATTTTTATTCACATGCATGCATACAAATACAATTGTATTCACAAATATTCTGAACATACAAATAAATTTACAGAACAAATTGTGAATATTCACAAAAAATGTGAATATTTACAAGAAATCCTGTGAATTAAAAAAATTCACATCAAAATCTGTGAATGCAAATGTATTCACAAAAAATTGTAAATACAAAAAAATTCACAAAATAAGTTGATTTTTTTCGTATTTAAGACAAATTAAAATCAAATTGACAATGATTAGATTAAAATTTACACCAACCGTGAGTTCTTACGTATTTTGAGAGAAAACATTGCGTCGAGGCACAGAAATTTTTGCAAAAAAAGTTGTGAGTTTTAAATATTACATTATAAATATGAAATTTGAGTTGTGAATTTCCTCAAGTTGAAGAAAAATAAAATCAAATTCACGACAATTATATTAAAATTTACACCACACGTGAGTTCTTACGTATTTTGAGAGAAAACATTGTGTTGAGGCAAAGAAATTTTCGCACAAAAAGTTTTGTGCAAAAATTTCTTTGCCTCGAGGCAATGTTTTCTCTCAAAATACGTACCAACTCACTTTTGGTGCAAATTTTAATCTAATCATTGTGAATTTGATTTTAATTTGTCTTAAATACGAAAAAATTCACAATTAATTTGTGAATTTTTTTGTATTTATAATTTTTTGTGAATACATTTGCATTCACAGATTTTGATGTGAATTTATTTGTATGTTCAGAATATTTGTGACGATAAGTGTATTTGTATGCATGCATGTGAATACAACTAAGTGAAGTATGAATAAATCACATGAAATCAGGATGTAAATAAATTTGTATTCGTATTTATAAATAGAATTACGCCCAACTCTGGCTCACACACTGAACCAGACATCCATGGTGCTGGATTGACGAGTTTTCTATCGTGTTTCCGGGTGCCGCATCGTCGAAAGTTACCAACGATCCCAAATGTTATATTGAGCAGGCACTTGTCTGCTTTACTTGCGAGGCTATAAGAATTCTTTTGCCTCTTTCCGACGCCTGAAATCATTTTTCATTTGTTGCGGGCAGCCCAACGACATCCAGATTTTTGGAATCCTGTGCTGTTTAGCGTAAGGTAATTTTCATTGCCCATGGTTGATGCCAAATTCATCTTTGCAGCTTCTCGATACCTGAAACATTTTTTATTTCTTGCAATTTATCAATTTATCGAAAACCAAAAATATGAATTGTGGTAGAAATACCACAATTCATATTTTTGGCTTTTTGCTCAATTTAGTGTATCGAATTGATTTTCGATATTATGAATATAAATCAACTGCGGCTAACCTGAGGAGTGGCTCATAGCTACTTTCCAAAATCAGAGAAGCATTACGGAGTGTCGCGTTGGGCTTCATTGTCATGGGGGTTCTCATTGTACCGCTGTAATTTACCAGAGTGGGATAGAGGTTCTTCGCTCTGCTGACCGACTCGCAGACCGCTATCGACAGTTCAATCCAGCGTGTTGAGATTCGCCATGTGCTCGGTGACGTCGATCGCAGTTTATTGGGCATCGCTGGTAATCAGGTCATATGGCTTTTTAAAGCTCGTATTTGTCATGCTTTCGTCAAACATCACCTGGCCCTAAACGTGCTTCGCATGATTCTTTGAGGTCGCAAATGCCTCCACCTCGAGCTTGTCAGTGCTGTAGGTCACTGTGACTGCGACACGTGGGACGGCTCGAAGCTTGGAAAATCTTCATACTTTCGACTCTCAAACTTACCCATACCGCAAGACTCTTCCAATGGTCGCGAATAATTCTTCATATAATGAAAATACGAGGATCTTTGTGTCGTACAAGGAAGGGAACTGATCTTTATTCTTTAACTTCACTTTCCAGTATCTGATTTTTTCTTAGCTGTATCCGATGCTAGGCGATTTCGTGCGGTTGGCCTTTATTTTCTCCGTTATCACGTAAGTCGATTGTTGCTGTGTCCATGTCAGAGAATTTCCTGAGGTCTAAATTTGCGATTTTGAAATACCTTCGTCAAATTTATTTTGGCTCTGAAAAGAGCCGTTTGTTTTTTTTTGAGGTCACAACCGTCGTCAAATTAATATGGCCCTAAAAAGGGCCATTTCTTTTTTTTAAACTTTGCACTTTAACTTTTTTTAACTTTGCACAGCCTAACCCTATTTAGGGGTTAAGCTGTCAGATCACGGTAAACATTGAAACGAAAAAGTTAGTAGCAGGCGATGCTACTCGGAGGCGCTGCGTTCGCCCGGATGTGGCGCTCTCGCGGCTGCGCAGAGGCCCTCAAATGCGGATGTTGACAGGCAAATGTTAATCAACAAATGTTAATCAAATGTTAATCATGTTTATGACATGGCCGAAAGACTTTATTCGATTCGGAAAACTCCCCGAGGGTGGAAAAATTTCTTGTCGTGAATTCGGTCGGAAATTCGGTGAATATTATGAGATCAAGGGGATTGAGTACACGGGTCGAAAAATGACCCAAACAAAATCGATAGGAAAAAATCACATTACATTGGTAAAATGTCATTAGATTTTCGATTTGTCGCCGCGTTTTCGCGTAATGTCGATTGAAAGTTAAAAGTCGTCTGCTAAAAGCCCATCTTACTGTATAAAGAGTCGCGGCGTGTCGTCAGTCAGTCAGTGGCGTCGAGATCGGTGGCGACGTTAGTGGCGTCGAATTTTTTTTTTATTACTTGGCGTCAAGACGCTGCCGCGTCTCTTGATCTATATAATCATATATAATTGTATATTAATTGATCATATACAATTGTATACAAAAATTGGCCCGATAGAATTATATATATTTGTATATAAACGTATAATATTGTATACGTTTATATACAAATATATACAATTCTATCGGGCCAATTTTCGTATACAATTTTATATGATCAATTAATATACAATTATATATGATTATGTATATTCATTTTTACTCGGGGCATATACAGTCATATACAATTTTATATACCGTAAATAAAATTATCACGTATATATAGAATTATATAAAACACTATATTGAATTATATATAACTGTATATAATATTATATCTAATTATACAAACCGTAAATGAAAGTTTCACGTATATATATAATTATATACACCAGATACACAGCATCACTTTGGATCCGTGAATATTCGGTTTGGGCGTCGATGACGGAATATGACCAGGCAGTCCCCATGATTTGCGGCGTTTAGGATTATCGTAGTAAACCAATTTTTCATCTCCAGTCACAATCCGGTGCAAAAATCCCTTCCTTTGTTGTCTTTGGAGCAGTTGTTCACAGGTGAAAAATCGCCAAAAATTCCCGCAAATGCTGAGAATTCGGCTCGTAGGTTGCCATGTTTGAGTACCAATAACTTTATAATGCATACACGTATCCGTTAGCTTTTTTAAATTGTTTACATTGGCAGAGCCTTTAGTTTAAAATGCCACTTTTTTATTGAGCTAGGGCCACTACTTCGGCCGCAGTGGCTCTCTAAGTAAAACGGTCACTGCAAAGCTGTACTCCTAATATACGAATGTATCGAGTTATATACAGTTATATATAAACCTATATATAAATATATATGATTGTATATCATTTTTATATAATTGTATCTAAGTACAGTACTACCTCTCTAAGACAGCGGTCTAGGGCGGTTAGGGGAAGAAATTCTCGACAAATTCGTCGCCGAAGCCTTCCCCCACCGCTAGGTTAGCGCGCTCGAAAATCGCGCATGTGGTAGCGTGTATGTGTTTCTCCACTCGAACTCGATAAGAGAGCGCGAATGAAAGTGTTGAGCAAACTGTAAACGAGTTGCGGAAAGTGTACTGGCGTTTCGTCGTTTCATGCGTAAGTATGTAATATTCTATGCTGTGTTAATGTCTATTAAAATATATTTTACTTGCATTAAATTACTACTTGAAATTTAATTATGGTGCATGTTTTTCTCCGACTTTACGGCTTAACCCATCAACGCCCAAGAATCGCGATTTTTTCCTTCAATTTCAAGCCAGATTTTTATTATATAAAAAAAATCATAAAAAATCATGAGATACGTTCCCTAGTATTTTCGGGGGTGCTCTTTCAGAATCTGGGGTCAAAATCGGGTTTTGTCCATTAGGAAAAAAAATATGGCGACTTTTAAACAAAAAAAAACAGGAAAAATCGATGACACTTTTTTTTAAAATTTTTTTTTCACCTCGAAGCCGTTGAAAAGTCCGGTTTTTTTTTCAACCATGGGTGCATAGAATAGTGACGATTGAAAAATAAATTTTTTTAATTCGTCGTTGTCAACATTTTCACCCCCAAAATGACGCTTTTCACCCCCTGAGTGACACGAAAAATTTCACGCTCGGTGTCCCAAATGAAAAGTAGTTGGATTTGGACGAAAATTGGTACTCGGAGGTTTTTGAGGTCGCTGATTACGATTCTGTTCTCAAAATTCCGAAATTCAAAATGGCCGATCCAATATGGCGGACACAAATGCAAAAGTTCATTTGAATTGGATAAAACGTGGCACTCGGGGGTTTTCGAGGTCGCTGTTTATGATTCTGTTCTCAAAATTCCGAAATTCAAAATGGCGGATCCAATATGGCGGACACAAATGCAAAAGTTCATTTGGATTGGATAAAACATGGCACTCGGGGGTTTTCGAGGTCGCTGATTATGAATCTGCCCTTAAAATTCCGAAATTAAAAATGTCGGATCCAATATGGCGGACACAAATGCAAAAGTTCATTTGAATTGGATAAAACGTGGCACTCGGGGGTTTTCGAGGTCGCTGATTATGATTCTGCTCTCAAAATTCCGAAATTAAAAATGGCGGACCCAATATGGCGGACACAAATGCAAAAGTTCATTTGAATTGGATAAAACGTGGCCCTCAGGGGTTTTCGAGGTCGCTGTTTATGATTATGTTCTCAAAATTCCGAAATTCAAAATGGCGGATCCAATATGGCGGACACAAATGCAAAAGTTCATTTGGATTGGATAAAACATGGCACTCGGGGGTTTTCGAGGTCGCTGATTATGAATCTGCCCTTAAAATTCCGAAATTAAAAATGTCGGATCCAATATGGCGGACACAAATGCAAAAGTTCATTTGAATTGGATAAAACGTGGCACTCGGGGGTTTTCGAGGTCGCTGATTATGATTCTGCTCTCAAAATTCCGAAATTAAAAATGGCGGACCCAATATGGCGGACACAAATGCAAAAGTTCATTTGAATTGGATAAAACGTGGCCCTCAGGGGTTTTCGAGGTCGCTGATTATGATTCTGCTCTCAAAATTCCGAAATTCAAAATGGCGGATGCAATGTGGCGGACACAAATGCAAAAGTTCATTTGAATTGGATAAAATGTGGCACTCGGGGGTTTTCGAGGTCGCTGATTATGATTCTGCTCCCAAAGTTCCGAAATTAAAAATGGCGGATCCAATATGGCGGACAAAAATGCAAAAGTTCATTTGTATCGGATGGAATGTGGCACTCGGGTATTTACGAGGTCGCTGATTATGATTCTGCTCTCAAAATTCCGAAATTAAAAATGGCGGATCCAATATGGCGGACACAAATGCAAAAGTTCATTTGAATTGGATAAAACGTGGCACTCGGGGGTTTTCGAGGTCGCTGATTATGATTCTGCTCTCAAAATTTGAAAGCCTTTGGGTATTCAAATACCTGAAAATACCAGGTATTTAAATACCCAAAGGCTTTCGAATTTTGAGAGCAGAAATATAATAAGCGACCTAGAAAACCCTCGAGTGCCACGATTTATCCATTTCAAATGAACTTTTGCATTTGTGTCCGCCATATTGGATCCGCCATTTTTAATTTCGGAATTTTGAGAGCAGAATCATAATCAGCGACCTCGTAAATACCCGAGTGCCACATTCCATCCGGTACAAATGAACTTTTGCATTTTTGTCCGCCATATTGGATCCGCCATTTTGAATTTCGGAATTTCGAGAGCAGAATCATAATCAGCGACCTCGAAAACCCCCGAGTGCCACGTAATATCCAATTCAAATGAACTTTTGCATTTGTGTCCGCCATATTGGATCCGCCATTTTTAATTTCGGAATTTTGAGAGCAGAATCATAATCAGCGACCTCGAAAACCCCCGAGTGCCACGTTTTATCCAATTCAAATGAACTTTTGCATTTGTGTCCGCCATGTTGGATCGGCCATTTTGAATTTCGGAATTTTGAGAACAGAATCGTAATCAGCGACCTCAAAAACCTCCGAGTACCAATTTTCGTCCAAATCTAACTACTTTTCATTTGGGACACCGAGCGTGAAATTTTTCGTGTCACTCAGGGGGTGAAAAGCGTCATTTTGGGGGTGAAAATGTTGACAACGACGAATTTAAAAAATTTATTGTTCAATCGTCACTATTCTATGCATCCATGGTTGAAAAAAAAACCGGACCTTTCAACGGCTTCGAAGTGAAAAAAAATTTTGAAAAAAAAGTGTCATCGATTTTTCCTGTTTTTTTTTGTTTAAAAGCCGCCATATTTTTTTTCTTAATGGACAAAACCCGATTTCGACCCCAGATTCTGAAAGAGCACCCTCAAAAATACTAGGTAAAATAATACTACTAAAAATAGTAATACTACTAAAAATACAAAAATACTAGTATCTCTTCATTTTTTATGACTTTTTTTATATAATAAAAATCTGGCTTGAAAATGAAGGAAAAAATCGCGATTCTTGGGCGTTAATGGGTTAAACGTATATATTATTATACAAAGGAATATTATCCATTTGACAATCGTGCGACGTGCGATTTTCTGAAATCGCTCGCGATCTCTTATCGAGTTGTCCGCGACAAACTCGAGAGGCCTCGGGTACACTGGACAGCTCGAGCTAGGTGGGGGAAGCCATAAAATGCGCTCAAGCGGAACGGCGGGGAAATTCTCTCTTAGCGAGGGCTCTCTTAGAGAGGTAGTACTGTATACACAATCATTTTTACTCGGGTACTGTTTCCTTTGATCTTTTCGTGAAAACGAAGCGTAGCAGAGAAATGAGGGCATCTTCTAAAATGCAAAAGTCGAGACCAAAGAAGCGAAGACATGTTTTAAATCCAAAAACAGCTGAATCGGATGAAAGTAGTTTTGGTGTCTCTGCGAAAAAATTCAAAATCTTAGTGCCGCGTGATTTTTCTGTTGAATATCGAATTTTGAAGTTTATTACAGTGTTTGCAGCAATTTCTGAATATGTGAAGTACAAAATCTGTGACGGAAATGTTAAGGGGGGAACCTTTTCCAGATATCGATTTTCTTTATTGCTTTAATAAATTCATTTAGCATCTGAAGAATATATTTCCAAAGTTTGAAGCCCAGCAGAAAGTCCTAAAGGTCCCTACGAAGTCACCGAAGTGATGCCCTCCAAAAGTACCGAGAGTAGGTAAACGAGCGCGCGCTCTTTACAGCGTCTACCTTTTAATTTCTCATTGTCAGCCGAACAAGTTTGCTAGTGTACTTCTTGAATAATAGGGGGCTCTTCCGACGATTGTAAAGAAACATTCGGCCTGTGTCATCGTCGTTTTTCGTTTTCACACAAACAGTTTACACAAAAAGAGAAAAATGCAGCTGAGATTAGTGATTTCCTAGAAGAAGGCTTGCTTTATATGGCCCTGGCATCGCAGATTAAGCTTGGGTTAATTATAAATTACTCTAAACTTTACTTTTCAAGAACGAAAACTTCGATTGATTTTTTCTCGAAACGTGTTTTTTCCGTCCCGTGGAATGTAACTCAAAAAGCAACGAACCAATGAACTTGAAATTTTGTACAGATATTCTTAAACTTATCGGCCTTTGCACAAACCTAAAATTTCGTATAAATTGTTATAATAAATATTGTTTTTAACGAATTGTTGATAAAAAAAAGTTTTTTTTTCTTTTTGTCCTCAAATTTTCATTTTTTAAGCAAAATTTTTGGCGAGTTTAGTTGACTGCAAGGACCTGGGCGATCCACGGCGCAAACTCTAGGTGCCAAGTTCGAGCACCTCGAGTGCCGCTATTTTTTTTCACTCGTGAATTTTTTTTGTATTCCTTTGAAGGTCAATATTATTATGTTATTTGATTCATTGCAATAAATGCGCTAAATTTTTCGTAGAAAAATATTTAAATACCTGTTGTCTGGAGGAGGAGGTTCCCCCTTTAAGTTTCAAACTGCTTCTGAACGAGGACTCGGTTTGCATACATAACTGCGTACATAGCTGCCGGCATATTCAATGGAGGTACAGCATCACTATTGTATTATATGACTGCAGTAGGGATTTTACTTGGGCCAAATGCACATTCATATGCCGAAAGAGAAGACGCACAGCGCGTGACGATCTCCGATCGAGGAGCGCATGAGATCACACGAGAGGGAAGAATGGTCCGCAGACAACAGCAACTGGAGTTATTAGAAGCTGCCGAAGACGCGGAGGGTTTATTATATTGCCTTAGAATAGACGACTCGATGTAACTTAAATTTTCTTTTACTCTATGTAAAGTGCTTTTGAAACTTGAAACGCGTTTTTTCAAAACTGTTTGTTTTAAAGTCGATGAGCAAGATTTCTCGGTCACGGCTGAACCGATCAGTCTCAAATTTTATCACAATCTTTTCAAGTATGTTTTTTTAGTAATTAATCGAAGGGTTTTTTCCTCACCGATAAACATTTTCCATTTTATAAACAAATTAAGGCCTACATTTTTGTCAAAAATCGATTTTTTCAGAAGTTTCAAAGATTTTGTCAAAAATTATTATTTTGCTTATTCCTTCGATCAACTACAAAATAATCCATTACATTAACGCAATATTTTTGGTTTATTTTTTTATTTTAGATGATCCAGTTCAGCAATATCGTGCTCACCGCAAGACGCCTTTTTTTAAAGGTGCTCCCGGAGATCAGCTATGGCAGCTTTCAAAATAATGATTTTTACAAATAAAAAATGTTAAAATATAGTTTAAAGTAACCATAATATGTGTACAAATTTTTACGTTAATAGATTTAAAGGTCTTCTCAAGAAAAATTCTTGAAAAATCGATCTTTTGAGGCCTCCTGACTGTATATAACCCCTTAATGTATAATAAATCATCAAAATAGAGCATACTCTTGGTCTATCTTTTGAAATGGCATTTCTTTATAAAAATTCGTTAGTGGAATGCGATCATTTTGAGTTGAGTATATATTTTTTCAATCTATCAATGAGGTGAAACCATAATTCGTAAAAACTTCAAACAAACTTCGATAATTTGTCCCGAAAACAGTATTCATGAAGAATACCATATTTCAATAAATGTTTAACCCGCCTAATGCTTTTATTATTCCTATAATTTAATGATAATAAACAGGGGTTATTAATAATGCTTCATTGATATGTCGTATATGTTTATGTACATACGTAGGTACACTGACAAGGAACATCACTTCGGTATCCTCCTCCGATTTTGTTGAAACTTTTTTATGTGGAAGAGTATCAAAAACTAAAAGACACGTATTTTTTTTTATCGGCGGAAAAACGGTTTTAAGGGGTCAAACGCACCCTAAAAATGGGAATGTTTTTAGTTTTTCGTCGATAACGTTTTAACGGTACGGGATATTTAAAAAATTCAAATTGCAACAATGTTTATTTTTTTGTGTACTAAGGTAAGCGGCCCAGTTTCTGACCCTGTCCCAGATTATGACCCCGACGGCAAAGTCTTGACTGCCATAAATATAGTTTTTGTCGAATAATAATTAAGTTATCGGATAATTAAAGAGCGTTTTTCATTTTTAATTATTGGACAAACACACTTTTTTCAATGAAATATTTTATAATAGAAATTGACCAGTGAACAGTGTAACACGCGTCTCATTGGCTCCGCAGCGGCCGTGCTAGATGCTGATAGCAAGTGCGACGATCTACGTAAATCGGAAATTTGTTCGTCCTGTAAGTATGAAACGACATAAAAATGATATCGACATATTCAGCAGGAACCAGACTGTCGATGAGATAAAACATAATTTAACTTTTGGTGAGTTATTTGGTTAAATCCGTGGTGTCAATAACTACGTCACATAATTGAGGCTACGTTGCAGTTGTTGACCCTCGACTTGTCACCTGCTGCGTCGAACCATTTTTCGTTTATTTATTCTAATTTGCCATGATATAACAAATTTATTAAATAATTAACAATGATTTAATTATTAATGTTTATTAAATTATTAAAAAATTATTAAAATTTGTGAAAATCTAGTATTCAAAATACTTTCTTCCTTAATGCTACTGATATTTTTTTTGCATTGTTCAATGTTTATAATATATATGTTAATAATTGTGAATGTTGATAGGGAGAAAAAAAGTTTATCCCTCAAGACTGCGTCGAAGATATAATCGTTGTGCACTAATTGAATGTTTTTTTACTGTTTATACTTGTGTGTGTGTATATATATATATATATATATATATATATATATATATATATATATATATATATATATATATATATATATATATATATATATATATATATATGTTTGTGTGTGTAGCCGTGAAATTACATATATTTCCATTTAACCCGTTTTCATGGGGATATTTGGAAGATTCAGGAAGTGGGTACGCATAGGTGTCATGAATTGTGCCAAGGGGGTCATGAATCGGGTATACGTAGGGGTCACAAACTACGACATGGATGTTTCTCTAGTATCAGGAACCACGGCAGCAGAGAAGCGATATTGAATCTCATTCAGGGGGCTTTAACGTACGTGTTAAAACCTTTACTTTTCATTTTAGCTATATCGCGCGTCAATGAATAGTAAAAATCCGACACCGCTGCTCTTAAAGTGTCAGTAACTGGGCCGTTTACCTTATACATTGGATATCAGAACGATAACGTTATCGACGAAAAACACCCCTATTTTCGAGGGTGCGTTTCACCCCTTGAAACCATTTTTCTGCCGATAAAAAAAATACGTGCCTCTTAGTTTTTGATACTCTTCCACATAAAAAAGTTTCACCAAAATCGGAGGAGGACACCATAGTAATGTTCCTTGTAAGAGCCCATAGTATTTTAACAAATGCTTATGGTAAGAGAAAGGTTACTAAAATTCCCTATACTTTATTGAAACCGCAATCATCATATAGTTGACACATCTATAAGCAAAACGTATATCTAAAAAACTAATAAAAAATAGTTCCCATGAGTGTTTTTTCAATTATACTGATTATTATAATTATAGTATTAGGTCTTGGAATTAACTCGTAGCGTTTCACAAGAGATGGCGTAGGTAGTACAGTATTTCGTTGTTACCGACAGTAATGTACTCATCGTGAAACAACTATCATTGAATGTCATTTGCTGTACATAACCTCTTTTAGAATTGTTAATAACAACCGTATTGGGTTGGTAAGAAAGTCGTGCGACACACAACATGAGTAAAATATAAAAACGTTTTATTTTAACAGTAAACAATTATTCAGTAATGTATGCTCCCTCTGTATCTACAACTCGTGCCCAACGCTCTGGTAGACTTTGCACGCCTGCACTCCAGAATTCTTTGGGTCGTGAATTGAAAAAGTCGACCAGTGTGTTTTTGAGATCCGCGACATCATCAAATTTTGTATGCTGTAAATAATTTTTTAAAGCTCGAAACAGATGGTAGTCGGTAGGTGCTAGGTCTGGTGAATACGGTGGATGCGGTAGAACTTCCCATCCCAGCTGCGAAATAGATTGTTGTGTCACCTTAGCTACGTGGGGTCGAGCATTGTCGTGGAGAAGCCGAACATGGAGACGTTTACGCCTTTTTTGTTTGATAATTTCAGCCAGCTTTTGCAGTTGTGCAGAGTAAGTATTTGCATTTATCGTGGTGTTGGATGGGAGCAGTTCGTAATATAGCATGCCCTCAGAATCCCACCAACAACAGAGTAAAACTCTCTTCACTTCACGGGGCAGCTTAGGGGTCGGATCTGGTTTTTCTCCTTTCGGTAGCCATTGTCGCTTACGTGTGTAGTTAACATAAAGCACCCAGCTTTCATCTCCAGTGACTATTTCTTGAAGAAAATCCTTTCTGTGTGGACGTTGCAGGAGTGAAAGACAGATGGACATGCGTGTCGCTTTGTTTGATTCGCTGAGATCGTGTGGTATCCAAGAAGAAACAACTTTTCTGTATCCGAGATTTTGTAAATGTTGGAGAATCGTAGGATGGCTACAGCCGAGTTTGTAAGCTAATTCCCGTGACGACGTATTAGGCTTTGCCTTTGTAAGTGCTCGTATTTCTTCATCGTCAACAGTTGATTTCCTGCCGGACCTAGGTTTGTCTTCAAACGATGTATCGCCAGAACGGAAACGCTGGTACCAACGGGATATCGTTCAATGATGAACTACGTTGGCCTTGAGCACACTACACATATTAGCGGCTGCGGTTCTTGCAGAACGCCCTTGTAAAAATTCGTAATATGCAATCGATCGAAGTGCACTATGATCCTTCTTCGCTGGTACTGTCTGCGCGGAATAACTGACTCGCTTATATACCCTACGGCATGGAAGGTTCTAGACTAGTCTTGAATATACTACTCTCGAATGATGTAGAACTTCGTTAGAAGAAAACATATTTTAAGGTATTCCTTTCACGAACCCAAATATTTTACACTTAACTGATTTTCGTCTATAATGAAGTAAAAATACATCCCAGTATACTGGTAAAATTTCAAGCCAAGTTACCGAACCTTTAACGAAAAATTACGGCCCTAAAAATCGTCTCACTTATACGGCGCTTTATGGACATGTCACGCTGGCCACATGTCTTTCTAATAATTTATACACTAAATAACTCTAGATGCCTAATACAAACTGCTCACAGGTGTAAAAAAGTCTAAAGATTCCGTAACAACAATAAAAACAGAGGGTCACCGAACGTTTAAAGAAAATATTAATGTTAAAACTTGGAAAAGTGTGGTTAGCAGAAGAATTTTTGTAGCCGTGCCGTTTCAATTAAATGTAAAAATGTCTCAATCTACTAAATTTGCGCGAATTTTGTTATTCTAGTTTATCGTTGTGTATAATAATCCATTATAACTTGTTTTTTTTATTAAGCGCAATTGTAATTTACCGACGATTCAGAAGGCCCTGCTTATGCCCCCACAAAATACGGCCCTCCGCGAAAGGAATACCTTAATCGAAAGGAAAGTGTCGCAAGACTTTCTTACCAACCCAATATATCCGCAGAGTTCATACTAGGAGTACTGTAAACAAAATCGGAAGGAAATTCGGCACGCTGCAGGACAATATAGTAAAGAAAAATCCGGAAACTTTTGTGATCTTCATTATGCAATATAATTGTATTCATAGTTTCTACATGGTATCGGAATGTTCATCTTATTCAAAGAAGTAACATCATCATATTAATCCAAGTGGTAAAAACATAAAGCATCCCTCAAGCGTTCTATTCTCGGCCGGTGAAACGAGCGGTAAATAGATTGACTGGATTGTCATTTACAGTACCGATTACAACTACAAATGGGTGGTTCGCGATGAAACGACGAGGTTCGTCACTGTCCGCACTCAAGGCAGTGACAACTGAAACTGAAGAAAAAACAACAAAAAGTGTAGACAATTTCATTATCGTTGTAATAACAAGAATCCATTCAATATTGATCCTAAGATTGGACTGAATCTAGTCTCACATTTGCAATTCTATTCTTATTCATAGACTTACAAGATAGACGGAGCGCTCTTATGAGCCGCTTGAAGCCAACACATTAGGGACATAATTATGTGCATTTATAACAATATCACATAGTAACAATTTCTAAATAGTTAAGAAATATTAACAAATGTATTAAAATAATCTTAGAACATTTCAAGAAAAGTCAAGTTTACTACGATAAAATCACTGATTAGCAAAGATAATGAGTCGATCGTGGAAACTTCTTACTCGCTGAACTGATTCCTGTAGAGAACGACTTTTGTCATGCAATCTTGATTTGTAATATTTAGTTAAAATAAACTATCTGAGAGAAACCGCTTAGCATCAATCACTTGTCTTAGTAGTACATTCTTCAGAGTAAGAATGTTATTTTTACTCCTCATTACGCTCTCAGCAGTTTGCTACCACTCCTATAGCATTCTTTTAACCACGATACTTACGTTACTTAATCATATAAACACATTACAGCACAAAAATACTATAAAAACGCAATCTGTGAACGGCGAAGGAAAATGCGCATTTAACAGGCGCAAGGCTGTTCCACTTCCACTGCTCCGTTGTCTCCCATCATGACGCCGATGAAAAGAGAACTCCCGACATATCCCGTCCTCTATATGTGAATTTCAGTGCCTCTTAAGGGAGCGCTTAGTCTATCTTATAAGTCTATGTCCTTTTATCGACATTACAACGAGATACCGAAAGTCTCTTCTATTTTTCAGCCACTTTTGTGATTCCACAAGCGTAGCAATACACCACGATGCTTTGTATCTTATATTAACAACATTAAGAGTACAAATTTGCAGTGACCGTTTTTCTTAGAGAGCCACTGCGGCCGAAGTAGTGGCCCTAGCTCAATAAAAAAAGTGGCATTTTAAACTAGAGGCTCTGCCAATGTAAACAATTTAAAAAAGCTAACGGATACGTGTATGCATTATAAAGTTATTGGCACTCAAACATGGCAATCTACGAGCCGAATTCTCAGCATTTGCGGGAGGTTATGATTTACTTCTTCAACATCAAGAAATCTGCGGCTGAGGCCCACCGTTTGCTTGTAGATGCTTACGGGGAGGATTCTATTAGTGAGAAAACGTGTCGGCGGTGGTTTCAACGCTTCAAAAGTGGAGATTTTGAGGTCGAGAACCAGCATGGTGGCGGAAGGCAGAAAGTTTTTAAAGACGCCGAATTGGAGACCTTGCTGGACCAGGATTCGTGCCAAACTCAAGAGGAACTCGCCGAGACGTTAAGAGTAACCCAGCAAGCAGTTTCAAAACGTCTCCGGGATATGGGTATGATCCAAAAGCAAGGAAACTGGGTCCCGCATGAGTTGAAGCCGAGAGACATCGAGCGCCGATTTTTCACCTGTGAACAACTGCTCCAAAGACAACAAAGGAAGGGATTTTTGCACCGGATTGTGACTGGAGATGAAAAGTGGGTTTACTACGATAATCCTAAACGCCGAAAATCATGGGGACTGCCTGGTCATATTCCGTCATCGACGCCTAAACCGAATATTCACGGATCCAAAGTGATGCTGTATATCTGGTGGGACCAGCTGGGCGTTGTGTACTATGAGCTGCTCAAACTATCCGAAACCATCACAGGGGAACTCTACCGACGTCAGTTGATGCGCTTGAGTAAGGCACTCAAAGAGAAACGGCCACAATTCAACGAAAGACATGACAAGGTGATACTGCAGCATGAAAATGCCCGACCCCATGTTGCAAATGTCGTGAAAAAGTACTTGGAAACGCTGAAATGGGAGGTTTTATCCCACCCGCCGTACTCTCCAGACATTGCCCCTTCCGACTATCACTTGTTCCGGTCAATGGCACACGATTTGGCTGACCAGCACTTCGGTACTTACGAAGAAGTCAAAAATTGGGTCGATTCCGGGATTGCCTCCAAGGACCAAGACTTTTATCGACGCGGGATTCGAATGCTACCTGAAAGATGGGCCGAGGTCGTAGCTAGCGACGGGCAGTACTTTGATTAAAAAATATGTAGCCACTTTTTTATAATAAAGCCTTAAACTTTTGAAAAAAACGGTCGCTGCAAAGTTCTACTCCTAATATTTATAATTTTCTGAGCTTCATTTTACTTATATCATGTATTGTGTTTGGCGCCAGCATATCTGCAGATGGCAGCAAGTGGCTGTAGGCAGCACTGATCGGGGTCATGAGAACTACCACCCCAAGACGACTGGCATAACGTACTGTTGGTGCGGTATCACCCAGCCTCCGCTACCGATACATTCACTCCACTTCTCTTTACTTTTAAATAGTCCGGCCAAAGATAATGTTATGATTAAGTAACGTTTAAAGGATGCAAAATGGAAACACAAATATATCATCGTAAAGTTATTTTAATATGCAAGCAAAATATGTAATTAAAAAATTGTTCATCACGATTAACAATTATTTGTAGGAAAAATAACACGTTTTGCTGCTTTATAAGTGTCCAGCCGAATTTCAAGAAGATATAATTGTCTTCGCTTTGTTAACGTTATCAGTCGCGAAATCATGTAAACATTGAGAGCTCTGTTCCTTTTGCATTGTACGATCAGTAACACTCAGTCACGATGTCGAAACGCACGTCTTTAGATATACGCAAAGTGGTTATCAAGTTGCACAACGAAGGAAAAGTTTCACGTGCAATAGCTAAAATGTTGTCGACTGGCAAATCGACTGTTAACGATATAATAAATAAATTCAAAAATACAGGTACTCTAGAAGATAAATACTGTCCTGGGAGACCTACGAAGACAACTAATCGTGTCGATAAAGTGATCAAAAGAAAAGCTGTCGCAGACGCAAAAAAGAATGTTGCAATCATCGCACGTGAATTACGCGAAGAACATTTGGCTGACATTAACCAAAGTATTGTTTCACGTAGCCTGACAGAAGTGGGACTTTTTGGACGGGTTGAAGTTTAAAAACCGCTCATCAGTAAAATAAATGAGAAAGCCAGATTAGAATTCGCGATAAAATGCCAGAGCTGAACTGTTGAAGATTGGAAAAAAGTGCTGTTCTCAAACGAAACTAAAATTAATTTGTTTGGAAACGATGGGAGAAGGTACGTTCGACGGTCAAAAGGAACTAGAAAAGATTCGCGATATCAAACACCAGCTGTGAAATACGGTGGAGATAGCATTATGCTATGGAGTGCATTCTCTTGGAAAGGCGTCCGTCCAATCTTTAAAATTAAAGGCTCTATGAACTCTGCTATGTATAGAGATATTATATTGAAAGGAATGTTGCCTTATGCTCGTCAGAATATGCCACGACGGTGGATATTTCAGCATGATAATGATCCAAAACCTCGATCGTAGCTCCTTCAGCAGGTTTTTAGCAAGAAAAATATTCGAGTATTAGAGTCGCCGAGTCAATCTCCGGACTTTAATGCCATAGAACATTTATGGCAAGAGTTAAAACTAAGAGTAGGAACTGAACATTGTGCCAATAAAGCTTCCTTGTGGGGAAAAGTTCAAGACGAGTGAAAAAATATCTCTCAAGATTGAATCATGAAACTTATTGAATCGATGCTTCACCGATGTGCTACCGTGATAGCTTCGAAGGGCATGGCTACCAAGTATTGATGAAAATCTTACATTTATGACCGTTTTCAACTTCTTATGTTTTCTTGAAAAAGCAAAAATTGTTATTTTGGTTATAGATAATTATGAAAAGTTATACACAATTTTCCAATAACACGTTTCGATTGCATAATAAAAGAACTTTAGGATGATATGTTTGTGTTTCCATTTTGCATACTTTAAACGTGACTCCGTCATAAAATTATCTTCGGCTGGACACTTTTGCATGCAAATGTAGATATTGAAACATGTCCAATTTTAGTGGCGGGGCATTTAACCCTCAGCGGGCTAGATTCGTTCTATGTTCACTAAACGTCGCTGTCGTCAGGCAAGGAGCAAAAACTCAAAATGTACAGAACGAATCTCCATACCCAGCATTTCTAAATTCGGTCTTCTCCCTATACTCAAGTTCAATCCGGAGTTATTTCGCGCGTAATATAACATCAGGTGAGTGACTTACGTGTTACTGCCGAGGCCTCGCTGCCGAGCTCGTCGATTTCTATAAAAGCCTTCTGCACTATCGAGTCCACATTGAGGTCGGAGGAGTAGACGAGTTCAGTCAGTTCAGCTCCTACGAATAGGTTGTTCATACCCATCTGCGGCGACAAGTACACAGTACATAATGGCATTGTAAATAGTGGATCAGTCGAAATCAATGCGAGAGTATTTTCGACAGCCGGCGGGTATCGAAAGATTGTACCGATGGCGTAGAGCCTTGCCGCAAGGTCAAACGGCAAAATCCTTAGCACTTTGCAATTGAGAGGGCCAACTATGCCTCTAGAGGGCTACAACTGAAGATAGTTCACGTGCGCTCGTTCAGTAAAATTTTTAGTTGGTCAAAAAACTGTGCTGTCTAATTATTCTTGTAGTATACTTATTAGCATGTCCCTTCTATGGTGTCGTAAAAATATGAGATCGCGAGCCGCAAGTTCCAAGTAATCCCATATTTTAATTCGACTAATCCGTAATAGTGACTAAATTCACGCGAGGGGAAAGTGCGAAACGTGAAAGTATTCACCTGAGAACCGTAGAAGGTCCTCAAGCACATCCGTGCGACAAGCAAACGCGATGTTAAGCTAAAACTTTATCCTCATATTAGGCCATATAAGAATTTTCGTTCGACATCCCTTAGGCCATATAAGAATTTTCGTTCGACATCTGGCACCCGATGTGACACTTTGGTATCGCGCAAGGGCGTCGCCAATGGGCTGGGGGCGGGGGGGGGGGGCAAGATTATGGAGGGAGGGTGGTGGAAATATGAATTTTAGACATTTTAGTCCACGGTCTTACATACAGGTTTAGGAACTCTAATGTTGGCAGCCACGATCAGTTGCATGACATCAGATGCATGACAGTTAGCATGACAAATTTCTGTCCCAGCGCCGCCACTAGTTGTTGCTGCGGTTCCGAAACTCGGACATACATAACCTCAATACGGCGAGCAACGGAGTGAGCGGTTGAAAACGTGTGTCGCTGATAATTGTTGTTTTTTCTGCGTTGTGAACACAGTACGTTTTCGATAAATTGAAAGCACATTTTTTCAAAAAGATTATGTGGTGGCGTACGGCGCATAAAGCGGCAACATAAACAAATTTGGAAGGATTAATTCTGCTTACGTCGATATGAAAACAAATGCACGTACAAAAACAAAAAATATCGGAGAATTTTATGCATTTGTATTTTTTCTAAATTGCATAAAAAGCACGGACATGAGGGAAGGAAGAAAAAAATTGAGATAAGTGGCTTTGAATCTACAACAACGCGAGTATGCGGCGAGTACGGAACCACTTCGTGAAAGTTCACATGCAATGTGACAGTTTTAAAATCGTATGTATATGCTTATACGCTCGCTTGGATTTAGAAAGTTCGTTTGTTTGATTACGATTAGGATCATATATTTTTTTTATTGTATTAATCGAAACTGACAGGACTAACGCCATTTCCTGGCCCTTTTAACAGTGTTTCGAACTCATAATAAATATCCGTGTAAGGAACATGAAGGTGGAACAGAGATAGAGGGGTAGAAGCATGGCCGACTAGTGCTGTCTCTGTCTGAACCCCCCCCCCCCCCCGCGGCTGAGCCACAGCGGGAATTCTGATCGCAACGAACCTGGCGACTGGTGAACTACTAACTCTCTTCAATAAGCACCGAGGTTATGTTTCATATCGTCACATGGGATATAATACGTAGCAAGCGCGGAAGGGTGGGAGCACGGAAGACCGTGGGTGGGAAACATACTCCGACAGTAGCGACGCATGTGGCGGCGAGCGGAAAGAAAAGAGAAGCTGTTATAGTGCCTCATGGCATAATTGAAATCTGTCTTCGTTTCCAAACCTGTATGTAAGATCGTGGATGGTGCCCTCTCTTTCACAACAATTTTGTGAGAAATACTTACATTCTGAAGGGGCCGTTCGAGGCGGATTGTACTTTGGATTTTGAACTTAGGCAGAATGACGTAGATTTCGGACTCTTCGTGGCGATGAGACAGCAGTTCCCTCATTGTTACTTGTTCGAATTTCGCTTCCAGATTGGCAAGGCCGTCTCTTTTCCAGGGCAATATGATAAACATACTGACATCGTGGTTCGCATCTTCGCTCTGTGGGGACATAAAACATTTTTTTTGCACCTCGTCACTCCCGGTATCTGCCATATTAATCGTTCGCATAAGAGCAACGAAGGTTTTTTTGGTTTGCGAGTATTTGGGGATCACGGAATTCCCTTGCAGAATTGTTACGCCACCACAGATGCGATGTACTAGCCATCAATTTGACTCTGTTCCGAGCCCTGTATTCGCAAGGCCGTCCCTCCTGATAATCGATTATCCGGAAAGGAAAATAATGCTCACCTTGTACGGGAGTTCGATGAAATCAGATTCGACACTGGGAAGTTGACCCCAACGGAAATTGCCTGGTACGAACATACTCATAATTCGCTTTTCCTCGATACCGTCAACAAAGAAGCCCCTTTTCCTCGTGTATTCAGGATTGAACTGCGTCAACCAGAGACCCTTGAAGTATATGGCGTTCAAGAGGATTAGCTCCGCACGGCCGTCGATATCGTCTGCCACACAGGAACAAATCATTGGTCACGTATCAAGTAGGCATATAATACGCGTTCGGTTTGCGAAAAAAAATTAATTTGCTCATCATTAGAAACACCTTGATGAAATAAAAATTACAAAAGAAATGCCCACATCGACGATGTTACGTACATAATAATATCACAAAATCGTTGACAAATTGTTTCGACAAACTTATTCAACGAACACGCTAAAAAATTGTTTTCTTCGTATGATATTGATTTTTTAATTTGTCTCAACGCTCAGTAGTTATTGCAGCATTTTTCTTTTTCCAAATTTCTGCAATTTCTTCGAATGTTCTACTTGCAAATCTATTCTTTATAGAATTTGAAGGGCCATAAGGGGAGGGATACATTAGTGAGTGGAAAAACCTATGTAGCGAAAAATTTCGGGTGTACGGTAGGTCATTGTAATTGTTATTGACATATATGTTAATTTGAAGGATTATGAAGAGATTAATTTTCGACGTTTAAAAATCTTATTAAAATAGACGCGAGCTTTAGCAACGTAGCACGGCTCTCTCATAATTTGAGGCTGTTAGGTTGACTGCAGCGACTGTCACAGGTCACAGCTGTGTTACGTGCACTTTGTTCCAGTCGGGATTTACAGAGGTTATGTCAGAGCAAAAGGAGGCAACAAATGATTCAGAAAAAAAGGGTAGTACGCCGCAAACTTTCCAATGGAAAAGACGATTTTTCAGTGCTCGTGTCCACAAGCATCGCACTACACTCACCGAAGCTAGAAAAAAGGGAATACATCACAATAAATAAATGAATACGTTCCCCTTACACGCAGTTGACTTTAACGTATTTGAAATTGGCGGGCTAGGTCTTCGGTTGGTTCTGCTACTCCTATAGTTCCGACGTTGACACATTTTAATACATACGTCTCAACCAGGGGGCTTGCATCTTTCAGAATTTTTGTTACGCAAAATATCCTCTGTTTGTAGTGTCCCACTCTGCCACTCGCAGCGCTAGTTGTTCTCGCACAATCCTGAAGCGCGCGCATGGGCTATGTATATATACACAGACGCGCACATATAATCCGATGACTTTCCATAGCTTCGAATGCGAGAATCGGCTAGTACGGTGAAAAATGCACCTTTTCAGGATTACGCGGGTACCCTGCGGTACAATCGTGCCAAACACATGGCATTAGCGCACGAGTACAAGTAATTTCGGTAATTTCATCAATTCCGCACCGCGGCTTAAACTCCAAACGTCAAAATAGTCGTATTCGGCTCCGGGGTGGTTAAGTACGCCGTGCGGGCCTCGCGCCTTGCGCAATACGAACATTGTCAGTGACCTACTAGCGCCACGGGAAGAGGTAGAACTAAATGAAGAGGTCAAAAAGCATAGCATTTTTATATACGGTAAGGGATAGGTGGTGCCAGCCCCCTGGTCCCGACCAGCCCCCTGTAACCATCATCTACACATGACTCTCGTAATGTCCGTCGCTTTTATTTTCAATCGCTGCCACGTGTGGCGCTAGTAGTCGTCTGCTCGATAACTATATATATGCCAGAAACATATGATCTGTGAACCGGCCTAACCCACCAAACGCGTATAATATTGTTGCATTCGAGTTGTGACAAAAAATTGAACAAGCCACCAGTCACAATCAAAACCATAAAACGCGTAAAACTCTCCAAATACTCAGAAAATATTATTCTATCGACTATAGAACGCGCATGCGTAAAAGAAGCCGAGCAGAAGACTACTAGCGCCACGAAGTGTACTGTAGTGCAATTAAACCGCCCGGACAACACGCGGAATTTATTGTCATAAGAATAGTAGCCAGTGTCATGGGGCTGGTCCCAACAAGCCTCCCTTTTCCGTAAACTGACCGCATTACTTTCATACGTTTTTTTATTAATTAGACCGGTAACCTGTCTTTTATTCGATAATATTTTTCTATACACTATCCTACACACGATATTCGTTCTTTGGGTCACTTTCTTCACGTATTCCATACAACCAATGTGATCAAGCGGAGATTGACGTAAATTTTAAAATATAATATTTAACAAACGAGTGCAGAAATCCCCGTTCTCTTTTTGCTTGTATATTCAGAAAATATACCATAACGACTAGTCAAATTTTCAGTAACATCTCTTCACCCCAATATTTTAAAGCAATAACCTCGAATGTCAATCCCCTATCCTAAATATTCGCCGTAAACGTTTAGATTCCCTTACCCGGCTTGATGATATCCTTGATACGAGAGTTCGTCTGTTCTTCGCACCACCTGTTGATTTTGGCGCTCGTACCCAACGGATCGCTAAAATCAACTTCCGCCACACTCGAACGAAATACGCCAGTAGCGATGTCACGGAAACTGTCTTTGAGGCGGATGCCTTTGCGAAGGAATATTTTGTTGGCTATCTTGAGATCGACCTTTGTGTAACTCTGGAACGATTTTGATAAGTGTCGAATATACGCACCGATCTTTCTTTGTGTAAAATGGTTAGTTAGAAAAAGCTGGACAAGGTATCGATATGAAGTTACCTTCCTTTTTAGGGGTTACGTGAGTTTGAACATTTCAAAAAATTAAAGAAGTAACAAAAGGATGCCCTGGACATCGCAGCTGCAACAGGATCTTTGCTTTATTTAAGTTAAAAATAAAATTTCTTCGTTTTATTTCTACTTAAAACTTTAATCGCATTTTTCTCAAAACACTATTTTTGAAGTCAGTATGGACACGATTTCTCAAAAAACGAATGTAGCGATGTTATGGACATTTTGCACACTTCTTCAAAATAGCATTGACTAGTGATTGAACGAAGGTTTTTTCTTTAAATTACAATTAATTTTACAAGGCTATACATAATGTAAATTGTACCAAAAATTGAACTATTTACCATACAACTCTGCCAAAATTGCAAATTTTCATTTTTTTTTTAAATCCTTTGTTTAATCACGAGCTATACTTATCTACTAACGGAAAAAAAATTGTTTTTTTAATTTCAGATAAAAGATACTATACGATAAACCTTCATTCGATCATGTCATCTGCTAACTATACGTTAAATTTAATTTGTTTATTGCGAATAAATTATTGATTCTTAAACTTTGATATTTCCCAAACTTGCCCAAACCATTCCCAAATTATTGGTAAAAAAATTAAGATTCATGAATTTTGTCTGCTAACTATATGGCGGTCAGTTCGGGCTCCTTTGTGTAGCCTCCATGGACTCGGTCTTCGTCGACTCAACTTAGCGATCTCAGCGCTCATTTTTCTGGGTACTTTTGCCAGTTCCTAATTACACTTCTTAGGGTGATTCTTCAACCCTCCATGGACAAGATTCTTACGGTCAAATTTTCGACGAGGCTCTGGAATCCAGTTTTTAATATGTCTTCGTTGTATGGAAAGCGCAGAGCGGCGCACAGTTGGTCCTTAGTCCGGCCGACAGCGCCGTATGAAAGCATCGACAACGACGTGGAGGTACTGATGGGGGAGCAAATCAAATTGCCGGAATTCTCCTTCCCAACCGCCTGAGCAAATGAAAATAGATTTGTTTTTTGTTTGTTTGGAGGAAGTACAAATTCCTACATTATTCGGCATCTGCTTGATAAATATTCGAGTCAATTGTACCTTGAAAAAATTAACAGCGAACGCGCTAGCAGAATTCGTTGCTGCTTCATTCGCACGCATGCGGAATTCCGGGTCCGCAGTATTTGGTGCATCCTCGCGGAAAACAATCGAATCAGGATTCGGCTGGTCGTTCAATGTCCCCGCGTATAGCGAGACGACTTGCAGCCCGATGAATAAAACTAAAAAAGTATTTTTTTTAATCGTCTCAAACGACAGCTCATGGTCATGCATAGAAGTTTGAAAACGTAGGCGAATAATGTCGGTAGGAAGGGTTCTCAAAAGCTTGATGATTCAAATTCACGTTATTGCCACAGAGCGCTGTGAGGACTGAGTGTTGATTATAATTAAGGAGGTTAGAGCGGTCCAGTTGAGTCAGATGTCGAGTTACGAATGTTTTTTGTCAATAAACCTCAAACAAAACATGCATTCGAGGTATAGATTTATTCTACAGACACTAATTTTTCATAAAACATATAATTAATGGGCAAAATTATGCATTTTTATATTTTTATTAAGCAAATATATTGCTTTGTTGTGTTATATCTCCGCCATTTGTTAATATTTCTGATTTTTTTTACATATACTTAACCATGTGCATAAAAGACCAATCAAAAAAATGTTGTCAATATATGCACCATTTTTTTTAACCTCGTCTAGAAAAATACCTTCGAAAATCGGCGAAATCGCGTATATAAGGCCTTAAATTAAACAGTTATTGCACTATAATGTTATCACTTTTTAGTTATAAATTGTACATCCTATAAACCAATTATATATTTTTATAAATGATATGCATATTTGATAAAGTTCATACCATGCTAGACATTTAATTTAGAATTCGATATATTTAATTTAAAACGTCTCCCGTCCCTCCATATCATTTTCAGATTTTTATCTGCAATCAACCAGTCATTGTTTTTGAATTTTATCACTTATTATTTAAAAAATACATTCTATAAAAGAATCATATCTTTCATAAATAAAATGTATATTTGATAAATGCTATCTATGTTGTCTACATTTAGTTTAACTTTGATGTATAATTAATATATTTTATTTTTATCTGAACCATCTGACTTGGATCATTGACTTTTATAAAGTCTGATCTTTTACTGCCTTCATCGTATTTAAAAGAATTTTTTTTTTCAGGATCGATTGGGTGATATTAAAAAGAGAAGAAATAGCCTTGACACAAATTTTTACACCGTAAACGAGAGTTTTACTTACGCAAACGCATTTTCGAAGCGCACCCAAATCTCATCGAATATCACGTGTTTTTGAAACGTTGCCTGCCCTCCTATGAATCGGACTCTTACCGAAAATTAAAATTACAGACGCTTTTTATATGAATTGTGCTCGACGAACTATTTGCTTTATATTCCTTCATCGTGCTAATTTCTGTTCCAACAAGTGTTTTATTGGCGGATAAAGGTTTACCTTTACCATTCCATCCTTAATTATCATTATTATCATAGATAACGTAGCTCGTAGCTCGATTGGTGTAATTGCACAGAAATATTTTATTTCAAACCGAGCATATTTTTCGGGTTCATTCGGCTAATCTCTAGGAAAATATCACACATACACTGTCAGCCAAAAGTTTATTTTCATCAGAATTCCACCACTCCTCGATTCTATAGATGTCTCAAGATATTCAAGAATACTCAAAATTTAACGCACCTTAATTTTCGTACATACACTCCGTTTTTTATAGAGTAAAATCATATAATACACTCATTTTGCGTATTTAGCAAAATCAACAAAGTCGCCGCATATTAAGAAAATCGTGCCACCTCAATATTTTTAAAGATTTGTTTGTTAAAAGTGTGGGTTAAAAGCTTTTCTATATTATTATTATATAAGACCAATCTATATGACGACTGTAATTAATTAGAAGGTGTTGGGCTTGTGTGTCTGTTCGCAAAGTATGGAAATTCTGATCAAATCAAACTTTTTGCTGGAAATGCACGAATCCAAAAATCACTCATACAACACATTCAATTTTCATTTGCCGATGATGACCTACAACGAAAAGGTTCGTCATAACAATCCTAAAAAAATTGCGTTTTCATTTATTTGAATATTCTGCTGAGCGATAGTTACCATACCGTACATTTTACGACGTCTATGCAGCATTATAAATGATCTCTCTTTAACACTATGGAATTAAAGGAATAATCAAATTTTCAGGCGATTCAAAAAAATATTCACTTACAAGGAACATCCCTCAGGTGACACCCGTCGATTTTGTTGAAATTGGGATATGTTATAAAGCACCGAAAAGTAAGCGATACGTATTTTTTTTATCGGCGGAAAAACGGTTTTAAGGGCTGAAACGCACCGTCAAAAGTGGGGATGTTTTTCGTTTTTCGTCGATAATGTTTTAACGGTACGAGATATTAAAAAAATTCAAATTGCAACAATGTTTATTTTTTTGTGCACTATACATTGGAGATGAGAACGATAACGGTATCGACGAAAAACGAAAAACACCCCTATTTTAGAGGGTTCGTTTCACCTCTTAAAACCGTTTTTCCGCCGATAAAAAAAATACGTATCGCTTACTTTTCGGTGCTTTATAACATATCCAAATGTCAACAAAATCGAAGGGTGTCACCTGAGGGATGTTCCTAGTTAGATACTTAGTTAATTACAAAACTTCGGAGTCTGAATTAGAAATAGAATTTCGAAAGTATCGTTTAATTTCATTAAGGGATTATAGTTAAAACGTTCCAAAAATCGATTTTTAAAATTTTATTTTCGTTATGTACATATATTTAAGGTAGTACGAGCGTGCGATCTTGATTTCTATAGATTTTTTTCAAATTTTATCCAGACATTGTTCATATCATTATGCATCTTGGAGTGAAATTTCACAACAGTCGAATATTTAGATTGGGAGATAATGGGTTTTAAAATTGCAACTTCGAACACTGCTTTGGTTAAAATTTGAACAAATTTTTCAGAAAACAAGATTGCGCGCTCGCACTACCTTAAGTAAACATACAGAAAATGCCTTGTCAATCCGGCGAATATTCTCGAAGTTACACGCACATTTGTAATGGCGTGTCTGAGCGTTCGAAAGTAGGAGGCCGGAGCCCCAGCTGTCTATTGTGAATGTACCGTGCTATTGTAATCAGGTATACGGAGTGACGGTGTAGTAGTTTTATATTTGCGTAGCTATAGTGCGTAGTAGTTTTATACCTGCGAGGTAAATTTAACTTTTTCTGTTCCCAAACTGGCAAATATTGAAGAGTATTAGTAATTTTAAACAGGCAAGCCAAGCAGTAAACGCGTGAGCTCGTTTATACTGTCTCCTGTGATCTTTTCGTGAAAACGAAGCGTAGCAGAGAAATGAGGGCATCTTCTAAAATGCAAAAGTCGAGACCAAAGAAGCGAAGACATGTTTTAAATCCAAAAACAGCTGAATCGGATGAAAGTAGTTTTGGTGTCTCTGCGAAAAAATTCAAAATCTTAGTGCCCCGTGATTTTTCTGTTGAATATCGAATTTTGAAGTTTATTAGTGTTTGCAGCAATTTCTGAATATGTGAAGTACAAGATCTATGACGGAAATGTTAAGGGGGGAACCTTCTCCAGAAATCGATTTTCTTTATTGCTTTAATAAATTCATTTAGCATCTGAAGAATATATTTCCAAAGTTTGAAGCCCAGCAGAAAGTCCTAAAGATCCCTACGAAGTCACCGAAGTGATGCCCTCCAAAAGTACCGAGAGTAGGTAAACGACCGCGCGCTCTTTACAGCCTCTACCTTTTAATTTCTCAGCCACACAAGTTTGCTGGTGTACTTCTTGAATAATAGGGGGCTCTTCCGACGATTGTAAAGAAACATTCGGCCCGTGTCATTGTCGTTTTTCGTTTTAACACAAACAGTTCACACAAAAAGAGAAAAATGCAGCCGAGATTAGTGATTTCCTAGAAGAAGGCTTGCTTTATATGGCCCTGGCATCGCGGATTAAGCTTGGGTTAATTATCAATCACTCTAAACTTCACTTTTCAAGAACGAAAACTCCGATCGAATTTTTCTCGAAACGTGTTTTTTCCGTGCCGTGGAATGTAACTCAAAAAGCAACGAACCAATCAACTTGAAATTTTGTACAGATATTCTTTAACTTATCGGCCTTTGCACAAACCTAAAATTTCGTATAAATTGTTATAATAAATATTGTTTTTGACGAATTATTTATAAAAAAAAGTGTTTTTTTCTTTTTGTCCTCAAATTTTCATTTTTTAAGCAAAATTTTTGGCAAGTTTAGTTGACTGCAAGGACCTGGGCGATCCACGGCGCAAACTCTAGGTGCCAAGTTCGAGCACCTCGAGTGCCGCTATTTTTTTCACTCGTGAATTTTTTTTTGTATTCCTTAGAAGGTCAATATTATTATGTAATTTGATTCATTGCAATAAATGCGCTAAATTTTTCGTAGAAAAATATTTAAATACCTGTTGTCTGGAGGAGGAGGTTCCCCCCTTAAGTTTCAAACTGCTTCTGAACGAGGACTCGGTTTGCATACATAACTGCATAGATAGCTGCCGGCATATTCAATGGAGGTACAGCATCACTATTGTATTATATGACTGCAGTAGGGATTTTACTTGGGCCAAATGCACATTTATATGCCGAAAGAGAAGACGCACAGCGCGTGACGATCTCCGATCGAGGAGCGCACGAGAGCACACGAGAGGGAAGAATGGTCCGCACACAACAGCAACTGGAGTTATTAGAAGCTGCCGAAGACGCGGAGGGTTTATTATATTGCCTTAGAATAGACGACTCGATGTAACTTGAATTTTATTTTACTCTATGTAAAGTTCTTATGAAACTTGAAACGCGTTTTTTCAAAACTGTGTGTTTTAAAGTCGATGAGCAAGATTTCTCGGACACGGCTGAACCGATCAGTCTCAAATTTTATCACAATCTTTTCAAGTATGTTTTTTTAGTAATTAATCGAAGGGTTTTTTCCTCACCGATAAACATTTTCCATTTTATAAACAAATTAAGGCCTACATTTTTGTCAAAAATCGATTTTTTTAGAAGTTTAAAAGATTTTGTCAAAAATTATTATTTTGCTTATTCCTTCGATCAACTACAAAATAATCCATTACATCAACGCAATATTTTTGGTTAATTTTTTTATTTTAGATGATCCAGTTCAGCAATATCGTGCTCACCGCAAGACGCCTTTTTTTAAAGGTGCTCCCGGAGATCATCTATGGCAGCTTTCAAAATAATGATTTTTACAAATAAAAAATGTTAAAATATAGTTAAAAGTAACCATAATATGTGTACAAATTTTTACGTTAATAGATTTAAAGGTCTTCTGAAGAAAAATTCTTGAAAAATCGATCTTTTGAGGCCTCCTGACTGTATATAACCCCTTAATGTATAATAAATCATCAAAATAGAGCATACTCTTGGTCTATCTTTTGAAATGGCATTTCTTTATAAAAATTCGTTAGTGGAATGCGATCATTTTGAGTTGAGTATATATTTTTTCAATCTATCAATGAGGTGAAACCATAATTCGTAAAAACTTCAAACAAACTTCGATAATTTGTCCCGAAAACAGTATTCATGAAGAATACCATATTTCAATAAATGTTTAACCCGCCTAATGCTCTGATTATTCCTATAATTTAATGATAATAAACAGGGGTTATTAATAATGCTTCATTGATATGTCGTATATGTTCATGTACATACGTAGGTACACTGACAAGGAACAGCACTTCGGTATCCTCCTCCGATTTTGTTGAAACTTTTTTATGTGGAAGAGTATCAAAAACTAAAAGACACGTATTTTTTTTATCGGCGAAAAAACGGTTTTAAGGGGTGAAACGCACCCTAAAAATGGGAATGTTTTTCGTTTTTCGTCGATAACGTTTTAACGGTACGGGATATTTAAAAAATTCAAATTGCAACAATGTTTATTTTTTTGTGTACTAAGGTAAACGGCCCAGTTTCTGACCCTGTCCCAGATTATGACCCCGACGGCAAAGTCTTGACTGCCATAAATATAGTTTTTGTCGAATAATAATTAAATTATCGGATAATTAAAGAGCGTTTTTCATTTTTAATTATTGGACAAACACACTTTTTTTAATGAAATATTTTATAATAGAAATTGACCAGTGAACAGTGTAACACGCGTCTCAGTGGCTCCGCAGCGGCCGTGCTAGATGCTGATAGCAAGTGCGACGATCTACGTAAATCGGAAATTTGTTCGTCCTGTAAGTATGAAACGACATAAAAATGGTATCGACATATTCAGCAGGAACCAGACTGTCCATGAGATAAAACATAATTTAACTTTTGGTGAGATATTTGGTTAAATCCGTGGTGTCAATAACTACGTCACATAATTGAGGCTACGTTGCAGTTGTTGACCCTCGACTTGTCACCTGCTGCGTCGAACCATTTTTTGTTTATTTATTCTAATTTGCCATGATATAACAAATTTATTAAATAATTAACAATGATTTAATTATTAATGATTATTAAATGATTAACAAATTATTAAAATTTATGAAAACCGAGTATTCAAAATACTTTCTTCCTTAATGCTACTGATATTTTTTTTGCATTGTTCAATGTTTATAATATATATGTTAATAATTGTGAATGTTGATAGGGAGAAAAAAGTTTATCCCTCAAGACTGCGTCGAAGATATAATCGTTGTGCACTAATTGAATGTTTTTTTTACTGTTTATACTTGTTTATATATATGTGTGTGTGTGTGTGTGTGTGTGTGTGTGTGTGTGTGTGTGTGTGTGTAGCCGTGAAATTACATATATTTCCATTTAACCCGTTTTCATGGGGACATTTGGAAGGGTCAGGAAGTGGGTACGCATAGGTGTCATGAATTGTGCCAAGGGGGTCATAAATCGGGTACACGTAGAGGTCACAAACTGCGTCAAGGGGGTCATGAATCGGGTATACGTAGGGGTCACAAACTACGAAATGGATGTTTCTCTAGTGTCAGGAACCACGGCAGCAGAGAACCGATATTAAAGCAATTATTATATTAATAAATATTAATTATTTCACTTGTTTAATAGGTGAATCTCATTTAGGGGGCTTTAACGCACGTGTTAAAACCTTTACTTTTCATTTTAGCTATATCGCGCGTCAATGAATAGTAAAAATCCGACACCGCTGCTCTTAAAGTGTCAGTAACTGGGCCGTTTACCTCATACATTGGATATCAGAACGATAACGTTATCGACGAAAAACACCCCTATTTTCGAGGGTGCGTTTCACCCCTTGAAACCATTTTTCTGCCGATAAAAAAAATACGTGCCTCTTAGTTTTTGATACTCTTCCACATAAAAAAGTTTCACCAAAATCGGAGGAGGACACCATAGTAATGTTCCTTGTGAGAGCCCATGGTATTTTAACAAATGCTTATGATAAAAGATAGGTTACTAAAATTTCCTATACTTTATTGAAACCGCAATCATAATATAGTTGACACATCGATAAGCAAAACGTATATCTAAAAAACTAATAAAAAATAGTTCCCATGGGTGTTTTTTCAATTATACTGATCATTATAATTATAGTATTAGGTCTTGGATTTAACTCGTAGCGTTTCATAAGAGATGGCGTAGGTAGTACAGTATTTCGTTGTTACCGACAGTAATGTATTCATCGTGAAACAACTATCATTGAATGTCATTTGCTGTACATAACCTCTTTTAGAATTGTTAATAACAACCCTTTATAATTTATTGAATATGTCAACATTCGTGCCGAATAAAGTGTTTTTTGCGGGGAGTTTTACTTCATTACTTTAATATGAACAAAAGTGCTGCTGAAGCTCATCGTATTTTAGTGAAAGTGTATGGTGAACATGCTCCAGCTGAACAAACGTGTCAGAAGTGGTTTGCACGTTTTAAAACCGTTGTTTTCGACTTATATGACAACGAGCGACCTGGCCAGTCGAAAAAATTGAAGATCATGAGCTGGCGGCATGGCTCAATGAAGACTTATCTCAAACACTTCAAGAATTGTCTACATCATTGGAAGTTGACTTATCAACGGTAGGAAAGCGTCTTAAAACTTTGGGCATAATCCAGAAGGAAGGACTTTGGGTCCCGTATGAATTGAAACCAAGGGACATTGAGAAGCGTCTTTTGACATGTGAACTGCTGCTTCAACGGGAGAAAAGAAAAAGTTTTTTGCATCGAATTGTCACTGGTGATGAAGAATGGATCCATTACAACAATCCGAAGCGCAGAAAGTCATGGGTTAAGCCCGGCCAACCATCAACATCAGTGGCAAAGCCAAATATCCATCCAAATATCCAGAGCTCCTGCTCTGTATTTGGTGGGATTAGAGAAGTGTGATTTATTATGAACTGCTGAAACCGAATGAAACCATAACTGGGGTTCGCTACCGATTGCAATTGATGCGCTTGAGCCGTGCATTGAAAGAAAAATGGCCGGAATACTCCGAAAGACACGACAAAGTCATTTTGCTGCATGACAGTGCTCGTCCTCACGTCGCAAAACCGGTACAAACATATCTGGAAACACTTAAGGCGTTACCCCCACTTGTAGCGCAAAAAAGGCCTTTTTCATGAATTTTTTTAAAGAAAACTACAAGACTTTTTTAATCGATCAATATACCATCTTAAAGAACACATCTTGAAGAACTTTCAGTAATTTTTCTATTGAAAAATATTACATTGTTTAGTGGCAAATGTCCGTCAATGAAATAATGTTTTTGAATACACGGTTTGCGGTGACCAACATTGCGGCGAAGTGGATCATCTGAAGAAAAAAAATGCGGATGGATTTAGTCAAATATAAGTATAAACTAGTCTTTAATCGAAGGATTTTAAAAAATATTCATTTTTCACAAAATGGCGGACAGTCAAAGTTAATGGTTCGATTTTAACGAAAAAAACGGCCGTTTTTAGCTATAAAACAGCCATTTTTTCGAAAAAAAAAAATCGAACGATTAAAGACTACATTTTTATGTATTAAATAAGCCTGCAAAATTTCAAGAAGATCGGTTCATTAGTGTTCGAGTAATCTTGGTCACCGACTTCAGAAATGCCATTTTGAGAAAAACGCGTTTAAGGGGTAAGGCCACGGTAAATTTTTTGAAAAATCGATTTTTTTTTATTGGCTTAAAAAATAGTTTAAACCCTCTAGAATAAGAAGACCCCTTAAAATAAGAACTTCTTTTTTAAATTTTTTCCAATAAAAAACTATTCGCAAAACTTTAACCGCGTTTTTCTCGAAACATGGTTTTTAAAAATGGCACGCAGCATAACTCGAACAATTTTCATTTTTTTTACTTGAAATTTTAACCAGATGTGAACATTTACATTATCTTGAGAATGTCGATCGGAATTTTCAAGAACTTTATTTATTGATTTTTTATTAACAAAAAACTTGCCGTTTTTTTCGTCAAAAATCAATTTTTTTTTTCAAACGCACGCCAAATCCACAAAAATTGATACTTTTTAAAATCCGATCGACATTCTCTAGCTATAGCCCTCTAGATTAATGGTTTTTTTTTTGTTCTAGATTCAAAAGTGCACCAGTGGTGCTGCGTGCCGCGGAACCCTGGAAGCAAAACATGTCCCGGGAAGATAGCTGTGGAACCGCCATTTTGTTTTTTTTTACTGTAAAAAAATTTTATAATAAAGTTTAATGTATGCCCGATAACACCATTAAAAGTTTTTTTTCAAATACCTTCAATTTCGGGAGCAAAAAATTAGTGAAAAAACCTTTTTTTTTGGGCCGTTACAGTGGCCTTACCCCTTAATGTTTCAATTTCCGGTCGTTTACACAACGGATTCTTCTCTTTCAACGCTCACATCTCAGTCAATTTTGTTCGGATCGAGTTGAAATTTTCAGGACATATTCTCAGATACTTGTACTTCAAAAAAATGCAATAAAAAAATCGATTTTTTCAAAATCGCAAGTGGGGGTAACCCCTTAAATGGGATGTCTACCCCGTCCGCCGTATTCTCCAGTTATCGCTCCTTCTGATTACCATTTGTTTTGTTCGATGGCTCATCATAGCCTGTCTAAGCAGAAGTTCACTTTTTTCTTCTAAGCAGAAGTTCACAAAGATTGTCAAAAATAGGTCGATTCGTGGATTGCATCTAAAGACGAGGCGTTCTTCCGACACGGTATTCATACTCTGCCCGAAAGATGGTCAAAAGTAGTAGAAAGAGATGGGCAAAACTTTCATTAATGTGTTTTTTTTTTAATTTTCATCCGAAATCAATATATTTTTTTCATTAAAAAAACGCTGCCAATTAATTCCAAGTCCTAATATTTTCGATTGTCACAGTTACGATAATATTCAATATTGCTATTATTGTAATCGCGATAATAATATTTAATATAATAATAGATTTTACTATTTATGCGATATAGATTTTACTATTTATAAAATGATAATCTATGATTATCATTTTTATTGTTTAAACTTGTGTTCCGTTAAATACATTACGAAGATCCGGGTGATGAGTGACTGGTCGTCGATTGGATTGTCGTGTGTAGAGACGTTGTCTTCCTTCAGTGTTGCAAACTCGTTAGGTTGCCAGACGAAGACTATTTGTCGTAGTCCAGCTTCCTTAGTTATGTACTCGGTTTGTAGAGGAACATTCCCGAACGTTCGAATCGCACGAATGCCAATATTATTCAGCGGCACGTTTCGCCAGTCACCTCTAGGAGGAGTTACACTTGTCAAAACTGACGCGCTTTGTCTTCGGTGCATTCCGTCTAACACTTTTTGCGCATCGATATTTGTATTCAAATGTGCAGAATGTTCCATTTGAGGGGTCTGACCATCTTCGAGGCTGTTTGGATTTGTTCACATTCCATTCAAGAGGTAATTTTTTAACCTCGAAGTGTCCCCAAAAAACTCTCAAAGTTGCAAAGCGCTGCGATTTTTTTTTCTTAGTGCCCCGAAGGTTTAAATTTATCGTTTCTGTTAAAAATCACCGTTCCAAGCAATTTTTCGATTTTTAGTCATTTTTTCAACTTCAAAATGGTTTTTTTTCGCAATAATGCGTAAATTATTGAGCAATAATTGCTTTAAAAAAACATTTTGAAGATGAAAAAATGAATAAAAATCGAAAAATTGCTTGTAACGGTGATTTTTGACAGAAACGATGAGGGGTCTGACCATCCTCGAGGCTGTTTGGGTTTGTTCACATTCCATTCAAGAAGTCTGATCATCTTCGAAGTGTGTTTTGGCTCTTTTGGGTTCCGTTCAAAGGGTCCGACCATCACCGAAAGTCGTTTCGATTTGTTTGGGTTCCATTGAAGCTGATCGTCTTCGACGTTTGGTAATTTTTTTCCCTGGCTGCTTGTACATCTTCGCATCTACCGGTTCAGTTGATCAAAAATTTTAACACTTTTAACTTAACGTTTAACATTTTAACCCAAAAGGTACGCTTAGGGTACGTTATCACAGCATTAGGTATGCTTTTTGCGTCAAAGTTAGGATCTTTATTTAGGACCTCTTCTTTTCTATCCACTGCAATTTCCCCAACAATGAAAAATCTTTATACATGTTTACGCTAAATAAGAGCCATATCTATTACGAAGCAGCAAATTCATTTTCGCATGTCTGTGGAGGTTCTTCTGAAAAAAGTACGCGGGACTCGTTGTCAGCCCAATCGAGTCCGAAGAGCTTCACCCGATCCACCACAGTATCCAGCGTAGATATTTAAAAATATTTTTCGACAGTATTTGAAGGGACACTGTCGGAATTCTCAACTACCATACGCATGACGAAATTCGCTTTGTACATCCGGGAGTGAAGATTTTTGCCATTTTTTGTAAGTCCATTTTGTCATTGCGGTAGGTGTCCACTTTGATTGAAAGAATTGAAACAAAAATGTACTGTTAGACGAGCGAGGAGGGAAAGGGGCAAAGGTAGGGCTGTTAGTTTGACCTTGTGTGTAACTTTGATATAAAACATTTTTCATTCCACGCGCACTTCCTTAAGGTAATCCTATCGCTTCACCACTGATTATACTTGAGACTTGTATAGTTTAAATTTTTAACACATGCAAAAAAAATCATTTGTAATAACTAATATTTTCCATGTGTGAACTGTTTAATGAATGTAAACATTTAATTGGAAAAATGAAAAAATAGTTACTCCAACGATTCGCGCAGTATTTCTAGGTTTGATATTTGGCAACATTGGTTCTATCTCCGTCTCTTTTTACTCAACCAGGCGAGTTTAACCTCCATGCTTTTCTATCTGTCAGAACAATGTTAGGTGCGGGAAATATAAAGCATTGTATTCAGGCCACGGCTGGCCAAAAGCGTCGAAAATTTGTGAGGCGATTATTAATATATTTAGTGAAGCTCAAAAAAAATGAAAATTCTATGGATTGAAGCCTGGCGGTAGGATTACCTTAAATAGCTGCTGATAACACCCTCTATATAAACTTACGAATTATCAGCACCGTTCATTGTGAAGCGTACGATGTTAATTATTGAGCGGCACGTGTAGCCACGTCATGTCTCGAAGGTGATCCATTCGTCAAATTCGCCGCGCTTTGCAGTGTGGCATTGTTGAATTGTTTTGAAAGCTGCTAAGATGATGTATCCGACATCTAAAACTTATTCATTACACAAAATACAAATGCAAAAATCTGTAAACTATATTAATATAATTTGTATCGCGAAATTTGTAGAACAAATAAAGTGTCTGAAGAGGATCCGAACCAAGGATCGAAACGTAAACGAGCAGAAAAAACTCCCTTTTTTTCTTTCCACCACGACCTTGGAAATCTCACGGGCCGAAATCGAAGCCGATTCCTCAACATCTCTTATAATAAACCATGGTTTGAATTGAAATAAAAAAGATTTCGAGGTGAATTTTTGATACCGGAAAAAAGCAATCATGTTTTCTGGGGGATTTTCACTGCTCTGCGTTTTTCCTTTACTTGTTAAAAGTTTCTCTATCATACTGGAAAGAGTAGCAATATATTTAAAAAAAGCGGCAGTCATAATTGTCATGTTGATGACAATTATGACTGCCGCTTTTTTTAAATATATTGCTACTCTTTCCAGTATGATAGAGAAACTTTTAACAAGTAAAGGAAAAACGCAGAGCAGTGAAAATCCCCCAGAAAACATTATTGCTTTTTTCCGGTATCAAAAATTCACCTCGAAATCTTTTTTATTTCAATTCAAACCATGGTTTATTATAAGAGATGTTGAGGAATCGGCTTCGATTTCGGCCCGTGAGATTTCCAAGGTCGTGGTGGAAAGAAAAAAAGGGAGTTTTTTCTGCTCGTTTACGTTTCGATCCTTGGTTCGGATCCTCTTCAGACACTTTATTTGTTCTACAAATTTCGCGATACAAATTATATTAATATAGTTTACAGATTTTTGCATTTGTATTTTGTGTAATGAATAAGTTTTAGATGTCGGATACATCATCTTAGCAGCTTTCAAAAATTGGAAACGCGACTCTGCCACGAAGACTCGCCTAAATCAACAACTTCGATTCTTACTGAAATGTAGACAGGAAGGTTTAGTACCGAAACACATTTATTCCAAAAACTTCAACATACAAATTTCAGGAAACAAAGGAAAATTTAAACTAAACAAAGCAACACACAAAATTCACAAATCAATATTAAATATTGAAATTGACGATCTCAATTATCGAATCAAAACACTAAACAAAAAAATAGGAAAAAATACCGAAATAATAAACAAAACTCACAACACTATAAAAGAAAAATTCTTCTCATTTGAAAAAACAAAATTAAACAAATTATCATTATTAACTTATGAAAAACACAAAAAAAAACTCCAAAATCTTAGACTCCAACGAACCATGAATATACACCAACATATTTTCAATCATGATGAATTCTTAAGAACAATAGACTCACAAATACATCTCGATCAAAACAATACACATCACCAGAATCATATAAACCGAAATCAACCAACACAAAACTACATTTTCTCAAACTCAATTTTCACAAAAAAGCAACATGACGAAAATAATAATTCTTTTACCGATCCTCTGAATAATATTAACTCAACAATTACAAAAAACAACACAAAAGAATGGCTTATAAATCTCTCCAACACAGATATTCCATCACACATCTCCACATTCCTATCTCTTGGAGAAAAATTTTGTTTTCCTTATCTCAAACCTTCAAATATAAAAAACTATACCCACAACTCCATCTCAGAACTTGAATCCAAACTAGGATCTCTACTCGACAAACCTAGACAATATGAAATCAGAAAAGAATTTACTAAAATCATAGACAAAATGAATACACCTACATCATTTTCCAACACCATTAAAATTATAAATCACACTTCGTCTTTTTTAAAAAACAATCCACAACTTTTAATTACACGAGCAGATAAAGGAAATTCAACAGTCATTTTAAACAAATCAGATTACATTAAAAAAACATACAATTTACTCGCAGACCCCTCAACCTACAAACTAACAAATAAGAACCCCATCAACATCCTACAAAAAGGCATAAACAATATTCTCTCCAGATGGAAAAATCTAAAAATCATTGATGAAACAAAATTTAAATACTTAAAAGCAGAAAATTGCAACTTAGCTCGTCTCTATTGTCTTCCAAAAATTCACAAAGAAAACTTTCCACTTCGTCCAATAGTATCATCAATCAATAGCCCAACACATAAATTAGCAGAATTTATTCAATCAAAATTATCTAAACTAATACACACAACAAATTCACATGTCAAAGACAGCTTTTATTTAAAACAATCAGTCTCAAACATATCAATCCCACTCAACTACAAACTTGTCTCTTTTGATGTCGTATCGCTTTACACCAACATTCCATTACATCTAGTTGTTCAAAGTCTTCAAAAAAGATCAAATCTATTTTCCGAAACTTTTCCACTAAACGAAATAACAAAAGCCATAGAATATATCATGTTTTCAACTTATTTCACTTTCCAAAACAAAATTTATACACAAATTTCTGGATTACCAATGGGTTCACCTCTTGCTCCGATACTATCCAACATCGTTATGATTGATTTAGAAAAAAATTGCTTAGAAAAATTAAAATTCTCACTACCACTATACAAAAGATATGTTGATGACATTATTATTGCTTTGCCAACCGACAAAATTGAATCCACAATCAATATTTTTAACTCATATAATCCAAAATTACAGTTTACATCAGAAATAGAAGAAAATAATAAAATTCCTTTTCTCGATATACTCTTAATCCACAATCAAAGTTCAATCATCACAAATTGGTACAGAAAACCTACTTGGTCTGGCAGATTTATAAACTTTTTCTCACACCATCCACTTTCCCAAAAAAAAGCTATAATTTACATGTTAGTTGACAGAGCAATAAAACTATCTCATCCGTCCTTTCACCATAAAAATCTCCAACTTATTAAGAATACAATGACAAAAAATTGCTATCCGATTTCTTTCACGGAAAAAATAATAAAACAAAGACTTGCTACAATCAACAATCAAAATAACAATAATAAAAACTTTGACTCCTCTAGACTAATAAATCTACCATACACAAAAAACATCCATCACCAACTAATTCGTCTTTTCAAACAATATAATATAACACTAGTCACAAACAACAAATACAACATCTTATCGATCACAGGCTCCACCAAAGACAAAATAGATAACAGCAAAAAATCCAACATAGTATACAAAATTGATTGCAATGATTGTAACTCCACATACATAGGCCAAACAAAACGATACCTTAAAAACAGAATCAATGAACACAAAAACAGCCTAAAACACCCCAACGAAATACACACTGCTCTAGCACAGCACGCAATAGAACAAAAGCACGATTTCAAATTTGATGATGTTAAAATTTTAAACAATGAAAAATGGCTCAAAAAAAGATTGATCCTAGAAATGATTCAAATCAAAGCGCATCCCAATGCCATCAATTTTAGAACTGACATAAATAATCTAAGCTCAATATACAATTCAATAATATAATCATAATAATATTTTATCATCCATAACCACACACATCAATTTTTAAACTCGTGACAAAGTTTTAAAACTCTTGACATAACACTTAACTTCTTAACATGACACGGGCACCCTCAAACTCTTGACACAGCACTGACAAAGGATCATTCTCCCTCTCTCCAGAAACATTAAATTCGCCACTCAGTCTTTCTTGAACTCTCCTTGAAGTCACTACTTGACATGTAGAGCAAAGAAACTTTTTTTCTAATTTTCTTCTTTTTTTTGTGCTTGCGGGGATATATTTATTTTTTTTTTTTTTTTTTATTTCAATAGGTAATTACCATTTTCACACAATATCTCATTAACCCCATTAACCATGACAATAGATCTGAATAAAGTCTCTTTCACCATAACAATTTTTTACACATAGTACAACCGCCAAAAAACGGTTACACATATCAATTGAATTTAATTTATATAAAAAAAAAAAAAAAAACGGCTCTGAATCCATCTTGCGAATCAAACTCACGAGACAGTATTTTATATCAAATATACTGTCTACATGAACCATCCTCCAAGCATAAACCAAAAAAGGAAAACTAGAAATATCAACAATATTCAGGTTCGTTATCCAACATAATTCTTATTTTCTCACAACATCACACTCTCACACACTAGTCTTGTTACTCAAGAATAAATTAACTTGTTATAAATAATCATTTATACAATATCACCACGATTAAAAATTAAAAGGAAAAAAACTAACAAAAAAATTTTACACAAATCATTATATCACATCTAAAACTTATTCATTACACAAAATACAAATGCAAAAATCTGTAAACTATATTAATATAATTTGTATCGCGAAATTTGTAGAACAAATAAAGTGTCTGAAGAGGATCCGAACCAAGGATCGAAACGTAAACGAGCAGAAAAAACTCCCTTTTTTTCTTTCCACCACGACCTTGGAAATCTCACGGGCCGAAATCGAAGCCGATTTCTCAACATCTCTTGTTATCAACACGACCGCACACTACTCATACTAACATGGTTTATTATATTTTTCCAATTCAAATGTTTACAAATAGTGAAGTAACTTTTTATAAAAATAGCCACGCAAATATACTTGAAATGTACACAAAAAATTGTTCCTCCTGTGACGTCCATAGGCGTGAAGAAATTATATATGTGTGTGTGTGCGTTGCGTAAGATGCGTCGAGTGGAAAACGCTTTATTCCTATCTATTATTATGACGAACAGAGTGTTTTCCAGAACAATAGGGGTGTGGGAATGTGCGCCGTGAGACCTCTTGAGATCTTGCTTCTTTGGGGATTCGGTAAAATGAACGGAAAGCTAAAAATTGTTTGATTGTACAGCGTTTGATATGTGTAGTATGAAGATAGGGGTTTTGCATCGCGAAGCATGCAGTTGCACACATATATATCGGATGTTGAAAAAGATCTCGCTGTTTTCTCGTAAAAATGTATGATTTATTGTGAAAAATCATTCCTTATGATTTCAAACGTTTCGAAACTGTCGTGTGATCAACTCATAATGATTCTGCAAGTTCAGCTAGCGTCTGACATGAGTCTTCATGAAGTAATGTCTCCAATTCAACACATCAGAATCATTATTTTTGAAGTGTCTAACATGTGTCTAACCGTATTCGTAGATGTACCTTGAGGAATCCTTATTCCTTATTCTTTGTTCAGAACAAAGAACAAGGACGCCTTTTTTTCTTAAGGAACGACTATGAATACGGGTGTCAACCAATCTCTGCACATTGTTTCCGGCAGAGCATGGTCGCCGTAAATCTCAACGAGGGTTCTGTGTGCTTCAGCTGCAGATTTTTTAAAATAAAATAGCGTCGTAATTTCCCCACAAATACGCTTTTTCGGCACGAAACTTGACACGTCTATTTCTCTCTTCGTCGCACACGACTTCCCTTTGCCGTCGCGCACCAAGCGGCAGAAATCGGAATAAAAAACAGAGCCGCTAAGCATGGAGGCTAGAGTGGGAGGAGTCCGTTCTGCGCATTTCAAAGTGGCAACAAAAATGTGGTCAAACAGGGATGGCGCCACTATGTCTAAGACCTCGAGAAGTAAGCTGAGTAATGTGGGGAGAGGGTACCTCGGATTAGTGAAATCTCGGATAATACGGAAAACAGTAGCAATATAGGACCATTCCACGTATAGGCATAGCAGATTCTTCCATTTTATCCGAGATTCAGCGTATTATCCGAGGATACACCTCGGATGATGTGGAGGACTCGGATAAGTTAGTTGACTTGGATAATGCGGAATGTCGGTTAGTCGAAGGTCGGATAAACGAGGTTCTACTGTACCAGCAAATACGATAATATACACACAATATTCGAATAATTTGAGAATGGTTAAAATCGAATTTTCGACAAAAACTAGCCTTGATGTTGACAAGAGGACGAGAGGACACAAGATATATTTTATCTTTAAAACATTGAAGCATGTTTTTATCTTGAAGAAATTAAAGCAAGCAATATCGCTTCGACTTTATATTGTTAGTACGGTGTTTTTCTCAAATCGAAAAATAACTACTGGACAATTTTTTAAATTTCTTGCCCCAATTAGTAATTGCAATTTCTTTTGTGTGATTTTCTTTTTATTTTCATTCAAATATGTTATTGTCAGAATAATCGCGTTACCGATTTGCTGATTGCGAGTTGTAATACAAACAGATCGCAAAGCATTTTTCTTTGACTAGGAATAATTTACCATCATTTTGACCTGAGTTAAAAATGTATTCAAGAATAAAAAGAATATTATTTAAGACGTTTTCCACCGGTCGTTGTACACGAAAACAGTACAGGACAATTTTTTAAATTCCTTACGGCACTGAGTAATTGTAATTTCTTGTGTATGATTATCTTTTAATTTTTATTTAACCCTAAAACTCATGACTGAGGTTCGGTTGCACACCAATATTTAGGCGAAAAATGAGGTTTTTGCCGATTTTTGCCGTTTTTCAGTCTTTGAATGGATTGAATAGAATGGATCACTAATGGAATGTTAATTAAATCAGATGGCTCGCACGCTATTTACTTTGTTATGAAAATACGAAGAAACTGAGGCATGATAAAGTCCATTCATTTCTGTAGGGCTGGTTTAATGACAAAGACAAGCACGGGGTGCACATACACCCAAGTCATGCGTTTGACGGTAACAAAAATGTCATGAGTTGTTGGTTTAAGTATCGTTATTGTAAGAATTATTGTGTTACCGTTCCCTGTTTGCGAGTTTTAATATAAACAGATCGCAAAGTATTGTTCTTTGACAGTAGAGATTAATTGACCGTCGTGTTTACCTGAGGAAATAAAAATTGATTCAAGAAAAAAAAGCATCAGCATTATTTAAGACATTTTTCACCGTTCTTTGTACAATTAACTACGGTTATAATAAAAATATTTTTCTATCACTACGTATTGCATTATTATTATTTTCGACCTTTTTCACAGTTAATTATGCAACTAATGCAGATTTTTCATTGAGCATTGCTATATTAAAAATATTCTTCTATCGTTAAGCATTTACGGAGATCTCTCTGGTATTTATCATTTTACATCTCTCTCGCACGCAGCCCACTTCCCAAGTATCATTCTGCCTCATACAGAGCTCACTTCTCATTATTTATTTGTTCCGTCTCTGTCGCACGCAGCTCACTTCTCGAGGTCTTAGCAATAGTGGCGTCTCCCCTGTTTGACCACATTATTGTAGCCACTTTTTTCAAGTCTCTCCATAAGAGTTCGGACTCCACTCTAGCCTCCATGTGTAAGACCCAGCCCCCTGACACTAGGTACTATTCCTATGGCAATACATTACTCGCGTGTTGTTCGAGATGTTTGATTGCGCTACAGTCTACTTCGTGGCGCCAGTAGTCATCCGCTCGGTTTCTTTTATGCATGCGCGTTCCATGCTCGATGTAATAATAACATTTTCGGAGTATTTGGATTTTTACGCGTTTTACGGTTGTGTTGTGACTTGTGGCTTGTGAGTAAAATAAAATTTTCAGAAGAATTTTCAATGTTAAAAAATCAATCCGCGGTCCGTGAAGTGTATTCTTGTTTACCATAACATACCTTCTGTATTGTGTGTAGGTTATAATTATGGAACAACACTGAGCGGCAATAGATAATTTAAAAATTACTCAAGGGAAATAAATATATATTTCCTCATATTTATATGTATAGATTTATTTCTTTAAATTTTCATCCTTGTTAAGAAACGGACACCCGCGCATAAACTTACTTCCCGGCCTCTAACTGCCAAAAAACAAATACATCTCTAGTTACGTAATTTTAAACGATTAAAATAATCATTATAATAATGATTATTATAAACATTTTCTCCATTATTTGGTGGGTTCACGTGGCAGCTATTGAAAATAAAAACGACGGACATTACGCGAGCCATGTATGACTGATGGTGACAGGGGGCTGGTAAGACTGTGGCACGGTCTTACATACAGGTCTTGCAACGAATTCGCATTACCGGCGAATGGGCCCAAGGTGTTTACGTATGTTTTTGTGGCGCGATTGTCGAAATAACCTTTATTTGCGACCATATACCAAAAGGTTCTACGCGATTTACCGTGATACATTTTTCACGTGTTATTACGCATAAGTATGATTTTTTTGGGTAGTGTTTGCGAAAAAAATGCGAAATGGCTAAGGGTTGCGCAGTTCGCAATTGTAAAACGGGGTTCAAAAATTGTAAGCAGAAATGCTCCGTGTTTCGCATGCCCAGAAACGTCGAACGATACAAAAAATGACTCGACGCTATTCCGGGACTGAAAGAGTCTCAGTATGTGTGCGAAAAACATTTCGAAGAACGATGTATTGTGAGACATTGGAGAAAAAAGGATGTAAATGGTCGTAATATGTGCTGGTATGAATTAATGTATTCAAAAAGTTTTCAGTTTTTTTTTTAGATCAAAGTAGTCATCTTTTTTTTTAATCAAGACATTTTTTTATTCGTTTCGTATATTATGCAGTTTACACGACAGTACGGTAAATTAAGTTAGGGCAAACGGCGCATGCGTTGCGTTCAAAAGGGAAAAGGACAAAAGAGCTATTTCTCTCCGTCGCACCACTATTTCCCCTTGCTGTCACGCACCAAGCGGCAGAAATCGGAATGAAAAACAGAACCGCTAAGGGTGCCTACCCCCACTACCGTCGTTGTCAGACCAGTATGTAAGACCGTGGACCACGGTCTTACATACAGGTCTTGCAACTGAATCAAATATTGGTGGTGGGGGCGGTCGTCTTACTGTCGGCTCGTTAATTTCCTTGACCGCCGCTCGCATCGCTTCAATCACATCATAGCCGAAACAGCGGAAGACGCATGTGGCAACACAACCTCACTTAATCGGCTACTATAAAGTTTCACATAACCGTTATTAAAAAAATCACGTGTTTTTTTATGACGGTGATATCGTGCGGATTTTTACATAATAATGACGACTAATTCGTGTGCGGTTCCAACGTGTGATACTGGACGTCAGTTAGTAAAGGAAAAACGTTCGGTGTTTCGGGTTCCGTCGAACATCGAGCGTCGTCAAAAATGGATCACTGCAATTCCAGGAATTTCTCAGCTCATGCCTTCGCAATTCGTGTGTGAGAAACATTTTCTCCAACGATACATTCTAAGAAAGTGGGTAAAACATGACTTAAACGGTCGAGTTAGCGCAGAGGTAAGTTGATTTTATCTTTTTTTATTTATGTCTATTTACTTGTCTAGCCGCTATGACAAGTTCGCAGCACCGCTCTTGTGGCTATAAGCCAAAGCTTATTGCCGACATTAAGCGTACCACCCCCACCACCTTCGTTGCAAGACCTGTATGTAAGACCGTGCCGTGGACCGTGGTTACCACATCTGCTTTTTCCCCCGCCCTATTAACGGACCATCCTACCGTAGTGTACTTAGCGCCACCTCTCCGTCCAGCCCGAACTATTCCCTCCCCCTCCCATTTCCGTTGATAGCAACCGCGGCTCATCGCAAGTGTGGCAGGTGGCAGTACGCGCACAGCCGCAGCGTATGTTTTTTCGCGTGTTTCGTTAAATCGCGTTGAAGATTTCGATGCCGTCGAAAGAGTCGATGACAATTTCGACGAAAACGCTCGATCGCTGATCACCGAGTGTGCATCCAAGTGTCCGCGATACGATTCCTCCATTCGCAAGTATTTCCGAACCCGCCTGACAGCTGACACGTATAGCGAAAAAAAAACTCCGCTCTTTAAAAAACACCAGGCTCTTACCATGCCCGGGTGAACGGCCGATTGACGTTTCATCGTATCGTCGAGTAGGATGACTTCTTCCGCAACGATTATCACCACCGTGAACGCGTGCCAGCGGGTCTTGCACACTGACGCGGCTCCTTCCTCGACGGATATAGCGATGAGGGAAATATCGTCTCGATGCCTCGAGAGATATTAGTCAGATAAGAATCGGCAGAGATAAAGAGAAAAAAGAAAAGGAAGCCGTACGCAGACACGGCCAAAATGCTGAGCCGCTTCAAGTCCGCGTTGATGAACGCCGTCGGTGCTAGCGAACTCGGCTTGCAGTACAATCACGAATCCGATAACGAGAACGGCACGAATTACGTCCCCAACAATGTTGTCATCGAGGCTAAGCCGTACAGCAGACCGAGCTTTTTGGGCTTGACCAACGAAGAGATGCAGGTAGGCGGACGCTCACGACAATATCGCTTACCTCAAAGAGTATTCTCCTTCTCGTTATTGACATTATTCTCCACGGACGAATGTGCGAGGGAAGAACGCACGACTCTGACAAACCCAAACGCTAATGCTCTCTCTAGCGATGTTCTTTTACCATTTTTACCATTGCGGGTGACAATTTCAGGTGAGCGCCGACCACAGAGTGCGACCCATCATAGTTCCTAGAGACCTAAGCCGTCTACCATGGTGCGCCGGCTACGCGGAATGCATCAACGCCGGCAAGAGCACCTGGAACGAGGATCAAGCGGCGGCGGTCAGGGGAGACTTGAAGATATCGCACGGCGACACGGGACTTCCCTACGTTATGTTCTCCATGTTCGACGGACACGCCGGCTATTTGGTCGCTCTCACCGCCCGACTGCATCTTCATAGAATTATACTGGTACGACGGAGTTGGCCAGAGAGGTTTGAAATGGAAGCTTTCTCTGTTTGGGTTTTGTTCCGTAGTGACTTTTGCCTGGCTCGGTCGAAAGGATAACATTGTGGTGACGAATCGTTTGAGAACACGATTTCTAATGCTTGTCCGAGCTCTCATGAATTTTTCTCCATTGCCGGAACGCCTCCAGAAACTGCCCGCAGTTGTTGCATTCGTCGCATTCGACAGAATAGTCAGGGGGAAAAATAATAAAGGCATCTTGATTCGCGTAGAAAGCAATGGAAAAAGGTTACGTGAAAAATGTAAGAATCGCTGAGCTTTGAAAGAAGAATCGGAAGATTACATTTTCTGCGTCTTTTCGCGATGAAAAAAAGTGGAAAATCGTTTGCAGAATTGAAACGCTTGTGGTTTATAATAAAATGTTGTTTTTAATTGATTAAAGTTTCTTTAATTAATTGAATTAATATTATGAAAATCTTAACTGAAGAAAAATCCTTAATCTTAAATCTTAACATATTGTAATATTTATGAAAAAAATGATATTATGTTGAGATTTCAGCCTGATTGATCGAATTGTTTTTTTTCATCGTGTCCGCTCGGTAAAAAAGTCTTTCGAGAAAAACGCGTTTAAGGTATCGGGCCACTGTGACGACTCGAAAGTTGGGGCTATTTAAAAAAATTAATTTTGAAGGAATAATTAAGGTGATTGAAAAATCGTTTGGACATTTATTTGTGTGTACATTAAGAAAGTTGCGTACCAAATTCCATAAAATGAGATTAATAGTTGAAGAAGATATCAACAAGCTCGTGAAGGAATTTTGAACGTAAGGGGGACTCGACGGTGTACTTGATTCTGGCCACCTGAATGATCTGAAACAAAAAGAATTATGAATTTCTCAAAATACATAGTATTAAGTAAGACTTGACCGAGTTTTTGTTTTCTTTTTGTGTTTCAATAATAAAAAAAAGAATTCTCGAATTTTATTTCCGATTTTTCGAGAAAAAATGATCGTATTGTTAATAACCAATGAACGAAAAATGTTAAGAAGCAAAACGTCGGTCAAGACTAAACTACTATTGCACTGAACAATTGTACCTCGTTTCAAGTCAATCCGTTCTTTAGATATATAGAAATCGTGTGCACCGTTTTGAAGAATTCAATTTCGAGAAAAACTCGTTTAAATATTTACCAGCAGTTCTATCACTGTATCATAACTTTACTTTCAATCTGCGATTCCTGCACGTTCGTCATTTTCATATCAGCTCAACCCCTTAAAGTTCGACCTTACGTGCTCCTATCCGCAAAATGTGGCTGTGCAACTTTTCCAATATTGCGTATGTCTAGCCAAGAAATGTGCGCTCGTATTCTCAAAAGTACACCCTTTCGAATGACACAATAAAAAAAAAAACGATTTTTCCAATCGCTAAAATATTTTCCTTGGTGTTGCGAGAAAAAAAAAACGAATGCAAGGACCGTACGATTTTGGGCCAAGCTTCGGGAAACTCAATCGTCCATAATTTGCAGAGAATTTGATGACGAGAGTGGTGAAGAAACGTGTGTGTCGCAGGAAAAGTTGAAAGCGATACCGGAGGACGCGTTGATCGAGAGCGAGGAAAAGTTCGTCAAGGGTCGTGAGCTCGTGGTCGGTGCAATAGAAATGGCCTATCGACAAATGGACCAGACGGTAGAGCTGCAGGCGCTCCTAGGGGGTGGTGGATGCACGGCGCTGACTATTTTGTTCCTGAACGGAAGATTGTACGCCGCTGGAGCTGGTGACTCCAGGTACGTGCGAGACTTTATCAGGGTTACGCATATGGAAAACAGGGAGAACCGGAAAAAAACATCAGGGAATTTCTCTCCTCCTGGAATAATCAGGGAAAAGTCAGGGAAATTTGGAATTTTTTTGGAATTTTCTCAGAATTTACTTTTTGCAAGAATTACGATAAATTAAACGGGCTTGACAAGAGAACTGAATAGTATAAAAATAAATATTTTTAATATTTATTATTCTTTAATTAATTATTTTAATATTAATATTAATTATTAATTTATTTAATTAATTACTTAATTAATTAATTACTTAATTAATTACTTTAATTAATTATTAATTTCTTTAACTAATTACTTTAATATTAATATTAATTATTCTTCATTATATACAAAAAAGCTACATCAGCGCCAAACATGGAAAATTTAAAAACTGAATACTAATTTACTGTAAAGCTCTATAGATTTGCATTCGATCTGTCGATACACAACCACATCATTTTGATTATAGATAAGTGTTTATACTTATTTTTTATTCGTTGTCACCGGTATAAAAAATTCTGTTTATAATAAAGACCAGATTCTGTATTTACTTTAATGTATTTTTTTTTACTTTACAATGTTTGAATTATTTCTCGAAATTCAATTTTTAAAAAAATTTTATTTCAATTTCTAACATTTCCACATATTCGATCGTGAAAAAATTATATTATCCAGTTCAACATAATTTTTCAATAGAAGGATCGAATTGAGATTTTCCTTTGTATTTTCAAGTCGGTTAAAAATGTTTTTTTTTCCACTAAAATGATTCGTTGCTATTTCTATGTATATAATTTTTCTCATATAGTTTGTAACGTTTACAAATACTAGTATGGTTGAAACGAAACGTGTGGTCTTTAACTTAAGAGGTCTTCTCACTTTAGACGCTAAAAAATGCTATTTTCATGATTTTTTTGGATAGGTTTATATTATAGATATTGATATAAAAGTTGTTACACTTAATAAATGCACTTTCGAAATACATTTTTTTTTTAATTTATTTATTTAAGTCACTATTTACAGACGAAAATGTTAGTTAAAAAAATGTCCGACAAAATTGTAGGTCTGCGCTGTTGATGAAATCTCGGAGATGGATCATTCGAAACAAAAAAGTCAAACGATTTTAGATTCAGTATGTTAATGTTTATAGCGCATATCACACGATTTTTGATATATGCAAAAATATGAAAATGACGGACATTTTTCGAAAAAAAGAAAAAAATGTTTTCACCGTTTTTGGCAAAAAATAGTAAGAATCAATGTTTTTTTAATCCTTGATATGTGCTATAGCTGTAGTTGTAAAGAGTATGTGGTTACAATATCAAAGGATCGGTTTAGTAGTTTCGAAGATTTTATCAACGAGCCGTCGAAAAACGTTGTTTCGAGAAAAACGCGTTAAAAGTTTGTTTGGGTTACATTAATAAATAAATATTTTTTTAAAATGTATTTCGAAAGTGTATTTATTAAGGGGGGATATACATTTAGACGGAAAAAAAGCAATATTGAGGGATTTTTTTAACTAAGAAATAATTATTCTATAATTATAAAACTTTAGGTATACTTTAATAGTATATTTAAGTATACAAAACGATTTTTTTAAATTAAATTATCATAATAATGACGGAGCTGTGGCAGGTCGCCGCAGGAGTTGCGAATTGGCGTGCAGTCTATATTCCCGTAGATATTTATTTGCAAAAAAGTTCAAACATTTTTTCAGTTGGAACACGTATAGTTTCGATGTGACGGTAATTAAAATGAAGAAAATGCAAATTTAAGAAATTGGCACGCATTTACGAAACAAAATATCAACATTTCACGCAACATTTCTGTGAAATGTGGATTAAAAAGGAAGTTTTTTTCTTCAATTTTTCAAAAACAATTCCCGTCGAGTAGAAGGAACCAATATTATCAATATTTCTACCAAGTTTCGACTCAATCGGCTTAATAATTTTTGAGTAATCCTGCACGCCAATTTCGATAATGCAGTTTTGAGAAAGACGCGTTTGAAGTTCACGCCCGCTCCGAATCCGAGCGGTGAGGCACAGCGTTGACGGGCTGTAACGTTTGAAGTTTTTCGAATTTCGCTTTGAAACTTTGGGAAAATATTCCACATACATAGTTCTATCGTTTAAAGAAGAAAAAAAAAAGAAATTGATTTTTCGATCGTTGCAAATGTACATCCCGCCTTAAGGGGTAAGGCCACTGTAACGGCCCAAAAAAAAGGTTTTTTCACTAATTTTTTGCTCCCGAAATTGAAGGTATTTGAAAAAAAACTTTTAATGGTGTTATCGGGCATACATTAAACTTTATTACAAAATTTTTTTACAGTAAAAAAAAAACAAAATGGCGGTTCCACAGCTATCTTCCCGGGACATGTTTTGCTTCCAGGGCTCCGCGGCACGCAGCACCACTGGTGCACTTTTGAATCTAGAACAAAAAAAAAACCATTAATCTAGAGGGCTATAGCTAGAGAATGTCGATCGGATTTTAAAAAGTATCAATTTTTGTGGTTTTGGCGTGCGTTTGAAAAAAAAATTGATTTTTGACGAAAAAAACGGCAAGTTTTTTGTTAATAAAAAATCAATAAATAAAGTTCTTGAAAATTCCGATCGACATTCTCAAGATAATGTAAATGTTCACATCTGGTTAAAATTTCAAGTAAAAAAAATGAAAATTGTTCGAGTTATGCTGCGTGCCATTTTGAAAAACCATGTTTCGAGAAAAACGCGTTTAAAGTTTTGCGAATAGTTTGTTTGGGTTTGTTTGGGTTTGTTTGGGTCGCCCAGGACCTTTTTTTTCTTATTCTAGAGGGTTTAAACTATTTTTTAAGCCAATAAAAAAAATCGATTTTTCAAAAAATTTACAGTGGCCTTACCCCTTAAGGCCTTGGGCCACAGTAACGGGTATTAAATCATGTGCGAATTTGACAATTTTTTTCGTATGAAAAAGTGATTCATTCATAAAATCAATTACACATCTATTTAGTATGAATATCAAGCTGTCAGAAAATATATATATTTTTTTCAATGCACAAAATGGCCGACTACTCGAAACTTCTCGAAACAGCTTTTTTCCAATTGGCGTGACAAATAACTTCAACAATTTTCACTCGATTTACTTCAAATTTAAAAGTTATGTTCTTAATTGCCTTCGCAGAAAAGTACATACGGAATTTCTGATTATTCGAAAACTTTTCATTTTGTGAGTAGTTTATGAGCAGTCATAACGAAATTTTTCACTGAAAATTCAATTTTTCTGTTTTGTTATAGGTAAAAAATTGTGGATGCTAAATGTCACGCCGCGGAGCGCCTAAAAAAAGATAACAAAAGAAAATATTAGTAGTCGGTACAAAATTATGTGCGAAATTAACAATTTTTTTTCGTATGAAAAAGTGATGCACTCGTAAAATTAATTACACATTTGTTTAGTATGAATATCAAGCTGTGGGAAAATTCACAGAACACAGAACCCTCAGCACACAGAATCAGTCGGCCATTTTGTACATCGAAAATATACAAAATGGCCGACTGATTCTGTGTGCTGAGGGTTCTGTGTTCTGTGAATTTTCCCACAGCTCGATATTCATACTAAATAAATGTGTAATTAATTTTATGAGTGCATCACTTTTTCTTACGAAAAAAAAAAATTGTTAATTTCGCACATAATTTTATACCCGTTACTGTGGCCTAAGGCCTTAAGCGTAACAATTTTTACATCAATATCTATAATATAAACCTTTAAAAAAAATCATGAAAAAAGCCTTTTTAGCGTCTAAAGTGAGAAGACCCCTAAAAAAATGTATATTTGATGAAACCAGTGTTATTTATTTGACCCTAATCCGGGTCATTTGCAAAACCTGTATGGAAAACGTGGAAAAGTCAGGCAATTTCCGAATCAATAATGCGTAACAATCCCTGAGACTTTATCCCCGTAGCGCGTTCGTAAGATCGACCTTCCAAAATTTGTCGACAGGGCGATCCTCGTTCACGGGAACGGTCAACGGGCACTGACGCGCGATCACACGCCCGATTCCGAGTCCGACCGAGTGCGAGCTCTGGGCTCGCTCAAGGGCGGCGAATTGTTGCAAGGTCACTTCACGCCGTTGGAGTTTCGAGTGCGTCCGTTGCAGCGAGAATTAGGCTCGATGGTTCTGTACCGCGAGCCTCACATGACCGGCTGGGCGTACAAAGTGCTGACGCATCCGGATCTTCGATTGCCACTTATTTCCGGTCACGGCAAAAGGGTAAGGGCTCGACGGGTCTCGCCTCTGGCTCGCGCGTACTCGCGGCCTAAAACTTTTCCACTTCTGGCAGAGTCGAGTGATGGGGACGATTGGCGTCACGAGGGGTTTCGGTGATCACGGCCTGAAGGCAGCCAACACCGGAGTCAGCATCAAGCCATTTCTCTCGTCGCAGCCGGAGGTTCAGTCGTTGGACTTGGAGGAGTACGATCTGACCGAGCGCGACTGCGTCGTAATTGCCACCGACGGCCTGTGGGACGTCGTTTCCGACAAGGAGGCTGCCAATATCGTTCGCAAAATACTCGCCCCGGATACACCCTCGTTGGAGTACAGGTGAGCCTTTTCACGCACTCCATTTTGGCGGAATGATTCTTCGGGTTTTGCTTTTTTACATGCTGCGAATAAATTGTGAAATAAAGCGCAATGAAACAGAAAATTACAATGAAATGCAGTCAAAAATGATATAATGATTAAATGCAATAGAAAATAAAATTAAGATGAAGAGCAAGAAAAAATTGGGTTAAAATGCCCAAACAAAACCAAACAAACCCAAACAGACGCAAACAAAATTAATTATAATAAAATGCGATAAAAAAAATCATTTTGCATCCATAGTGCGATGAAACGCAGTAAAAATGAGATAATAATGAAATACAATAAAAAAATTCAATTAAAATTAAATGCAATAGACTATAAAACTAAGATAGAGTGCAAGAAGAAATAAAAAATAATCAAATCCAGGAAAAAATAAATCTACAATGAAACGTAATGGAAAATTAAATTAAGATAAAACGCAAGCGAACATTGAGTTTAAGAAAATGTTACGATTGCAATGTGCAATAGAATGTAAAAGAAAATGTAGTAAAATAAATGGAATAATAATAAAATGCATTAAAACAAAGTAATGCATTAAAACATGACAAAATTAATGACAATAAAATGCGATTTAAAAAACATCATTTTGCATCCATAGTGCAATGAAATGTAATACATTTTTTTTTAATGAAACGCAGTAAAAAATAAGATAATCAAATACAATAGAAAAGAAAATTATAATAAAATGCAATAGACTAAGCAAATGCAATAGACTAGCTAAGATAGTGCACGAGAAAAAAAAAAAAAAAAAAAAAAAATGCAGGAAAAAATAAATCTAAAATGAAAGGCAACAGAAAATGAAATTAACCCCTTTGTTGGCATTGACGCCAATAGTACGTCAACCTTTATTTCCCTATTTAACTTGCTCTGATTTGAAATCGGAGTCTCACCGGGGGTTTTTGGGCTCGCTGAATCCGAATTTGAAGTAAAAATTCGGGATTTCAAAATGGCCGCCCCAATATGGCGGACAAAAATCAAAACTTTACTCCGTGTAGATGAAAATTAGTACTCCGGGATTTTTGAGGTCGCTTATTACGAATCTGAATTTTGAAGTATGAGAATTGAAAATGGCGGACCGATATTGAAAATTTTACTCGAATGAATCTGTATTATTTGTATTTTCATTCGCCATATTTGTTCGTCATTGTGAATTCCTAAATTTTGAGTTCAGATTCGTAATCAGCACCCTCAAAAAACCCAGCGAACAAGTTTTCAGGATAGAAAAATTTTCCTGCCATTTTGAGCACTTTTTGTCGAATTCTCTCTGCCAACGAAGGGGTTAAGATGGGGGCCGCAAGTGAAAATTGAGTCTAAAAAATGTCACAAATGCAATAGAATAATAATAAAATGCATTAAAACAAAGTAATGAAATGCAGTAAAAAAATAAACCACAATAAAATTCAAAATTAATAAAATGCAATTAAAAATAGAGTTAAAATGAAATTCTACGAATCCAATACGCGATAGAATGCAATAAAAAAATGCAGTAAAAATATTATATTGGGAGTACAACTTTGCAGTGACCGTTTTTTTCAAAAGTTTAAAGCTTTATTATAAAAAAGTGGCTACATATTTTTTAATCAAAGTACTGCCCGTCGCTAGCTACGACCTCGGCCCATCTTTCAGGTAGCATTCGAATCCCGCGTCGATAAAAGTCTTGGTCCTTGGAGGCAATCCAGGAATCGACCCAATTTTTGACTTCTTCGTAAGTACCGAAGTGCTGGTCAGCCAAATCGTGTGCCATTGACCGGAACAAGTGATAGTCGGAAGGGGCAATGTCTGGAGAGTACGGCGGGTGGGATAAAACCTCCCATTTCAGCGTTTCCAAGTACTTTTTCACGACATTTGCAACATGGGGTCGGGCATTGTCATGCTGCAGTATCACCTTGTCATGTCTTTCGTTGAATTGTGGCCGTTTCTCTTTGAGTGCCTTACTCAAGCGCATCAACTGACGTCGGTAGAGTTCCCCTGTGATGGTTTCGGATGGTTTGAGCAGCTCAAAGTACACAACGCCCAGCTGGTCCCACCAGATACACAGCATCACTTTGGATCCGTGAATATTCGGTTTGGGCGTCGATGACGGAATATGACCAGGCAGTCCCCATGATTTTCGGCGTTTAGGATTATCGTAGTAAACCCACTTTTCATCTCCAGTCACAATCCGGTGCAAAAATCCCTTCCTCTGTTGTCTTTGGAGCAGTTCCCGCAAATGCTGAGAATTCGGCTCGTAGGTTGCCACGTTTGAGTGCCAATAACTTTATAATGCATACACGTATCCGTTAGCTTTTTTAAATTGTTTACATTGGCAGAGCCTCTAGTTGAAAATGCCACTTTTTTTATTGAGCTAGGGCCACTACTTCGGCCGCAGTGGCTCTCTAAGTAAAACGGTCACTGCAAAGTTGTACTCCTAATAATAATAGAATGCAATAACAAAGATGAAATAAAAATAAAATGCGGGGAAAAAATTAAACGATAATATCAAGCGATAAAAAAATGCCAAAATGAAATATGACACGCCGTGATACAGCGATGTGTCCTGAAAAAGATCAAGATGCTCATTTTCACAGTAAAACTCTCCACTGCGCACAATCTCAGCGTCAACGGCGAAAAAAAAAACGTTTCTTTCCTCAGATTAACGATGGCGGCCCAAGAGCTCGTGCAGGCAGCGCGCGGTCGTCTGATCGGCCGCATATGGAGAGGAAAGCCCGAGAACCCGGAGGAGAACGACGAGAAGTATCTGCCGATGGCGTCGGTGGACGACATAAGCGTAATGGTCGTGCCCCTCTATCCTTACCTGTGCGAGCACAGGCAGTGGCTCAAGAGCATGCGACAGGACGAGCGAATGCGTTATTCGACGGAAGCTGCGACCGTATCCGTAAACGACATCACTCCTTCTTAATGCACCGACGAATGACGAGTCTAGAAATTCCGATCCCGCGTCTAAGCGACACGAGACCTCTCCATTCCACCCATAGCCGAAAGGAGCTTTGCCGATAGTTTTTCCGTTTCTCTCGTACATCCAGCGCGATAATTCTCGTCTTTTCGTATTTCGAACTTTGTTTTTTTTTTTTTTTTTTAACGCGTAGCTACGTACCAGAGTACATTCCACACCGGCGCACGATCAGCGAACGGTCGTGGCATTTATCACCGCGTGTTTTTCAACGCGTACCTCAACAGGGTCGCGTGTAAATTGTACATTTCTTTTTTTTAATCTACGGGCGCGTGCTCCCGAGACTCGAGCCTCTCGTCGATCAACGCTCAACGATTCCAAAATGAATCCAAACGAACGTTCAAGCGTACGTATCTTTTTTTCGACGCTGAAGTTTACGTCGTTGGAACGCAACGCGTGTTTTTCTGCGTTTACTTCAATTTTATTATCGACGGAGTAGGTCTAAAATTCGATTAACATTAATTCCGGGCTTCGATTTTCTTCTTTTATACTTAGGGGGGCCTTGTTGGTAGTGTAAATCTCGATTTTCGGGAAAATCCCCCTGGTGCGTTTGCCGCCATCTTGATTCGAAGAGGGTTTTTTTGTTGTTCGTTTAACTCGCTTAATTTCAAACTTAGAGTGAAAATGATCATGTCAAAAGTTGTGGGAAATGTAATTCCCCACAAGTTTGGTGATTATAGTTTTTACCCTAGGATCGATATTTATGGAGTTACACTGCAAATAGGGGTAAAAAGTACGAAAATATTGATCCTAGGGTAAAAATGGTACTGACCAAAGTTGAAGAAAATAAAATTTCTTACCCGATTACTCCTTACCATTTTTACGATAAATTTGATAATAAACGAAATAACTGAATATAAAAAAAAGTTCACCCCTAAATTAAGTATAAGTCCGAAAATATTGATCCGAGGGCAAAAACGCTAATAACCAAAGTTGGAGGAAATAAAATTTCCTATGTTATTATTTATTACCATTTTTACAATAAACTCGATAATAAACGAGATAAGTTAAAAAAAGACGTTTTTTTATCCTTTTTAGCAGTCTAACTCTATAAATATCGATCCTAGGGTAAAAATTGTAATTACCAAACTTGTGGAGAATTACATTTCCCACAACTTTGAATACAATCATTTTCACTCTAAGGATGAAAATAAGCGAGTTATTTGAAAAACAAAAAAAAATCCATCTTCAAATCAACATGGCGGCAAACGCACCAGGTGGATTTTCCCGAAAATCGAGATTTACACTACCAACCACCTCCCCAAAGTATAAAAAAAGAAAATCGAAGCCCGGAATTAATTCCAGGTGAAATCCTATTTCGACTGGACTAGAGATCTTTTCTCGCACATTCACGAATAAAAGGCGCTGATGAGAATTGTAAAAAACGTACGAGGGATTGTGGTGTTGAAGTTTGCATCGTTGGAGCGCAACGATAGTTCCGTTTTACATTTTATTTTCCATATTTTTATTATTATGAGCGATCTTTTTTTTATAAATTTATAATAAAGATCGCTGAATAAAAATCTTTAAAAGTGGTTGAAGGCGTTTCGTAGGCGAAGCGGCCGCAAAAGAAATTAAATTCGTTGCAGTCCAACGATGCGAACTTCAGCATCGTGAGGGATTTACGCGATGGAAAATTGTCCGAAAAAAACGTGGGCGATTGAGACAAATGTACTTTTGTTGCGCTACAACGATGCAAACTTCAATGTCGTTCTTTTTGGACGATTCGACCGATAAAATATTGCAGTTTCGAAGGTTCTGCAAGCTCGTCAGCTTAGAGACACTTTAGGGCGGTGCTCGAGGACCAATGGAGAATCTTCATTGTCAACGAACGGTAAATTCGTCAGCGAAAATTATCACCGTGGGACTTACGATTTTCCGTAGAAACTGGGTTGAATTTTTTTTATTGGAAAATCCATTTTAGCACAATCGTGATGTCGCTGAAAAACCTCGTAATCGGAAAAAGTTAGGGCAGTTTTTTGACAGGAGATTTTGTAGGTGCCGCGGGTGCTAAATCCAAGTTTGCCTAAAAATCAGGGGGCAGGGTTTTTTCCCTGCTCCCTACGAGGTCGGCGCCGTGAGTCGTGGAAGTACATCTTGGGGGTGAAAAAGTGGGGTGAAATTTTGAAAAATCAGTTTTAATTCAATAACTCTTTAGGAAAAATTCGTACACTTTTTTGTTGGAATGGAAAAGTTGTAGCCCTTGAAGAGACGCATTTATCAAGTATTTGATCTTCACTCTAAGATAATATCTTCACCCCTAAAAATATTGTTGAAATACCATAAATTTGTTTCTTGAATAACTCAAAAACAATCGATTTTTCCGGCACGGTTTAAATGTACGCAATGTGAAGAATAATTTTCTCTATATTTTCGTTCCTATGGACCACCCTTGAATTTTGATTTTCCAACCCCTCTCGGGGGTTGAAAATTCAAAACGAAATTCTGGGAAAACTATTGACCGCACGAATTCGCCGCCTTGGAACAATTTGTAGCTTGAACCCTCAGCTACATTTTTGTCCACAGTGCCAAGCTCGTATCTCTTTTTTTCAGTCAATACTTTTCCCATAATTTCATTTTGAGTTCAAAATTCAGAGGTGGTCCATAGAAACGAAAATATAGAGAAAATGATTCACTACATTTCCTCCATTAAAACCATTTCCGAAAAAACGATTGTTTTTGAGTTATTCAATAAACAATTTTTTGTTGATACTTCGACAATTTTTTTGGGGATGAAGATTTTACTGCAGAGGGATGATTAAATACTCGATCGGCGCGTCTTTTTAAAGGCTACGACGTTCCCATTTGAACAAAAATTGTCCGAATTTTTGCTAAAGAGTTATTGAATTAAAACTGATTTTTCTAAATTTCACCCCATTTTTTCAACCCCAAAATGAACTTCCACGAATTCGGCGCTATGGACAAAAATAAAGCTCGGACTTTTCTGAACATTTTGTCTCCCGGCGCCGACCTCGTGGGGGTTGTACTTTGGCACCCCGATTTTCAGGCAAACTTGGATTTAGCACCCGCGGCACCTACAAAATCATCAGTCAAAAATCCAGCCTTCTAATTTTTTCCGATCCGAAACTTCGAAGTTGAATTCGTCATGGCTGCGCCGAAAAGAGTCTTTTTCGTTCATCGACGACACGTTCGAGCCTCAAATATCTACAACCACGTTTTCCCAAATCGTTTTTTTAGACCGCGTTGGCCAATTTTTAAATAATTCGTAGTTTCACCCAACTGTTCCGAATGAACGCAAAAAGCGAATTTCTTCGTTTTGTTCGCGTTGAAGGCACTAGGGTAACTTATCGGGTGAGACTGCAAAATGGCGTTCACGCGATCGCAAATATCCTCGATATTTGGGAAATAATGTTTGCGGATAATTTTTAGTGCGCGCGTGTGTGTGTGTGAGCGTATATCTTTTCTCGTGACGAAGTGTTGAACACACCTTGAAGTTTTCATCGTTGGAACGCAAAGAAAATTCATTCTTTTCAATCAATGAAATTTCTCCTTGGCCGATTCAGGCTACGATTCCAGCTACACTGGAATACTTTAAAGTATTTTTCACCGGAGATTCACTACAATTGGCAGAAAAAAGGTTTTAGATTTTGAGAAAATGAAGAACCGAAAAATGACCAAGAAAATCGTTGCACTCCAATGACGCCAATTTCAATATAATCGTACACTGATGTGAGCGGGGTAAAACGGACCCTTGTGTGGTGGGGCGGTAGCCGTGGCTACCTGTGTGACTACCAATCGATCACTCCGATGATCAGAGTGTGTGAAATGACCAAAGTCTGTACACGCTCGGACCGTGGCGTTGCTGTATATATCTTTCGGACGCCCCCTTACTTTGGCTGGCGAGGGGTTCAAAGTATTGTAAATATGAGAGAATGCGAACAATATACATATTATTTTTGACAGTACAATTGCGACAACGGGCTGTACCGGGCGAGGCGACAGCTCTATTGGCGGTAGAAGTTTTTTCTAACCAATCGTACGTGGGAGAAAACTTTTACTACAAAAGTTGCATGGTGCGAAGGGGGTCGTCGAGCCTACGAGGTTTATCCCCGTTGAGGCGCTCCGGAGATTTCAAGGTCACCTTTTTTTTACACGGGAACCCTAGTTTTTTTTAAGGGGTAAGGCCACTGTAACGGCCCAAAAAAAAAACGTTTTTTCACTAATTTTTTGCTCCCGAAATTGAAGGTATTTGAAAAAAAACTTTTAATGGTGTTATCGGGCATACATTAAACTTTATTATACAATTTTTTTACAGTAAAAAAAAAACAAAATGGCGGTTCCACAGCTATCTTCCCGGGACATGTTTTGCTTCCAGGGCTCCGCGGCGCGCAGCACCACTGGTGCACTTTTGAATCTAGAACAAAAAAAAAACCATTAATCTAGAGGGCTATAGCTAGAGAATGTCGATCGGATTTTAAAAAGTATCAATTTTTGTGGATTTGGCGTGCGTTTGAAAAAAAAAAATTGATTTTTGACGAAAAAAACGGCAAGTTTTTTGTTAATAAAAAATCAATAAATAAAGTTCTTGAAAATTCCGATCGACATTCTCAAGATAATGTAAATGTTCACATCTGGTTAAAATTTCAAGTAAAAAAAATGAAAATTGTTCGAGTTATGCTGCGTGCCATTTTGAAAAACCATGTTTCGAGAAAAACGCGTTTAAAGTTTTGCGAATAGTTTTTTATTGGAAAAAATTTAAAAAAGAAGTTAAAAGGATTTAAACTATTTTTAAACTAGAGGGTTTAAACTATTTTTTAAGCCAATAAAAAAAAATCGATTTTTCAAAAAATTTACAGTGGCCTTACCCCTTAAGAACTTTATCAAGAAACGATCAAGAATAAGTTCACTCACCAAATTTCAAGATGATTCATCAATATTTGGTATACAAAAAGTAATAAAAAAGGAATTTCAATGTTCTTAGCCTAGAGTCAGGCTCTGATTGCGGTTTCAATAGTTTGAGGGATTAAGGGGTAACACCACTGTAAATTTTCGAAAAGTTGATCTTTTGAAAATTGGCTCAACAGAGATGCTTTGAATTATCGAGAATAAGGGGGAAAAAGTTTGGCACTTGTAAAACAAACGTCGACCGTTTTTTTTTTTTTTTTTTCGAAACACAATTTTTCAAAATGGCACGCAGCATAATTCCGACAATTTTCATTCTTTTCACTCGAAATTTTGGGAACATCTTTAAAATGACATTCCAAGGAGAAATACGCACGGGATTTTCCATGAGTTGATTATAACGTTAGTTATTGACAAATGAATGTCGTTTTTTTCTGGCGAAAATTGAGTTTTTACTTTAAATGCTTGCCAATTGCACAAAAATGCATATTTTCAAAATCCCCTACGTATTTCTCTAGCTATACTCGTGTAAATTGAAAGAAAATTTTTTATTTTTTTTCCAAATTCAAATTTGCGTCTGTTATTATTTTTTTATTATATATATATATTTTTCTTAAAAATATATATATAAAAAAATATATTTTTCTTAAAAAAGTTATATGTTTAAATTTCTTGTTTGTATAATTTTTTAGTATAATTTTTTTCGTACACTTGAAGATATGACTAATAACATCCTCGAATATTATTGTCCTCTTACTTGGCCTTCCACCAGAGGAAAATCGCGAAAAATCAGTCAATTTTAGACGTTTTACAGTGGTACAAGCCCTTAAGCTACTGTGACGAAAATGAGAGTTACTTAAAAAAAAAAAAAAATTGAAGGAATAAGTAAGATGATTGAAAAATCGTTTGGCCATTTTTTTATATACATCAACAAAGTTGTGTACCAAATTTTACAAAAAAAAATATTAATAATTAAAGAAGTCACAAACAATCTCGTGACGGACCTTTCAACGTGAGGGGCTGAACGGTGTACTTGATTTTGGCCACCCGGTTGATCTGAAACAAAAAAAGCGAGTTTTTTTTTTCTCGAAATAGGTAATATTGACCATGACTTGGCCGAGCTTCTTTCGTAATCGTGTTTCGATAATAATTTAAAAAAATGTTCGGTTTTCATTTAGTACAGTCGTGCTGTATATAGGAATCGGAAAAAATTAGGCTAGATTTTTGACTGATGATTTTGTAGGTGCCGCGGGTGCTAAATCCAAGTTTGCCTGAAAATCGGGGTGTAGGGTTTCTTTAGGGGATGAAGGGAGATGGGGGGTGGATTAATGCCAAACTACAACCCCCACGAGGTCGGCGCCGGGAGACAAAATGTTCGGAAAAGTCCGAGCTTTGATTTTGTCCACAGCGCCGAAATCGTGGAAGTTCATTTTGGGGTTGAAAAAGTGGGATGAAATTTAGAAAAATCAGTTTTTATTCGATAACTCTTTAGCAAAAATTCATACAATTTTTGTTCAAATGGGAACGTTGTAGCCCTCGAAAAGACGCGTCGATTGAGTACATGATCATCCCCCTCCAATAATATCTTCACCCCCAAAATAATTGTTGAAGTATAAAAAAAAATTGTTCATTGAATAACTCAAAAACAATGGATTTTTCGGGGATGATTTAAATGTACGAAATGTAGAGAATAATTTTCTCTATATTTTCGTTCCTATGGACCACCCTTGAATTTTGCTTTTCGAACCCCTCTCAGGGGTTGAAAATTCGAAATGAAATTCTGGGAAAAATATTGACCGAAAATGAAGAGATACGAGTTTGGCGCCGCGAACAAAAATGTAACTGAGGGTTCAAGCTACAAATTCTTCCACGGCGGCTAATTCGGGCGGTCAATAGTTTTCCCAGAATTTCATTTTTAATTTTCAACCCCCGAGAGGGGTTGGAAAATCAAAATTCAAGGGTGGTCCATAGAAACGAAAATATAGAGAAAATTATTCTCTACATTTCATACATTTGAACCATACCCGAAAAATCGATTGTTTTTGAGTTATTCAATAAACCATTTTTTTTTTGTATTTTAACCATTTTTTGGGGGATGAAGATATTATCGGAGAGCGATGATCAAATACTCAATCGACGCGTCTTTTCAAGGGAGTTATCGAATTAAAACTGATTTTTCAAAATTTCACGCCACTTTTTCATCTCAAAAATAAACTTCCACGACTTCGGCGCTTTGGACAAAACTAAAGCCCGGATTGTTCTGCACATTTTGTCGTAGGGGTTGTAGTTTGGCATTAATCCACCCCCACCCCCTTTCATCCCCTAAAAAATACCCTACACCCCGATTTTTAGGGAAACTTTGATTCACTTGGATCCCCATTTTTAGGCAAACTTGGTTCAAGCTTGGACCCACGGCACCTACAAAATCACCTGTCAAAAAACTAGCCTAATTTTTTTCGATTACGGGAGTTTTCAGCTACAGCACGACTGTATTAATTTCCGATTTTTCGAAGATAAATGACATCATTATTGTTAATAAGTAATGAAAAAAATATCAAAAATAAATAACGTCGGTCAAAACCAAACTACTATTACACTGAATGAGTGTAGCAAATTTCAAGTCAATGCGTTCGTTAGATGTCGAGAATTCGTGCACACCGTTTTGAGAAGCATAGTCTCGAGAAAAACCCGTTTAAAGATTTACCATCAGTTCTATCGCTGTAATCATAAGTTTACCTTCGACCTGCGATTCCTGCACCATATGTTGGACCTTCCTCTTCAATTTGAGTTGCCTCGAGCGGCGAACGATTTTTTTCAAATGTTCACAGTAGCCTAACCCCTTAATGAGACAATACAATCAATGCGATTCAGATTGCCACCGTGTGTCGAAAATGGCCATCTCTGAGCACCTTTTATAGGCACAGCCGAACCGTTTTTTAATCGACTCTTGGCTAAGAACATCGAAATTTCTTTTTTATTTTTCGATTTTTCATACTAAATGTTGATCGATCGTCTTGAAATTTGGTGTGCGAACTTACGGTAATTCTTTATATGACGTTTCCGAAGTTTTTCGAAATTCCGAAAAATGCTATTTTATCACGTGTTTCCGCGAACTTAAAAACCCCATAACTTTTTATGGGGGGGGGGGGTGAATTTCAGCTTCCCCCGACTGAATACTATCATTTATAACCCAATAAATGAGAAAATAGCAAAAAAGAATTTTACCGAATTACCGAACTTATGTTTCGTTCCATGATAAAATGCTGAAAAAAATATAATGGACCTATTAAAATAAAATGGAAGCGAGCTTGAAATCTCCGAAGCGCCTCCACCCGGATAAACTGCGTAGCTACCAGTCCTCCCCCTCCACGCCATGCAACTTTCGTAGGAAAAGTTTTCTCCCAAGTCTGATAGGTTAGAAAATATTTCTACTGCTAGTAATTGTCGCCTCAATCGGTAGATGTGACAACTGCGTGCATTTCGAGTGTTTCCGCAGTAGAAATGTTATCATAATTATTATTGGTAGAAGCACCATTACTACCGCTGCTGCTACTACTACTATTATTATTATTATTGTCTATAGATTGAATAAATATGTCGTTCGCCGATTTACCCAATTGATCTGTTTTTATCTGACAGTATTTACGTTTTTTGTCCGGTTTTTTTTGTTTGTTTTTCGACAGACGCGATGTTTTGGAGGCGGCCAGAGTGATGGTGGGTTCGTTGGGACTCTCGTCACTGCGAGGCTCGCGATCTCGGAGATTTACGTGGCAATGGAATTCTCGAGACTGCAACGAGGCGGATTGCCCACGAATCGTGGATTTATATCTATATCGACGGAATGGGAACTTTCGAGGGGCGACATATTGGAAGAGAAAAAATACCAAACGAGCTTACCTCCTTCCGGTGTTGGCGAATCGTTCGACGAACGGTGGAAATTCGTCGAGTTTTTCGAACTGCTCGTCGTTGGAAGGAGCTCCAGAGACGCGAGCTGCGGTCGCCAGACGTCCCGAAGTTTCCGCAGCAGAGCTGTGAAAGTGCGAAATAAGTTGCTGTGTATTTGCGTTGGAAGCGACTATTGTTTGGGGGTTTTGCAGTGAAGTGGTTTGCATAAGTTCGAAATTCCGAAAATCGGATTTTTCAAATGCTGTTTTGTAGCCTAGGGTCTTAAGGGGCCAGTCCACTTTGAACATTTTTGAAAATTGAAAGCAAACAAGACTTTCAGAAATCGACGATGATGAGCAGTCAGAAGGGATTTTGTACGTGCAGGAATTGCCGATTGAGTTTAGGTAAGAATTTTTCATAGTATAAGTTTCAAACGTGTTTTTCTCGAAACGTTTTCAAAATCTAGCTCCATCGTATCTCTAAAACTAATAAACCGGTTCTCTTGAAATTTTAACCACATATTGTGAACACGATTCGCAACAAGATTACCCTCGATGGTTTAAATTTTTTTATTTTTACGCTTTTTTTTTGCGAAAAACTGCGAAAAACACGTTTTTTAAAAACTTTTTTCGTTTTTCATCTGCCATTTTTTTATTTTTTGATAAAACTTTATATCCCAGGGTCATTTTGTAGCTGGTGTCATACTGAATCTAATGGACTTCGATTTTTGTTGTTTCAGACAAGTCGTTGCCGAGTTGTGATGGAGCTACCTAGCCCACCTATTTTTGAGGCGTTACGTTAAACTATAGTTTTTGTACTTAAAAATGAATAAAAATAAATAAAAATTTTAAAAATGTATTTCAAGACTTTATTTATCCAGCCCATCAACTTTTTTATATTCATATCGTTTATGAAATCCTGAAAAAATCGCGATAATCGCCTTTTTTCGTGGCTCCAAAGAGGACTGGCCCCTTAACGGGCTGCGTCTAGGTGGGTCAAAAAATGTTTTCTAATAATATTTTTATTCGATACCGTTTAGCTATGTACTCTGAAAATTTCATTGAAAAATTCCTAAAATTGAACGAGCTACAGCATCTGACAATCGACTGGGCGAGCGGTGGCAGCACAATACTTCTAACTTCAAGGGGGACACTATATGGAGGTTTCAAAAAATGATTTTTTTTAATTGCCTAAATTTCAGTTTGAAACCTGTAGAATACGATGCAGTTGGTGATTTTGGTCAATTCTAAAAAATGACGACCCGAGAGCCTTTGAGTGTGACTGATCTCTGCTCCGTTTCGAGCTCCGTGCGCAGGTATACGCGAATGGGGTAAAATATCCATAAGTCGAATTTCCATAAACGAATATCCATAAGTCGAATATCCATAAGTAAATATCCATAAGTGAATATCCATAAGTTGAATATTCATCAATGAGTGTACAGTAGCAATGAGTGCCAGAAATGGCGGGAGGTAGAGGAAAAGTGAGTATAGAGGAACCCAAACAAACCTAAATAAACTCACTTCCTTCCGCCGTTTCTGGCACGCATTTCTACTCTATGTTCACTTATGGATATTCAACTTATAGATATCCGACTTACGGATATTCATACTTATTGATATTCGTACTTATGGATATTCGACGACAGTGGGCATAGGCACCATGTGGAGAGGTGAGTCGTCTATTCAACAATAGCTGTTAGAAACGCTTCTATACCCATAGAAATATAGTATTACGAGGAAGCTGAAGGGCGGTGTTATACGGTATCATACGGTGCTGGAACAGATGACTAGTCGGTAATTCACAGAATCATACTTTTCCCTTGCCAAAACTTTAAGGGGTCTTTTCATGATTTTTTTTGATAGGTTTATATTATAGATATTGATGTAAAAGTTGTTACACCTAATAAATACACTTTCGCAATACATAAACATTTTTTTAAATGTATTTATGTAACCCAGACAAACTTTAAACGCGTTTTTCTCGAAACAACGTTTTTCACGGCTTGTTGATAAAATCTTCGAAACTACTGAACCTTATGAAACGTTAGCCACATATTCTTTACACCTGTAGCTATAGCGCATATCAAGGATTATTACAAATTTTGATATTTACTTTTTTTTTTGCTTAAAAAGATGAAAAAAAAAAACTTTTTTTTTACTGTCCGCCATTACGTTATTTTTGCACATATAAAAAATCGTATGATATGCGCTATAGCCATTAGGGGCCGTCCATATATTACGTCATCGATTTTGGCTGATTTTCACCCCCCCCTCCCCCAAAATCATCCTATCCTTCCTATCGTCATAATCCAATTATCGTTACCGTCATCCAACGATCAGACCCCCCCCCGTATTTTAAAATGACGTAATTTATGGACCGCCCCTTAACATACTGAATCTAAAACCGTTTGATTTTTTCGTTTCGGATGATCCATCTCCGAGATTTCATCAACAGTGCAAACCTACAATTTTTAAGGACATTTTCTTAGCTACCATTTTCGTCAATAAATAGTGACTTAAATAAATAATTTTTTTTCTCGATGTATTCCGAAAATGTATTCATTAAGTGTAACAACTTTCGTATCAATATTTATAATATGAACCTATCAAAAAAATTAATGAAAATAGCCTTTTTTACCGTCTAAAGTGAGAAGACCCAATAAACGCGATCGGTATACACTATTACTCAAAAACTATTTGACCGATCAAGCTCATATTTGGCAGATGTTTTTATGATACTTATGTTCAATTGATGAGCTTAAGACCTTCTAAAAATTATCGAAATAAACATGTTTTTGGCTGGGTCAAAGTTTGATTTTTTTTCCGAAAAAATAAACTTTTTTGTGCTAAGGCCTCCCCTTCAGCCAATTATCATTATTTTTTCGATATCAGTGGTTCATGAAGTGATCACATGTTTATACTAATTAAGTTCTTTGCGCAGTCTGTTTCAGATAATCCTACGAGGTACTGGGATGAACACCGCATTCGGCCCCCCTTCCGGACAGCTATACGGCATTTAGTTGTATCTCCGTCACTTTCAACCTTTTTCGAGCAACAAAAATCATAAAAAGCAACTAAAATTTGGTGTTCTATATGGAGTGCCCCCTTCAAACGAGTTTTTTTCGAAACACTGTTTTCAAAGTTGGTGGACATGATATCTCGAAAACCACTCGATGGATTGTTTCCAAATGTACAGGAGATACCATGAGAAACATCTAAAGGTCATTGAGGATCTCACCTTTTAAAAATCGATCTCCATTTTATGATAGTTACGTAAAAGTTACGATTTTTTTTTCATAGATTTTGCATGCTTCAGTTACAATTCGTCGCCACGTTGTGCAAAAAAAGATTTTAGAAATCGACATTCGTCAACGAATCGTGATTATTGTTAATTTTATTAATCCGTTTGGTTTTTAGACTTCGGATGGACCGTTTAAGCTGCCGAGTGTCCACCGCCAAACGTGAACATTTTTTTTATCATCTGCCGGTGGCCATAATTTGTTGTTTTTCTGTATGTTTTGGCGGTTTTTCTTTTAAAGGCTCAAAATATATTGTTATGCCTTCGCGTCGACAGGTACGCGTAGACTCAACCCCCACCCTTGGTGTAGGGCCCAGTACCAGCACCACGGAATAAGAAAGATAAGAACCAAGTCCGGAGGGTATATGGGACCCTCTAGTATAAGTTCACTTCCCGTTTGTAGATATAAGATGAAAATGTACAGGGTGGGAGACGGAAACCTCCACCAATCACGGAGGACCTTCCTTCAACCACCCCCAAATTTTCGGGTATAAAAGGCCCGATTTTGTAACAATTCTTCAGTAGGGAGGAAAACTTTCAACACGTAAAATACAAATCTTAAAGTTCAAAACCAAAAAGAGTGAGATCTTTTTCTCCACTCTCAACATCTACTCAGAGTAGCGCGGACCACCTTGTACTCTGACTCTTTCCTCCCATCTCTAACAGAGTAGCGCGGACCACCTCCTACTCTGACTTTTTCCTTCCACCTCTAACAGAGTCGCGCGCACAACCTCGTACTCTGGGATCCTTCCTCCGTATTCAACAGTGCAGCGCGGACAACCTCGTGCTCTGTTCCCCACTAACCCTGGTCAAATAGCGCAGACCACCGCGAATTTGTCCAAATTTCCATTTAGCCATCGCTCTGAGTAATCGCCCCCGTTTTGATTCCAGTGGGAAAACCAGGTGGTAGAAAGAATTACCTGCGGAAAATATCCGCAGAGTACCACGGATATAGCCGATCAAAAAGTCACGGATATTACACCGAAGATTATTTGAAATCAATTAATTTCGCACCAACCACAGTTCAAACTTATCAATTGGCTCCAATTGAATACACCATAAAGTTTCTACATCCTAAATTCATTCCGGACAAAGATCCTCGTCACAAATTCTATATCAAGAAACTAAAACGTTGACCACGTAATTTCCAATGATGGTACCTTCACCAATGTGAATAACATAGCACTGCGGAAATTACTCCTAATTACCAAATTACTATGCACGAATCCCCGACTAATTAGCCTTAGCTAAGGTCGAAAACTGGGCAAAGTTTATTTATGTTATCTGGACGTAACAATATGTACCCTTGTGGTAACAAAAAATGCATTTCTTTTCCACTATTGCGAAACTGACAAATGACGAAATGTTACCATTTGATTCCAATTTATACAGTAAATTCTTTTTCTTTCAGTAAATGTTGAATCTATAAAATTTACGATTGACATAACACTTCTTAACATAGGCGATTCAACATTATGTCAGTGAATTGATCAGGAACGGGCCGGAGAATAAGCGGTAAATGACCAGGAAAGTTGTAGGGAATAGATCGGGAAATAACTAAGAACAAACGAGGAAATTAAAAATGACGTTCCCGCGTGTTCGGAATCCTTGAGTACATAAAATAGGGAGTGTATTCAATTTAGTATTTCAACAAAATATTGTTTGTTGGTTATCTACGTGCTAAGGTAGTGTATGAGTGTATACATACGCTCGCTCGCATTTCCTGATAGGCAAGGAGACAGAAAAACGCACACAGATCACTACCCGAGCGAAAAAGGCCTAGAGTGCAAAGGGTTATTTCACAAGTATCGCAAATTCATAAGCATGAGTGCACGCTGTAAGCATAGCACTTCTGTACGTGGTACAACTCACAGGATGAACTTTTACCCTCGTACGATAGTACTCAGCTTACGCAAAGCACTTTGCTTGTAGCCACCTGGCGGATTGTTGACGAAATACATTCAGGTAATTTTCTCCGCCCAGAACATTGATATTTTTCAACATGGCGACAAGGTGTTCAAAAACCACGAATGACGTGCTTTACTTTTTGGCTTCAAAATAATTTGGCTATTCTTTATGCTCAAATCATTAGTTATCGTAGTCCCGCTATTTATGATAAGCATTGTTATCCTCGTCGATTATCATTGATGAAATGAATGCTTGTAATGATGAATAGAATTACAAAAGATGTATTAGTGTCATCCCAATTAATAATAAAGTTGGGGTGAAAAACAAAGTAGCTTTTCTTTAATTCTTAAAGACATGCTCTACTTTTCAGAACATGTTAATGTTCAGGCCAGGTAGACATTACGTGAAGATACTTGCTCGCAATGTATCTCGGCCAGAAGATTGTAATTTCCAAACATAGAGGGTAAGGCGTAAAAAAATGATTTTGCGATCTTTCCGGTTTGTTCCACGGGAGGACCCGGTCAGGTAAATCAGACAAGGCAAGTCTGGTCAGGGCCTGACACAAAGTAGGGGATGTCCGGTCACATTTCTACAGGGGCGTCTCTGAAGCAAGTAGAGCGGCCATTTTTAAATATAACAAAAAAATTCGGAACATTAAAAGATGTAATAATGTATATATAAAATTGCAATAATGTAGGATAAGTAGTTTCGACACAAAGAAGTCTTGAAAATTTGCTTATTTTAGGTTGCCTAAAGGGATCGCCTCCCTCAACGGCAGCGAGAAGGAGAGCAAGAATCCAGCGATTTCACGCATACGTGTATAGGGTCAAAGTGAGAACAGTGGTAACAGTGGATACACTGAATCTTTTCTGTTTCTCAGAAGTCGACATGTATGTATGTGCGTCTTTTTCACATTAGAACCGCCTTCGGATGCCAATAGGTTTGAACCTGTCGGTGAGTCGTTCCCGCGAAATTCGGTTGTGAGCGCTGATTTTATATTATTTTTGGTGTCAAAAATTGAAAAACCAGCTGAGTTTTTATGTTTTTTGCTTCTTTACCTATCGCAGTTATGTTCGAAGTCATTGTTCTCCCGCAATATGCAGCTATATTGCGGTATTTGAGCATTGTATTTGTTAACCTTACAAATATAGAAACTTATCAGTACCCGCTTTAGAAAAAAAGAGAGGGTCGGTACACAATGGCTCAATTTTTCGAGGTACACAGCGGTGAGTCATACTATGAATATTTTCGCGTTGTGATTTAGATGGGTACAGGTACTACCTCATCAGGTAGGTACTCATTGTTGATTAATATTCAATAAATGATTGTGATTGATCTCATAGAATGCTGTTTTTTTAAATTAATTTTTCAATAGTTTACTGTACAATACTCCCCATTGTACAGAGAAAAGCACTCTATTACCTACAAGTGTACAGTGAATGAAGGGTAATTTTCTTCAATTTTGCTTGATTTTGAAATTTTGGTTGACTCTGAAATTAAGAATGTTTCACTGTATACACCCCCAAGTACACAGTGGATCAAATCCCATTTTAAAAAAATGGTTATTATCTCAATATCTATTTGGTTATGCCGTTCAGTGTCTTTTAATAAAATGAAGCCGTTGGACACATCATGAAGCCATTGAACCGTTACGCAGCTATAGACCTCTGAAAAAAATGAGCCACTGATCCCACTCTGACCCTAGCTAATGATAAAAATGTTTCAATCTTGAAAGGGCTATAGTACAGTCGTGCTGTATATTGGAATCGGAAAAAATTAGAAGAAGGCTAGTTTTTTGACGGGTAATTTTGTAGGTGTCGTGGGTGCTAAATCCAAGTTGCCTAAGTTCGGGGTGTATGGTTTTTTTATCGGATGAAAGGGGATAGGGGTGGATTAATGCCGAACTACAACCCCCACGAGATCGGCGCAGGGCGAAAAAAGTGTTCAGAAAAATTCGGGTTTTATTTTTGTCCACAGCGCCGAAGTCGTGGAAGCTCATTTTCGGGGTGAAAAAATCGGGTGAAATTTTGAAAAATCCGTTTTCATTCGATAACGTTTTAGGAAAAATTCATACAATCTTTGTTCAAATGGGAGCGTTGTAGCCCTTGATAAGGCGCGTCGATCGAATATTTGATCATCCCTCTCCTATAATATTTTCACCCCCAAAAGTTGAAGTATGAACAAAAAAATTGTTTATTGAATAACTCAAAAACAATCGATTTTTTTGGGGATGGTTTAAATGTACGAAATGTAGAGAATAATTTTTTCTATATTTTCGTTCCTATGGACGACCCTTGAATTTTGCTTTTTCGAATCCCTCTCAGGGATTGAAAATTCAAAATGAAATTCTGGGAAAACTATTGACCGAAAATAAAGAGATATGAGTTTGGCGCTGTGGACAAAAATGTTGCTGAGGGTTCAAGCTACAAATTCTTCCACAGCGGCGAATACGTGCAGTCAATAGTTTTCCCAGAATTTCATTTTGAATTTTCAACCCCCGAGAGCGGTTGGAAAATCAAAATTCAAGGGTGGTCCATAGAAACGAAAATGTAGAGAAAATTATTCTCTATATTTCGTACGTTTGAACCATAACCGAAAAACCGATTGTTTTTGAGTTATTCAATAAACAATTTTGTTGTTGTATTTTAACCATTTTTTGGGAGGTGAAGATTTTATCAGAGAGTGATGATCAAATACTCGATCGACACGTCTTTTCAATGGCTACAACGTTCCCATTTGAACAAGAAGTGTACCATTTTTTAAAAGAGTTATTGAATTAAAACAGTTTTTTCAACATTTTACCCCACTTTTTCACCCCCGAAATCAACTTCCACCACTGCGGCGCTGCGGACAAAGCTAAAGCCCGGATTTTTCTGCACATTTTCTTTCATGGCGACGACCTCGTAGGGGTTGTAGTTTGGCATTAATCTATCCCCATCTCCTTTCGTCCCTTAAAAAAACCCTACACCCCGATTTTTAGGCAAACTTGGATTTAGCACCCGCGGCACCTACAAAGTCACCTGTCAAAAAAATAGCCTTCTTCTAATTTTCTCCGATTCCGGGTTTTTTTTAGCGACAGCACGACTGTACTACTATTGAACATTGTCCTAGTAAAACTTTCTTATTCGCTAGTCATTGCGCATGTCCTATACGTACCAGTTCGAATCTGATCGGCAGCTTCGGAAATCGATGATCCGTCGATCTCGCGGGAGTGTCGAAACGCGCGATCGGCCACGATCATCGCCGGAGTATTGGGAGCTGGGATTTTCGATTGCGCTTGTTTTGTCGTGCGTTGCCGATTTTTGTTACCGGACGGTGGTGAGACGCTCCCACCGCGACGAGGCTCGAGACCCGCGGCTGAGTTGGATCTTGGCGACCAAGCAGACAATGAGTAAATCATCAATGTTCGATTCGACAGGAAATTTTGCCGAAAATGTCGTTATATCGGTAATGATTTTGGTATTCTTACGCCGATCGATCGTCCTGGCTAAGACTTCTGAATCGCTGTTTTGAATCGGTACGAATTTTCGGTCCACCTAAATCGACCGTCTCGGCAATTTCTTGGACAAGCTCCGGATGGGAACTCGCCGATTCGGCTGGTGAGCCGTCACTTCCGGGCAACGGCACTTCCGGGAGAGAAAGCGCCGGCTCAGTTGGCTCTTCGATAGTCAACGGTGGAAAGGGACTCTTGTCGATAAAGTCCTTCAATGTTGAAATATCATTTTGCTCATAATTCGATTCCTCGAGATCGACCGAAAAATCGGCCGAAAGATCGGTAGTCTTCGCGAGAGATTCCTCCACATTATTTTCCAAGACCAAGCTGCTTGGCTTCCTCGAGGTTGTCGTCACCGGTTCGTCGTTGCCGATCGCCAAACGTTCGTCGTCCGTTTGCCAAACGGGCTCCGCAATTTCAGTCGATTTTCTTGCCGATATCTCGGACTCTTCGGACGAGGATGCTCTCTCCGAAGGATCCACCCAAGGTGTGAGAACGTAGTATCTTTTGCAATTCTCACTGTCCACTTTTCGAAGTGTTGACTCGCGCTGTTGACGTCCAACAATGAATTTAGTTATTTTTACCGATTTTCTTTTTTCACACTTGGACGAGAATGCTCTTTAGGGGATGTTACTTGTCGATCCAGTGACTCGGGGTCGTCGATGTCCTCCATATTGGACAAGTTTGGACGATCGGCTTCATCGTCGCCACCGGGCTCGATCGAGGCGATGAGGGCTTCCAAAAAATCGATTCTCGCGTTTGGCAGATCGGCAGGGACGATCGTAGCTTCGGAAGATATACTGGAAGATCCTCGTCGGAAAACGAGCTCTGCGATTAAGATTGTGGCTTAATTTTTTGTTTGTAACAATAATTCGGCGAATAATCGTTAAGGCGGGACAACACTGCGACGGGTAAAAAAATATTTTTTTTTTAAATTTTCTTTAAGCATACATTTTTTAGAATTTGTGAAAAAAAATTCTAGTTGAAATATTGAAAATTGATCAAGTTGCAGATAGCGCAACGATTTACGTATACTGAAACTGTTAATTGCGTTTTGCTCGAAACGATCTTTCTCGACCTGGCAGGTATTATAATTTGAGATACAATTGACCAATCTTTAAATTGAAAAAAAATTCCACAATTGCCGTCGCTAACGTTGTGTGTAACCGTTTTTTTTATTCAATATTTTTTTAGCCCCCGAATATAAGTGAAAATTCCGCAAAAATGACACTCCTTTTTAACTCCCGTCTTTTGTGATTTTTTTTTACGAACGGCTACGTACAACGAGAATTATATTAATATAGGTTATAAAACTTTTTATTTTTATTTTTCAGACCAACTGTTGTCAAGTTATCGATCCGGCCGTTCGACCACATTTTTCACACAGGGATTTTATTATTTCTCAATAACGTTGTTAATTTTTTTTTTTAATTTACACGAAATAATTTTAATGTGTATAATGACATACTTTTTTTCCAAATCCCTAATAAATAATCTGGTATACAAAAAAAGGGTGGGAAAACGACCTTTTTCGGTCCGTCACAGTGGTGATCTCCGTAAAAAAACCTTGTACTCGATTTTTCAATAATAATTTGTTGGCGATTTGAATATAATGAATAATTATTCTATTATAATATAATAAATTCTATTAAATATAATAAATTCAATTGCATACAATAAATCATTCTTTTACGTCGCATTTAATATAAATACAATTATTATTTTAAAAATTCCGATAATTGTCAACTTACAGATAGAATTATCGAAAAATCTGAATAGATCACGCGAGCATCGGAATTCGCACGAGACGAATGGGTGTTAAAAAAAATCGAAAAAAATTGCAGAACCACCGCAATTGATTTATCAGCCACCCTGAGTCATCACGTGAAAACGACAGCTCGTAAACCCAGCAAAAATCCGTGAAATTCGGGCAAGAATAAATCGTTCCTAAATCGTCAGATTTGAAAAAAAATTCGCTCGGAACTTATCGGAGGAGCCCGGTGGCAAAATTAGCGCGCGATCTCATTAGGAAATAGCCCGACATGTTCTATATATAAAAATAAATATCTCACGATCATTATCGCTCGCAGTTATCGCGTCGCGAAGATTCTTGGTAAAAGTGGAGCGAGACTCGACGAGACTCTCGCCCCTTCGCTCTTCTTCATCATCATCACGGTCGTTATCGCTCTTCGAAACAATTCCGGCCCCTCGAAGAGTGGCGCAAGTTTGCTCTCCGATTCGAATCTCCGGATTGTCCTTTTCACGAAACTCAATCGTTGCCAAGTATCTCAGAGACTTATGAATCGTCAGACTGTTGGGAATTAAATCAATTCAATATTCAACGGGGCAAATGTAGAAGTGTCCTTCCAAGAGCGGTCGTCGCTCCTTTTGCCTCTCCAGTCGTTACGACAAATCAAAGAACGATAATTAAGGGGTCTTCTTACTTTAGACGCTAAAAAAGGCTATTTTCATGATTTTTTTGTTTTTATAGTTTTATATTACAGGTATTGATATAAAAATTGTTACACTTAATGAATACACTTTTAAAATACATAATTTTTTTCAAAAACATATTTATGTAACCCAAACATACTTTAAGGCCTTAGGCCTCTCTAGAGGCCTAAGGGATTTTTTTTCAGAAAAACTACAAAATAAGTCGAGATTACACAAAAGTAATACACATTATCATATATATCAGTGACTGTACATAATAATTTTTTTGAACCGATTAATTTCAAAATGGCGGCTGTGCAGCGTTTATCTCAAAACTGCATTTTTTAAGTTTGCCGGAAACATAACTCAGACAATTTGCAACCGATTCACTTGAAATGTTGAATATATCTTGAAAAATACATTGTCTATGGAAGTATGGAAGATTTTTTTTATATTGCATAGTTCATTCGTTGTTAACAATTATCTGACGATTTTGTAGGCAAATTTTTCGGAAAGTGAAACATTTTGTCAGATAATTGTTAATAACAAATGAAGTATGCAATATAAAAAAAATCCTACGTACTTCCACAGACAATGTATTTTTCAAGATATATTCAACATTTCAAGTAAATCGGTTGAAAATTGTCTGAGTTATGTTTCTGGCCAACCTAAAAAATGCAGTTTTGAGATAAACGCTGCACAGCCGCCATTTTGAAATTAATCGCTTCAAAAAAATTAGTGTTTACAGCCACTGATATGTACGATAAACACGTTTTTTTTGTAATCTCGATTTATTTTGTAGTTTTTCATGAAAAAAATCATCAAAAAGCCTATTTTTTCGGCCTCTAGACCGAATATATTTTGTAGTTTTTCGACGGCTTGTTGATAAAATCTTCGAAACTACTGAACCGATCCTTATGAAATTTTAACCACATATTCTTTACAACTATAGCGATAGCGCAAATTAAGGATTTTTTTATATTTACCATTTTTTTGTTGCCAAAAACCGTAAAAAAACTGTTTTTTCGAAAAATGTCCGCCATTTTGTTATTTTTGTATACATTAAAAACCGTATGACATGCGCTATAGCCATTAACGTACTGAATTTAAAATCGTTCGACTTTTTTGTTTCCGATAATCCATCTCCGAAATTTCATCAACAGCGCAGACAATTTTTTAGGACATTTTTTAACTTCCATTTTCCTCTATATATGGTGACTTAAATAAATAATTTAAAAAAATGTATTTCGAAAGTGTATTTATTACGTGTAACAACTTTTCTATCAATATCTATAATATGAACCTATCAAAAAAATTAATGAAAATAGCCTAATTTTTAGCCTCTAAAGTGAGAAGACCCCTTAATTCCTTTTGGTAGGAAAAAAAAAAACTTACACGAGGAGTGTGCCAGCGAAAAACACGGCGTACAGGTACCAATAATTGCCGAATAGTCTGGCTCGGGATTCGAAGAAAATTGAAAATTGTCTCCACCACTCGAGGACCAAAGAACGACACTTTTCGTCCCAAGTCTCGACAGGCTCGTCATAAAAGAATCTCGACCAATCCTTGTTGAACAATTTATCGAGAGATTTTCCGCCGCGATCCGGAAAAAGTGCCATTTTTCATTCCCACGTGCTCATCCAACTTTCGTTGCAACTCGGCGAAAAAATAAAAAATCACGTACGATGGGGTGGAGGATGGGAAACGGTCGAGAAAAAAGTATCACCGAGACACGTAAAGCTCTACATTTTGATGGTTCTGACACCGAAAACACTCGCGTATCGCGAGCGAATTTGTAACCTCGAAGTACCAGGTACGAGATGATGTTCAGGACGTTGCTGCGAAGCTGAGGAAATTGCAGGTTTTGGGCGTTCCGAGGAAAACTTCAGAGTGATTGCAAATCAAAGACCATTAGTTCAGACACGACTTGCATTGACTGTCAAGATGAATTCATCTTCATTTTATGTATAAACTGCAAAAAATATAAAAACACAGGAAATGCAACGAAAAAAGAAATATATATATATATAAACTTTTAGCAAGTTTAGATATGGATTTTTATATACCAAATTATGAAAATGGCTTTTTTCAATGTTTACACGGAGTCAGGCAAACAACGTTGAAATTTGCAGAGTTGGAATGCAACGGTATTTTTATTAATAAAATAAAAATAAAGAATTGAAAAATAATTTTATTTCTGTATTTTTATCATTATCCAAAGACTTTTTTTTTGCTAATCGAGGTCGTAAATTTTGAACAAAAATATGCCAAAACGTTTGAGCGATTTTTATGGCCTAAAGCGGCCAAAAGAAATTGATCAATTAGAAAGTATTCATTCTCGTTGCATAAACAAAAAGGCTGAAGATGGAACGCTATTGAATGTAGGCGTACTGAACTAAGAAGGATTCTGTAAAAAGAGCATAAATGCTGTACTCTGTATCAAAATAAATAAATAAATAATTCTTGTTGCACTCCAACGATGGAAACGTCAACGACATTCGTGCAAGATAATTCAATTTCGTATGAGAAATACTTCTAAAAAATTTTGTTTCGTGCATTCTGTCATCGAGAAAAGAAATTATCAAATGATGGGAAATTATCATTTGATGGAATTAAATTCATCAAATGAATTTAATTCCATTAAAAAAAGTTTCCCAGCAGTGTTTCGTATTTGGAACTCAATCTTCATTCCGCTGAACACAAAATGGAATCTTGATTTGTTTCGAGAATGTACAATTTTTTGTAGTCAATACTACTCATCACAAAAATACGCTATATTTTTTATTTTCCAAGAGGATTTGACAAACTTTTCATTTCCCAAGAGGTTTTGAAAAATGATTAAATATCCTTTTTTTTTCTCGGTCGCAAAATCTCCGCGCCAGACCCATAAAAAGCACTTGGTCATCTTATACTTATCACCCTGTAAATATATATACATCCTGAGTTCCATCCCCGCGGGTTTTTACGTATTACTTTTGAATTATTATTGTTTTGTACATTTTTCAAAAGTCGACGAGATAACGAACCTGTGCAAAAGTTGATAACAGTTCCGCCTTATTAGAAAGCTCATGAAATAAGGAAGTATTTCAATAAGGAAGTACTGAAATAAGAGTAATATTTGTGTGCCAAGTGTCATACACTTTTTTGAGTAGGTAATTTTCGGGGCTTTTAAAAAATATACAAAATAAATATTATTCTTGCCACTGAAGGGGTTAGGTTACTGTGACGACCCGAAAATCAAGGTTATTGAAAAAAATATATTTTTAAGGAGGTACGGTGATGACCACGCTAGTAAACTAAGAGTCTATTTTTCGCCATAATATCGCTACGTTTTAGACATATGTGTGTGGCCTATATTTCGAGAAATATTTTTTAAGTATTGAATTTCAAGCTACTTATTATTTTTATAATATGAAAACAAACGTAATAATCTACTACTCGACTTCAGTAGTACGCCATATCGTCGACGTTTAGCATCGTTGCATTTTCGATAGCTGTCATCGGTCCCACGCGCTCGGCTTATTATTTTTGGTAGCCGGTACACATGGAGAATGAAAATAAGTACTGTAGAAGTTTATCAAGAGAGTAACAGGATTGTACCTGAAGTCCAGTTTAGAGACAAAGGTAGATTCTGTCGGACAAGAATTAGAGAGTGAAAAGATGATATTGCGAATGCAAATGAAAAACGTCGCGTTGACGTTAACCTCAATATCCAATGTCCAATCTGTCCGAAGTCAAAACATATTTCATCGATTGTTATGTTATTTTTCCCTTTCCTAATTTTCACAATATTTGCAGATATAAAAACGAACGTTCATTTTATATGACGGTTTTTCCATGCCGAATTTACATATAAATGCGTTGTATGCATTTCGCCAGAAAGATTGAGATGCCTTAGCTATACATAAAAGAACTTTGAGTAAATATCGACGAAAGGCCTTTTATAATCGATTAAAAAACGTAAGGCTTCACGCAACCATATTTTTAATTCGCGTTGAAAATATCTGATAGTAGAATCAAATTTGCGCGGGTATCCGGCGTTGCCACACTTCGAGCAAGATGGCTGCGGTTACGTCACGAGACGTCTCTCTCGCCGAATACTTCGGTTTTTCGCGACTTTATTTCTAAATTTATTGCTTATTACTGCGGTGAGCTTTCCAATTCAAGTTGCCTTATTGATCACAACGAACCAACGAACGCAACCGTCAGTTTTTTTTACGCGTGTCTTGGCTCCAAGTAGCACAAAAAAATCGATATATGAGAGGACAGGCACATTTTCTCGTCTACGTGTGACTAATTGACCAACTTTAACAATTAATAACTCGGAAACTGTACGGTAAATCTCGTGGAAACTCCGCATACGCATGGACGAAGCTCTCGACAATGTTATTAAAAAAAATCGGGCTTTTATCTTGGACGCGCTCCAATCACCGTACCTCCTTAAGCAATAAGTACGATGATTGAAAAATCCTTTCGACGTTTATTGGTATGAACATCAAAAAGTTGTGTACCAAATTTCATAAAAACATGAATGCTTGAAAAAGTTATGAGTAATCACGTGGAGGACCTTTGATTTTGGTCACCCGGTTGATCTGAAACGAAAAAAAAACCAGTTTTTTTTTCTCAAAATGGATAACATTGGCTAAGAGTCAACCGAGGTTTTTTCTCGTTATCGTGTTTCAGTCATCAAAATAAAATGTTGAATTTTTTTTACGCTTGTTCGCGAAAAATTGGCATTATTGTTAGTGAGTAACAAAACAAAAATATTGGAAATAAAAACGTCGGCCGAGACTAAACTACTATTACACCGAATCAGTTTATCAAATTTCAAGTTAATCCGTTCATCAGAAATCGTGTACACTATTTCGAAATACATGGTTTCGAGAAAAACGCGTTCAAAGTTTCATTATCAGTACTATCGTTATAATCATAAGTTTACCTTTAATGTGCAATTGCTGCACCATATGTTGGACCTTCCTCTCCAATTTGAGTTGCCTCAAGCGACTATCGATTTTTTAATATTTTCTCACTAGCCCCTTAAGATCTTTTATTTATAAGAGTATAGGGATTTTCCGCATGTATTTTTCTTAAATCGATCATTCCCTTATCAGCTTTCAAATAAGTATCAATTGAGTTCCCAGACTGGAGTAATTTTTTTACAATGATGCATTTCCGGTCCAAGTCCGGAAATTTCGAAAAAATCTAAAAGCCACTGTAATTCGGAATCCACTCATTTTCGGCCCTTAGATGACAGGGGTTGATTTCTTGCAAATTATCTGTAGTATAAACGTACTATTTATTTGAAAAGTAAAAATATTTTTATTTTAATATAAGGTACAAACAAGGTTATGTGTGGAACACAATGTCTGATAAATGGCTATCTCGTCCCTGTTTGCAAACGTTCACTCTTTTGACAAATTTTTCAATAACATTTTTGCATAATTGAGGAATAATTTCATTAATGGTGGGTCCAATTTCTTCCTCGAGCTCCGGAATGGTCTGTAAATCATTGGCGTACACTTTTCCTTTCAGAAAAGCCCAAAGACAGAAGTCCATTGGCGTCAAATCGCATGATCTTGGTAGTCAATTCACATCGCCGCGGCGCGAGATAACAAGACCATGAAACTTCGTCTGCAATAACTATGAAGTAACAATGCAGCAAATAATAAAGTTTATGCGTTGCTTGATCGTCTAATTCTCCATAACTAAACCTCAATACTTCCTGATACCAGTTGTCAAATGTTAGTACTCTATGTTCGCCACAAAAAAAATTGCGTGCAATTCAAAATGTCAGGTCATTTTGAGACACGATTTACAAAGATACGAAACTTGCAGTTTTTGGGTGTTTAGAGGGAAATTTCGGAGTAATTGCACAATCAAGGGGCATCAATTTACAAACGACAATATGCATGACCGGTCAAGCCACGGTCCCCCACAGTACACACACACCTATACATATATATATATATATATATATATCCAAACGTCTCCCGAGGAGCGAAGTGCGATAAACGTCAAGGGTGTTACCTGAGCTAGTTACGGATCCTCTGGCAAACACAGAGCTACAAACGTTACCTAATTGTACTGGGAATTGTTTGCCTTCCGTTGCCTCTCGGACATCTTGGATCCCTGCTCACAGATATATTATATGTGTGTGTGTGTGTGTATATATATATATATATATATATATATATATATATATATATATATATATATATATATATAAATATATATATATATACACACACATATACAGGGTGTCCCTCTTACCTCTGCCACCCGAAATAACTCGGTAATTATCGACGTCACAAAAAAATACCAGACAAAAGTTGTACGGTGTGAAGATGGCCATCAAATGCAACCAATTTTGTTTTATTTCTGTGGAGGCGCTGACGCACAGTGAAGGTCACGTCCACTTTTTAAAATGGAATGGTACATTTTTTTCATACCATCGTATGGAGCACCTCAAGCAGCACAAAAAACATTAGAACGACAAACATGTCGTTTAAAGTCATTCGAGGTCGCCTATTGAAATGAATGATCGATACTGACCTTGAATGACCTCGAACGACTTTGACCCCCTGATGTTTGTTATGCGGCTTCAGGTGGTCCGCAAGATGGTTGAAAGAAAATGTACCATTCCATTTAAAAAAAGTGACGGTGATCTTCACTGTGCGTTAGCGCCTACACCGAAAAAAAAATTGGTCGCATTTGATGGCCCCCTTCACACCGTACAACTTTTGCGTGGAAAATTTTTTTGTGACGTCGATAATTACCGAGTTATTTAAGGTGGCAGATATAAGAGGGACACCCTGTACACACACACACACACACGTGTGTATATATATATATATATATATACACAAATATATTTACCGTCTGCGGCAAATTCGCCCTATATATCTATACACGTATATGATCGATCCAAATTTAGTCATCTACACGGAGAGAATTAAAAAGTAATTTTTGTAGTGAATTTCACGGTAAAAATTACCGTGATATATTTCAATGTAGTGACAAGTGGGAAAAACATAATAATTCGTATGCGACAAGTTTTTTTTAACTTACGTTACAGAAAATTTCAAGTACGTAGCTAAAATTTTACCTACCGTCGGTTAAAAATTACCAGTCGCACCGTACGAAATTTTTACGGTACTGCACAGTAAAATTTACCTGCGTCAACCTCAGCAGAAAAAATTCCTATAAGGCTGGTAAAATATCTCCTCCCCCCCCCCCCCCCCCTCATTGTGACCGATTCTTTTCTTTACTGTTTTTGTTTACATTTTTTCTCCGCCTTTCTTCCTGCCCCCCCCCCCCCTCTTGCGGCCCAACCGACTTCTCCCACTGTCACATTTCGCCGCGAAATGCCGAAGAAAAACATTTCACGACGACGAATGTGCGCAACCTGGGTTTCGAACCCGGGACCTCGCGGTCCGTAGTTTCAGAGGCGAGCACGCTAACCACTCGACCATCGCACCAATTTATTAATGGAATGTATTTTTGCTTCAAAGACTGGTGCGATAATAATCATAATAATAACCAACCTGTTTGTTTTTTGTTGGGAATTTTTTTTTCTTTCATATAAATTGGTATACTCAACAAACGGATAAAAAGAGAAATTTAATTATTAGAATTTATTTTTCATTTAATACTACCATTTTTTTTACAATACATTCCGTACCATCGTAAGCTCGAGTGAAGTGACTAATTTGCACACATATTATTTTGTCATAATTTAAAATCGTGAAATCGTATTCACTCTTAAACATTTCATAAGCCGTTGATGTACGTAGTTTAGACGAATTTTTTTTGGGAACTCCCATCGCGCCATATAAGGAATAGATAGACCACTGAAACGAGACCGCGCACCCCTACTTAGCCCCACCACCATACCATTCTGAAGTGAAAGGTATGAGGGGAATTTTTACTATGCAGTGCCTCAAAATTTCCATACCGTACCGCACGATAATTTTAACCAAGCGCGCACGATAATTTTTACCGAGAGCACAATACATTTTCCTATAGCATTCATCAAATTTTATAATAAATCTTAAAATAACTGTTATAAAGACGATACTTTTTTATAGACATTTTTGAAAGGCATAAAATAATAAAATGCACAGTAAAATTTCGCTGATATTATATATTTTTTAAATTTAAGTTTTGCGCATTTTGTTACACATCAAAATTTACTAGAAAATCTGGTAAAATTTTCTATCTGAAGAAGAAATTTTATTTTATTTTCGTGAAAATCTGTGTTCTACCCAACAATAATAAACGAAGTTTCAGGGTTGTCATCCGGTTACCGTTACTGCACGGTAATTTTTAACCTTTAATTCTCTCCGTGTACGTATATCTATAATTTGTTTTTCATAGTGAAAGGTCGTCATTACGGATGCACCCGTCCGTCGCCTACACGCGCGGATAGTTGTATTAATGTATGTACACATTTGTTTAATTATCGCTCTCGTTAACGGACGAGAACGAACGAGGGGCGAAAGGGGGGGTAGGGGTTTTTGTGTCCAAAGTTTAATTACACCGGAGTCCATAGTCAGCAATACGCGCTCGGGGGTAATAATTGCGTGGCAACAATTCATTATGCCGTTGGCGTTATTATCGCGGAGTCTTAAATTCAGCGTTAAAGCTCTGCGTGCTACCTATCTCGAATACACACACGAACGGGCATTCGTTTCCTTGGGGCCGCTGCACGTGGACGCGTTTGTATGAAACGGCAGGGGGCATGCTGAAAATCGGGGCAATTTCAGGCGGCATGGAGGTGTGTGCAGGTGTGGGAAAAAGATTGGGTTTTGGGGTTGTTTCGATTGCGATTGGAAAGGCAAAAAAAGTAGGGGCGCCTCCATAGACGGGGATGGGAAAATTTAAGGCGGAACGTGTTGTCGAAAAATATCGATTTTTTGCATTTTCTTCGGTTTACATATTTAAAATTATGTGAAAAAAAAACATTCGAGTAGGTATATTGAAAGTTGGCGGAGTTACAGACGATTTTGTGAAAGCAGGTAGGGCAACGATTTATGTATATAGTAAAACTTTCAAACGTGTTTTTCTCGAAATTACTTTTGACGAACTGCCCGGAATCACAAGTCTAGCTATAATTGTCCGATTTTCAATGTTGAAAAAATAAAATTTCCGTAAATGCACTAGCTATCGTTGCAGGTAGCCGTTTTTAGTAATTCAGTATTTTTTAAGCCCCTGAACATAAGTGAAAATACCGCCAAAAATTACACTTTTTTCGAACACACGTTATTTTGAGAATTTTTTTTCGGAAAACGGCTGCGTACATGGAGAACTGTATTTATATAAATAATAAAACATTTGCATTTTTCAGACCAACCACCGTCAAGCTATCGATCGGGTCGTTGGACCACATTTTTTATACAGAGGCTCTATTATTATACCTCAATTACGTGGTATTAGGTGTAGTAAAAAGAAATCTATTATTTTTGCATAAAATTGAAGGCAAAAATAATGGATTTCTTTTGACTACACCTAATATATATATTTTTTAAATAAAAATTTACCCGCAAGAAGTTCAATGTGCGGTCAATAACATACCTTTTTTCTAGATCACAAATAAATTATATAGTAAATTTTTAAAAATCCGAAAAACGACCTTTTTCGGCCCGTCACAGTCTTCCCTCAAGTCTTGGATTTATTTGTTCAGCCTTGCTGAGGTTTTCAATAAAAAAGATTGCTCAGCGAGTCAATAATCGATTGCGTACTCGAGTTACCTTGAGGTGGATCGGATATGAAGAGGGGGCGGATACAAATTACGTAACGCGAAATTCCCCAGTTTTTGACCCCCCCCCCCTCTTTCCACGTACCAGGATCGTAACGCCTGGCCGAAACACCCTATTCCGTTACGTAACGGGTGCTTTGTCGTCAATAATTGCGATTTTTTTTTCATAGACATAACTCATACTGAAAGGATCGGGTTTATACGCATTTTATGAAGTATATATTCATCTAGTTTTATACGAATTTTTATGAAAAATCTTTAAAATTAACCGAGATATTTGCCTTGATTTGACGGCGAAAAAAAATTATCTTCATTGTCCCATCGATATCTTTATGAAAGGTTATCTGTAAATAAAAAGTCAACAATTTATCGATATCTATACAAATATAGCTATCGTTATGCGTAGCCGTTTTTTTAAATTTGTTTTACAAAATGCCAACAGTTTGGAATTTTTATTTTGTATTCAAGCAGTCTAGAAATAGAAATGATCAAAATTTAAAAAATCGACTACGTACAACTTTTGTCACTGCGATTATAAAAATGTCAACAAAAAAATTGAATATCGGTTGATAAGTTTTTGAGTGTTCGCTCGGAAAAATGTCGAAAAAATTAATTTCAAGAAATACGCGTTCAAAGTGTTCGTTCCGTTTTACTTGATATAAAGTTATGTTTTTTTTGTAGAATATTGATACTTACATAAAGGGGTTAGGCCACAGTAACGGGTATAAAATCATGTGCGAACTTAACAATTTATTTTCGCATGAAAAAGTGATTCACTCATGAAATTAATTACACACCTATTTAGTATGAATATCAAGCTGTGAAAAAATATATATATATTTTTTCGATGTACAAAATGGCCGACTACTAATATTTTCTTTTGTTATCTTTTTTTAGGCGCTCCACGGCGTGACATTTAGCATCCACAATTTTTTACCTAGAGCAAAAAAAAAATCTCGTCAATCTACATTAGAATACCTAGAGAAGTACGTAGGGAATTAGAAAAATATTGTTTTATTCAAAAGTTGTAGGTATTTAAACGTAAGAAATGAATTTTCAGTGAAAAATTTCGTTACAACTGCTCATAAACTGCTCATAAAATGAAAAGTTTTCGATTAAGACGGAATGACACACCATCGCCGTCGGTATGGCAGAACACGATTCTAGATACCCACGAATTTCCGAAACGGCTCTTCAGAATTTCATGAAATTTGGCCAGAAGATGTCAAATTGATAGACGAACCGCTGTCTGCCCCTCAAATTTCTTGAACTTGAGAAAAAAAGTAGATTGTCTTACCATGCTGAACTCGTGATTGAAATGATGAAAAATAAAGTTTCGCTAATGCCACGACTTGGAGAGGAGCAGAGTCGCGTAGCCACATTAGAAACACACTTTTTGACACCTCAGTCATTCAATTCCTTCGTATATCTTCGGAAATCCGTGGGTATCTACAATTAATAGGTAATAGCAGACGATTTCAAACAAATCTCGCACAATGTCCGAGATAGCTAGTTTTCGCGAATTCCGGCGAGGCGCTCATGACGCATTCTGCAGACGACGTACATCGAAGTCGATGAGGCGAAAAATTTGGCAGCTCGGATTCAGCCGAGTATTCATCAAATGTTGAAAATTGTGCGGTTGTCTTCAACAATTTTTTTTTGTTTTTCAACAAAAAAGTGAGTTAAATGTGGAGTGTTCGTGCTGCGTTACGTCCGACGGACTTGCGGATGTTTCACCGTGCGAGCCGCGTGAGTGATTTATCTGTCCAGCGATATTGAGGTTATTCCTTTTTATTTAACTATTTACAAGAAGTTTTTCTTGTCAGTTCAGGCTGTGTAAATCGTTTAAATGTTTTTACATAGCCTCATCAGAGATTTACGACGTCAATTCGCAAAAAAAGGCTTCGCAATAAAACAAATAAACAAATGGGAAATATAAATACATGCAACTCCATCGTATTTAAAATATTTTCGTAATCAAGTTCTGATCCCCTACTTGGGTCTCACAATCGAATGTTTTTCAAAGCGTTTCAACCACTCGATAATTTCCCACCTTTTAGGTCCAAAAATTGCAGATCCATTATAGAACAATGTGAATAAGTTCGGCATTAGTTGTTCTATAGATAGTCATAATTGTTCAATAAAATTACATTTCGTGTCGTTAAGATAAATGAATTGCCTTACGTCAGCGCTTATAAGTCTGTGGCCATAGAGTGCGAAAGCTGCAACCTAAAGTGTGCTTGTTGCGCTTCGTAAGAGGCGCAAGCTCTTTGCGGATACTTTTGTGCCGCAACTAAATTTCTTCCTCATGTGGACCAAAGAACCTTTGGACGCATGTCAAAATTAGGAAAATCTCACCTTTCACTGTACTTGCAATAGGGTCCATGCGAAGAACGACAAATGCTGGAAGCAATGTCTCGATAGACTTTTTCTACCGTACTGTCCATGTGAAAAACTCTGACTGACATTTTATGACATTCTTTACAGGGATTCAGTGAATCATCAGAAGATTTTTCTTGCCCCTGAACAAGATAACAAGTTTGACAAGCAGTGGCAGAGCGAATAACTTGCCGAACTGCTTATTAAACTTGTCATTTTGTTCAGCCCCGAGAGAAAAGTTCTGTTTATTCAATGAATCCCTGTAAAGAAAATTTCAAAATGTTACTGGGAGTTTTTCGCATGGACTGTGGAGAAAGTCTAACGAGACATTGCTTTCACCCGTTGTCGTGGTTTGCATGGAACTTATCGCAAGTACAGTGAACAGTGAGGTTTTCCCAATTTTCATATGCGATCAAAGTTTCTTTGGTCCTCAGGATGTGGAAATTTGTTTGCAGCACAAAAGTATCTGCACAGAGCTTGCACATCTTGCAAAGTGCCGAGAGCACACTGTACTGTGCAGTTTTCGCACTCACTATCCACAGAGTTAAAAGGACTAATGCAAGGCAATTTATTTATCTTGAGGAAACTAAATGTAATTTTCTTAAACAATTATGACTATTCATAGAACAACTGATGCTGGACTTGTTCACATTGATTTATAATGCATCCGCAATGTTTGGACCTAAACGGTGAAAAATTATGGGATCGTTGAGATACTTTGAAAAAAAAGTTGGATCGTGAAACCGTAAGAGGAAGAGACTGAAACTTGACTACAAAAATATTTCAAGTATGATGGAGTTGTATGTATTTATATTTTCCATTTCTTTATTTGTCTTATTATGGAGAGTTTCCATTTTGCAAATTGAAGTCGTAAATCTCTGATGAGGGTGTGAAATGTTTCAAAGATTTTTACAGCCTGAATCGACAATAAAAAATTAAGCATTCAAGAAGAACTAATTTCCACACAACAGTTCATATTATTTGCAATGCAATACAATTGTTAGTGACTTAGGTGAACTATTCAAACATCAATTACCTATTGCATGCACCCCACGTTTTTCGTTTTAAGTCTAACAAGTATTTTCATAGCCATTGAAAATTCACACATCTGTATGAGGTTAGGAATCTGTATGGGATCATTAATCTGTAGGAATCTGTATGGGGTCATAAATCTGTAAAAGTATTATTTTATACTTTTTAGTCCGCTCAAAAACGTGATATATTTAAAAAAATGTATTTAAATAATTTAATTTTTTATTCTTTCTCTTTCACTAAATTATATTTTATTTCTTTATTTATTTTGTTACAATTTTCTCCCTCTTTTTCTCTATCTCTTACACACTTAATTCTTCAATTTAAAACCTGTTGCAAACTGTTAAATATTATATGTTATTTAAATATATACAATATGTATTTGTATATTACATTATTTATATTATATTTTTTACATTTATATTTATTTTGTCTGTCTGTTTATTTGTTTGTCATCTAGTTCTGAGCTATGTTTGAAGTTTCAAGGCTCCAGCTCATCCGGAAGTTAGTTTAAAATCGATAGGGAAATTTGTACCGAATAGACAGACAGGAAAGCGATCTAACACAAGCGTGGTAAAACGTGAAGAAAGGCCATTATTATTTTTTACCACCATAATTTCGTTTATTAAGAGCAAAAAAATTGCTTTTCGACATTTACGAGTATTTTCCCTCATGAAAAGTGAGAATTTGTAAGAAGGAAAAATAATTCTTTTTTTTTAAATAAAAAAATGTCTATTTCTCAAAGCTTTTACTCGTTTGTCTATTTTTCGTTTAAAAAATAACAAATAAACCCGCTAAAAGTAATAAAGTCCATTTGGTAACGGTTTTTGTTATTAAAATTAACTGCATGTTGAAACTTGTAACCTCTCTGTATTTCCTATACCTTTTTTAATACGCAATTTATCTTCTACTTTTTTGGCATATTGCGAATCTTTTTTGTCTATAAATTTGCGATAAACAATTTGATGTATACATTTATTTAGAAAAAATGTAGAGTACTAAAAATTAATGTTTTCATTTAAAAAGTTCAAATATTCCAATATACCAAGTTAGCAGAAAATAAATTTCGTATTAAAAAAAACATATTGAAAACACAGAGCGGGGTGGTATGAACTTTAATAAAAATACAATTCATCTTCCAAACAAAGAACCGGGTAAAACAATGAAATTTTTTACTTCCAGAGGATATATTGGTTATTTTCCAATGAGAAATTGACAAACGAATAATATTGCACTATCAAAAATGTCATTGAAAGTTCGTCTGATGAAACAAAATTTTGAAAAATGGATTATTTCCATTCATCAAATTGCCATTTTCCATAAGCGAAAATACCGCATTGCGTCATCATCCTTACCGTTGGATTTTACAGCGCGTACGCAGCAATCGTATTTGTTGCTGAGGTATAGAAAGTACCGCACCTACTGATCACAACCGTGGTCGTGAAAAATGCAAAAATAATTGTTTAAATAATTATTTTTGCGTAATTTTTACCGTCGGTCTTTGAAGCGCGTAAGCAGCAATCATATTTGCTGAGAGGTACAGAAAGTATCGTATCTACCGATTACGCCCGTGATCGAGAAAAATGCAAAAATAATTGTTTAAACAATTATTTTTGCGTAATTTTCACATTTTTTTTGCATTTTTTTGCATCTTTTCATATTTGGTGAGAGGTATAGAAAGTACCGTATCTACCGATCACAATTATGATCGAGAATGCTTGCGAAAATAGTTGTTTAAACAATTATTTTTGCGTAAATTTCACCATTGTTTTTTTCAGCGCGTAAGCAGTCATCATATTTGCCGACAGGTATAGACAGTATCGTATCTACCGATCACACTTTTGATCGAGAATACATGCAAAAATAATTGTTCAAACAATTGTTTAAGGAATGCAGCGCGTAAGCAGCAATGATATTTGCCGAGAGGTACAGAAAGTACCATATCTACCGATTACGCCCGTGATCGAGAATAAATGCGAAAATAATTGTTTAAACAATTATTTTTGCGTAATTTTCACCAATGTTTTTTGCAGCGCGTAAGCAGTAATCATATTTGCTGAGAGGTATAGAAAGTACCGTATCTACCGATCACACTTTTAATCGAGAATACATGCAACAATAATTGTTGAAACAATTATTTTTGCTTTATTTTTACCGTTGGTTTTGCAGCGCGTAACCAGCAATCATATTTGCTGAGAGGTGCAGAAAGTACCGTATCTATCGATTACTCCCGTAATCGAGAATAAATGCAAAAATAATTGTTTTAACAATTATTTTTGCGTAATTTTCACCATTGTTTTGTTCAGCGTGTAAGCAGTAATTATATTTGCCGAGAGGTATAGACAGTACCGTATGTACCGATTATAATTTTGATCGAGAATACATGAAAAAATAATTGTTTAAACAATTATTTTTGCGTAATTTCCACCATTATTTTTTGCAGCGCGTAAGCAGTAATCCTATTTGCTGAGATGTATAGAATGTACCGTATCTATCGATCATACCCCTAATCGAAAGTAAATGCAAAAATAATTATTTAAACACCTATTTTTGTATTTCTTTTACCGCTGTAATTTGCACTGTGTTATCATCAGCCATATTGGCTGAGAGAGGTCCCATCCCTCGCATCTATCGAACACTAATGTGTTCGAGAATAACTGATACTTATTAAAATAATTAATTATTTAAACATTTTTATTAAAATGTCTTAATTTACTTTACCGCTGTTTTTTGCAGCGTGTCACCGGCATTCAATTTTTCTCGGAACGTCAGACAATAGATATTTTTAAAAAGATTGTCATTTATCGAAATAATACATTTTGAATAATTATCTCGCTGTGGAAACGTGCGAGCCGCCAGCAAGAACTCTTGCTGCGAAATTGAATCTCTATGATCTCGAATTTCGTGCGAAATCGCCGTTGACAAGGAAAACGAATTCTTTGTCGACGCTGACCTTGAGTCAGCGTGTGGGTATATACGTGTATATACTCGCGTATATACGTATATATACGTGTATATACTCGTGTATATACGTGTATATACACTACATGAAGTGTGTACTCGCTGCGAAGGGACAGCATGCGAGAAGAAAACAATCTTCAACCGCGTGCGCCCGACGTAACGAACGCACACAGACTCACGCGCAGACACACGTTGCGTAGAAGCATCAAGAGACGCGGCAGCGTCTTGACGCCAAGTAATAAAAAAAAAAATTCGACGCCACTAACGTCGCCACCGATCTCGACGCCACTGACTGACTGACGACACGCCGCGACTCTTTATACAGTAAGATGGGCTTTTAGCAGACGACTTTTAACTTTCAATCGACATTACGCGAAAACGCGGCGACAAATCGAAAATCTAATGACATTTTACCAATGTAATGTGATTTTTTCCTATCGATTTTGTTTGGGTCATTTTTCGACCCGTGTACTCAATCCCTTTGATCTCATAATATTCACCGAATTTCCGACCGAATTCACGACAAGAAATTTTTCCACCCTCGGGAAGTTTTCCGAATCGAATAAAGTCTTTCGGCCATGTCATAAACATGAAACATACGCCCTTATCAGGGTTGATTAACATTTGCCTGTCAACATCCGCATTTGAGGGGCTCTGCGCAGCCGCGAGAGCGCCACATCCGGGCGAACGCAGCGCCTCCGAGTAGCATCGCCTGCTACTATATATATGTATTCTAATACAGTCGCTTTGACAGCTCGAGTAACCAAACACGGTTAGTCGAGCGTGGATGTGAAAAAAGAAAACAAACGGCTCTTATTAGAGCCAAAAATTTATTTAACAAAGGTTCACTTCGTTCAAATTTAGGTGTGGATTATTTATTTGATCCTAACATGCGTATATTAGCCGTGGCGCTCGCGCGGAAACCGTCGGAGAAACAGCGAGGACGATACGCAAATAGATACAGAGTAAGTTAAAAATTCAAGAATGTGCTCATTTCTTTCACTTGCTTATATAAAATCATTAAAAAATTCGCAGACAGACGTGCATGTGTAGCTTTTGTGTGCCCGGAGAGCATAACCTAGCATCTATATGTCATTACCAATTTGTGTGTTCATAACCTCGTTCCATTAACATTTTATGAACATATGTTCAACATTTTCTGAACAGAATCTTGTCATAGACGATGAATTTTTTTTGTTGTAGAAAATGCATTCGGCTCTGTAGAATTTATATTGACGCAGAGCTTGACAATTATTTTGCCTGAAATATTATTCATCGCAGAAAAATCTCTCATGAGAAATAAAGGCTTTGTGCAACACGATATATAAACCTAGATCCCCTACGGCGTCCAATAGAACATGTAAAATAGAACGCCATTACACGACCATTCCAAGTTCTTGCGAATTTTGTTCATACGAACCCGTGATCAAACATACAGGTATCGAATAGGCGGCCTAATTAACATACATGCGATGCAATCGACACCTGTATATTTGATCACGGGTTCATACGAATAAAATTGGTGCGAACCTGTGATTGTCGCGTAATCGTGTTCTAGGACAACACCTAATGTTTGGCTCGATCTTACAGACTCAAGCCTGACAGCGCTTTCATATGCCTTGCCATTCTTTTCATACTGTGGTCATCACCATATTTCATTGTTGCGGCTGCACAATGTACGTCTACATGGAACGATGATAGTCTGCCATCTCCGAGAAATCTTCGAGTGCCACACCTGCATCGAAGACTTTCCTTGGTTATGTCGTTCAACGCCTTGAAGTTTATCGTCCCAAGTGCGCTCAATGTGTCAAATACTATGGAAAGCCAAACTTCAGATACTCCATGTCGCTCGATGCCTCGAATCGAGCAACATTTGGGCATGAAACCCTTTTCCGGTACGGAGAGCGACAACGAAACCTTTTGACATTTTTCCAGCTTGACATAACATAAAAATGATTAAAACATGAATTTTAGCATTTTTCATAAAATGAAAAGGCCTCAGGACTATTGTGCCATCTGGCCAAGGAAGGCCAGATTGTGAATGATTGTGCGCTTTTTAATGTTAACATGAAAGTGTGATTGAAGCTGCATATTTTATGTGTTACATGATTATCGGCTATTATGTAAATTTAAAATAAGATGATTGTCAACGAAACCTTTTTTTTGTCAGACCAGCTTTAGTTTTAATTTACTGTAAAACAACCTAAGATTTCTTGAATAAAAATCCTGAAACTGAGTATAAATGTGTGATAATAATTTCTCTAATTTCTATTGTGCCAAATTAAATATGGTTAATGAAACTGAATTGATTACATTTATCAAACATTTGAAACGTAGGGACCCTCAAACTTTTATTTGTAGTCACATATAGGTGACTGGGTAAAAAAAAAATATTTTACACTTTTTAGTACATTAAATAAAAGCTTGTTTAAAAGAAAAGTTTTTTTTTTATATACAAATTTTCCGTACCAATCTGACTGTGTTAAATGAAACAAAAAGAAAAACCGCGTTTCGAAAATATATGGTTCTGCACTTTAAGGTATTTCTTTCACGAACCCGAATATTTAACAAATAACTGATTTTCGTCTATTATTTTTATACGGTGTTTACATTCCTTTATTCAACCGAATTCATTTTGAACGATAAATGTCAATTGTCTAAAAGAAAGAAAAAAAAGATGAGTTCTCTTTGAAAATGAACTTTATTGAAAGTATGGCCCGGCCACGGTGACCATTGACATTGAGACATGTGTGCCATTAAGCCTTCATGCGACGTTGGCTCGCTCCACCTCTCCGTTTCGTCGCCGGGAGAAAAACTGACGTCTTCATTTACATAAAAGTCAATATTTAATAAATGCCGTAGACGGATCATTTAATTTTTGGGTGACTATTTTGGTAATATACTGAATGATTTGACATTTCTTCATAACATCCTTAACATTTTTTACACTATTCCGTGTATAAAACTGCCGGTCGGCGTGAGTCTAGGCATCTTCTTCTGTAAAAACTGTTTGTTGAATTCAAATTTGAAATTAAATTATGAAATTAAAAATTCAATTCAAAATTATTAAAATCAAATATTAAAATTTGAAGGGTGCATTCAGTATATGTAACGAATCCACTATATAAATTTGAACAAATGGTAACATTTGATCATTTGACTCGAAGCTCCTTAACGATATAAGGAAAGACGTGTATTCTCGAGCAGCCTCCAGCAGGGTAAATGTGAGGCGTTATCCAAGTGCATCCGGTTTTTGTTTACAATGAACAAATCGATTTGCATTCCACTCGCTGAACACGCAAATAAAATAACGCAATGAAGTTGGATTTTCGTAAAATATTTTTATTGATCTCTAGTTTTTTTAATTAAAAGTTTTCTCCTGCTGCAACAAACAAAGCGCAATTCATGAAACATGGAGACGGTATATCAAAAAATAAAACATTAAGAGGTACAGACTTGGGCGTAATTCTATTTATAAATACGAATATGAATTTATTCACATCGTGATTTTCATGTGAATATAAATACAAATGTATTCATACTTCACTTTTTGTATTCACATGCATGCATACAAATACAATTGTATTCACAAATATTCTGAACATACAAATAGATTCACAGAAAAAATTGTGAATATTCACAAAAACTGCTGTGAATTAAAAAAAATACACATCAAAATCTGTGAATGCAAATGTATTCATAAAAAAATGTAAATACAAAAAAATTCACAAAATAAGTTGTGAATTTTTTCATATTTAAGACAAATTAAAATCAAATTCACAATAATTACATTAAAATTTACGCCATTAGTGAGTTCGTACGCATTTTGAGGGAAAACATTGCCTCGAGGCAAAGAAATTTTTGCACAAAACTTTTTGTGCGAAAATTCCTTTGCCTCAACACAATGGTTTCTCTCAAAATACATAAGAACTCACTTGTGGCGTAAATTTTAATATAATTGTCGTGAATTCGATTTTAATTTTCTTCAACTTGAGGAAATTCACAACTCATTTTGTGAATTTTTTCATATTTATGATGTAATATTTGGAACTCACTTTTTTTGCAAAAATTTCTTCGCTTCGACGCAATGTTTTCTCTCAAAATACGTAAGAACTCACGTTTGGTGTAAATTTTAATCTAATCATTGTGAATTTGATTTTAATTTGTCTTAAATACGAAAAAATTCTCAACTTATTTTGTGAATTTTTTTGTATTTACAATTTTTTGTAAATACATTTGCATTCATAGATATTGATTTGAATTTTTTTTAATTCACAGGATTCCTTGTAAATATTCACATTTTTTGTGAATACAGTAGAACCTCGATTATCCAAACCAATTGGGACCGAGACTAGTTCGGATAATCAAAAGTTCGGATAATCGAAACGTGGGTTATTTGGGACGAGATCATAAACAACAACCTTTTACATAAAAACAGTACAGTACATGTCAAATTTTAATATATATGTATGTACTGTTTTTATGTACATACGGTAACACGCGTTTTGACCCGACGACAAAATATCCTCGACAAAATATCCGCGACAAAATATCCGACGACACAATATCCGCAGGATAAAATATCCTCATGACAAAATATCCGCAAGACAAAATATCTGCCGATATTATATCCGCTGTCGGTAATTAAATCTATGATTAACGTTATTACTCTTAAACTAGGACAACTGGCTTCATGAGACAGTCAATGTTTTTCTCTCTGCTGTGTATGTAGTGCTAATGTTTCTTGAAGGAATGACGTTGTAGTGCTACAGTTTAAAGTGTGTATGTAGTGCTACAGTTTAAAGTGTATGTAGTGCTACAGTTTAAAGTGTTTAAAGAAGGGAGCAAAATTATTAATATATGACGGATATGTTTATTCAAAAAAGAGTGTGAATAAAACAAGCATAACTTGGCGTTGTGTTGAGCATAAGAAACGTTCATGTAATATTATTATAGTACATACTATTATTATAGTATCCAAGTATATTTGCGTGGCATTGCTAACAATATTTTATTAAACTAATATTATATACAAAAACTTTACAATAAAGAAATAAGTGCAATGAAGAAGCTCGTATTATGCCCCCACCCCACTATCTCACACACCCCACAAAGGTGTTTTGCGCGCGACCCCGTTGATGTGGTGGACGAGATTTAGGATTTTGTCTCGCGGATGTTTTGTCATGAGAATATTTTGTCTTTCGGATATTTTATCTTTCGGATATTTTGTCGTCGGGTCAGATGTGACGTAGCCGTATACATATATCAGGTGTTAATATATATATATATATATATATATATATATATATATATATATATATATATATATATATATTAAACAGCTGAAAAAAGTCGAATGCCTTTTTTAATATGTTTTTTATAAAATCGTCCATTTTTTATTGATGAACGGCCGTAACGCGTTTTTGAGCGGCTAAGTCTCGCAGCCGTTTGAGAAGGAGAAGTTGCGTTGGGTTGCTCATTGTTGCTCACGGCAGTGGCAGCGAGCAACAATGTATCTTTCGCGCCAACGTTCGGATAATTGAGCGTTCGGATAAACTAAGCTATCGTTCGGATAATTGAGGGTTCGTATAATCGAGTTTCGGATAATCGAGGTTTTACTGTATATCAAGAGACGCGGCAGCGTCTTGACGCCAAGTAATAAAAAAAAAAATTCGACGCCACTAACGTCGCCACCGATCTCGACGCCACTGACTGACTGACGACACGCCGCGACTCTTTATACAGTAAGATGGGCTTTTAGCAGACGACTTTTAACTTTCAATCGACATTACGCGAAAACGCGGCGACAAATCGAAAATCTAATGACATTTTACCAATGTAATGTGATTTTTTCCTATCGATTTTGTTTGGGTCATTTTTCGACCCGTGTACTCAATCCCTTTGATCTCATAATATTCACCGAATTTCCGACCGAATTCACGACAAGAAATTTTTCCACCCTCGGGAAGTTTTCCGAATCGAATAAAGTCTTTCGGCCATGTCATAAACATGAAACATACGCCCTTATCAGGGTTGATTAACATTTGCCTGTCAACATCCGCATTTGAGGGGCTCTGCGCAGCCGCGAGAGCGCCACATCCGGGCGAACGCAGCGCCTCCGAGTAGCATCGCCTGCTACTAACTTTTTCGTTTCAATGTTTACCGTGATCTGACAGCTTAACCCCTAAATAGGGTTAGGCTGTGCAAAGTTAAAAAAAGTTAAAGTGCAAAGTTTAAAAAAAAGAAATGGCCCTTTTTAGGGCCATATTAATTTGACGACGGTTGTGACCTCAAAAAAAAAAACAAACGGCTCTTTTCAGAGCCAAAATAAATTTGACGAAGGTATTTCAAAATCGCAAATTTAGACCTCAGGAAATTCTCTGACATGGACACAGCAACAATCGACTTACGTGATAACGGAGAAAATAAAGGCCAACCGCACGAAATCGCCTAGCATCGGATACAGGTAAGAAAAAATCAGATACTGGAAAGTGAAGTTAAAGAATAAAGATCAGTTCCCTTCCTTGTACGACACAAAGATCCTCGTATTTTCATTATATGAAGAATTATTCGCGACCATTGGAAGAGTCTTGCGGTATGGGTAAGTTTGAGAGTCGAAAGTATGAAGATTTTCCAAGCTTCGAGCCGTCCCACGTGTCGCAGTCACAGTAACCTACAGCACTGACAAGCTCGAGGTGGAGGCATTTGTGACCTCAAAGAATCATGCGAAGCATGTTTAGGGCCAGGTGATGTTTGACGAAAGCATGACAAATACGAGCTTTAAAAAGCCATATGACCTGATTACCAGCGATGCCCAATAAACTGCGATCGACGTCACCGAGCACATGGTGAATCTCAACACGCTGGATTGAACTGTCGATAGCAGTCTGCGAGTCGGTCAGCAGAGCGAAGAACCTCTATCCCACTCTGGTAAATTACAGCGGTACAATGAGAACCCCCATGACAATGAAGCCCAACGCGACACTCCGTAATGCTTCTCTGATTTTGGAAAGTGGCTATGAGCCACTCCTCAGGTTAGCCTCAGTTGATTTATATTCATAATATCGAAAATCAATTCGATACACTAAATTGAGCAAAAAGCCAAAAATATGAATTGTGGTATTTCTACCACAATTCATATTTTTGGCTTTCGATAAATTGATAAATTGCAAGAAATAAAAAATGTTTCAGGTATCGAGAAGCTGCAAAGATGAATTTGGCATCAACCATGGGCAATGAAAATTACCTTACGCTAAACAGCACAGGATTCCAAAAATCTGGATGTCGTTGGGCTGCCCGCAACAAATGAAAAATGATTTCAGGCGTCGGAAAGAGGCAAAAGAATTCTTATAGCCTCGCAAGTAAAGCAGACAAGTGCCTGCTCAATATAACATTTGGGATCGTTGGTAACTTTCGACGATGCGGCACCCGGAAACACGATAGAAAACTCGTCAGTCCAGCACCATGGATGTCTGGTTCAGTGTGTGAGCCAGAGTTGGGCGTAATTCTATTTATAAATACGAATACAAATTTATTTACATCCTGATTTCATGTGATTTATTCATACTTCACTTAGTTGTATTCGCATGCATGCATACAAATACAATTATAGTCACAAATATTCTGAACATACAAATACATTCACATCAAAATCTGTGAATGCAAATGTATTCACAAAAAATTATAAATACAAAAAAATTCACAAAATTAATTGTGAATTTTTTCGTATTTAAGACAAATTAAAATCAAATTCACAATGATTAGATTAAAATTTGCACCAAAAGTGAGTTGGTACGTATTTTGAGAGAAAACATTGCCTCGAGGCAAAGAAATTTTTGCACAAAACTTTTTGTGCGAAAATTTCTTTGCCTCAACACAATGTTTTCTCTCAAAATACGTAAGAACTCACTTGTGGTGTAAATTTTAATATAATTGTCGTGAATTTGATTTTATTTTTCTTCAACTTCAGGAAATTCACAACTCAAATTTCATATTTATAATGTAATATTTAAAACTCACAACTTTTTTTGCAAAAATTTCTGTGCCTCGACGCAATGTTTTCTCTCAAAATACGTAAGAACTCACGGTTGGTGTAAATTTTAATCTAATCATTGTGAATTTGATTTTAATTTGTCTTAAATACGAAAAAAATCACAATTTATTTTGTGAATTTTTTTGTATTTACAATTTTTTGTGAATACATTTGCATTCACAGATTTTGATGTGAATTTTTTTAATTCACAGGATTTCTTGTAAATATTCACATTTTTTGTGAACATTCACAATTTGTTCTGTAAATTTATTTGTATGTTCAGAATATTTGTGAATACAATTGTATTTGTATGCATGCATGTGAATATAAATAAATTCGTATTCACACTTGTGAATACGAATTTATTTGCATTTATATTCACATGAAAATCACGATGTAAATAAATTCGTATTCGTATTTATAAATAGAATTACGCCCAATTCTGGTGTGAGCGATGTTTCGTCGCATCTCTACAGAAAGTTTTGTTGACTCCGGTGATAAGATCCTCTGAGTTTGAGGTACCGAAGAACAAAAATATTAATTTTCTCTTGATCAGTCACATGAAAAATGTAAATGGGTACTTCTGATATTGAGTGATATTGACTGATGGGTTTTCCTGATATTCGTTTAACACGCAAATAAAAGAATGCAACTAGTGCTGGACTTTCAAAATTTTATATTTTTGTAGATTTTCTCCTGCTGCAACAAACAAACCCAAACAAACATGGAAATGGTATATTAAAATGTCAAACATTAAGCAGTAACATTACGGTGGAAAGATTTTCCAAAATGTATATTTAATATCATTTTTTAAATTATACGTTGGGATCTTAAGGCATTCCTTTCACGAACTCGAATATTCAACAATTAACTAACTTTTGTCTATAAACGAGTAAAAATACAATCCCAATTTACTGGTAAAATTTTAAGCCATGTTATCGATTTTAACGAAAAATTACGTCTCTGAAAATCGTTTCATTTATACGGCGCTACATGGAGATGACACGTTGTCAACATAGAAGAATTTGTATAGCTGCGATTTCTCAGAGAAAAGTAAAAATGCCTAAATCTACAAATATGCACGAACTTTGTCATTTCATCGTTAGATATTATTTTTAATAAGTGCCACTTTAATGTAGCAATGATCCAGAAGGGCGCTCCTAATGCCCTCACAAAATATGGGCCTCTGTAAAAGGAATTCCCCTTCCAAAAAGATATGAAATCCCCCTTAAAAACTTTTAAAAAGTAAAAAAAAAACGCCAAGTAATAAAAATCCCTCAAAATCGTTATCGCTTGTTTCACTATATAAAAAATTCTGATTTATCTCAAATATCTTAAACTATACTTTTCATTTAAGTTCACAAAATGGTTTTATTTTACTTCTTTAATGCAAATGTACAAAAAAAAGTGAAATCACTTTCATGAAATAGCCAAGTAAGTTTACTACACATGTTGTACACAACATTTTTAAAGCTTAGGAATAATATTTTTGAAAATTTATAGTTTGAAAGAGTTTTAGCAAACCATTATAGCAAAAAAAATAATATCACCATTAGTTAAAAGTACAAAGTAGGTACCACACAAGTACACTGGAAATGCTGTGCAACGACTTGGCGTGCATGGTTAAGAAAAAAGCTCGGCGAAGGATTTCGTCATCTCAACATGTCAATTTTCGGGTTAACAAAACATAAATCGTCACGATTTATTATGCAAGTGAAAACCAGATTTATGTGGAGTACGGCTCAAATAAGTGATCTATCCTTCGACCATATGGCATTTGAAATGTTATTTTATTTGCATAATACAAGATAATTATATAAAAACAATTTATCGAGTCATCTTTTAAGCGAATATAACGTAGCTTCGTACTGTACGAATGACACTAGCGCGAGCGGCAGGAGAACATAATTGGTAATAGCCCTGCTAGTTAATGGAACGTTATAATTTAAAATGTTGCTAATACTCCTGGTAGCCGATGCCACGTTATTATGTAAAATTATATATATATATATATATATATATATATATATATATATATATATATATATATATATATATATATATATATATATATATCGACGCAGAAGTTATTTTCGCGCGCGGTCGGAACGGAAAATTCTCTGACTTCCCGAGCTTTTTTCTTAACCATGCACGCCAAGTCGTTGCACAGCATTTCCAGTGTACTTGTGTGGTACCTACTTTGTACTTTTAACTAATGGTGATATTATTTTTTTTGCTATAATGGTTTGCTAAAACTCTTTCAAACTATAAATTTTCAAAAATATTATTCCTAAGCTTTAAAAATGTTGTGTACAACATGTGTAGTAAACTTACTTGGCTATTTCATGAAAGTGATTTCACTTTTTTTTGTACATTTGCATTAAAGAAGTAAAATAAAACCATTTTGTGAACTTAAATGAAAAGTATAGTTTAAGATATTTGAGATAAATCAGAATTTTTTATATAGTGAAACAAGCGATAACGATTTTGAGGGATTTTTATTACTTGGCGTTTTTTTTTTACTTTTTAAAAGTTTTTAAGGGGGATACATTGTACGCCTCGACGCAAGGAGGCCCGCGGCCCCGTCGCAGCGTGTATTCGGGATGTGTGGCGGCTGGTCGGCCACTGCAGCGCTCGGCTGCGACGCCAGTCGACGGTCAAGCGACGCCAGCAGCGCGATTCTGTATTTCGTTGTAACTCGGTAGCGACAGTTTTCGTTATCGTTAGCTAGCGACAGCCAATAAGAGGCCTCCTTTCTTCTGTAATCGTGCATGCGATTGGCTGTTACTATTTATCGATAACGAAAACTGTCGTTACCGAGTTATAACGAGTTACAGAATTGCACTACAGCGCCCAGACGGCCGAGAAAACTCTCTCGTGTCTCGCGCAATATACTGATCTCACTCTCATGTACATAAAGTCTACGTTCTTCCAGGAGTCGTTCGCGCCATTTTTAGCTCGTAGCATGTGCTCCCGCGATACCGCGGTTCTCGATCTCTACTTGAAGCTATCTTAATAAGTTTTGTATCTGCAATAAATATAGCTATTGTTATCATTGCGACCTACCAACCATTCATTCCTTGGGGCTCGTATCCCCATAGATGAACGCGCGCTGTGACATCTAGCGGTAGAGAGCAGTAGCTCGAACGAGTTCTGCCCTACCGGCACGAGCCGGGCCTGCGTCGAAATTTTGCTTCGGATGTCATTCCGTCTTAATCAGAAATTCCGTACGTACTTCTCTGCGAAATGGAATTAGGAACATAAATTTAAAATTTGAAGTAAATCGAGTGAAAATTGTTGAAGTTATTTGTCACGCCAATTGGAAAAAAGCTGTTTCGAGAAGTTTCGAGTGTCGGCCATATTGTACATCGAAAATAAATATTCCAACAGCTTGATATTCATACTAAATAGATGTGTAATTAATTTTGTGAGAAAATAACTTTTTCATACGAAAAAAATTGTTAAATTCGCACATGATTTTATACCCGTTACTGTGGCTTAACGCCTTAAAGTATCTAGTCGCGGGCGATATGACGGTTCTTCATCTTCATCATATTTCACAAAATAATAAGAGCCTGCACTTCATCTATGATGATCAATGCCACATGTGTAGGGGCTGAGGGCACTAAAATATTTTTCAATATATGTACTTTCAAGAATCATAAAAAACAAAAAAACAAAATATTTTCAAACCTTGCTTGTGGAAAGTAGAAAAGCTACTGTGCAATTTCTTGCACAGTGAGTTCTCCTCTTAGCTGACATTTCGTATGAAAAGCTGTCACCTTTCCGCGGTAAAATTACGCGCAAGTTTTAAATTCAAAACTTCAACATGCAGAAATTTTGCTATTTCTGGCAGTTCTAAAATCGTGACGTAACGCAAACCTTGACCCCCCCTCCCCCCACGGACGGAGACCGTAACGCCTGGCCGGACTCCCCCCCCTCAAATTGCGTTACGTAATTTGCGTACGCCTACAGAGGTGTTAAAAAAATTGTGTGCTGACTGATCTACTTGGAAACAACAGCGAGAAGATATGGTCTTTCCAATTAATCGACGACATCGTGAATCGCTGCTAGAAATCGATTGTTCGATTGTTTTCGTAGAAGGCCGGCAATTTCTGAAGTTATCGCGCGAGCTTCCGTTCGGAGTCGAGATTAACGAGTTTCCACCTTATTCTCGAAGCTCTCTATGCCTAGAGCTGGGAATGAGGAGCACGTGATATTTGCCCGCAAACTTGAATGCATTCGCCAATTATTTCGCGATCGGTCTCACCCAGGACCGGGGACACAAGACAACCCAAAGAACGGTAACTTTTAATTAGGGCGGGATATACATTTACAACGATCAAAAAATCGATTTCTTTTTTTTTCTTCTTTAAACGAGAGAACTATATATGTAGAATATTTTCCCAAACTTTCAAAGCGAAATTCGAAAAACTTCAAACGTTAGAGCCCGTCAACGTTGTGCCTCACCGCTCAGATTCGGAGCGGGCGTGAACTTTAACGCGTTTTTCTCAAAGCTGCATTATCGAAATTGGCGTGCAGGATTACTCAAAAACTATTAACCGAGTGAGTTGAAACTTGGTAGAAATATTGATAATATTGGTACCTTCTAATTGACGAGAAATGTTTTTGAAAAGTTGAAAAAAAAACTACTTTTTCCATCCACATTTTACAGAAACGTTGCGTTAAATGTTGATTTTTTTGTAAATTTTCTTAAATTTGCATTTTTCTCCATTTTAATTACCGTCACGTAGAAACTAGACATGTTCTAACTGAAAAAATGTTTGAACTTTGTTGCAAATCAAAGTCTACGGGAAGCTAGACTGCACGCCGATTCGCAACTCCCACGACGATCTTGCTGTAACACTCTGCCACAGCTCCGCCATTTTCATGATGAATTCATTTTAAAAAAAAATTTGCATACTTAAATATACTATGAAAGTATACCTAAAGTTTGATAATTGTAGAATAATTATTTCTTAGCTTAAAAAATCCCTCAATATTGCTTATTTTTTCTGTCTAAATGTATATCCTGCCTCAAAAACAGCGCAGTGTTTGATCGATATATTGGTCCTATCGGAAGAATCTTCGAATCGAAACAATACCCGGCCACGGACCACCGATAACGATCGCTATTGTTCTCTGTTATGAAAAACATATTGACCGCTTTTTTTTTATCAATTCGTTCGAAAGATAGCGTCGTATGTGGATGAGTACGCTGGTAAATAGTTTATCTAATTTGATTGAGATCTATTTCAGTGAAGTAATTTTATTTGGCCTCGCGGGCTAGGCTAAACCGACCAGTTAATGAACGAATAATGACACCGTAGAGATCAGATGACCTGTAAAATGAAATTATTAATAAAACTAATTTTGTAAACTGCTACATCTAATTAAAGATATTATTCTGACAATAGAAAAAAATATTCGAAGTAATTGCGAAAAATAGTATTGGTGTAATTGACAAATCAGTAGCGACATGACTAAATCGTCAGTGATCATAGGAAATTACCAGTAAACTGACGCTCGACCGCCAACAAAGTACTGTAGATGAACACTGTGGCGGATAACGATTTATTATTTATTCGTATTCAATGCTAGATTTGGAGATCACTGTGTCACACCAACATCATAATATTCTTATGGATATGAGTATTATATTTGTTATCACGATTTCGTAGAAAAATGCTCGAAGCGTTTTTGCATCTCAACGTGACATTCACAAAACCTACAGAAGCTCATTTCGACAGAGATATGGCAAATTAAATTTTGTAAAAATTAGAAAACGAAAGAAATGATTACTGATGGAAATTATACTTTTTCATCTTTTAATAGTAATTAATTTTGCCATTTTCAGTAGATGAGCTAAATGTTTTTCTCAGCTTTGAGAATTATCAGACGGAACCCACATGTCCATTTGTTGAAATACGCTAAAACATACGGTTGTTTTGTAGCGTACTTCGACAATCGTTGTCCGTTAAACCATCAAACGTTGACCTTGTTTGCATACCATTTCTGTAGTACATAGTTGGGACTTCTTTAGTATAGTCTCCCTGGTCTTACATACAGGTCTTGCAACTCTAGTGGTGGGGTATGGTTCTCTTGCCGAAGCCGTCCGCTAGAGTCGCTGTAATCGAGAGATATTCTGTGCGACAAGGACAACAATAGACACGCATCCTCACTGTAGCCTAACTTGAGAACCTAAATGTTCCACGAGTTCTTAAAAAACGAATGATATTCCTATGCAAATAGAAATACGTAAACTCATAAACCGACGAGTATAAATCAGATAAATCTATCCAGTAATCAATTCGCGAATAGTCCATCAACCCTGCCATTGAAATCCAAGCGAGTTTAAGGGGCCAGTCCACTTTGGAGCCAAGAAAAAGGCTATTTTCGAGATTTTCCAAGAACGCCTTTGGGAAAACACGATTTGCAGCGTTCACTGTATCTCAGCTAGAAATTATCTGGAATCAAGTACCATTAAAATTTAGTCAAAGTATCATCAAATCCTCCCCCAACGGTCTGTGATATTTTTTTTCCATTTCTAAATTTTGATGGTCGTGTAAAGTGAAAAGTGCTATTTTTCACGAAAAATTCCGCCATTTTGGGGGTGGAAAACCCCATCAATGTAAAAAAATCTCAAACTAACCGTTGGGGGGAGGTATTTTATATATAGAAAGTGTGTACCAAGTTTGAAACGAATCGGTCATGTAGTTTTCAAATGGCAGTGAACACGGACTTTGAAAAAGTAGTTTCGAGAAAAACGCGTTTGAAGTTTAGAGAAATCGGAGCTACAGTTTTAGAGGAGCGGGACTAAATAGTCAATAACTTCGAGAGTTTTGCTCTGATTGACTTGAAATTTTGGGATTATATTCTTGAAATGTTTAACTATAAGAAAAGACAAAAAAAATCGATTTTTCAAGTGCAAACCCCTACCCTCCCCTTAATAAGGATAAATTAATTTTGTTCTTTCATGTAGAAAATATATTCTAGCCGAATGGGTTGATGACCGGTTGAAAAGTTTGTTATCTTCGGTTCAATTCCCGTGCACTGTTTTTTTCTTTAATGCATAAATAGCTGCAAAGCAAGAATGCAAATTAGTATAAATTGTGAATGGCACGCATAATTGCGGTTACTGCTCACAAGTTTTTCTATGTACACGTATACATCGGCTGCTATTTTTGCTAACAATAAATACCGTGATAACACGTTATATTTTGCACGCAAAATAATTTCGATTGGATAAATCTTAAAAAATGTTAATTGATTTTTGAATAATATTTTTAATGCGGGATATTTATTAATTGCTATTGTGTAGGTATAAAATAATCGCAGACAAAACGTACAATGTAGAGAAATAACCAACATTTTATTGGTTAGTTAATTACACAATTGTTTTATCATTTTTTTATTTCATATTTTCCCGCTGTTAATTTTTTTCCATATTTCTATAGTAGATTTTTCATAGCGTTACGTTAGAACGATTTTGGTTCTTGTTTCATTCAGATAGGTGGACTACTTGTGGGAGAAACTGCAAAATCACTCCTCGACGCGCCTTTGAGGGTTCGTTTCCTTCCGTAAAACAGGTTTTCCGCCTACAAAATACGTGTCGAAAATTTTTTTGCTAAATTTTAGTGATTTGAGTTTTGATCAACCATTCATATTCTTTACTTAATTGAATTACAAATAAGCTTTCCTCCATTCACTGGTTGGTTTACCCGATGAAGATTCTATTTGTTTCGAGTAGATTTTTTTAAATTTGTTTCACGAATTCCTTGACGTGGACAATGCAGTGAATTCAGATATCATCAGAATACATTGTTGATTTGAATATATGAGATATATTTGAATGAAAAATATATTTATTTGCATGCAGTAAATGTGTCTTTGATTCGAATATATTTTTATTCCGAACGCATAAAAATTTTATTCGACTTACTAGTGTTTTGATTAGGGACCACTAGTATTTTTATTTGATTTGGAAATTTATCATTTATTCTCGTTTACCATACATATTTGTCCGGGTTGTTGACAATCCTCAATAGTGGAAAAAACATGAAAAATATTTTGTATCATCATCATTTCGGCATATATGAGAGAATATTCCTCTCGCGAGGCTATCACAAGATCTGTGAGGACCACGTCTTTGGAATACACTTGACCGACAACGAGCGATAATGCCCAAAATTCGTGGTGCGTCGATGCGTTTCGCGGCCTCGTTTGTCAGCTCGGTCACAGTCAGCCCCCTGACAATGGGTACTACTCTAATGGCAATAAAGTACTCGCGTGTTGTCCGAGATGTTTGATTGCGCTACAGTCCACTTCGTGGCGCCAGTAGTCATCTCCTCGGTTTCTTTTACGCATGCGCGTTACATGCTCGATATAAAAATAACATTCTCTGTGTATGTGGAGTTTGTTTGGGTTTTACGGTTGCGTTGTGACTTGTGAGTAAAACAAAATTTTCGGAACATTTTAAATGTTAAAAAATCAATCAGCGATCCGTGAAGTGTATTTTTGTTTACCATGACATACCCTCTGTATTGTGTGTAGGTTATACTTATCAAACAACGCTGGGCGGAGATAATTTAATAGCAATTGATAAATTAAAAATTCTTCAAGGGAAATACATATATTTTCCCTCATATTTATATGTATCGATTTATTTCTTTACATTTTCATGCTTGTTGAGAAACAGACACCCACGCATACACTTACTTCCCGGTCTCTAACTACCAAAAAAACAAATACATCTCTAGTTACATAATTTTAAACGATTAAAATAATCATATTATAATAATGATTATTATAAACATTTTCTCCACAATCCTCGAAGTCAACGAAAGCCCGAGAACCGGCTACCCAAGAAGCGAGAGCGATAAGAGGTGGCTTTTACTCGAGTATGATGGAAAACTTCGATCGATCGGAGATGAGATAAGCGATGATGACAAATCCGATGTCCCCACGTTCATAGAGAAGCTGCGAGTCAACTGATGATTCATTCGCGTTATTTTCGACTTAAATGGCTCATTATATTTATATCATAATAATAACCATAATCGTAAATAAATAAATGTAGTAAATAAATTAATAATAAAACTGAATAAGTGATCAATAATAGTATCAATAATGAATAAAACTAAAAAAATAAATGTTAATGGTTAATCCCGTGTTCAGTGTGAAATAGAATTCAATACAGGGCGTCCACCTCGTAAATCCAAAACCTCAGCTCGGAATTGAAATGTCATCATCACACATTGAACTAATCTATCCTCCTTCTTGTGAGGGGAACGATACGTGGAAAGGGCGGTTTTGGGGAGAGCTGTATAGTGAGGAGTCATTTAGCTGAAAGCACTGCAGCTTTAGGCCGGTTCGTCGTATTCTGCCGACAACAGCCGAGTCAGTGTGGCGACTGTTTTCCAGTCACACGGGTGAGGAAGAGAGGGCGCTGAGTAGCATATGGACTCACGCCACTCCCGGAGCGGATGGGATTAAAATCTTCTGATAGAAGAAATTCACATGCATCCATACCCATCTAACCTGCGTCTTCTAGTCGTTCATCGATGGGATGATGTCAATCCCTGCTTCAAGGGGCCCTATGCAGCGAGTATAGGCGGCGTTTCAGACGAATCTGGAAACTCGATCTGTCTGGGAAAAACAATACTATTCCCACCAATATGCTCGCTGTCTTGGTTCTCATCTAATCACTTGGCGTCGTCAAATGACGTAGAGACGAGCTTCAACAGCTGGACATTAGCATACGTAAGATAATAAACATCCAGAGAAGTTTGTCCCCTCAATCTTCCACTCTGCGCCTACGTGTGCGTGAGCTCTTGGGATTGCAGTGTTTTCGTGATTGCATTGGCCTCGGAATAATAAGCGATGTAAGAACGAGCTCGGGCCCAATCCTGGAGATCGTGTACCAGCATTAGCTTCATGGATTTGGGGTAGTTTTTTATAAGGCGGCAGAGACCGCCAGCCTGGAGTGCCGCCGCCGGCGTGGCGCTTTGCCAATAGACTCTGTTGCTTGGTTGCCCAAGTCCGCACGTCGGCAGGCGATGAGGGCTGTCGACCAGACTGTCCTGGCACGGCATCACATGGGCGCGGTGTGTTTTTCCAACATATCGAGAAGCCAGCTCTGTCCCCCTAGCTGACCTTTTCCTTCCTGCCGCCAGCTGGACAGTATCCGAGACCGAGGGGTTCATCACCGAGGGGGTCAGCTACTGCTGACCATTCTGTGTCGTGTATGCAAACCATCGTCGAGGACACTGATGCATCAACTGTCAGCCTGCCCAGTATATGCAGTCTACGGTTATAGACATTGCCATTACACGGCCCTGAGGGTGTTGTATTACTATATACGGTACTCTTATGGGATAGACCGCGAGCCTGTGCCGCCTCAATTGCCAGGAGATATCGAATCTGTTGTCGTGGGTGAGAGGAGCAAGATTTATTGGAACTTCCCGTTTGCATCTACCGGGCTGCCTCAAGCGACTAAGCATGATGTTGTCCTCTTCGGTTTCGACGACAAGACGATATATGTCATTGAGTTCACGGCCTCGGCCGAGACAAACGTGTCACGAAAGGAAGAGGATAAACGACTTGAATGTCAACCTCTCCTGGCCGATCTGCGTCGTCTGCACCGGGGATTTAGGGTAACTCTAGTGGAGCCCATCATCGGCGCACTCTAGGGAATGAAGGAGTCTTTCGAAAACGCGATTGTGGTTTGCGGTAGCCGCCCACACTCTGGTACGTGGGAGGGGCGGTCGCAGAGAGATCATTAAAATTTCTCCACCGCGTTTTTTGAGTTGGTGACACCCGACGTGATGTCATAGCTCTTGAGTGCCACCCAGCATTATTGCTCCGGTCTAGATTAAGATCGAGCCTTGCTCCCGGGGATAGGTGAATGTATCCCAGTGCAAACTAAAGAAGTGCGTTGCCCGGAGCAATCAAATATATCGTCATAGGAGTAAACAAATGAAAAAATAAGATAATAAAGTAATAAATAAATAAAATAAAAAATAATAACACATACATATGTATTTATATAAAGAAGCACGATATTTTTATTTTACACACTCGACGAAAAAAAGGTTCCATCACTGACGCGAGATGCGCGGCTGTCGATTCCGTTGAAATCGATACCGTCGTTATCATCAACGAGATACGAAGTTAGCGCGGTACTTAAACGGGTGAGAATCTCACAGTCGTCACAGTTGAAACTAAGAATTAGTCCGTTGTAACACGAGAAACAAGTTTCCGGCTACAGCATGAGCGGAAAAATCGTCTACCTGTTGACCGTTTTGGCACTCGCCGCGGTCGTGTCCGCAATCAACGACACGCCTGCTGCTGCACCCGTGGAATTTTACGCCACCAAGGCGGGTCTTTCGCATCATCTGATCACCGGAAGTCGTGAGCCGGGTGATCGTCTGGTCGTGCAGGAAAACGTCGTGAAGCCTTCGGCGTGGCTGCAGATTGTCACTCTCACGAAGACCTTCACAACCAACGGATTCGGAAAAATAACGCAAGTGAGGGCACTCGACCAGAAGACGAATGGCAATGGCGCGACTGCGGCCCTCATGTCGGGAGGCCCCGGCGCGGACAACGTCACCCTCAGATTCAAGAGTAAGAGGGGACATAGCATCAATTTCGTCGTCGAAGTCTATGCGAAACCCTGGTGAGGTGGAAATCGGCTTTACGAATGACGCATGACCCATCGGCTGACTCGGAATTGATGTAAAATCGAGACTAATTTCTCTTCGGATCCTGTAGAATTAATAAAGACGAAATAATTGTGACTTTTCCGGGCTGCTTTGCTCCGGAAACCGCAATTCATTGCAGTGGATATGTAATGTCTCTCATTCATTTAGCACCTGTCTCTTGGCGTTCGCGGTCGTATATTTACGGTTTGTTTGATTTAAGGAGGTTGGAGCGATTCAGTTGAGTCAAATGACGGTTTATTCATTTTTTTTTCAGTGAACCTCAAAAAAATGCATACGAGGTACAGATTTATTCTATATATGCTAATTTTTTTTGAATATATAATTAAAGGGTAGAATTATGCATTTTCACATTTTTATTATGTAAAGCAGAAAAACTTTTGTGTTACTACCAACTTGAACAAGCATAACATTATCGATGATTATTATGAAAAAACTACGACAACGAATGTTTTATACAATTCACAATGAAATTTTGAGCAATTCATAACTATGCCTATTCATATTTACGTCACGAGATTATTGGCCCATGGTTTACGATAGGCAAGATGAGGATTTTTTTTAATGTCCACAAAGGTTCAGTTTGCGTTAATCCGTTGTTAGAAATGGTTTATCTTGGTGCTGAATAACAATAAAAATTACATAACCTTTAGTGTGAAAGTCTTGCCCATCTACCGCACGTTAAATTACATACATTAAACTATTTTTTATCTCTGGTGTTTGGTGGTGAAAAAAGTTCAAAAAATTCGTAAAGTCTCAGTATAGTGTAAACAATAACATGTATTTTTTAATTGAATTTAACCTTGGATTGTGGCGAACGCTCCAACCTCCTTAAGTAGGATATATTTGAGCGAAATCTTTTTCGTTGCCTCACGGTCTATAAACATTCTATTTGTATAAAATATATTATTTAATTTGTTTCAAACATTCCTTAATTTCGATAATTCAATTAATACGTATTCGATTAAGGGGCCTCCTCACTTCAGACACTAAAAAAAGCCTATTTTGATGCATTTTTTTGATAGGTGTACATTATAGATATTGATATAAAAGTTGTCACACTTAATAAATACACTGCCGAAATACATAAAACATTGTTTTAAAAGTATTTATGTAACCCAAACAAACTTTAATTCGAAACTACTGAACCGATCCTTATGAAATTGTAACCACATATTCTTTACAACTATAGCTATAGCGCATACCAAGGATTTTTTTAATTTTGATATTTTTCATTTAGTTTTTCCTAAAAACTTTGAAAAAAACACGTTTTTTTTCGAAAAATGTCCGCCATTTTGTTCTGTTTGGATAGATAAAAAATCGTATGATATGCGCTATGGTCATTGACGTACTGAATCTAAAACCGTATGATTTTTTTTTCGGATGATCGATCTCCGAGATTTTATCAACAGCTCGGGGGGGGGGGGGGGGGGGCGTGCACGCCTGAGAATACTAGTTTTATTATTCCGTTACACTTTCAAAGAATTACAACAATAGAGCCGATATGGAATTAGCAACCAAGAATGGCTAATTCCGGATTAAAATCGGGGGCGGCGGAGGGGGGGGGGCACCCTGCCCCCAGTGGCTACGCCCATATACACAGCTGGACATTGGACGTTGCAATTTTGATCGCATCTCAAAGTCTGCATAAATAAAACACTCATTTGGATCGTTACGAAACTTCTTGGAAGCCCCGAGTACTAATTGTTCCTCATAATCTTACATCCTAGATACGGAACCGAGAATCGCGATAAAATTTCAAAATCGCGCTATCGTATCGCTGAGTCGAAAAAATGCATACAATCCCCAAGGTTGTAGAAAACTCGCGAACTGGCCAGCCACACTGACGAATCAAGTTGCGGATTGTCATCATGCCGAGGAGCGAGCACGGCAAGAGGTGTTTTCATTCGAGTACAAAGGAAAACTTGTCGATCAATCACAAATAAGATTAGCGACGATGACAAATCCGATTTGCCTCACGTTGATGAGGAGGCTGGGAGCCGACTGATGATTTTATTACTTTATTATCGAGTTAAATCGCTCATTATATATGATAATAATAAAAATAATAATAATAGTAGTAAATAATGGAACTAAGTAAATAAGTAATAACACTAAATGAATGAGTAAACTCATAAAATAGGTGCTTCGTTTGTAATTTATGAGTCATTGACAAATTTCTCTACATTCCATTTATATTAAGGAATACTCGAAACAAGACGAGTTTTGTTTCGTAAATTAGATGATGCTGGCTAACAAGGAAAGGTTGCGAGGTCGATCTCTCCGATTTTGATGAAATTTGGCATGCTCGTAGAATGGGCAAAAATAGGCGACATGCATTTTTTTTATATCTGCCGAACCCGATTTTTAAGGGGTGACACGCACCCTCGAACATAAGGGTGTTTTTCGTTTCTCGTCGATAATATTATCGTTCTCATCTCCAATGTATAGTACACGAAAAAAAAACATTATTGCAATTTGAATTTTTTCAAAGCTCGTACCGTTAGAACGTTATGGACGAAAAAAACCGCAATTTTCGAGGGTACGTTTCAACCCTTGAGAATCGCGTTTCGCATATATAAAAAATACGTGTGGTCTAGTTTTACCAATTCTACAACCATGACAAATTTAATCGAAATCGGAGCGATCGACCCTCGCAACCTTTCCTTGTAAGACTTCACCGAGCGTTTTCAAATATCGTGTTTCAATCATGAAACAATTTGGTTGCTTTTTTCGATTTTTCGAGGATGTATGACATCGTTATTGTTAACATCTAATGAAACAAATGTTAAGAAGCAAAACATAGGTCAAGACGAAACTACTATTGCACTGAATGAGTGTAGTAAATTTCAAGTCAATCCGTTTCATAGATGTCGAGAAAAAACGCATATGATAATAATAAAATAATAAAAAAATTAAATCGAATAAAAAATAATTACTCAAATTAATACGAATAAAGATAATCGTCAAATATTTAAATAATTAAATAAAAAATAATAATGACATGTGTAAAATTTTCAACGATCCCTACCAAAAGAATTCTATTTAATTGGAGGGCACAGCTTATGTATGCATTTCAATAATAATAACGAAATAATAAATGGAGTAATACATAAATAAAATCAAATAGAAAAATACTAACTTACATTAATAAACATAAAAATGAAGAAATATAAAAATATTAGGACGTTGAATAAGTTCGCGCTGTTTTCATCTATAAAGAAGTACTACAAGCCATCTTGAAATATGTCATTTTACCGAAGTGTAAACAACTTTTTTTAGTCATAGTGTTAAACATGTAAAATTTCGTGCCAAAAAAGAGTATTTGCGGGGAATTTTACTGCACGACTTTATTGAAAAAATCTAAAGCTGAGGTACACAGACTTCTTGTTTAGACTTACGGCGATCATACTCCGTCGAAAACAACATGCAGATATTGGCTTAGACCCTTCAAAAATAATTATTTTTATGTGTTGAATGAATTGGAGGCATTACTTCACGAAGATTCATTTTAGATGATAGCCGAACTTGCAGAATCATTAGGAGTTGATCTCACCACAGTTTTGGAACGTTTGAAAGCATCAGGAATGATTTTTTAAAAATAAAGCATTAATTATCAGGAAAACACAGCGAGAACTTATTCTACATCACAAAAATAAATAATAAAATAAAAAAGTGCAGACACTTGAGTGTGCACTAAAGAATCAGAAGAATACAGGGCCATACCGGTACGGGTTTTCCACAGTTTCCCCGTACCCTCGGCAAATGCGGTATATTGCAACTTAAGGTGGCTGAATTGGGAAGGGCAATGCGCAAAAACTCGCAAGGGCATACGTTGGAATTCAGAAATTAATATAATATAATAACAATAATAATTAATAAATAACATAATGAAGTGAAAAATAAATTAAATAAAAAATAATAGCATAGATATATATTTATATAAACTAGCACGATAATTACATTATAATTATACACTCGACGAAAAAGAAAGTTTCGTCGATGGCACAGCAGGCGCGGCTGCCGATTTCGATGAAGCCGATTGCGTCGTTATCATCATCGGGATAAGATCGGGCTCGGGATAAGATCGGGATCGGGCACGGTACATAAACGGGGAAGGATCTCACAGTCGTCACAATTGACTGCCAAGAATAAGTCTGCTGTACGTAAAATACGAGGAACGAGTTAACGGCTGCACAATGAGCAGGAAAATCGTTTATATCTTGACCGTTTTGGCATTCGGCACGGTCGTGTCGGTAACCAACGGCACGCCTGCTGCTACACCGCTGGAATTTCACGCCACCAAGGCCAATCTCTCGAATCATTTGATCTTCGGAATTCGTGAGTCGGGTGATCGGCTGTTCCTGCGGGAAAATGTCACGAAGCCCTGGGCGTGGCTGCGGATCGTCACTCTCACGAAGGACTTCACCATCGGCGGATACAACAAAATAACCCAAGTGAGGGCACTCGACCAGGAGACCGACGGCTACGGTGCGATGCCGTCCTTCACGGCGGGAGGCCCAGGCACCAACAAGGTCACTCTTCACTTCACGAGCAAGAGGGGATACGGCATCAATTTCGTCGTCGAGGTCTACGCGAAGGCCTGGTGAGGAGGAAATCGGCTTGACGAACGACGCATCACCACTTTTCGGCCCGGAAGTCTACGGAATTGATGGAAAATCGGCACTAATTTTTATCCGGGTCCTGTGGAACCAAGACATGTGATGTCTGTTATTCATTTTGCACCCATCCATTGCCGTTCGCCATCGTATATTTACGGTTCTTTTGATATGACTAGAATGTATTTGAGTGAAATAAATTTCGTTGTGCCTATGGAGATCCTATTTGTTTGAAATATGTTTTTTTAATTTGTTTCGAGCATTGCTTGATTTTGATAATTCAATAAACACGTATTTAATCAAAACACGTACATCCTTAAATGTATAAAAGAAGTTTTATAAATACATTTTTGTTTTATAAACAGATTGAGAAAAGGAATAAAAACTGAAAAATGAAAAATTTAGAGAAATAGGGAAAAAACATTTGAAAAAATTTCGTAGAGATGTTTAAAAATACTGTTTGAAAAACTCTGATTTTCACCAAAGTGTTGAGTTTTTTAAATTAATAAAAAATGAAAGCGGCGTCTAATAACAAGAAAGCACGTGCTACATCATATTTTGTTCAGCAGTTTGAAAGAAGCCGTTTCGAGAAAAACGCAGAAGAAAAAAAATACGGCGTCAACCTGTTGGAAGCAAATATTTTTTAACATCGTCTTCGATAGTCGATTTCTGGACCATATATGAGGTCTTCCATGGATGTTGCGATGTCCTCTGACTCCTTTTGCGTCGCTCTTTTCACCTTTCTGGCCTCGTTGGCGTCTTGCTGAGAACCCGCGTTAGCTATCTATATCCGCTGGGCATAAAAGTTCTTGGCTACTCGCAGTAGCCGATTGTGAGATTTGATTATTGCATCATCAGAAACATATTAGCATATCTTTATTTTTATGCAGCAAATGTGTCTCGAATTCAAATATATTGTTATTTCGAACGAATAAATATTGTACTTGAGTTACTAGTACTTTGATTTGCGACCAGCAAATTTGTCATATTTTCTCATATACTAAACTTATTTATCCGTGTTGTTAAGAATTCTCAATAGTAAAATAATGTTTTAAAAAATCGTATCACCAGCATTTTGGTATATACGGGAGGATGTTCCTCGTGCGTGGATGTCGTAAGTAACAAATTTAAAAAAGCAATCATTTTCCGAAATTCAAAATTAAATAAACAATTCGAATAAAATAATTCAATAATTCAAATATAATGGGTTAAAATTTACGTATTTAGTTAAGTGAAATAAAATCTGTTTTTATCAGTGTATCACAAAATGATTGGCCTCTCCAGCTCCTCGCGAGCGCGTAATAAAAAACCCCCAAAGAAATAAATCTTTCGCACAGCTAAACATGTGACGTTGTCATTTTTCTCAATTGAAATGTTACGAAACGTCTAAGCCTCGAGTACCGATTATTTCTAATAATCTTGCTCTCTGGATACGGAACCGAGAATCGCGAGGACATTGCAACATCGCGCTATTGTACCGCTGAGTATGAGAAAATTGTTACAATACCCAAAGTCAACGACAGCTCGCGAATCGGCTAGCCAAGGAGCGAGCACGATAAGAGGTGGTTTTTAATCGAGTACAATTAAAAACTCTTCAATCGATCGAAGATGACAAATCTGATGTCCTCACGATGATAGGGAAGCTGCGAGTCAACTGATGATTTCATCGCGGTATTCTACTCAAATGGCTCATTACATATGATAACAATAATAACAATAATCGTAAATAAAGAAACTAAGTAAATAAATAAATAATAAAACTGAGTCATTGCCACCAATATGCTCGCTGTCTCGGTTCTGATCTACTCATTTGGCGTCGTCAAATGGCGTAGAGACGAGCTTAAAGTATTCCTTTCACGCACCCGAATATTTCACACTCAAATGATTTTCATCCATAATGAAGTAAAAATACATCCCAGTATACTGGTAAAATTTCATGCCAAGTTACCCAACCTTTGACGAAAAATTACGGCCCTAAAAATCGTCTTATTTTTACGGCGTTTTATGGACATGTCACGCTGGCCACATTTCTATCTCATAATTTATACACTAAATCTCTAGATGCCCGATATAAGCTGCTCACAGGTGTAAAATAAAAATTAAACGTCACCGAATGTTTAAAGAAAATATTAATGTCAAAACTTGGAAAAAATGTGATTAGCGGAAGAATTTTCGTAGCCGTGACGTTTCAAATATTAGGTGTACAAATAAGTTTTAGGACAGTTTTCAAAAAATTCAAGATTTATTAAACAATAAGTAAAACACAGTTATTCATCGAAGTAATCTCCATCGCACTGAATGACCTTCAGCCATCTCTCAGGTAACTCGCGGATGCCTTTCGCAAAGAAACTTTCGTCTTGCGAGGTGAGAAATTTAGCGATCCATTTTTTCACTTCTTCAAATGTTTTGAATCGCACGTCAGACAAATCGTTCTGCATTTTCCGGAATAAATGATAATCGGATGGGGCTAAGTCTGGTGAATACGCCGGGTGTGGTACAGCTTCCCATCCAAGCGCTAGTAACGTATCCTTGACCGGTTTACGCACATGAGGCCGCGCGTTGTCATGGAGCAGTTTTACTGGACGTTTTCCTTTACCAGAAAATGGACGTTTCTTCTCAATTTCTTGATTCACTTGCATCAATTGATGACAATAGCGATCGGTAGTAACTGTTTGACCAGGTTTGAGAAGTTCATAATACAGTACGCTTTTCATATCCCACCATATGCACAGCATGACTTTGTTACAATGAACATTGCGCTTTGGCGTGGATGTTGTCGGCTCGCCGGGGTCAACCCAATGATATTTGCGTTTCGGATTATCAAAATAAATCCACTTTTCATCGCCGGTCACAATTTTCCACAAGAAAGACTTTCTATGTTGCTTGTTGTAAAGACTCACACAAATGTTAAGACGGCTGTTTTTATTTTCTTGAGTCAGAAAGTGTGGTACCCACTTTGTTCCTTTTCGAATCTTACCCATTGCTTTTAAACGATAAGAAACAGTTTGTTGAGTTACTCCAAGCTGTTCCGAAAGTTGTTTCTCCGTCTGACAAGAGTTTTCATCCAGCAACGCTTGCAGTTCCTGATCGTCCACCTTTACAGGAGGCCCCGTGCGTTCACGGTCACTAACGTCGAAATCACCTTCTTTGAATCGCTTATACCAATACTCACATGTACTTTTAGATACAATGTTGTCTCCAAGAACAGAACATATGGATTCACACGCTTTCCTAACACTTTTTCCTTGATGGAATTCATAGCGAATGCAGTGTCTAATAAATAGCTTACCGGTCTGCATGTTTAATTTACAGAATTTATAGGTTATGTTTATGACTCCTTTACGTTTCGATACTACATATCAAGCGCCATCTATGATAAGTGAGCGGGACCTTTGAATTAATTTAGAATAGCTGTTATGATACAAAATCGAAGTGTCCTAAAACTTATTTGTACACCTAATAAATGTAAAAATGTCTCTATCTACTAAATTTGTACGAAATTTTTTAGTTTATTTTATCGTTGTGTATAATAATCCATTGTAACTTATTTTTTTATTAAGCATAATTGTAATTTACCGATAATTCAGAAGGCCCCCACAAAATACGGCTTTCCGCGAGAGGAATCCCTTAAAGAGCTGGACCTTAGTACACGAAAGATAATGAACATCCAGCGAATTTAGCGCATTTTGAGCAACAAAATGGCGGACATTTTTCGAAAAAAAACATCAAAAAACATGTTTTTCCAACGTTTCTGGCAAAAACATGTTTTTTGATGTTTTTTTTTCGAAAAATGTCCGCCATTTTGTTGTTTTTGGCAATATCGAAATCGCATGACATGCGCTATAGCCATTAACATACTGAATCTAAAACGGTTTGATTTTTTTGTTTCGGATGATCCATCTCCGAGATTTCATCAACAGCGCAAACCTAGAATTTTTTAGGACATTTTTTAAATTACCATTTTCGTCTGTAAATAGTGACTCGAATGCATATTTTTTTAAAATTTGAATGTATTTCGAAAGTGTATTTATTGAGTGTAGCAACTTTATATCAATATATATAATATAAACCTATCAATTTTTTTTAAGAAAATAGCCTTTTTTAGTGTCTAAAGTGAGAGGACCTCTTAAGAGCCTAGCCTCTCGAGCCTAACCTCCGGGGATAGGTGAATGTTTTCCAATGCAAACTGAGGAAGTGCGTCGCCCGGAGCAATGAAATTTATTATCGTAGTAGCAAAAAATAACGCAATGAAGAAATAAATTAATAAAATAAAAAATGACAACATATACTTATATATGTATATAAGGCAGCACGATATTTATATTTTACACACACGAAAAAAAAGGTTCCATCACTGATACAAAACACGCATGGCTGTCGATTTCGATGAAATCGATTAAATCGACACCGTCGTTATTATCAACGAGATACGAATTTTGCGCGGTACTTAAACGGGCGAGGATTTCACAGTCGTTACAGTTGAAAGCCAAGAATTAGTCCATTGTAATACGAGAAACAAGTTCTGGGCTCCAGCATGAGCGGAAAAATCGTCTATCTCTTGACCGTTCTGACACTCGCTGTAGTCGGCTCGGCAATAAATGACACGCCTGCTGCTGCACCGGTGGAATTTTACGCTACCAAGGCGAATCTTTCGAATAATCTGATCGTCGGAGCTCGTGAGCCGGGTGATCGTCTGGTCCTGCGGCAAAGTGTCACGAAGCCCTCGGCGTGGCTGCAGGTCGTCACGCTCACGGAGACCTTCAAAACCATCGGATTCGAACTGATAACGCAAGTGAGGGCGCTCGACCAGAATACGAATGGCAACGGCGCAACGCCGGCCCTCATGTCGGGTGGCCCGGCCGCGAGGAATGTCACCCTCAGCTTCACGAGTAAGAGGGGACACAGCATCAATTTCGTCGTCGAACTCTATTCGAAGCCCTGGTGAGGTGGAAATCGGCTTGACGAACGACGCATGATCGGTTGATCGGCTGACTCTACATCCGTCACTTTTCGGTTCGGAAGTGTACGGCATTGATGTAAAATCGAGATTAATTTTTCTTTGCATCTTGTAGAATTAATAAAGACGAAATAATGATGACTTTTCCGAGCAGGTTTGATTCGGAAACCACAAGTCATTGCAGTGGATATGTAATGTTTCTCATTCATTTTGCACCCGTCCCTTGCCGTTCGCGATCGTATATTTGGGGTTTGTTTGATTTGAGTAGGATATTTTTTGATTTGTTTGAAACATTCATAATTTCGATAATTTAATAATAAATATTTCAATAATCTATAAATATTAAATTATTGCTTATTGGAATAATTATTTCAATTCAATTTGAATAATTATTTGATGATTCAATAATAAATAATAAAGATAATTTAATAATAAATATTTCAACGATAATCAATATTCAATTATTTATTATTGAAATAATTATTTTAAAAAATTATTATTTATATTTTCGCAACAATATCAAAATTATTAAAAGTGTATTCTTTTTGTATCACTTAACGGTTTTCAATAGATCTTTATTTAAATGAATAAATATACTTGCAAAAAATCTCTGGGAAAGTACAATCAAATTTAGAAAAAAATGACTTTACGAAATTCGAATTCAAATAAAATAATTAAAATAAAAAGGATCGAATAAGGGCGCTTAGTTGATTTCACTAAAATGTTTTTTATCAGTGAATCACAAAATGATTGGCTTTTTCTTCAATTCGCGAAAGCTCAATAAAAAATTCCGAAAGCGATCAACCTTTTACATAGCTGAACATTGGACATTGTCGTTTTTATCGCGTTTTCTAGTTCGCATAAATAAAACACTCAATTGAATCGTTACGAAACTTCTTGGAAGCCTCGAGTACGGATTGTTCCTCACAATCTTACACCCTCGATAAAGAACCGAGAATCGCGATAACATTGCAATATCGCGCTAATGTATCGCTGATTCTACAAAATTAATACAATTGTCAAAGTTGAAGAAAGATCGCGAGTCGGCTAGCCACACTATCGCATCAAGTTGCGGATTGTCATTTTCAATCGAGTACGATGGAAAACTCGTCTATCGATCACAAATGAGATTAGCGACGATGACAAATCTGACTTGTTCCACGACAATAAGGCGACTGTGAGTCAACTGATGATTTGATCGCGTTATTTTTTAGTTAAATCGCTCACTATAGATGATAATAATAATAATAATAAGAATAATAAATAATGGAACTAAGTAAATAAATTCGTAATCATACTGAATAAATAAATGATAATAATATCAATAATGAATGAAACTAGATAAATAAATTAACAAATAAAATAGATAGTTAGAAAACTAAAAAATCAACAATAATAATTATTAAACTGTAAGAGGTGCTTCGTTTGCTATTTTTAAGTTATTGGTACATTTCTCTACTTTTTATTCATATTAAGGGGTAGGCCACTGTGACGGCCCGAAAGTCTGGATTAGTTAAGAAAATCAATTTTTAAGAAATACGTAAGATAACTGAAAAATCGATGGGACATTTATTTGTATGTACATTAATAAAGTTGTGTATCAAATTTCATTTGAAAATATTAATAATCGAAAAAGTTATAAACAACCTCGTGAAAGACCTTCGAACGTGAGGGGTTTAACGATGTACTTGATTGTGGCCACCTGAACATCTGAAACAAAAAAGAGATTTTTTGTGAAGTTGATAATATTGGCTAAGAATTGACCGAGCTTTTTGTGTTGTTTCAGCCATAAAAAAATTTATGAACGTTTTGTTTCAATTTTTCGAGGATAAATGGCATCATTATTCTTAATAAATAATGAAAAAAATGTTAAGAAGAAAAAGGTCGACCGAGACTAAACTACTATTACACTGAATGAGTATAGTCAATCTGTTCATTAGATGTCGAGAAATCTTGTACATCGTTTTGAAAAACATAGTTTCGCGAAAAAAGCGTTTAACGTTTTACCAGCAGTTCTATCGTTGTACTCATAAGTTTACCTTCAACCTGCGATTCCTGCACCACATGGTGAATCTCCCTCCACGATTTGAGTGGCCTCAAGCGCCGGACGATTTTTTAAAAATGTTCACCGTAGCCTAACCTCTTAACGAAAACTAGTGGGAGAATTGAATTTAAAAAAATGGTCTGTCTGTCTGTTTTCATGCGTATGCGCATTTATTACCTGAGAACTACTGAATCGATTTCGATGAATCTCTCACAGAAAAACTTGCATTTACAACAAGCAAGTATGCGAACAATGAACATAACGTTTATAGTAAGCAAACAAACGATAGCAGCAAACGAGCACGAACAAATGAGAAAATAAACGAAAGTTGTCTAAAACTTTCAACAATCCCTACGAAAAGAATTCTATTTAATTGGAGGGTGCAGCTTGTATAACATATGACAAAAATAATAATATTGAAATAATAAATGAATAACATATGATAAACTAATGAATAAATTAAAATGAAATTTAAAAATGATGACTTGAATTAATAAAAATAAAAATAATCATAAAATATATAAATAATGAAATGAAAAATAATGAGTTGTGTAAATTTTTCATAGACCCTGAAAAAGAATTCTATTTAATTGAAGAGCGCAGCTTGTATACGAATTAAATTAATAATTATATTGATAGTAGCAATAATTATAAATATCATTATAAAATATTATAAATAAAAATAACGTGTAATGTTTTTTTATTATATAAAATTATTGTGATTTATTTTTATAATTTTGCAACTTATATAGTTATATTATAACTATATATAATTTATATTATATATAGTTATTTATATAAAATTATAAATAAAAATAACATGTAATAAAGTAATAAATAGATAAAATAAATAATTATAACGCACATATATAATATATTTATATAAACCTGCAGGTTAATTATAGTTTCCAAACTCGACGAGAGAAAAAGAGTTTTATCGATGACACAACCGTCGCGGCTGTCGATTTCGATGAAATCGATAGCGTCGCTATCATCATCGAGATAATCATTTTGCGCGGTACATAAACGGGCGAGAATGTCACAGTCGTCACAGTTGACCGCAGAGAATTAGTCTGTTCTACGTACGATACGAGAAAAGAGTTCACGACTACAGAATGAGCGGAAAAATCGTCTATCTTTTGACCGTTTTGGCCCTCGCCGCGGTCGTATCGGTAACCAACAGCACGCCTGCTGCTGCACCGCTGGAATTTTACGCCGCCAAGGCAAATGCTTCGCATCATCTGATCGTCGGATCTCGTCTGCCGGGTGATCGTCTTGTCCTGCAGCAAAGCATGACGAAGGCGTCGGCGTGGCTGCAGATCGTCACTCTCGAGCAGACCTTCAACACCGTCGGAAACGACCGAATAACGCAAGTGAGGGCACTCGACCAGAAGACAAACGGCAACGGCGCGACGGCGTCCCTCCTGGGGGGAGGCCCAGGCGCGAGGAATGTCACCCTCCGCTTCAAGAGCAAGAGGGGACACGGCATCAATTTCGTCGTCGAAGTCTACGCGAGGCCCTGGTGAGGAGGAAATCGGCTGACTCGTCGCCCGTTACTTTTCGGCCCGGAAGGGCACGGAATTGATGTTAAATTGAGACTAATTTTTCTTCGGATCCCGTGGAATTAATAAAGACAAAGGAATTGTGACTTTTCCGAGTGGCTTCGCTCCGGAAATCACAATTCGATGCAGCGGATATGTAATGTCTCTCATTCATTTTGCACCCGTCCCTTGCCGTTTGCGATAGTATATTTACGATTTATTTGATTTTACCAGGATGTATTCGAGTGAAATGAATTTCGTTGCCTCACGGCTTATAGAGATTTTATATTTTTTTAAATTTATTCCAAGCATTGCTTGATTTTGATAATTCAATAAATAATATCAAACATTGATTCGTTAAATATATAAAATAATTAATATTTCTCACAAATACATTATAGTTTTATGAATAATTTGGCAAAAAAAAAGTGAAAAACTAAAACTCGCCGAAAGGTAATCGCTGGAGTGTAGCGTATGGAATGTTACAAAGAAAAACATTTCGTAGTAATGATAGCTGTTTGAAAAGAACTATGATTTTTACCAACGTTTTAAGTTTTTAATATTATCAAAAAATTAACGCGACATCCAATTTAAAAAATCCTATGCCACATCCTAGATAATATAATCGGTTGAGTAGAACTGGAGATTGTTGTCCAGCAATTTGAAGAAAGTATTTTCGAGAAAAATGCAAAAGAAGAAAAGAAAAAATAAAGTCAAATATTTTTTTATATTACCTTCAATCGGCCATTTCTCGACGATACTCTTTTCAACTCCCTTGCCTCTTTGGTGTCTTGCTGGGCTCTCATGTTGTCTATCGATATCCACTGGGCATCCAAGTTCACTGCTACGCGCAGTGCGCTCTCACTAATTCGGAGATTTTATAATTGCATCATTAGGATTACACTAGTATATGTTTATTTGCATGCAGTCAATGTGTCTTAAACTGAAATATATTGTTATTTTGAACGAATAAAAATTGTTTTTGATTTACTATGGTATTTTCATTAGCAACCAGCACATTTACCATATTTTCTCATATGAGGCATTTCACGTCATTTCAGCCAGTAAAAATAAAATCCACAAATAATTTGGAAAATTATTCGAATAGTGTCGAATTTTTTTTTAAATTTCTGACGTTTTTTTTCCGTTTATTACCATTTTTTAACATTTTTCTATTTAAACGGCTGTATCTTTAGCAGGATTTGACGTATTTACATTCGTAAAAAAAGAAAATGTGCGTCGTTCTCTAGCCTTTCAGAAAAAAATTAATCTAGATTTTATTGAGCAAGTCGAACGTCCGTTTCAGGGCAAAATATGCGAAAATATTTTTTTTTCTCACGGAAAGGCACTCGTTATTTTATTTTTATAAATTTCCCCGAATTGTGAAAACGAAAGACGGATTTTTGGTATTTTTTATATTATGGGATTCCTAAACACCGTGAAGTAACAGCTATTTCTATTTTTTAAATGTTTTAATTAATATTCGTTTGAAGAGTGTGGTGCACTCCAAAGCTCCAATACATATGACATATATGTCATATGTATTTTAAAAACCTGGTATGTTTAGGTTTATACAGCGAGTGCTCCAAACTGTTGAATCGAATATTAATAAAAAAAATTTAATAATAAAAATAGCTGTTACTTCACGGTGTTTAGGAATCCCATAATATAAAAAATACCGAAAATCCGTTTTTCGTTTTCAAAATTCGCGGAAATTCTTAAAAATAAAATAACGAGTGTCTTTCCTTGAGAAAAAAATATTTTCGCATGTTTTGCCCTGAAACGGACGTTCGACTTGCTCAATAAAATCTAAATTCATTTTTTTCTGGAAGACTAGAAAACGACGCACATTTTCGTTTTTTACGAATGCGAATACGTCAAATCCTGCCAAAGATGCAGCCATTTGAATGGAAAAATATTAAAAAATGGTAATCAATGAGAAAAAACGTGAGAAATTTTTAAAAAATGTCAACACTCGATGAATATTTTTCAATAAAGTAACTCGATTTTTCAAAATTATTTGTGGATTTTTTTTTACTGGCTGAAGTGACGTGTAATGCCTCATATATAAAACATGTATATCCTAGTTGTCGACACTCTTCAAGGGTGAAAAAATATGGAAATATTTCGTATCACCAGCATTTTGGTATTTACAGGAGGATTTGCCTCTTGCGTGGATATTGTAAGAGGTGTAAGTCCCCGGCCTTCCGGAAGACACTTGGCCGACCACCAGCGACAATGCCCAAAAATTGTGGTGCGTCGATACGTTTCGCGGACTCGTTTGTATGCTCGCTTAGAGTACGAAGACTCTCGGGAGAAGTCTACCTCTAAGAATTTGCTAGTTGATTCAAATTAAAAATCTGAACATACCCGTTTAGGCTATACGACTAAATATATTTGAGAATTCAATTCCAAATACCAAATTATTAGATGCAGTAAAAAATGTTATTACTCAATGGTGTTCAATAGATATTTATTTAAATAAATAACAATGTTTGCGCAAAATTCTCTAGTTTAGTGGAATAAAATTTGAAAAAGCAATCATTTTCCGAAATTCACAATTAAATAAACAATTCATATAAAATAATTCAATAATTTACAAATAATAGGATCAAATAAACGCATTTAGTTAACTCAAATTAAAGCTGTTTTATGAGTGTATCACAAAATGATTGGCCTCTCCTTCCACTCGCGAGCGCGTAATAAAAAAATCCCCAAGGAAATTAAGCTTTCGTACAGCTGAACATTTGACGTTGTCATTTATGTCTCAATTAAATTGTTACGAAACTTTTTATAAACCTCGAGTACCGCTCGTTTCTCATAACCTTACACCCTAGATACCGAACCGAGAGTTGTGATGAAATTGCAAAATCGCGATATTGTATCGCGGAGTTTGAGAAAATTGATACAATATCCAAAGTTAACGAAAGCACGTGAACCACCTAGCCAAGGAGCTAGCATGACAAGAGGTCGTTTTTAATCGAGTACAGTAGATATACAGGGCCGGTTCTGAATCAAATGTGGGTGAGGGGGGTGCGGGGCAGAGGGGGAGCGGCGGTGGTGGGTTGCGGAGGGGGATGGCGTGAAGCTTCTCGAATGTTCTAGAAGGTTCTTGTCATTGGTGGGCGAAGGGGCGGAGGGGTGTTGGGTCGTCGGGCGGGGGCGGAGAGCGTCCGGTGTCAGGTTACAGATATAAGAATAATGTTAATAATAACAATAACAATATGTTATCGTTCAAGGTTGTGAACGGATGATTATGGAATGTGGGAGGCATTTTCAAGGACAGATTTCCAGGAATGGTTTATCCCGTTGAATACACAATAATAATAATAATAATAATCTGTTTTGCATCTCACTATTACCCTTGTCAATCCCTCCTGTTTTGCATCTCCTCCTGTTTTGCATCTCACTACCCCTCCTGTTTTGCATCTCACTATTACCCTTGTCAATCGCCTTGCGGGCTGCACGCGGGTACGAAGCTTGGCCCCCCGGAGGGCGTGGGCGAGGGATCACCCATTTGTTTTATATGGATGACCTCAAGCTATACGCTCCCGCGGAGAGGGGGCTTAAGCTCTTCTTGAACATCGTAGCGACGTACATGCGGGCGGCGGGAATGGACTTCGGATTGGACAAGTGCGCTGTTATTCATCTCAGGAGAGGGAGAGGTGTCGCGGCTGATGTTCGGCTGGTGGACGGGAGCGTCTTCAAACACCTGGACGCCGGAGGGTCTTATCGGTACCTTGGCATCGATCAGCGTTCTGTACAAGACGCTGAGGGTGTCAAGGGGGCCCTCCGCAGCGAGTATAAGCGGTGTCTCAGATGGACCTGGAAATCAGATCTGTCTGGGACAAATAAGATCACTGCCGCCAATATTCTCGCTGTCCCGGTCCTGCTCTACTCCTTTGGCGTCGTCAAATGGCGTAGAGACGAGCTTAAACAGCTGGACATCGGCACACGCAAAATAATGAACATCCAGCGGAGTCTGCACCCTCGATCTTCCACCCCGTGCCTCTAAATGCTGCGTCAGAGCGGCGGGCGTGGGCTCTTCGGACTCGAGTGTCTTCATGACCGCATGGTACTCGGAATAGCAAGCGATGTGATAACAAGCTCGGACCCGCTCCTGGAGATTGTGCACCAGCATGAGCTTCATGGGGCGGGTGCTTTTCTTTATAAGGCGGCAGATCGTGCGGCTGAGACCCTCGGCTTGGAGTTCCGCCGGCGCCGGCGTAGTGCCTTGCCAATAGACTCCGTCGCTCGGTTGCCCAAGTCCTGACGTCGGCGGGCAATCAGGGCTGCCGAGCAAACTGTCCTGACTCGGCAGCACGTGGACAGACCCATGCACGGTGTGTTTTTTCACCACATCGAGGAACAGGGGCTGTTCACCCAACTGACCTTTTCCTTCTTGCGGTCAGCTCGACTGATGTCCGAGACCGAAGGGTTTATCTGCGCCTGCCAAGACGGAGTCATCAACACCCTGGTCTATCGCAGTCGCGTTTTGGGTCAGCCTCTGCCGACCATTTTGTGTCATGCATGCAAACAATCGCTGGAGACACTAATGCATCTACTGTCGGCCTGCCCAGTATATGCAGTCTCCGGCTATATCCATCGTCATAACGCGACCCTAAGAGTGTTGTACTACCATCTACGGCACTCTTATGGGATAGACCGGGAGCCCGTGCCGCCTTATTTACCAGGAGATATTGAGTCCGTTGTCGTGGGCGAGAGGTGGAAGATTTATTGGAACTTCTCATTTGCAACCATCGGGCCGCTTCAAGCGACTAAGCCTGATGTTGTCCTCTTCGATTTCGACAAGACGATATACGTCATTGAGTTCTCGGCTCCGGCCGAAGTGAACGTGTCGCGAAAGGAAGAGGAGAAACGGCTCAAGTATCAGCCTCTCCTGGCCGAGCTACGTCGTTTGCACCGGGGATTCAGGGTGACTCTCGTTGTCCTCATCATCGGCGCGCTAGAGGAGATGAAAGAGTCTTGGTGTCGGGCCTCGCTCGCATACCGGTTTGCAAACCCGGTGTCCGTTTGCTGGCGGACCGGATGCAGAAGGCGGTCATACTTGGATCGCTCCGTTTACTCAGGCAACACGATTGTGGACTGCGGTAGCCGCTCACCCTCTGGCTTGAGGGAGCGGCTATCGCAGAGCGATTTATTGGACTTTTCGGGCGTTTTTTTCGACTGGGCGGCAGTCGAGGTGGTATCGAAACCCTCGATTCCGGTCTAGATTAAGACCGAGCTTAACCCCCGAGGGTAGGTGAATGTTTCCTAGTGCAAACTGAGGAAGTGTGTTGCCCGGATCAATAAAGTCTAACATTAAATGAAAAACATAAACTAAGCAGTTGATTTAGTGATTATATATGATGATAATAATAATAATAAACTACGCAGTTGATTTCATAATAATTGCGTATCCCGTTGTGAGGGTAATGCGAGTCATAGAAAACCCGGAGTTAACGGCATTCTACGCAATTTATTAGAGCTCACACGGTATGAAAGCGGGGTAATGTGAGTATGTTCTCGAACGTTTCAGAAGATTCGGGTATAGTCTACTATAGTGGATAAAAAATGATGACCTTTAAACATAACGTCATCGTGTTATACAAGGAGAGTTGTTCTAGAATGTTCCATGGCGACATCATTGTGAAACAGGTTAGATGCAGAAAATGGCTACTGGGAGAGCGGGGGGGGGGGGGGGGGGGGGCATATAAAGGGCGGGCTTCTGCGATGCTCCATCAGTTGACTCGGAGTAATCGCCGAATGCAAGATCACAATTGTAAACGGAAAAAATTAAAAGCGATAATTGAATGGTTTCGGGAAGACATTAACGAAATAAAAAAAACTCATTCAATCGAAAAGCGACATCTATAGTCTATTTGAACGTCTCTCTCAACTGAATATCCGACCACAGCAGCAACAGCAACATTATGGCTTTGTCGAAAATCAACTAAATTAGTCGTATGGACAATTTCCTACCGACAAAAAACTTCATCGAGCTTGAGCCTGGACAAATTTGAAAGGTCACCAACGTGATAATAATTAACACCAGTTTCGGGTAACAGGTTACCATAGTCCTGAAAAACGAATACTCCCTATAATTGCCTACAAGCATCACCAAGTTCTCGCAAGGAAGTGCAGAACATCTTCAACGGTCGGTCCGAGCGTCTAAAGGAAACCATCTGTACATTCGTTCTCTTGGTGGCAAATATAGTTATGGTGAATTTATTTACAAGTAGAAAAAAACAGAGCAAAAATTGTACACTTATTATTCAACCGATATGCTGGTCTAGTGGTTGGCGTGCTTGCCTCTGAAATCAGCACATCGGGAGGTCGTGGGTTCGAATCACCGTCTCGTATTTTCGGAGAGAAATAAAAACACAGGCGTGACGTAGCTTCAGTTCTACACAGATGTCGTGCCCACGGAACGGCACGTGTGTGTGTCATGTGAGTGTGACTAGCCTGTGAGTTATTTCTCGATGAAAGGCGACTAGCTCCGAGACTGGGAAGTGAACTCGGGACCGGTGGTATTGGTATAGGTTTTCTGCAGTTCCCCTATACCCATGGCAAAAATGTCATGGCGAATGCGATAGAGAGGGGGAAGTCTGGAATAGGGGATATAAACTGTATAGGGGATATAAACTGGAATATAGGGTATGTATCAAGGGGGAACCCTGTATAGCTGGAAGTTAAAAAAAACTGTAAACTTATTATTCCTTGAAATAAATTCTTCGTAAGTACAAATCTTGCCAGAAATCATCTTTGCATTCGTCTACTTGGCAGCAAATATAGACAATGTGAATTTATTTATTCATTTCACAGGTAAATTTCGTGGTGCCGCGCATCATGGTTGTAATTTGAACTATACAAAAGCCCACAGAATTCCAATAGTTTTTCACAATCTTTCCGGCTATGACTCGCACTTTTTAATTAAATCATTGGCCACACAATTTGCCGGTACAGTCAAACTTCTTCCTGTAAACAAAGAGCGATATGTTTCATTTACGAAATACGTTAACGGTACAAAAGTATATTTACGCTTTATTGATTCATTCAGATTTATGGCAAGTAGTCTTGAAAAACTGGCCACCGACCTCATTAACGATGTAAAGGTAATTACAGACAAGCACTGTAATAATGTAGAGGAATTCAAGTTGCCAACGAGGAAGGGAGTTTTCCCTTACGAGTATGTGAACTCGTGGGCAAAACTCGACGAAGGACTGTTGTCATCGAAAGAAGATTTTTATTAAAAATTAAACAATGAACATATTTCCGTACATGATTATGAGCATGTTTAGAACATTTGGAATGCCTTTAACATCACTTCATTGGGCGAATATTCCGATTTATACTTAAAAACAGATGTTTTGCTATTGGTAGACATATTTGAACATTTTCGACGCAACTGCTCTTCCACGAACAGTTTGGGCCCTCTACACTATTTTACGGCTCCGGGGCTTGCTTTTGACGCAATGCTCAGATACACCAAGGTTAAGCTTGAACTGCTCACGGACTCCGAAATGCTCCTGTTTATCGAGAAAGGCATTCGAGGTGGTGTATCGCAATGTTCGAATCGATATGCCCATGCAAACAATAGATACATGGGTGCATATTTCGATCCGAGCAAAGAGGAATCTTATCTAATGTACTTTGACGTGAATAATTTGTACGGGGCAGCTATGTCCCAGTATCTACCCGTTGGTTCTTTTGAATGGGAGCACAAACCGATAGATGTGCTCAATATTCCTGATGATTCTTCCACAGGATATATCCTCGAAGTAGATTTGGAATATCCTGAGGAACTTTTCGAGTCGCACAAAGATCTCCCCCTTTGTCCGGAGCATAATGTACCCCCTCACAGCAAATATATAAAATTAACGACAACATTTTTACCGAAAACCAAATACATGATTCACTACAAAAATTTGAAACAGTCCTTAAATTTGGCTCTCAAATTGACAAAAATTCACCGAGTGTTGAAATTCAAACAAGAGCTTTGGCTCAAAGAATACATCGATTTCAATACTGAAAAGCGACAAAAATCCACCAGTGAATTTGAAAAGAATTTTTTCAAATTGATGAATAATGCGATATTTGGAAAAACTATGCAGAACATGAGGAAACAGAAGGACGTGAAACTCGTGACAAAGTGGGGAGGTAGATACGGTGCGAAGGCCCTCATTGCGAAACCCAACTTCCATAGCTGCACCATTTTTGACAATGATATCGTCATAATCGAAATGTATCGCCTTAAAGTCAATTTCAATAAACCTATTTACGTTGGATTTTGTGTTCTCGATCTATCGAAAACCTATATTTACGACTTTCATTATAACTATATTGAAAATACTTTTGATGATCACGCAAAGCTAATGTACACCGATACTAATAGTCTCCTATATCATTTCACTGTACCCAACATATACGATCATATTAAACAAGATGTGCATCGATTCGATACTTCCGATTATCCAATCAATAATATTTATGGAATACCCTTAAAAAATAAAAAAGTCATAGGTCTTATGAAAGACGAAATAAAAGGCAAAATAATGGAGGAATTTATCGGACTATGAGCAAAATTGTACGCGTTCAAAGTTTTCGGTGAAAAAAAGGATAAAAAGAAAGCTAAGGGCATCACAAAATCGACACTGAAAACAATCACATTTGAAAATTATAGAGAATGTTTATTCAAAAAAAAAAAAATGTTTAACGAAATATCAATATTTGATTCAAAGTAAGAAACACAAAGTCCATCCATTAAGCAAACAAAAATAGCATTAAGTTGGCTAGACGATAAGCGTTATAAATGTTACCCGATACTACGGATACTGCACCACATGGTTATTAAAAATAAAAAACACACGTATATATTTAATTGTTTTTATTTGAAAAAAAAACGTTTACAAATCCTCTTCATTTATCCAACTGTTGTGTGAATTGTCAAAACCTAATCATTTCACTAGCAGTTGATTTCCACGTTTTCGCACTATTTTTTCCACAAGGTAAATATCCGGATTTCTGACTGAAGTGAGTTCTTCCTGATCGAAACCCCCTTACATCGAGTGACCCTGATAATCCGTAAGCTTGTACGTTACAGGATCGGTATTTCTTATCTTGCTTATAGTAGAAAATTTAGTCGTCCAATTCGGTGTTATAACCTCTCTCGAAATCGTGTTTGTGCTTGCTGATTCGAACTTTATCTCCAATTTTTAATTGTATTTTCCGCGTACGATTGAAACGATAATTTCCGTAAATATTACGAAGAATCTTGCTCTCATTCTTAACGGTGGCATCCTTCGGATTGTGGTCTCGCAACACTCATGAAAAATTACGTATCGCAGAGTCCAGGGCAAAAGACTTTGATGGAAAATACTGGATGCCTCGACAATGATACTTCAACATAGACGGATAGCAGCGGATATTTTGACCTTTTGATGCCGCTCAATCTAATTCTCGGATTCACCAAGGATTAAAATCGAATTATCATCAATGCTAAACACGAGCTGATTCTTACAAAATCGAACAACGATAGCAATGCTGTTGTACAGATACCAGATGTGGCTGCTGCTGAACAATTCAAGATTTCATTGCTCAAAAATGAATGGATGATCCCCTATATTAGAGTATCGGATCAACGAAAAGTTCACTTGCTGAACTACATTGCCAAAGATCCATCCATCGCCATGAGTTTTCGTACATGGAAGCTGTATGAGTATCCATTACTGCCAGCCACCTCGAGAACATACTCATATTACCCCGCTTTCATACCATGTGTGAGCTCGAATGAACTTTGAAGAATGCCGTTAACTCTAGGTTTTCTTTGACTTTTCCATGATGAAATCAGCTGCTTTGTTTATTATTATTATTATTGTATATTCAACGGGATAAACAAATCCCGAAAATCTGTTCTTGAAAATACCCTCTCCCCCTACATTCCATGAGCCATTATCATCGCATCGATGAATTATTTTTACTATCATAATCACTAAATCAACTGCGTAGTTTATTATTATTATTATTGTATATATATTTAACGGGATAAACAATTCTCGGAAATCTATCCTTAAAAATACCTCCGACATTCCATGATCATCCGTTCACAACCTTGAACGATGACATATTATTATTGTTATTATTAATATTATTCTTATATTTGTAACCCGACACCCGTACCCCTCCGTCCCCTCCCCCTCATCCTCACACCCCGCACGCCCCCCTCGCCCACATTTGATCCAGAACCGGCCTTGTATATCTAATGAGTACGATGGAAAACTCTTCAACCGATCGGCGATGACATTAGCGACGTTGACAAATCCGATGTCCCCACTTTGATAGGAAAGCTGTGAGTCAACAGATGATTAAATCGCGTTATTTTCGACTTAAATGGCTCATTATACAGGGTGGACCATTCGATGTGACCCTCCCAAATATCTTTGTTGCCTTTAAAGTGACAAAAAAATGTCAGGAGGTAATTTGATCGATTTCGAAGACCTCGACACGTTGTGTTTACCATGCTATACCGATGACGCCGGCGAATATACGAGAACGAATTACAAGAGCCCGCGGCGCTATCACACCAGAAACTATTCGAAGGTCAAGAGAATCATTCATCCGACGTCTTCAAAAATGTATAGAGGTCAATGGCCATTACTTCGAACGGTTGTTACAATCAATTTTCTGCACAAAAAATGTAATTAAATTAATCGGATATCGTTATTGTCAATACCATCACGACTTCCCATTTTTACACGTGTATTTTAGCGAAAAATAATTTCAAGGTCACGATATTATAGGTCGTTAGATTCGTTTGAATATCAGCTACAGCGTCTTAATAAAAAAAAACATATTTTCATTTGAAAAACCATCGATGACCTTGAGAACGCAAAAACTATGACCTTGACAAAAATGAATTTTTCACCACTGTATCAGCCTTTTGAAATCAATCAAATTACCTCGTAACATTTTTGTCGTCATTCCAAAGGCAACGGCAATATTTGGGGTGGTCACGTTGAATGGTCCACCCTGCATATGATAACAATGATAACAATAACCGTAATGAAACTAAGTAAATAAATTAATAATGAAATTGAACAATTGAGCAGTAATAATATGATTAATAAATAAATCTAAAAAAATGAACGATATTTATCATGCTTAGGTTGAACTGGGCTGTGCATCGCGCAACTGTTGTGGTAAAACGTCGGCCACGGAACGACAAGGCGGCATTCGTGGTCAATATTCGGTGGCGCGTTGCACAACTTCAGATCAATTTAAGCCATAGTTGATGTTGAAAATTGCAAAATTGTAGAACTTAGGGTTATTTTTCGGAAGGAAGGTCGACCACGCGGTTCGATCAGTGTATACGTAAGGTGTGTTTCGTAAATTATGAAAAAAGCACGCCAAGCATGTAGATCTTCTCAAAAAGCGGCCCAGGATGCTCAATCATACTGCCAAAAAAATATTTAATTTAAATAGGATCTATTTAAATAAATCTTTATTTGCTTACAATGTACACTGTAAATCTAAGTGCACTATATGCATATAATATTTCATAAATCAAAAATAAAATAAAATACTTAATTGAGAGTTTTACGACAACGATTTTGTATCGTAATTCATCATTCCTTGGCCTTTTGAGATGATTTCTATCGAAGAAAATATTTTACCTATATGGGAATGGAACCTAGAAGCTACTCATAGCTACGCACTACTATGCTACCGAGTGCTTGTATCATCTTAGTCGCAGATATAGCTAAGAGACCGAATGAATTTCTACAATTATTCGCTGCATCACATAAACTATATCAATTAGTTAATATCATTGTGATAATTAGAGGGTTTTATCAAATAATATGCTATACATTTTTCTAACATAACCTATATATAATTCCTCTCTCTCCACCTACTCTACCCTCACACCTCTTTGATATGTGTGTTGCAATAAAGACAGGTCATTCAATCAAATAGAAAAATGGTTGACTCTACGAAAATTCTATTTAATTTAAATAAAAAAAAAAAATAGATCCATTTGGTGGATTTAACTAAATTGTTTTTTGAGCAGATGAAATCGAATCACAGATTTATTAGGATTGAATAAAATATTTAGTCATTCGACGATATGGAATACATTTTGATTTGAATAAATGAATATATTTAAAGTAAATAATTTTAATAATGGAATGCAATAAGAACATTTTGATTCCATGAAAAATCTAGTTCATTCAAATAGACAAAAATCAAATAGACACGGTTAGTTCATATCAATATAATTTTTCTGTCAGTGCAGCTGCCGAAGAGGATATGGATATGGAAGGTAGGACATCGACATGGAAGGTAGGACTCATAAAAACTTTACCATCAGCCGAATAATCGTACATTGAGTTTTTTTCGATTATCTCGAGACTACATTTTTCAAAATGGTGTGAAGTAAATCTCGTTAAGTATCGGTCCGATTGCTGTGAAATTTGTACACAATACTTTCAGATATATTATCTAAAAGGTGACGTAAGATTTCAGCGGTTACTTGATTGGTTTTTTTTATTGACATTTTTGTTTGTGAAATTTTGGTAAAAAATATCCTTTTTTTTCTTCGGCTCGCCATAATTTCCCCAATGGTCGAAAAAAAGTATGCTACATTATAGCGACACTATCCACGAATGAGCTATTTTTTCAGATGCAACAGGACGAAAATTTCTTCAGTGCCGCCATTTTTTAATATTTTGGACTAAAATTTATTTGAGGCATTCTTCAAGCCGTTTCTTATCTCGTGTTGAAAAGTAAAGATATTTCGTTTCATACTTTCGAGTTTATGAATTTTTAAAAAATATTTCCATTTTTCAAGAGGCCAGATGCCTTGAGGCCGAGAGTTTGACTGCGCTTTTCCAATGTACCGTTATATTTTCGCATTAATACTAAATACCAAAATTATTAGAAGCATATTCTTTCTTTATTACGCAAAGGCTTTCAATAGATCTTGATTTAAATAAATCAATATATACTTGCAAAAAATCTTTGGTAAAGTACAATCAAGTTTAGAAAAAAAAAAATAATTTTACAAAATTCAAATTCAAACAAAATAATTGAATCATCCAAATAAAACAGGATCAAATAAGCGCGTTTAGTTGACTTTACAAACATCTTTTTCTTCGCCGAATCACAGAATGATTGGCGTCTACTTCCATTCGCGAAAGCTCAAAAAAAAATTCCGAAAGTAGTAAACCTTTCGCATAGTTGAACATTGGACATTGTCATTCTATCACGTCTCCTAGTTCGCATACACAGCACACTCAATTGAATCGTTACGAAACTTCTTGGAAGCTTCGAGTACGGATTTTTTCTCATAATCGTGCACTCTCGATAAAGAACCGAGAATCGCGATAAAATTGCAATATCGCGCTATTGTATCGCTGAGTCTGCAAAATTAATACAATCTTCGAAGTTAAAGAAAGCTCGCACGTCGGCTAGCCACACTGACGTATCAAGTTGCGGATTGTCATTGTGCCAAGGAGCGAGTACGATAAGAGGTGATTTTCAATCCAGTACGTTGGAAAACACGTCGATCGATCGCAAATGAGATTAGCGACGATGACAAATCCGACTTGTCGTGGGATGATAGGGAGGCTGTGAGTCAACTGATGATTTCATCGTGTTATATTCGAAAAAAAATCGTTCATTATATACGATAATAATAATAAAAATAATAATAATAGTATATAATGGAACTAAGTAAATGATTTCGCAATAATACTAAATAAATAATTAAAAATATAAAACAGATCGTTAAAAAACTAAAAGGAAATACATAATAATTATTATTATCATAGTTAAACTGTAAGAGGTGCTTTGTCTGTAATGTTTAAGGTATTGATAAACTTCTGAACATTCCATTTATATTAAAGGGTTAGGCCACTGTGACGGCCGGAAAATCAGGGTTATTAAAAAAAATTCATTTCGAAGACGTAAGTAAGATTATTGAAAAATCGTTTGGACATTTATTTTTACCTATGTACATTAATAAAGTTGTGTACCAAATTTTATTAGAAAATATTAATACTAAAAGAAGTTATAAACAGTCTCGTCCAAGACCTTCAAACGTGATGGGCTCCAACGGTGTACTTGATTTTGGCGACCCGGTTGTTCTGAAATAAAAAAGAGTTTTTTTTTTCATAAAATATATATTATTAACTAAGGCTTGACCGAGCTTTATCTGTTATCGGGCTACAATCGTAAAAAAATGTTATGAACTTTATTTTCGATTTTTCTGTAATAAAGGTCACCATTGTTAATAAAGTTCTTGTTAATTAGTAATGAAAAAAAATGTTAAGAAGAACATCATCGGTCCAGACCAAACTACTATTACACTGAATAAGTGTAGCGAATTTTAAGTCAATTCGATGATTAGATGTCGAAAAATCTTGTACACCGTTTTGAAAAACATGGTTTCGAGAAAAACGTGTTTAACGTTTTACTATTCCTGCAACATAAGACGGACCTTCCTTTATAATTTAAGGTACCTCAAGCACCGAAAGATTTTGAAAAATTTTCACAGTAGCCTAAGCTCTTAACGAAAACTAGTAGCAGAATCGAATTAAAAATGGGGTTGTCCGTTTGTTTCCACCGGTTTGCGCGTTTATTATTCAAGAACTACTGAATCGATTTTGATGAATATTTCACAGAAACACTGCTTAGAGTGTGGAATATGACTTTGTATAATGAGCATTACGCTATGTATATAATTGCATTTGCAATAAGCAAGCATGCGAACAACCAACATTATGTTTGTATCAAGCAAACAAACGATAGCAGCGGACGGGCATAAACGGATGAAAGATCGAATGAATAAACAGGAAAAATAAACAATAGTACATTGTCTACCAAGGAGATAAAGTGGGACTTTTACGAAGACGAGTAAAGAAAACATCGCGCGAGGCGTAAAGCCCCTGTCTCCACGGTGCAGCACGATTATTTATATAACAAAACCATGTTTTCCGAGCTTTTTATTGTTAAATACGTATAGCACGTGCAGAAGGTGTATTGCATACGGAAGCTGTATCGCACATGGAAGGTGGATCGCGAGCGCTGACCGGCAGAAGGGGGGGGGGGCGGAGCTGCCCCGTTGATACCAAACGAAATTTGGAAATTTATCAGCATATCTTAATATACTGTCCTAAGAGTAATTTATAACAAGGCGTTCACCGATCACACGCACGAAAAAGCGAGGAAAATATCAATGTGTTCTTTCAGAGTACTTCTCAAGTGCATCATTATTTTTGAATGTACTATTTGTAAAGATAATTTCGTGATGAATAAATATATGTTATTTATGTCGATATGCCGTGCTGTTTGCCGTGTTGTCAGGTGAAAGTGACAGCTGTTTCACAAAGGCGTTCAATGACCACGAGCGTGACAAATGCAAACGCCCAAATTTTTAAGGCCTAGGCCCTAAAAGAGCTCTTTTAGGTCCTCTTCACACGCACGAAAAAGCGAGGAAAGTTCTGTAAAACTTTTAACGATCCCTACGAAAATAATTCTGTTTAATTGGATGTGCTTGTATTTCATATTACAAAAACAATAATAATGAAATAATAAACAGATAACATACGATAAAGTATTAAATAAATTAAATCAAATAAAAATAGGATGACTTGAATTAATAAAAATAAAAATAATCATAAAATATATAAAAGATACAATAAAAAATAATAAACTGTGTTAATGTTAAGTATGTTAAAATAAGTTGTGTAAATGTTTCAACGATCCCTAAAAAATAATTCCATTTAACTGTAGGGCGCAGCGTGTATACATATTGAATTAATTATTCTAATAATAATAACAATAATAATAAATAACATATAATAAAGTAATACATAAAATAATAATAAATAATATAACAATAAATAACATATAATGAAGTAATACGTAAACCAAATAAATAATAATAACATTCGTATATATTTATATCAACCAGCACGATAATTATAATGCACACATTTGGAAAAAAGAAAGTTTTATCGATGACACAACAGCCGCGGCTGTCGATTTCGATGAAGCCGATAGCGCCGCTATCATCAACGAGATAAGAATTTTACGCGGTACATAAACGAGCGAGAATCTCACAATCGTCACAGTTGACCGCAAAGAATTAGTCTGTTGTACGTACGATACGAGGAACCAGTTCACTGCTACAGAATGAGCGGAAAAATCGTCCTTCTCTTGACCGTTTTGGCACTCGCCGCGGTCGTGTCGGTAACCAACAGCACGCCTGCTGCTCCACCGCTGGAATTTTACGCCACCAAAGCGAACGCTTCGAATAATCTGATCGTCGGATCTCGTGTGCCGGGTGATCGTCTTGTCGTGCGCCAAAACGTCTTGAAGGCCTCGGTGTGGCTGCAGATCGTCACTGTCACGCAGACCTTTAATACCACCGGAAACGACAGAATAACGCAAGTGAGAGCACTCGACCAGAAGACAAATGGCAACGGCGCGACGCCATCCCTCCTGGCGGGAGGCCCAGGCATGAGGAATGTTACCCTCCGCTTCAAGAGCAAGAGGGGACACGGCATCAATTTCGTTGTGGAAGTCTACGCGAGGCCCTGGTGAGGAGGAAATCGGCTGACTCGTCGCCCGTTACTTTTCGGCCCGGAAATGTACGGAATTGATGTAAAATCGAGAATAATTTTTCTTCGGATCCTGTGGAATTAATAAAGACGAAGGAATTGTTACTTTTCCGGGTAGCTCCGCTCCGGTAATCACAATTCGTTGCAACGGATATGTAATGTTTCTCATTCATTTTGCACCCGTCCCTTGCCGTTCGCGATCCTATATTTACCGTTTATTTGATTCGACTCGGATGTATTCAAGTGAACTAAATTTCGTTGCCTCACGGCCCATGGCCATTCTGTTTGTTTAAAAGATATATACTTTATTTGTTTCATGCATTGCCTGATTTTGATAATTCAATAAATACATATTTGATCAAAATACGTATAAATATATAAAAGAATTATCATTTTTCAAAAATACATTTTAGTTTTTTGAACAAATTGAAAAAAAAAGAAATGAAAGAATTAAAACGTGGCAGAGATATAATTCGTCGAGTAGGTACGACCCTTTTTTGGAAATCCTTGCGGAAGGTGGAAATTTTTCTTAGTTAGCCCTCGTATGATAAATGAATGATACAAATTTTCTTATAAGGCAAGGTAATGGCTGAAGTGTAGTATAGGGAAAACGATTTTGTTTTGTACAAATGATAGCTGTTTGAAAAAAAACTCTGTTTTATAACAAATTGTTGAGTTTTTAAAATTAATGAAAAATGAACGCAGCGTCAAATAAAAAAGAAACATATGCTACATCCCAGATAAGGTTATAAGGAATATGTGGTAGAAATGTAATAAAAAATCGGTTGAGTAGATCTCCAGATATTTTGTCCGGCAGTTTTGAAAAAGTACTTTCGAGAAAAACGCAAAGGAAAAGATAACCGCGTCAGTGTCTTCGATTGTGCGGCAGAGACCCTCGGCTTGGAGTTTTGCCGGCGTCGCGCCTTGCCCATAGACTTCGTCGCTCGGTTGCCCAAGTCCTGACGTCCTTGTGGAGTCCCGATACTATGTAGGCCGACTGCTGTGAAGTGAGCCCGGAATACCTCGGCGTGTAGCGCCACCGCCATCCCGACGCTGGCCAAACAATGTTGACGACAGCGAGGCTCGTCTATGGGAATTGGTACGGGTCTCCCCTAGCCGCGAGGATCTGACCAATGATCAAGAATGGTACCGCGGGGGCTAGTGGGACACTGGCCCTTGAGGGGGTCGGAACTAGCCGACTATGGTTGGATTTACGGGGGCAGTGGTTAGGCCGTATGCTGGTTAGGGTTCCTTCGGATTCCCGGCGGGTGGGCTACGTTGTTATTAGTTCGGGTAGCGGCCTGCAGAGTTATTAGAGTGTTGGAAAGTCACTCGGCTCGACCAGTAGTCACACTTGGACCCGCTTCTGGTTATAAACTGTGAGTCATGCATATGCTCGTCGCGTTGATCGGGCGTATCCCGATTCCGGACCTTATGGTTCTTTAGGGCCTATGGCCCTAAACAAGTCGTTTAAGGTGGAGTCGTTTCCGTTGGGGTTTCGGGTTTTCTTATCCGTCGAGGAGAGTATAGCTAAACGTATCGAGCTGCCCGACAGGGGTTCCCAAACATCGGCGGAGGTCCGGGCGCAATACCGGCGCCCCACGGGTAAAGTGTATGAATGCTGGAGAACGGGCGGAGGTTAAGGTTACGGGCGGAGGGTCGTGGTGCCCTTCGTGCCGATTTTGTGTTGAGTAAGATGCCCAGTTTTCGCTGTGCACCAGAGGATACGTTCTTGGGCGATCTCCATAAGCTACCGCGGGAATATTTCCCGATAATTTACCGATAGCGTATAGTGACGATTGGCGTTGAGGTGGGATCCCACGGCCCTCCATATCAACGGCTGCGCCAAACCTAGGCACACCTGTCGAGGCCTGAGCGAACGATCGCGCCTCGTGCCGGAGTAATTCTCGCGTCGTGTGTCGGCCCGAATCGGCATGTTGTTTGCGCCATTCCAACACGCCGAGTGATACGGAGCGCATGACTGCGTGTGCAGCCGCTGTGGTTTTAGTAGTTCTTAGTTTACATACGTCGTCCAAAAATGTTACCATAATGTTGTAGAATGGCCATTCTGGTTTATAAATATCATTGGTGCCACTACCCGTTTTCATAGAATTCTTGATTTTCCCTTTTAATTTCCTGTATGTCGACGTCGAGTTATTTTTTTTCTTTTTTGATTCCGTAATGGGTATTGTTCCGTCTTTCAAATTACTTTTCATCTGTAACCACGCATCATGGACATGGTTGTTATTTTTACGTTGGCGCGACGAGCTATTCCTAAGCGCTTGTTCATTTTTGTAAAGATTTAAAAACTCGAATGTTAGTTCGTTCGGCCACTCTATCGTACGGCCGCAGACGAAATGAACGAGAACCGATGCGCAAGTGCACGCCGCGCCTTTGAACTTACCGACTCCTGATGGATCGGACGGGCGACGGCAGTCCATCACAGGCCACAACGGGCCTGACCGTTCCCACGGCCTGTCAGCGCGTCCTGGCGCGGCCTGGCTGGTTAGAACACGGGCCGTCGGAAGCTAGCTTAAAAGGTGATTTTCAATCGAGTACGTTGGAAAACACGTCGATCGATCGCAAATGAGATTAGCGACGATGACAAATCCGAATTGTCCTGCGATGATCGGGAGGCTGTAAGTCAACTGATTATTTTATCGCGTTATTTTCGAGAAAAATCGCTCATTGTGTACGATAATCATAATAATAATAACAATATTATATAATGGAGCTAAGTAAATGAATTCGTAATAATACTAAATAAATAAATAAACGAATAACATAGATCGTTAAAAAACTGAAAGAAAATACATAATAATAATTTTTGGGAGTACAAATAAGTCTGAGCCGTTTGACAAAAGATGACCCCAACAGGAGGTTATGGTTGAAATTGTTAGATGTAAAACGTCAGATCGTAAGTTTGGACATCTGGCAAGACCATAACCTTCAAATATTAGGGATTTTGTATCGGCGTCACATAATTGTCGAGTCATTGTCGTAAATGTTGAGTTTGGAGCCGAACAACTGACATTTGCCGGAACGAAGTGTACGAAGGAGCGGAATTGGAAGCATTATTGGAGGGAAAGATAATTTCGTGATGAATAAATATATGTTTTTTTATCCCGATTCAAGTTTGCCGGGGTGTGAGGTGAAAGTGACAGCTGTAAGACATACAGCTGTTTCACAACGGCGTTCAACGACCGTGAGCGTGACAAATGCAAACGCGCAAATTTTTAAGGTCTAGGTCTTAATAGACCTTTTTAGATCCTATTCACACGCACGAAAAAGCGAGGAAAACATGGTTTTGGTATATAAATGAACAAATAAAAGAATAAGCAAACAAAGAAAAATTCACGAGTAATCAAGCTTTGCGTATAGTTTTCCAATTTTCTTAAACGAATCATTATTATCAATAAAAAAGATAAAAAATATGAAAACATATTAAACTGCAAATAAAAAAACAAACGACCAAAGTTGGTGAGAATTTCACAGAGTGAGGCAGTGCGGACTCCCGTCAGTGGATTCTGTAAAAACTTTCAACGATTTCTACGAAAATAATTCGATTTAATTGGATGCGCCTGTATTTCATATTACAAAAATAATAATAATTACATAATAAATAAATAACATACAATGAAGTAATAAATAAATTAAATCAAATTAAAAAATGATTACTTGAATCATTAAAAATAAAAATAATCATGAGATATATAAATAATAAAATGAAAAATAATAAGTTTTCGTGTACATGTTTCAACGATCCCTAAGAAAGAATTCCATTTCATTGTAGGGCATAGCTTGTCTACATATTAAATTCATCATTTTAATAATAGTAACAATAATAATAAACAACGTATAATGAAGTAATAAACAAATGAAATAAATAATAATAACATACGTATATATTTATATAAACCAGCAAAATAATTATAATTTACACACTTGAAGGAAAAAAAACTTTTATCGATAACACAGCAGTCGCGACTGTCGATTTCGATAAAGCCGATGGTGTCGCTATCATCAACGAGATAAGAACTCTACGCGGAACATAAACGGGCGAGAATCTCACAGTCGTCACAGTTGACCGCAAAGAATTAGTCTGTTGTACGCACGATACGAAGAACGAGTACACGACTACAGAATGAGCGGAAACATCGTCCTTCTCTTGACCGTTTTGGCACTCGCCGCGGTCGTGTCGGTAACCAACGGCACTCCTGCTGATGCAACGCTGGAATTTTACGCTACCACGGCAAACGCTTCGAATAATCTGATTGTCGGATCTCGTCTGCCGGGTGATCGTCTTGTCTTGCGCCAAAACGTCTCGAAGGCCTCAGCGTCGCTGCAAGTCGTCACTGTAACGCAGAACTTTAATACCACCGGAAACGACAGAATAACGCAAGTCAGAGCACTCGACCAGCAGACAAACGGCAACGGTGCGACGCCATTCCTCCTGGCGGGAGGCCCAGGCACGAGGAATGTCACCCTCCGCTTCAAGAGCAAGAGGGGACACGGCATCAATTTCATCGTCGAAGTCTATGGGAGGCCCTGGTGAGGAGAAAGCCCGGAAGGGTACGAAATTGATGTAAAATGGAGACTAATTTTTTTTCGGATTCTGTGGAATTATTCAAGACGAAGGAATTGTGACTTTTCTGGGTGATTTCGCTCCGGAAATCACAATTCGTTGCAGCGGATATGTATTGTCTCTCATTCATTGTATACCTCTCCCTTGCCGGCCGCGATCGCATATTTACGGTTTACTTGATTGGACTAGGATGTATTTGAGTGAAATAAATTTCGTTGCCTCACGGCCTGTGGAGATTCTATTTTTTTTTAAATATATTTTTTATTTGTTTCAAGCATTGCTTGATTTTGATAATTCAATAAATACGTATTTGCTCAGTATACGTATAAATATATTAAACAATTCCAATTTTTCACAAATACATTATAGTTTTTTGAACAAATTGAAAAAAAAGGAATGAGAAAATTAAAACGTGGCAGAGATATAATTCGTCGAGTAGGTACGACCCTTTTTTGGAAATCCTTGCGGAAGGTGGAAATTTTTCTTATAGTTAGCCTTCGTGTGATAAATGAATGATACAAATTTTCTTATAAAGCAAAGTAATGGCTGAAGTGTAGTATAGGGAAAACGATTTTTTTTTGTAGAAATGAGAGCTGTTTGCAAAAAACTCTGTTTTATACCAAATTGTTGAGTTTTTAAAATCAATGAAAAATGAACGCAGCGCCAAGTGAAAAAGAAACATATGATACATCCCAGATAAGGTTATAAAGAATATGTGGTATAAAATTAATCAAAATCGGGTAAGTAGATCTCGAGATATTTTGTCAAGCAGTTTGAAAAAAGTAGTTCCGAGAAAAAAACAAAAGAAAAAATAACCACGTCAGCGTATTGGAAACCATTTTTTTTTAAATTGTCTTTAATCAGATATTTCTGAACCATACACTAGGTATTACATTGATGTTGCGATGTCCTCTGACTGCTTTTGAGCCGCTGTTGATGAACATCCAGCGAAGTTTGCCCCCTCGACCTTCCCCCCGCGCCTGTATTGCAGTGTCTTCGTGACCGTAGTGTTATCGGAATAGCAAGCGATGCAATAACGAGCTCGGACGCACTCCTGGAGATTGTGCACCAGCATGGGCTTCACGGAGTTATGGTATTTTTTTATAAGGTGGCAGATCGTGCGGCAGGGACCCTTGGCTTGGAGTTTCGCCGGCGTCGCGCCTTGGAACGAGGGCTGTCCGCCCAGCTGACCTTTTCGTTCTTGCGGTCAGTTGATCTAATGTTCGAGACCGAAAGGTCCACATGCACCTGCCAATACGGGGTTGTCAACACCCTGGTCTATTGCAGTCGTGTTAAGGGTCAACCACTGCCGATCATTCTCTGTCCTGCATGCAAACAATCGCCAGAGACACTAATGCATATACTGTCGGCCTGCCCAGTGTATGCTGTTTCCGCTTACAGCTACCGCCATTAGACGGTCTTGAGGGTATTGTATTGCGATCTACGGTACTCTTATGGGATAGACCGGGTGACCGTGCCGTCCTATTTGCCAGCAGATATTAAACCTGCTTGCGCTTATCGGGCCGCCTTAAGCGACTAAGCCTGGTGTTGTCCATTTCGACTTCGACGACAAGACGATAAGTCATTGAGTTCGCGGCCTCAGCCAAGACAAACATGTCGCGAAACGAAGCGGAGAAACGGCTCAAATATCAACCTCTCCCGGCCGAGCTGCATCGTCTGCACTGGGGATTTAGGGTAACTCTCATTGTTTCCATCATCGCCACGTTCAGCCCAAGCTGAACCAGGTGAAGAGGCGCGTGGACGATTGGATAACGGGACACGGACTGCAACTAGCACTATAAAAGACTGATGTGATAGTACTGCTCACACGAAAATGGATAGAAACAAACAAACAGATCAACGTAGGGACAGAACGGACAGAAACAAGAACGAAGCCATGTATCTAAGGGTCACCGTGGATACGAAGCTAACCTTCTGTTCCCACATACGGAACGTGACGAGCAAGGCCGCGGAAAAGACGACGGCCCTGACTAGGCTCATGGCCAATACAAATGGACCAATATCAAGTGTACGGAGACTACTAATAAGGGTCGTCCGATCATGCTCTACGGCGCGGAGGTATGGGCCGATGTCCTAAAAGTCCGCAAGCGTGTGAAAGCCATGACGAGCGTACAGAATGGGGGCGTTGAGAATTGCGTGTGCGTACCGGACTGTGTCTGAGAATGCAGTCTACTTTATCGCGGGCGTGATCTCCATCGACCTGCTCGCTGCGGAGCGGTACCGCATTTACCGCCGCAATGGACTTGCTGGGAGAGAAGACGTTGCGAAGGCGGAACGGACGAGAACGCTCGAGCTATGGTAAATCAGACGGATGACAAACGAGGATGGACGGTGGACAAAAAACTGATACCGGAGATCAGCCAGTAGAAGGAGAGGAAATTTGGGGAGGTCAAGGGGAGGATAAGCCAGGCAACATCGAAAGAACGATCAAAAATCTAAAAAGAAAAATAGCTGATCCGAAAATGGTTACAGCACCTAATGGGGAGAACGAAAGACAAATAACCGCAACAACTTCTCTTCCATACCTTCGGGGCATAACCGATCGTATAGGAAGGTTCATTGGAAAACATAACGTGAGAGTCATCTTCAAACCTCAGAAGAAACTAGCACAAGTGATTCCGAGTGCAAAAGACCAAATACCACCATTAAGTGCACCAGGAGTATACAAGATACCCTGCTCATGCGGTAAAGTGTACATAGGAGAAACCGGGAGGAAGATCAGTACACGGATCAAAGAACACCAACGGTGTATCAAATATGGCTATATTACACAATCAGCGCTGGCCGAACATTGGATGGAGACTGGGCATGCCATCCTTTTCGACAAAGCCCACAGTCTGGCCCCGTCAAACAGCTATTTTTCCAGAAAACACCGAGAAGGCTTGGAAATCCGAAAACATCCGGACAATCTAAACAGAGATGGAGGATATCACGTCAATCCTATTTGGCACACCGTCCTCCCGGTTTTTCAATTGACCAGCTGATGAATTAAAACATTTGATTGGCTGGTGCAGCGATCTGGAACGCTGACTGCAACTATATAAGGAATACCTGAGACACGAGAGCTTCAGTATCGGAGCTCTAAGTCCTGATGATGCAGACTGTAACGTTTGCGAAACGTCGGCACAACGCTGATCCTCAACACGGCCTCCATCCGGAAGTCACATACTCTTCTCAATTTGGGGAGGTATTCAGGTATTGATTGAGGTTATTGAGGGGCTACCTGACCCAGTTCCTGTCTGGACACGGGTACATCCGCTAGTATCTCTACACGATGAACAGACCGGTCTCGCAAGGGTGTAATTATTGCAGTGGAGCTCGAGACAACGCAGAGCACACGTTTTTCGTATGCGAGCATTGGACCGAGCAAAGACGTAGTCTAGAGACAGTACCCGGACCGATCACACCAGACAATGTAACGAAACTGATGACGATGCAAACTGATGCGAACAACCAACATACCATTTGTATTAAGCAAACAAACGGTAGCAGAAAACGAGCACAAACAAATGGAAGAATAAATGAATAAACAGGAAAAATAAACCAGAGAACAAATAAGCAAACATAAATGCAGGAGTAATCGAGCTTTACGTAGTTTTCAAATTTTCATTAAGGAATCATTATCCCAGATAGAACACTGATGTATAATAAACATATATATGGCGTCGCAATCGACGTCTGTAAGACATATTTAGTCCGTATATTGAAGAGCTAAATGTCTGGCTAATATCCGTATAATGTATGTATATTCTAATTTTATTAAACGGTATATTTTCCGTATATAAGACGTCGAAAATATGTCAAGTGGATCGTTTAACAAGCGTAGAATCTATGTACATTGTACGGATATTAGCCGGACATTTAGTCTGTAAGACGTACTAAATACGTCTTACAGACGTCGATGGCGACATCGTTTTAACGCATATTATACATATCCAAATGCCTTGTACACGAATAATAAATTCATAAAAGATGGATACCATACGTATGGCAGTAGGCCATATACATTACGTATCGTCTACTTTCAGTACACCTACAATGTACGTTCAGTATATGTCCAGTAGACGTACATCTATATGTTTAGTACACATATAAAACACGCGTGAAAGGATGTGCGTCGTACACTGTAATCCCCCTACAAAACTCCAAGATCACTATCCGAGAAGAAATGGTGATGCGCTTCCGGGCCGGGATTCGAACCCGGGACCTTTCCATTGTCGGTCGACTGCTCTGACCACTGAGCTATGCCAGCCCGATTACCAAACTCTTCTCGGATAGTCTCGATATTTGTAACGCAACGTTACAACTCACTCCTGCTCGAGTCGACATATATATATATATATATATATATATATATATATATATATATATATATATATATATATATATTGTGACTCCCAATAATAAAAGAAGAACAAGGTGATGCGAATGTTTCAAATGGCTTTTCTCTTCCCGGTCGCGTCGGCGCCCCGTCACAACGATATCGCTCTAAAGTCAGACAATTCCCCGACACACGTAAATCAAATCCTATTCATAGGGTCTAATTCAAAATTCTCCAGAGCGCGAGACGACAGTCCTACCGGCGTTTTCCTCAGAACGAGCTGTCGGGTTTCTGTAATTCCTGCTGTAATTCCTACATTTAAAGCTAAGTAGAGTACGTATAATATGCTCATATTTAACTTTTCAGGTTCAACGAGTTATCAATTGATGGCAGATTGTGTACTATACATATGAAATACGTCGATACAGTGATGATGAACTTTCGATTATTACAGATATGGGATGTATGTTTCATACATGTATATCTGCAACATAATTATATGATCAAACCTTCGTGAAATTCTATACATCTTGTACACGTATTATATTTGTCTATCATCAAATTGATTCATCCTTTCAAATATAGGGATATTGAGTGCAAGTATAAAATACGCACATTCAATCTTATTGATATTTACCAATATTCGATCGATTTACGTTTGCATAATACACGTATCGGAAGCGTGGATGCAGTTATTGATACAGGTCCTCCTATTACCAATATTGCAATAATGATGATATTGCTCCGCATTGTTATCTGTAAACATATACCTTGTTCTTCATACGCATATTATACGAACTCTTATCGATCGAAAATTTGTGAAAATCCAAATCGTTGAATTTACGTATATTGCACTTGCGTCTAATACCCGTAGATATGGTTACGTATACAAATATTATACGTATACAAATATTATACGTATATGAAATGTACGGAATATCACGAAGATTTGATGATATCGTTAATTGCAGAAATACATATATCAGACACACATACCATATCTGCTATAATCCAAGTATCACCATTGCTGCATCCACATATTTTATACGTATAGGATATAACTTAATATTAATCGAAAACTCGTTGAATCTTTGATGTTGAATATACGCATAATATACGTTTATTGAATAGCTTTAGATCCAGGAATCACAATCATGAGATAATGATCGAATATTATACGTATACGAGATGCACAAGATTCCACGGTGATAATATTGAATAAATACGTCCAATGTACGTATATAATCGTGATATTGACAGCAATGCAGTTGGACTCATTTTTATCATCGCGTACGCGTTCCTTATACATATTATATAGGTATATAATTCGATGTCAAATGCTTATTGTATAATGTACGTAAAATATACGTAAGTGAAATTCTTTCACAATTGTCTGTTAAATAGCTCCACAATATACGTATAATATAGGTCTATCATAGACGTATCCATATCACATACATACATACATGGACCTAATATATGTTTATTATACGTCAGTGTTCTATCTGGGAATAGTAGCAATAATAATAAATAACATATAATGTAATAATGAATCAATAAAATAAATAACAATACTATATCTTTATGTATATCAGCGAGATGATTATAATTTACACACTCGTCGAAAAAAAAATCAACAGGCGCGGCTGTCGATTTCGATGAAAGCGATAGCGCCGCTATAATCACCGAGATAATAATTTTGGGCGGTACATAAAAGGGTGAAAATCTCACAGTCGTCACAGTTGACAGCAAAGAATGAGTCTGCTGTACGTACAGTACGCGGAACGAGTTCACGGCTACAGAATGAGCGGTAAAATCGTCTATCTTTTGACCGTTTTGGTATTCGCCGCGATCGTGTCGGTAACCAACGGCACGTCTGCTGCTGCACGGCTCGAATTTCACGCCCCCAAGGCAAACGAATCGCACCATCTGATCGTCGGGTATCGTTTATCGGGTGATCATCTTTTCCTGCGTCAAAACGTCATAAGGGCCTCGCGGTTCCTGCAGGTCGTCAATGTCACGCAGACCTTCAACACCAACGGATCCGAGAAAATAACGAAAGTGATGGCACTCGACCAGGAGACAAACGGCAACGGGGCGACGGCGTCCGTGATTGCGGGAGGCCCGACCGCGAGGAGTATCACCCTCCGCTTCGAGAGCAAGCGGGGATGCGGCATCAATTTCGTCGTCATAGTCTACTCGAGGACCTGGTGAGGAAAAAATCGGCTGACTCGTTGCCCGTTTCTTCGGATCCTGTGACATTAATAAAAACGAAAGAATTGTGAATTTTCCGGTTGGCTCCGCTCCTGAAATCACAATTCGTTGCAGCAGATATGTAATGTCGCTCATTCATTTTGCACCCATCCCTTGCTGTTCGCGATCGTATTGGGCCAGTAAAAATAAACGTTTTTTTTTTGTCAACTTAGCACTAAACTCCCGATCCAATTTTTTTTCAATAAGGTTTAGGAACACTTTCTGAGAGTAAAATCACAAAATACTGACAGATTCCGGTGGAGCTTCAGACGCCATCTTGAAAAAAAGTTTTTGGCCGATATCTCAAAAACTATGCACTTTGGGGAATAAGTCATAGGGATCATTATTGTAGAGAATAAAATTTTGCATCTTTTATTTTCCATAAACTTCTCTGTAAACCTTGCCGTTTACGATTTATGGCTCATTTAATGAACAAGTTTTTCTATCTCGGCCGATAACTCTTATAATATTGGATTAATCAATAGAATGCATCCATCAATTTTTAAAGATCAATCTATTCACCACAACTTTTATTTCAAACTTTTTTTTCTAATGTCCATACTTTTTGAGCTATAGGACGTTAAATGTAGAAATGCCGACGCTCGGGGGGTGACGCCGCGCCGTGGCAGCCCAACGGTTTCTTCCATATAAGGTAACCGTTTCTTTTCTGTGGAAGAGCATGTGGATGCCGAAAAGCAGGCTTGGAATGCTCTGTAATTTGTGAGAATTGCACGGTGGAAACATGCTTGAATCAGCCAACAGTGAACCTCATCTTCAACGAGGAGTCGGTAGATGTTGACGATTTTGACCACGAGAAGGAACAGTTCATTGAGGCCTTACAGTCTTATTTGAACCCTTCCGAAGAGGGTAACGAAGATGAAGAGGGACCGTCGGATCTAATTGGATTATCGCTGCCTCCAAAACGCTCGAAAATTTGATACAATTAAAAATTTTCTTTTGTATTACGTGTTTTCTGATAATCAATTTTGAATATATTGTAAACAAATATTCCCCTTTCCTTTCCTTTCATTTTATTATGGCATCTGAACATACCATAATTAATAATAATTACTCAATAATTCAGGATCAAATCAAAGCACTAAATATTTTTTAATTGTACAAAGTATAATAAAATAAAAGAAAAAACTATTCGTTACGATTTCAGGTAAGGAGATGAACTCTTGACTGTTGAGTACATCAACATTCGGGATATTTTTCCAAATTTATTTTTTGAATTTTTACCAATATACTTTATGCATACCTTGAAATTTTAGACCTTGCACCTGGTAGTCCAACATTAAACGTCCTATAGCCCAAAAAGTATGGGCATTAGAAAAAAAAGTATGGGCATTACAAAAAAAAGTTTCAATTAAAAGTTGTGGAGAATAGATTGATCTTTAAAAATGGATAGACGCATTTTATTGATTAATCCAATATTATAAGAATTATCGGCCGAGATAGAAAAACCTGTTCATTAAATGAGCCTTAAATCGTAAGCGGTAAGTTTTACAAAAAAGTTTATGGGAAACATAAGATGTAAAATTTTATTCTCTACAATAATGGTCCCTATGACTTTTTCCCTAAAGTGCATAGTTTTTGAGATATAGGCTAAAAACTTTTATTGAAGATGGCGTCTGAAGCTCCACCGAAATCTGTCATCATTTTGTGATTTTATACACAGTAAGTAATCCTAAACATTATAAAAAAAATTGGATCGCTAATTTAGTGCGAAGTTAAATTCTATTTTTACTGACCTATATATTTATGGTTTATTTCGTTTGACTACGATGTACTTGAGGGAAATACATTTCGTTGCCTTACGGCCTATGGAGATTCTATTTGTTTCAAATATATATTTTGTTATATGTTTCAAGCATTGCTTGATTTTGATAATTCAATAAATACGTATTCGATAAAAATACGTATAAATATATAAAACAGTTATCATGTTCACAAATACATTTGTTTTAGAAACAAATTGAAAAAAAAGGATAGAAAAAATTAAAACGTGGCAGGAGATACAAGTCGTCGAGTAGGTACGACCCTTTTTTGGAAATCCTTGGGGATGGTGGAATTTTTCCTTGTTAGCCATCGTGTGATAAATTAATAAGACAAATTTTCTTACAAGGCAAAGTAATAGCTAAAGTGTAGCATAGAGAAAAAGATTTCAATTTTTTAATGTAAAAATGACAGCTGTTTGAAACTACTCTAATTTTTGCCGGTGTTGAGTTTGTAAAATTAATAAAAAATGAACGTGGCGTCCATAAGAAAGAAACATATGCTACATCCTAGATAAGGTTATAGAGAATATGTGGTATACATTTTATCGAAATCGATTTAGTAGATCTCGAGATATTTTGTCCAGTAGTTTGAAAAAAGTAATTTTGAGAGAAACGCAAAAGAAAAAACAACCGCTTGGAAACAAATATTTTTTTATATTGTCCAATATTATATTGTCCAATAAACAAATATTTTTTTATATTGTTGTAAATTAAATTCCGTCTTGGAAACAAATATTTTTGACGTGACAACGTCTTATAATTCGATGGAGCCGGCTGCACGCACGAAAAAACATGACTCATGCGGCGTTACCTCGCTCTGAGGCGTTCCATTTAAGGCTTGAAGTGCAAGCGAGAGCGCGGAACGAGCGACAAAGAGGCACAATCGGCCTCCGCGTTCGGCAGCGTTCGGCAGCGTTCGACATCTGTCTCTCTCCTACTTGAGTGATGGCCTCTGCACACTGCGAGCGACGAGCGACGAGCGATGAGCGATATCCAATGGCAACGTCACTCTCATAGAGCATTTCCGTCATACTCGAGCTCTCATTGGATATCGCTCATCGCTTGTCGCCCATCGCGCGCAGTGTGCAGAGGCCATGAGCGATGCGTCCGCGTGGACAGCTGCTATACAATAATACATGTACATGTTTTCTTCAAGTATGAAGTGCAGTGAAAAGTGAATCCGGTGTCAATTGTTTATAGCAACGATAATTGCGGCGATAAAGGTAATGATTCTTTCGATATTAAATATATGTTCAGTGATATATTGTCGAATATTCGTGCTTTCATCATTAAAATAAATAGTATCGGTCCGCTAGTGCAGCGATTGTAGGTTATGCTATAATTGACAAAACTATAACAATAAGTTAACAGAACTATTTCACGATGAGTAAAAATCAATTGCTTTACTATTCGATCGAAATAATTATCGAGCGTAGCTATGATTTCAAAAAATTAAAACATAAATGTTAAATCTTCCACACATCATAACAACGTGTCTGAAATGACAGGTTGGACCAGCCAGCCGTCAAAGGGAACAATTTTCTCCTATATCAAACACATTGCGGCGGGCTTTTTAAAAGCTAGAGTTACAAAAATTTTAATGATGTTTCCAAATTTTTAATTTTAAATTTAAGATTTATGAACAATAATTTAATCACAGTTTATTCTTATAATAAATTATTCAAAATTATTACTTTTTTACAACAAATTACAATTAAATTTGCAAAAATAATTAAGTAACTAATTGAACAACAACTTTTATTCAGTTTACTTGCTGAAAGAAATAATGTCAATACAAAATTTATTATTATAAAATAATAAAATCAAAAATTAAATTTTAACAGTCGAGTAGAAATTTAAACAATAAATTTTATTCAAGTATTTTGTAAATTTAAAATGATTTTCTGAACGAAGAATTTTATGAAAAAATAAAAGTTGTAAAACAATTGCTCAAAGCACATTCATACTTGTAAAAAATATGTACATTGTAAAAAAAAATAAATAAAAATTGACATAATTGTATTTATGCGTACAAATAAATGTAACTTGATCAATTCAATTGTGATTTCCATTTACCTCCTTCTCTATATCCATACAAAATATCTATCAAACAAACAAAATTAAAATTTTTTTTTGAAAAATGAAACCATTCCATCAGTATTTTCTTATGACGTTGTCACGTTCAACTATCGTCAGTAAACCGACTTTACAGACAACCGATTTTTTATATTGTCTTCAATCAGCAATTTCTGGACCATACATGAGGTCTTCCATTGTTTATGCGATGTCCTCTGACTCCTTTTGACCCGCTGTTAATGAACATCCAGTGAAGGTTGCCCCCTCAATCCCCCACGCCCCGCGTCGGTATATGCTGTGTCAAAGCGGAGGGCGTGGGCTCTTGGGATTGCAGTGTCTTAGTGACCACAGTGTGTTCGGAATAGCAAGCGATGCAATAACGAGGTCGGACCTACTCCTGGAGATTGTCCATCAGCATGGGCTTCATAGAGTTAGGGTTTTTCTTTATAAGGTGGCAGATCGTACGGCAGAGACCCTCGGCTTGAAGGTTCGCCGGTGTCGTGCCTTACCCATAGACTCCGTTACTCGGTTGCCCGAGTCCCGACGTCGGCGGGTAGCCAAGGCTGCCGGGAAGACTTTCCTGACTGGGCTGAGGCAGGGAAGATACCAGCGTAGGCCGACTCCTGTGGAGTGAGTCCGGGATACCTCGGTGCGTAGCACCACCGCCATCCCGATGCTGGCCAACCAATGTTGACTACGGCGAGGTTCGTCTATGGGAAGTGGTACGGGTCTCTTCTAGCCACGAGGATCTGACCAATGATCAAGAATGGTACCGCGGAGGCTAGTGGCCCACTGGCCCTTGAACGGGTTGGAACTAGCTGACTGTGCTTGGATTCACGGGGGCAATGGTTAGGCCGTATGCTGGTCATGGTTCCTTCGGATTCCCGGCGGGTGAGCTGCGTTGTTATTAGTTCGGGTGGCGGCCTGTAGAGTCGTTATAGTGTTGGAAAGTCACTCGGCTCGACCAGTAGTCACACTTGGACCCGCTTCTGGATATAAACTGTGACTTATACATGTGCTCGACGCGTTGATCGGGCGTATCGCGATTCCGGACCTAATGGTGGTCGTGTTGTATAGAGCCTATGGCGAGCACGTATAAGACCAGGAACATTATCTGTCCTGGAGCAAGGGCTGTCCACCCAGCTGACTTTTTCATTCTTGCTGGACTGATGGACTGATGTCCGAGACCGAAGGGCGCATATGTGTCTGCCAAAACGGAGTTGTCAACACCCTGGTGTCTATCGCAGTCGTGTTATGGGTCAGCCACTGCCGATCATTCTGTGTTGTCCATGCAAACAATCGCCGGAGACACTGATGCATCTACTGTCGGCCTGTCCCGTGATAAACGAGTCGCGAAAGGAAGAGGAGAAACGGCTCAAATATCAACCTCTTCTGGCCGAGCTGCGTCATCTGCACTCTTTTTTTTCCCAATTTATCGCATAAATTAACAAACCTAAAACTTTGAACGCGTTTTTCTCAAAACCACTTTTTTGAGTGCGGCACGCAGCAGAACTCGAGCAATTTTTATCCGATCGACTTCAAATTTGGACTGCATCAATAAAACTAGATTATCTAAAGAAGTACATAGGATTTTTTCGATATCTCAATAATAAAAAAAATTATAGCCTATTTTCGACGAGAAATTTTGCTCGAAAATCGTCCTTCAATTTCAAAAGCGTGCCTATTTTTTAAAAATCAATATTTTTTTCAAAACCCTGTATACTCTTCAAAATATCATATTATTAACGAAAACACTCGTTTTTTTTTTCTTCAGATCGACTTTGAAGAGAGTTCTGCTGCGTGCCGCGAACCACTGCAGAGGCAACAGTACCTGACGCGGGAGCTTCCCCAGCGTCACCATGGGGCGTGAAAAATTTGAAATTTTTTTTTTATATATCTTCAATAAACAACGAACAAAACAAAATTTTTTTTCTCGTATATTTCTTTTTTTTCCTACAAAAAAAAATTCTTGAAAAATGGCAAAAAAACAGGGGGTCACAGTGGTGTTCTGCCTTAAGGTAACTCTCGTGGTTCTCATCATCGACGCGCTCGGGGGGAGGAATGAGCTTTTGTCTAGCCTTTGTCAAGCCTTGCCGGCATAGCGGTTTACTAATCCAGTGTCCGGCTGCTAGCAGGTCGGATACAGAAGGCCGTCACCCTCGGATCCCTCCGTTGACTCAGGAAACGCGATTGTGTTCTGCGGTAGCCGCTCACCCTCTGGTACTTAGTAGGGGTAATCTCGCAGAGGAATTATAAAAAAATTTCCACTGCGTTTTTTGAGTGGGTGACACCTGAGGTGGTGTCACAGCCCTTGAATGCCATCCGACATTATCGTTCCGGTCGAGATTCAAATCGAGCCTAGCCCCCGGGGATAGGTGAATGTTTCCCAGTGCAAACTGCGGATGTGCGTCGCACGGAGCAATGAAATCTATTATCATAGTAGTAAAAATATACAAAAGTAACATTATAAAGTTATAAATAAATCAAATGAAAAATAATATCATTTACTGTGACGTGATTTTTTTCAACCCTTAATAGTCACACTGGGTCCACGGGACCCAAACAAATTATTTTGATGCCGTACAACGTTTTCTTCCCATAAAACATATATTTTTTTATATGCGTAATCGTTTTATTCTTTCCTTCTAAATCGCACCTTTGTTGGATGAAATAAATATACTTTTGAAAAGTGCACAGAAACCGCTATGTCTATTTCATAGTACATTGTTTCCAGATTATAAAACCACTTTTTTTGTTGTCAATAATTACAAGAGTTACAGCAATTTTTGTAAAAAAACGTCATTTTTTCATGTTTTTTTTACATTTTTAACATTTAATTTTTGACTTCTAACCAATATCTTTGTATTAAACAAGGTTCAAATTATACCTCACTATTTTTTTTAATATCGCTCAATGCATTATTTCATTATTTATAAGAATTTAAAAACGCCTGGGTCCCATGGACCCAGTATGACTAGCGTGATTCTAGCTAAGTGTGACTACTAAGGGGGATGGACTTACTTAATCAACTTAATTAATAATAATAAAATTAAAAAGATACTCGGGTATCGTCAAGTGGGTGATCATCTTGTCCTGCGACAAGACGTCATAAGGGAACCGGCGTCGATGCAAGTCGTCACTGTTAAGCAGACCTTCAGCACCAACGGATCCGACAAAATAACGAAAGCGACGCCCGAGCAGAAATCTAATCAGGCTGCCTGAGGATCCATCAGGCCCGGATCAGGGATCAATAAGGAGCCCTGATCAGGCACGCCTGATTTGAGCCAGACAGGGGCCTGAGCAGGGATCAATAAGGCGCCCTGACCAGGCACGCCTGATTTGCGCCAGACAGGGGCCTAAGCAGGGATCAATAAGGCGCCCTGATCAGGCACGCCTGATTTGCGCCGGATAGGAGCCTGATCAGGCATTAATAAGGCGCCCTGATCAGGCACGCTTGATTTGCGCCGGATAGGAGCCTTATCAGGCATCAATAAGGCACCCTGATCAGGCACGCATGATTTGCGCCGGATAGGAGCCTTATCAGGCATCGATAAGGCACCCTAGTCAGGCACGCCTGATTTGCGCCGGATAGAAGCCTTATCTCGCATGAAGCTCGTCACTCCGTAACCTCTCTTCTCTAGGACTCGACAGCGCCTCTGTCGGCGAAGCCTCACGAAATATTTTGACAGCTGCACACGCAGGCACGCGAAATATATGAAAACAATGGTTATCAACCGAAAGTGCGTGTCATCAAAATTTGTTTCAAAATCTTTTTTATCATAAATAAATATTTATGTTAATTTTTTTGTATTATTGTTATATGGAATCAACACTTTTGTATATAATACGGGCAGCCAGTCCCGTATTATATACGTAGAAGAAAGCGCAACAGCCCCGCCGTAGCTACATCGACACATCTCGTTCGGTTCATCAATTTTTCCCGAAGAAAGGCAAGCCCTTCAATAAAGTGCAGTGCATACAAAATCTCAGGTAAAGTATATTTGCGATTATACTGTGGATTATCTACACATGAACAGTGATACTATATAAAATACGACTTGATGGGCGAAGACTATGCGGCGTAGCTTAACCTCACGTTGTCACTTTCGCACCATTTGTATATATATAGTGTGATATATTTCGTATCAAGAAAAAATGTTCAACAGTACAAACATACGTATATGTACATAAATGTACTCATACATACGTGCAAGCACCAGATGACGAGAAATAATTGCGCAAATTGCGTTTTGTATCGTCGAACATTTTTTTCTCAATAATATATATACAAATGATGCGAGAACGATGAAAAGAGATTGAGCTACGCCACTACGAGGTACACCATTTTTAAATAATGATTAATTATTTAATTATCTCAAGAGGATATATCAGTCGGAGCCTATATCGCTCACTTTTCCCTGGTCGAATATATCTATACTTATGATAAATATAGATATACCCGACGGGGGAGCGGTGGCGCTCCCTAGGTCCGACTGATATATGCTCTTAATGTAAAGATGTGATTTTTCTATGTATATTTACTAATTTTTCTATGTATTCAAAATATTTCAGATGCAATCTTGACGAAGTATGATGGTACTCCCCACGCAGGTTCTATCAAAGAGAAACAAATTTCGGATGGGCTAGCGGCGGTCATAAACAGTGCGAAAGATTGGAAAGGTCATCGCCAAAACCGGAACAAAAATAAGCGATCAAGTCAAATAAAATAAAAACTTAAACTTTAAAAAAATGTTTTCATATTTTTAATAACGTTAGTAAACTTGATAACGTGTAACTGTGATAATAATTTAATAAATGTTGATCTATTGTTAAACAAAACATTAATCAAATGATTGAGCCAGATGACACGCATGTCTCAGGCTGGATGAGGCACCTGATGCGAGCCAGATAAGTTGCTTGATCCGAGCCAGATATAGTGCCTAATCCGAGCCTGGTAAGGTGCCTGATCCGGGCCAGATATAGTGCCTGATCCGAGCCGGATACGGAGCCTGACCCGGGTCTTATAAGATGCCTGATCCGGGCCAGATAAGTTGCTTGATCCGGGCCTGATCAGAGCCTGATAAGGTGCCTGATCCGGACCTGAATATGCAAAAGCGTTACATCCCTGATCAGGGCCGGACTAAATTTGCCTGACCCGGTCCGGATTTGCTATTGTGGCAGCCTGATCCGGTCCGGATTTCACCCTGAACAAATTTCTGCTCGGGTATATAAGGAATACCTGAGACACGAGAGCTTCCGTATCGGAGCTCTCAGCCCTGATGATGCAGACTGTAACGTTTGCGAAACGTCGGCACAACGCTGATCCTCAACACGGCCTCCATCCGGAAGCCACATACTCTTCTCAAATATTTTTTTATATTTTCTTCAATCGGCATTTTCTGAACCATACATGAGGTCTTCCATTGTTGATGCGATGTCCTCTGACTCCTTTTGAGCCGCTGTTAATGAACATCCAGTGAAGGTTGCCCCCTCAATCCCCCACGCCCCGCGTCGGTATATGCTGTGTCAAAGCGGAGGGCGTGGGCTCTTGGGATTGCAGTGTCTTAGTGACCACAGTGTCTTCGGAATAGCAAGCGATGCAATAACGAGGTCGGACCTACTCCTGGAGATTGTCCATCAGCATGGGCTTCATAGAGTTAGGGTTTTTCTTTATAAGGTGGCAGATCGTACGGCAGAGACCCTCGGCTTGAAGGTTCGCCGGTGTCGTGCCTTACCCATAGACTCCGTTACTCGGTTGCCCGAGTCCCGACGTCGGCGGGTAGCCAAGGCTGCCGGGAAGACTGTCCTGACTGGGCTGAGGCAGGGAAGATACCTGTGTAGGCCGACTCCTGTGGAGTGAGTCCGGGATACCTCGGTGCGTAGCACCACCGCCATCCCGATGCCGGCCAACCAATGTTGACTACGGCGAGGTTCGTCTATGGGAAGTGGTACGGGTCTCTTCTAGCCACGAGGATCTGACCAATGATCAAGAATGGTACCGCGGGGGCTAGTGGCCCACTGGCCCTTGAACGGGTTGGAACTAGCTGACTGTGCTTGGATTCACGGGGGCAGTGGTTAGGACGTATGCTGGTCATGGTTCCTTCGGATTCCCGGCGGGTGAGCTGCGTTGTTATTAGTTCGGGTGGCGGCCTGCAGAGTCGTTATAGTGTTGGAAAGTCACTCGGCTCGACCAGTAGTCACACTTGGACCCGGTTCTGGATATAAACTGTGACTTATACATGTGCTCGACGCGTTGATCGGGCGTATCGCGATTCCGGACCTAATGGTCGTCGTGTTGTATAGAGCCTATGGCGAGCACGTATAAGACCAGAAACATTATCTGTCCTGGAGCAAGGGCTGTCCACCCAGCTGACTTTTTCATTTTTGCTGGACTGATGGACTGATGTCCGAGACCGAAGGGTGCATATGTGTCTGCCAAAACGGAGTTGTCAACACCCTGGTGTCTATCGCAGTCGTGTTATGGGTCAGCCACTGCCGATCATTCTGTGTTGTCCATGCAAACAATCGCCGGAGACACTGATGCATCTACTGTCGGCCTGTCCCGTGATAAACGAGTCGCGAAAGGAAGAGGAGAAACGGCTCAAATATCAACCTCTTCTGGCCGAGCTGCGTCATCTGCACTCTTTTTTTCCCAATTTATCGCATAAATTAAGAAACCTAAAACTTTGAACGCGTTTTTCTCAAAACCACTTTTTTGAGTGCGGCACGCAGCAGAACTCGAGCAATTTTTATCCGATCGACTTCAAATTTGGACTGCATCAATAAAACTAGATTATCTAAAGAAGTACATAGGATTTTTTCGATATCTCAATAATAAAAAAAATTATAGCCTATTTTCGACGAGAAATTCTGCTCGAAAATCGTCCTTCAATTTCAAAAGCGTGCCTATTTTTTAAAAATCAATATTTTTTTCAAAACCCTGTATACTCTTCAAAATATCATATTATTAACGAAAACACTCGGTTTTTTTTTCTTCAGATCGACTTTGAAGAGAGTTCTGCTGCGTGCCGCGAACCACTGCAGAGGCAACAGTACCTGACGCGGTAGCTTCCCCAGCGTCACCATGGGGCGTGAAAAATTTGAAATTTTTTTTTTATATATCTTCAATAAACAACGAACAAAACAAAATTTTTTTTCTCGTATATTTCTTTTTTTTCCTACAAAAAAAAATTCTTGAAAAATGGCAAAAAAACAGGGGGTCACAGTGGTGTTCTGCCTTAAGGTAACTCTCGTGGTTCTCATCATCGACGCGCTCGGGGGGAGGAATGAGCTTTTGTCTAGCCTTTGTCAAGCCTTGCCGGCATAGCGGTTTACTAATCCAGTGTCCGGCTGCTAGCAGGTCGGATACAGAAGGCCGTCACCCTCGGATCCCTCCGTTGACTCAGGAAACGCGATTGTGTTCTGCGGTAGCCGCTCACCCTCTGGTACGTGGTAGGGGTAATCTCGCAGAGGAGTTATAAAAAAATTTCCACTGCGTTTTTTGAGTGGGTGACACCTGAGGTGGTGTCACAGCCCTTGAATGCCATCCAACATTATCGTTCCGGTCGAGATTCAAATCGAGCCTAGCCCCCGGGGATAGGTGAATGTTTCCCAGTGCAAACTGCGGATGTGCGTCGCACGGAGCAATGAAATCTATTATCATAGTAGTAAAAAAAATACAAAAATAACATTATAAAGTTATAAATAAATCAAATGAAAAATAATATCATTTACTGTGACGTAATTTTTTTCAACCCTCAATAGTCACACTGGGTCCACGGGACCCAAACAAATTATTTTGATGCCGTACAACGTTTTCTTCCAATAAAACATATATTTTTTATATGCGTAATCGTTTCATTCTTTCCTTCTAAATCGCACCTTCGTTGGATGAAATAAATATACTTTTGAAAAGTCCACATAAACCGCTATGTCTATTTCACAATACATTGTTTCCAGATTATAAAACTACTTTTTTTTGGTTGTCAATAATTACAAGAGTTACAGCAATTTTTGTAAAAAAACGTCATTTTTTCACGTTTTTTTTTACATTTTTAACATTTAATTTTTGACTTCTAACCAATATCTTTGTATTAAACAAGGTTCAAATTATACCTCACTATTTTTTTTAATATCGCTCAATGCATTATTTCATTATTTATAAGAATTTAAAAACGCCTGGGTCCCATGGACCCAGTATGACTAGCGTGATTCTAGCTAAGTGTGACTACTAAGGGGGATGGACTTACTTAATCAACTTAATTAATAATAATAAAATTAAAAAGATACTCGGGTATCGTCAAGTGGGTGATCATCTTGTCCTGCGACAAGACGTCATAAGGGAACCGGCGTCGATGCAAGTCGTCACTGTTAAGCAGACCTTCAGCACCAACGGATCCGACAAAATAACGAAAGCGACGGTACTCGACCTGATGACAGACGGCACCGGCGCGACCGCGTCCGTCATGGCGGGAGGCCCGAACGCGACGACTATCGAACTTTCCTTCGTGAGCAAGAAGGGATACGGCATCAATTTCGTCGTCATACTCTACGCGAGGACTTGGTGAGGAAAACATCGGCTGACGTGTGGCCCGTTTTCTTCGGATCCCGTGACATTAATAAAGACGAAGGAATTGCGACTTTTCCGGATGGCTTCGCGCCGGAAATCACAATTCGTTGCAGCAGATATGTAATGTCTCTCATTCATTTTGCACCCGTCCCTTGCCATCCGCGATCGTATATTTATGGTTTATTCCATTTGACTAGGATGTATTTGAGTGAAATAAATTTCATTGCCTCACGGCTTATAGAGATTCTATTTGTTTAAAATATATATTGTTCATTTGTTGCAAGCATTGCTTGATTTTGATAATTCAAGCAATACGCATTTGATGAAAAGATGTATAGCGTTGAAATACATAAATAATGAATATTTTCACAAATACATTATAGTTTTATGAACAAATTGAAAAATTAAAGCGTGGCCGAGATATAAGTCGTCGAGAGTACGACCCTTTTTTTTTAAAACCTTTGTTGATGGTGGAATTTTTTTCTCTGTTAGGCATCGTGTGAAAAGTGAAAAATAAACTCTTTCATGTAACGCAAGGTAATTGCATAGGGAAAATTGAAAGAAAAAAATATCGTAGTAAACTCAGTTGTTTAAAAAAAAACTGATTTTCAACGAGGTTTTGAGTTTTTAAAATTAATAAAAAATGAACGCAACATCTAATTAAAAAATCCTACTTATCATCCTAGCTAATATTTCATCAAAATCGGTTCAGTAGATCTCAAGATATTTTGTCCACCAGTTTGAAAAAAGTATTTTCGAGAAAAACGGAAAAGAAAGAAAAGTACCGCGTCAGCGTCTTGAAATAAAATATTTGTTTACATTGATGCTGAGATGTCCTCTGACTCCTTTTGAGCTGCTCTTTTCAAATTCCTGGCCTCTTTGGTGTCTTGCTGAGCTCTCATGTTGGCTATCGATATCCGCTGGGTATCCAAGTTCTCAGCTACTCGCAGTGCGCTCGGGCCGATTCCGAGATTTAATAATTGCATCATCAGTAATATACTAGTATATTTTTATTTGCATGCAGTCAATTTATCTTAAATTCAAATTTATCATTATTTCGAATTAATAAAAATTGTTTTCAATTATTGGTATTTTGATTTGAAACCAGCAAATTGACTATATTTTCTCGTGTACAAAACATATATATCCTTGTTGTTGACGATCCTCAATAGGAAAAAATAATTTAAAATATTCCGTACCACCAGCGTTTTGGTATATACAAGAGAATTCTCCTCCTGCGTGGCCACCACAAGAGGCTTAAGTTCTACGTCTTTCGGAACACCCTTGATCGACCGCGCGCGACACTGCGTAACATTCGCGATACGTCGATACGTTTCGCGGACTGGGTTCCACGCTCGCTCGGAGTACGCACTTCTTGCGAGAGAAGCCTTGGGCCTCTGCGCCACACTGCGGCCATTGAGCCTACTACTGCGTCTATGAATTTGCAAGCTAGTTCACCGAAAAAATTTAAATAGACCAATTTAGTCTGCTAAATATTTTTTTGGGTATACAATACCAAGTACCATCATTATTAGAAGCATTAAGGGATCGTCTCAGTGTAACCCTCCGAAATATCACTGATTTTCGCGATTTTTTTTTTAAATGTTCAAATAAACTAATCGGTCCGGTTTTTTTAAAATAAATAAATACATTCATGACGAATACAAAATGATTTTTTAAATGTTTATTTATTGGATGTACAATAGTTAAATAAATTGTTGAAATGACACGTAATAAAAAAAGGTCCTGTACGGTTTCCACGATTGCGGCCGCAATTTTGATCTGAAACAAAAATTTCAAAAAGATTATTAATCCGTAGGAAAGTCGTTATCGCGCTATGGAAGGGGTTTTTTTTTTAATTTGACGAAATGGCGGCAGTTTGAACAAAAAGTATCGAATTTGGCCCTTTTTCTCGACAGTTTTTCGTAAAAAAAAGGAAGATTTAAAAAAAAGCTTCCATAGCGCTATAAAGAATGTCGTTAAAAATGTTCTCTTCAAAGGGGAACTAGATATCTTCAAAACTCTTCCTTTGAGAGTGGAAACCGTTTTGAAAAACACTATTCTGAGAAAAACGCGTTTAAAGATTGGCGAGGCAGATGTCTCGCTCCGTTCCCTTTCTACAAGAAACGTTGTAGCGACCGTAATAATTTGAATTTCGATTTAAAAATTTGAGAGAATGTTTATTACAGTGTATACTATCCGATAATGCAACAAAAAAATCGATTTTTCGAAAATTTCACACTGAGACGATCCCTTAAAAAAAAATTATTGCTCAACAGTGTTGAATAGATCTCGATTGAAATAGACAAATATATTTGAAATAAATCTCCGGACTAGTAGACTCAAATTTAAAAAAAATTATGGTACAAAAATTTTATTTAATTAAAACAAAAAAGTATCAAACAAACGCATGAAGTCGACTACTATTTATTTCTTATCAGCATAGTCCCTGCCGATGTATTATCGTTTACGTTTATGTATTACGTTTTACGTTTATGTCTTACGTTTCCGTGTATTATTGATACGCGAAATGCCAGAAATATAAATAACCTTTCCGCGAAACATAGCGAGTCTCGTTGTTAAAATTAGAACTCATTTGTCATAGACTGCGTTGCTTGCATCGATGTACGTGCGAGACCCCCCCACCTGGAGAGTACGAGGTATATTTGTCGAAGTGTAAAGAAGGTCGATTGCGCAAAAGGTTCGAGGAACAATGACCGAATCTCACGACCACAATCCACATCGCGCTCCACTTTTACCGGAATAGAAAAAAACTCGATACGTTCGCAAGTGCAGGTACGTCCGTAGCCCGCGTGTAATTGCGCGTACGTCCATAGCCTCGATGAATATACACGCCGATGCTCCCGCGCTGACGTAAGGGCGGTTTTTATACACGGGAGCTATTCTTATTCGCGATAGGTCGCAGAGGGTATTTTTGTACTATTATAAATATTTGTGTCATATGAGAATTACGAGAATATCGTGAATGCGATATTGAAGCTAATTTGAGCAGGTATTCGAGCATCCGAGCACTAGTCGACCTTTTTGTTGCCTATTATCTACAGAGATTTTATAGCGACCTATTATTATTGGGATTCTGTGTGAACCTATTTTTATAGCGATTTATAGGGATCTATTATCATATGGATTTTGTAAGGACCTATTTTCATAGGAATTTATAGAGATCTATTATTGTGAGAATTTATAAGAATTTATTGGGTTGGTACAAAAATCTTGCAACACACAACACGAGTGAGAAAAAAAAATATTTTATTTTAACAATAAACGATTATTCAGTAACGTAGGCTCCCTCTGCATCTACAACTCTTGCCCAATGCTCTGGTAGACTTTGCACGCCTGCAGACCAGAATTCTTTTGGTCATGAATTAAGAAAGTCGTCCAATGTATTTTTGAGATCCGACAGATGATCAAATTTTTTATCCCGTAAATAGTTCTTCAAAGCCCGAAACAGGTGATAGTCGGTAGGTGCTAAGTCTGGTGAACACGGTGGGTGTGGTAGAACTTCCCATCCTAGCTGCGAAATAGTTTCTTGTGTCATCATAGCGACGTGGGGTCGAGCATTGTCATGGAGAAGCCGAACGTGAAGACGTTTACGCCTTTTCTGTTTCATAATTTTAGCCACCTTTTGCCGTTGTGCAGAATAAATCTCTGCCTGTATTGTGGTATTGATTGGCAGAAATTCGTAATAGAGCATGCCCTCAGAATCCCACCAACAGAGTAAAACTTTCTTCATTTCACGGGGCCGTTTAGGGGTCGGTTCTGGTTTTTCCCCTTTCGGTAGCCACTGACGCTTGCGCGTGTGATTAACATGCAACACCCAGCTTTCATCCCCAGTGATTATTTCTTGAAGAGAATCCTTTCTTTGCGGACGATGCAGGAGTGAAAGACAGATGGACATGCGTGTTGCTTTGTTTGATTCGCTGAGATTATGCGGTATCCAAGACGAAACAACTTTCCTATATCCCGTCTCTTGTAAATGTCGAAGGATCGTAGGATGACTGAAGTTGAGTTTGTTGGCTAATTCTCGTGACGACATATTAGGCTTTGCCTTTATAAGTGCTCGCAGTTCTTCATCGTCCACAATCGATTCCCTGCCGGACCTAGGTTTGTCTTCAAAAGATGTACCGCCAGAATGAAAACGCTGATACCAACGGGAGACCGTTGAATAATTAACTACGTTAGCCTTGAAGGCACTGCACATATTACGGGCTGCGACTCTTGCAGAATGTCCTTGCAAGAATTCGTAATATGCGATTGCTCGAAGTGCACGTTGATCCATCTTTGCTCATACCGACTCCACGGAACAACTGACTCGCTTATATATCCTGCGGCATGGAAGGTTCTAGACCATTCTTGTATTTCCTATTCTCGAATGTTCTCGAATTTCGTTATTAGGAAAAATATTTTAATTGAAAAAAAAGTGTTGCAAGATTTTTGTACCAACCCAATATTAATACCGCGATTTTATAGGGCATGAATTTCATATTGATTTTATACGGACCTATTATTATTGGGATTTGTGGGGACCTGTTGTTATATGCGTTTGACAGAGACGTATTTGTATAGGGATTTTTAGGGACTTAATTTGACAAGGATTTATAAGAACCCATTGAGGCCTGTCATTATAGGGATTTTATATTAATAGGGACCTATAAGGATCGATTTTTATACGGATTCATAGGGACCCATTGGGGCCTGTGATTATAGGGATTTTATAGGAATTTATAGACACCTAGTTGAGGGCTCAGCGTAAACTCGAAATTTAAAAAACGCGATTTTCGTATTGCCCCGTTTTATAGTCTAGGACCTTAACTCTCATTCGCAACAAAGATTTTGTAAAAATTTAAAAAATTGGCCACGTTATTAAATAGACGAGTTTTTCCAGCCCCGTATAAGATCGAAGTAGTCAACGAAGATCGGTCGGCTCTTGATTAAAAAAAAAAAAATATGAATAACAAGGCTCTTACCATCTTCGCGATAAGAGTCGCCCGGCATCGCTCGATGTGCGGAACTTGATCTCGACAATGGACATGAAGTCTTGGTTGTCTGTTCTATATACATATGTGTATATACACCACGTGCCCGGCGAACGGCCGGTATCTTGTGTTTTCTATTTGGTCCGCGCGCTTTCACAACCCGATGTAATGGAATCATTTTACGTCTCGACGAAAAGACACTCGCCAAACTTTCAACGACATCGGCAAAGAGTTCAAGCTCTATATTTCCATATATATATATATATATATATATATATATATATATATATATTTATATTTATATACAGGGTGTCTTATTATGAATGGATAATCCTGCAACTGTCGATAGGTCAGATCATGTCCTACTATATGCTGCAACTTCAGTTAAGTAACAGTCCCACGGTTTTCGACATTTTTGGCTTTACGTTATTTTTTTGAAAAAAATTATTGGCTTTTGGTTTTTCGCATGCCATTTCCACAAATCATACGAATCAACAATAACGAAGCCTCTTTTTAAAATAATTGTCACGATATGCGTAGTATATTTTTTTACACCGCCGGCAATCAAATTCAGATGTTCGAATTGGTTTGTATAAGAATTCTGCATAAAATCTTTTTTCATAAATTTTCCGTAAGGGGTTACCCCCAGTTGCGATTTTGAAAAAATCGATTTTTTTTATTGCATTTTTTTGAAGTATTTGTATCTGAGAATATGTCCTGAAAATTTCAAGTCGATCCGAACAAAATTGACTGAGATATGAGCGTTGAAAGAGAAGAATCCGTTGTGTAAACGACCGGCTAATTGAAATTTTAAAAGCGTTTTTCTCAAAATGGCATTTCTGAAGTCGGCGACCAAGATTACTGGAACACTAATGAACCGATCTTCTTGAAATTTTGCAGGCTTATTTAATACATAAAAATGTAGTCTTTAATCGTTCGATTTTTATTTCGAAAAAAATGGCCGTTTTATAGCCAAAAAACGGCCGTTTTTTTTTCGTTAAAATCGAACCATTAACTTTGACTGTCCGCCATTTTGTGAAAAAAGAATATTTTTTAAAATCCTTCGATTAAAGACTCGTTTATACTTATATTTGACTAAATCCACCCGCATTTTTTTTCAGATGATCCACTTCGCCGCAATGTTGGTCACCGCAAACCGTGTATATAAAAACATTATTTCATTGACGGCCATTTGCCACTAAACAATGTAATATTTTTCAATAAAAAAATTACTGAAAGTTCTTCAAGATGTGTTCTTTAAGATGGTATATTGATCGATTAAAAAAGCTTGGTAGTTTTCTTTAAAAAAATTCATGAAAAAGGCCTTTTTTTGCGCTACAAGTGGGGGTAAGGCCTTAAGATTTAAGTTTAAAAAGGAGAATTGTGTTCATAAAAGAAATAATCAAGAGTATTTTAAAAAAAACCGAGTAAAAAAAGTTTCCACTTGTAGAAATGCGAAAAACCAAAAGTAGATGATTTTTATCGCGAAAACCTTGGAACTTTTACTAAAGTGAAATTCCAGCATAAGTAGGACATGATTTGATCTATCGACAGTTGCAGGATTATCCATTCATAACAGGACACCCTGTGTATGTATACATATATATATATACACAGGGTGTCCTGTTACGATTGGATATATATATATATATATATATATATATATATATATATATATATATATACACGTGGACATATACAGGAGTGTTCAGACTCTATCCTAGCAAATTGTCGTGTACACACGTATATGGCGGCTGTACGGGGGGCGAGATTGGCTTTTGGGTTGTAACATTTCGGTGGGATGGCAATGAGAGCGAGGAGCTCGCATCCGCGGGAGAATGCGAAACGAAGAATCTTCACGGTATATATACGAAATCAAATTGCAAAGATCGGTAGAGAAGACACGAAGCGCGAGGAATTGCGAGGGACGGACAAATACTGGTTGGTTACCGGGGTGTATATAAGCCCGAGCAGAGTGCCAAAGGAACAAAAAGGAAGCGAATTGCCAGCGCCGGAAAATTCTCGAGAAAGTGGGCCAATGCTCTTGCCGGACGGAATATATACGTTACGTCACACTCGGTTCGTCGACGCTTCAGGCGCATGGGCAACGGACTTCTCCTACCCCAAACATTCCAGCGTTGATAAAAACGAATGAGCTTTGACGAATTTGATGAATGACGAGTCTATTCGTTCCATTTGAAACGATTCATCCGACTCTGGGATCAATCGTTGATCTGTTGATTGGGACCCGAAAAACAGATGGACTTTCGATATTTTTTTCTGATGAGAGTATTGGAAAGCCGAGGTCGGGAATTTATACAGATTTGATATATAGTCTTGTCGAGTTTTAGGTTTTTTTTTGTTGGGAAATATTGATAAACAATGGAGCTATAATTGTTTAAATAAAGCGCCGCCGTTGCTGCATCGCCAGAAGTCAGTGGCAACTAGGGCGATCTGAAATGCAAAATAAATAAATGTACTTTTAGTATGATAATGAAACTTCCGTATGATCGGATAGTTTTTTTTAAGCTTTAAAAATTACGAGAATGGCAAGCTGTAGAAAAAAATTTCTATTTTCAACCAAAAGCAAAAAGTTTAACAATTTGTTATTAACAAATGGATAAACATATAAAAAAGTCGTCCAGTCATATGATAGAAAATGTTATACACTATGAACTGTCCAAATTTGCAGTGAATCGGGAGAATAGATTTCGAGATACGATTTTCACCGCTTCACACAATATAGCTTGGAGAAAAGAGTGAATCGCAGCTGGGTTTGCCTCACAAGGAACAGCCCTCAGGTGACACCCTTCGATTTTGTTGAAATTTGGATATGCTATAAAGCACCGAAAAGTAAGCGATACGTATTTTTGTATCGTCGGAAAAACGGTTTTAAGGGGTGAAACGAACCCTCGGATATAGGGGTGGTTTTCGTTTTTCGTCGATAACGTTATCGTTCTCATTTCTAATCTATAGTGCACAAAAAAATAAGCATTGTCGCAATTTGAAATTTTTTAATATCTCGTACCGTTAAAACGTTATCGACGAAAAACGAAAAACATCCCCATTTTTTGAGGGTGCGTTTCAGCCCTTAAAGCGGTTTTTCCGCCGATAAAAAAAAATACGTATCGCTTACTTTTCGGTGCTTTATAACATATCCAAATTTCAATAAAATCGAAGGGTGTCACCTTAGGGATGTTCCTTGTGAGCGCAGTGGGCTAACGCTTCACAAAAATCGTAATAAAACACTCAAATTCTTTTAATTTTTACAAAATATTTTTTGCAAATTGAAATTAAGATCGTGGGCTATAAAATTATACAATAAAAAATACCGTGTTTTCAAAATTCCACGCTTACGCAGCCCCCTTAATGTAGTACATGCGAAGCAGCTAGTCACAAGAAAGTTGTGCTGCGTCACAATCCTTCACAAAAATCGGAATAAAACCTTGCAAATTAAAGTTGAGACGCTAGGTTATAAAACTGTACAGCAAAAAAATGTATTTTCAAAAACCCACGCTTATCCAGACGCTTTAAAATAGTGCATGCGAAGTAGTTTGTGACAAGAGATTTACGCTGTAGCACAATGGGCCGGCCCTTCGTGAAAATCGTTTTAACTCTCTCAAATACCGAAATTTATAAAAAAAATGTCTGCAAATTGAAGTCAAGGTCTATAACGCCGTGCAATTAAAAAGATCGCATTTTAAAAGTTCCACGCATATAAAGATTTAAGTACCTACATGCGAAGTAGCTGGTCACAACATAGTTCGCTGTAGCGCAACCCTCTACAAAAATCCTCATAACTCGCTCAATTTTTTGAATTTCTATAAAATCTTTTTTGGGAATTAAAGTTAAAACCCTAGGCTATAAAGCTATGCAATAAAAAAAATCATAAATTCAAAATTCCTCGCTTATGCACTCCCCTCAAAGTAGTACATGCGCAGTGGCTAGTCACAACCGAGTTCGCTGTAGTGCAACCCTCTACCAAAATCCTCATAACTCGCTCAGTTTTCGGAATTTCTACAAAATCTTTTTTGGGATTTAAAGTTAAAACCCCAGGCTATAAAGCTATGCAATTAAAAAAATTGTAAATTCAAAATTCCTCGCTTATGCAGTTCCCTCAAAGTAGTACATGCGCAGTAGCTAGTCACAACAGAGTTCGCTGTGGCGCAACCATCTACAAAAATCCTCATAACTCGCTCAATTTTTTTAATTTCTATAAAATCTTTTTTGGGAATTAAAGTTAAAACCCTAGGCTATAAAGCTATGCAATAAAAAAAATCATAAATTCAAAATTCCTCGCTTATGCACTCCCCTCAAAGTAGTACATGCGCAGTGGCTAGTCACAACCGAGTTCGCTGTAGTGCAACCCTCTACCAAAATCCTCATAACTCGCTCAGTTTTCGGAATTTCTACAAAATCTTTTTTGGGATTTAAAGTTAAAACCCCAGGCTATAGAGCGATGCAATAAAAAAATCGTAAATTCAAAATTCCTCGCTTATGCACTCCCCTCAAAGTAGTACATGCGCAGTGGCTAGTCACAACAAGTTCGCTGTAGTGCAACCCTCTACCAAAATCCTCATAACTCGCTCAATTTTCGAAATTTCTACAAAATATTTTTTGGGAATTAAAGTTAAAACCCCAGGCTATAGAGTGATGCAATAAAAAAATCGTAAATTCAAAATTCCTCGCTTATGCACTTTCCTCAAAGTAGTACATGCGCAGTGGCTAGTCACAACAGAGTTCGCTGTAGCGCAACCCCCATAAAAAACCTCATACCTCGCTCAATTTTTGGAATTTCTCCAAAATCTTTTTTGCAAATTGAAGTTTAGATTCTAGGCTACAAAACAACGTCCCAAAAAACGTATTGAAAAATTTCCTCGTCCCTGCAGACCCCTCAATACAAACTCGAGCAAATTTGTCCACTTCTCGCGATCCAACCCGACTGGTGGTTTCATTTGCATCCATCAGGGGTGGTGTGCGACGCGCGATACGCGATCGTGGCGTGATTCAGTCGCAGCTACGATTTAGCCAACTCTACCCTGTACATTCGAGCGTACGTATACGTACGAGTTACGCGCGCGGACATCGAACGCGACAAGTTTATGGTCATGCGAATTGACTTCTCGTTCAGCACTGTCACCGTGCTTCAGCGACAAAAGCTCCGCTACGTACACGTCCACGTGCCTTCGTGTATATGCACGGGACGAACGTGCGAAGAGGTTTGTTAGCCTCGCCAGAGAAATCCGGGATGCGCCGGTGAAACGCCACTCCGGCTGATATTCCCATTGTGCCTTGCTCCCTTCCGATGTGATAACGCACGAAATTCACGTTGGAAAGGATCATGCAAAACGGACGTATGACCCAGCTATCTCTTCGCGCCGAGGGCAGCATATTAATCCTGGTACTTGTAGCGAAATACGTTCAGCCGGATTTGAAATTCGTCATAATCCAAATTGGTGTATCTTATTACTTTCGCCGTATTACACATTAGCGTAATGCAACAAAAAAGAAAACTATTCTCCGTTGCCCGAATCAAGAATTTTATTCTACTGTAAAAAGAAAAAGTGCAACGTGAGTCTGTTTGGGTTTGGGTACTCGCAAAAGGGTAGGTGCTTGGTTCAACTTCAAAAAATCGTGCAAGTAATTTTTACATTTTCCAATTTCCTCGTAAATTTGTGATTCTTTCCGTGAGAATTGAAAAAAAAGTTTTAAAATTACCACTTGATCGGTGTCATTCGCAAGCCTAACATTTTTTTTCTTGTAGTTAGGGAGCGGAAACGCTTCAGTCCGATCTAAAAAATCGATAAATTCATTTTTCCGATGGAAATTTTATGTATTTATTTTTGGAACACATATCATAACTATTCTTTTTATATGAGACACGAGAAATTATGATTTTGAGGGGAAAGTTACGAAGATACATCAATATGACTTGGGTTACTTTTTGCAATTGATCTAGTAAGGTTGATTGCACGCTTGAGATTGCTTTTTTGTAGATTAAAGTTTTTTGCCATGGACTTGAAGAAAAAAATAAATTTTGTTTGCATATATATATATATATATATACAGGCTGAGGCACTAACTGTTACCACTTTGAATATCTCTGTAATTATCGACGTCACAAAAAAATGTTTGAAACAAAAGTTGTACCGTACGAAAGGGGTCATTAAATGCGACCATTTTTTTTATCTCAGTGTCGGCGCTGTCGCACAGTAAAAGTCACCTCCACTTTTTTAAATGGGACGGTGCATTTTTTTTTCAACTATCTTGTAGAGCATCGAAAACTGCCTAAAAAACATTTAGGGGTCAAAGTCGTCCAAGGTCATTTAAGATAAAAAAGTGACATGAACTTTATTTTAGTGTGAGATTACCTTTATTCACAGTAGATGTTCAAAGTGATTGCCATTGGAATCAATGCAGTATTGCAATCTCCTCATCTCGAATTTCTTATCACTTCGGCACTTATCGCCGAAGTCTTGTATGTAAACAACGGCACCAAACCTACAATGTACACGGAACATTGTACAATGTTTCGCCCAAACAAACCCAAGATAACGATAGTAAGAATGGTGAGAATAGTATTAATGAATAAAGCGAATGTAAATGATGTATTCTTTTGAAGAGCAAACTGATATGCTTCTAATTTACGGAGAATGTCAGAAAAATGCAGTGAGAGCTAGATACTCATAAGCTGAAATATTTCCTGAACGTTCTCATCCTACACGCCTTACATTTCAAATTGTGTACACTAAACTGAGGACAACTGGATCCTTAACCTGTCGGGAAAGTAACCGACAAAAGCAAGTTACTAACGAAGAAACGGAAATTGGTGTTCTTGCCGCCGTTCATCGAGACCCTTGTGCGAGTTCTTGTCAAATTGCGAGGGAATCTGTCGTAAGCCAAAGAAGTATTCTACCTGTTCTACATCGTCATAAATATCATCCTTACCACATCAGTCTCCACCAGGAATAAACTGGTACGGATTTCATGAATCGCGCTAAATTCTGCCGATGGGCTCAACGCCAGATTCAGAGAGATGACTCATTTATTAATCGGATCTTATTTACTGATAAGGCAACGTTTACGAATCATGGAAATATTAACTTGCATAACATGCATTTGTGGTCAACTGAGAATCCACATTGGCTGTGGCAAGTTGCACACCAAAGACCGTGGTCGGTTAATGTATGGTGTGGGATTATTGGGGATAGAATCATAGGCCCTTATTTCATCGAAGGGAATCTTAATGGTAGGAAGTACACCACATTCCTTCAAGAAACATTATGTCCGTTATTGGAAGGAATACCTTTAGAAACAAGAAACAAAATGTGGTATCAACACGATGGGTGGCCGGCACATTTTTCGCTGATAGCTAGAAATGAATTGCAAAAGATATTTCCAAATCGTTGGATTGGACGCGGAGGAGCTGTATCATGGCCGGGTCGCTCGCCAGACTTGACGCCTTTGGACTTTTTCTTGTGAGGATACTTGAAAGATCTTGTTTATAAAGAACGTCCAACTACGCCGGATGATTTGCGTGAGATAATTCTTCGAGCATGTGATTCGATAAGTGCCGAAGTGATAAGAAATTCTACACAATCCCTGATGAGGAGATTGCAATACTGCATTGATTCCAATGGCAATCACTTTGAATATCTACTGTATATAAAGGTAATTTCACATAAAAATAAAGGTCATGTCACTTTTTGTTCTTAAATGACCTTGAACAACTTTGACTCCTAAATGTTTTTAGGCAGTTTTCGATGCTCTACAAGATAGTTGAAAAAAAATGTACCGTTCCATGTTAAAAAGTGGAGGTAACCTTTACTGTGCGACCGAGCCTCCACTGAGATTTAAAAAAATGGTCGCATTTGATGACCCCTTTCGTGAGGTACAACTTTTGTCTCAAACATTTTTTGTGACGTCGATAATTACAGAGATATTCAAGGTGGCAACAGTTAGTGCCTCACCCTATATATATACAGGGTGCGTCAGAGAAACTTACTTATTTGAAAGGTCAATAAAAACAAAAGTACTTCAATTATTGTTTAAAATTTTTTTTTATTTGAGAATACAATATCTCAATTTTTTTTTCATGCAGTCTTGAAAATGACATCGGATAAATGGCGACCCCCATTGCGCATACACTGATGAAGTCGATTTTTGAAATTCGTATCCACTCTTTGCAGCATATCAATCGGTATGTTGGCAATGGCGTCGCGAATGTTGTTCTTGAGGTGTGCTATGGTCCGTGGTCGATCGACATAAACCAGAGATTTCAAATAACCCCATAAAAAGAAATCGCATGGAGTCAAATCTGGAGAGCGTGCCGGCCATTGGAGATCGCCTCTGAGAGAGATGAGGCGGTCGGGGAAATGTTGTCGCAACAAATTCATTGAGTCTCGTGCTGTGTGTGTGCTGTGGCTCCATCTTGCTGAAACCACACGTTCCTAACGTTCATTTCTTCGAGTCTTGGAAGAAAAAATTCCTCGATCATGTTCCTGTAACGAGCTCCATTCACGGTAACTGCGCGTTCGTTTTCTTCAAAAAAATAAGGACCAATTATTCCCATTACCGACATCGCACACCAGACAGTAACTCGCTCACAATTAAGTGGCTTCTGGTGAAGCTCACGTGGATTTACACCACACCAATAACGCATGTTTTGCTTGTTGACGCAGCCGGAAATGTGGAAGTGAGCCTCGTCACTGAAAAAAACGACCGCGTCTTCAGGCAGGTTGTCAACCAGCATTTCACATGCATTTTGACGGGCAACAAAATCGCGTTCAGTTAATTCTTGCACAACAGCCAATTTATAGGGATGAAATTGAAGGTCTTCATGGAGAATTCGTCGAACAGTGGTGTCAGAAATTCCCATAGCAGCTGCGTGTTTGCGAGCCGAACGCCGGGGAGAACGCACAACTGACTGCCTCACTCTTTCGACATTTTCCGGAGTTCTGATGGTCCGTTGAAGTCCATTTCTGGGTTTAGCGACACTTCCACACTCCCGAAATGAGTTAACCCACGACAGAATCGAATTACGGCCAGGAACGAGTCTGTGAGGAGGAATTTCAAAGCGAGCGCGGAAGGCACGTTGCGTAGCAACAAGTGAGCGACCGTTAGAATAGAAGCTCTCGACTGCGAAGGCCCGCTGCTCTCTAGACCAGAGCATGATGGCAACTGACTGGAGGGAGCAACAAACTTGGGAACTTCCCCCTCCAGATGTGCCCCCTCTCGCCCCTCTACCCGCCCAACTCACCGCGCGGGAATTTTTTCTAATAAGTAAGTTTCTCTGGCGCACCCTGTATATATATAAAATCTACTTTTTAAATTATTTTCTATATTATTGATTTTATGTCATTTTATTATTTGTATATACACATATAAACATAATAAAAGCATATAAAATCAATAATATAGAAAAATCTATAAGTAGATTTATTTGCATCACAAATTTTTTTTAAAAAATATCCTCTGACTGAAATATAAAAAAAGTAATAAAAAAAATCGTTCCTCATCCATTATACATTACCGAATTATTTATTTTTCTATCATTTATTCATTATCCATTATTTATCAATAAAACAAAGATAAAAAAAGTAATTAAAAAACGTTTTTTTTATGTATTATTATTAGCGGAGAGTAATTTCTCCGCGCTGGATAACAAAGTAGGCCACGAGAAATGCTGACAAACAACTTTGAAAAGTGTCCCCGGACAGGTGTACGCCGGGACGAGAGTGCAGCAAGTTTACCCCGTAATTCAGGGTAATTTTGGAACATTCCGTCAGGGTGTATAGCAAGTTGTGATGGTGCATCTAATTCGCTGGAGTAAAATAGCAGAGCAAGGAAGCCAAGCCGTATAGGAACACGGTAGGAAGAGTGGTTGCCCTCCGAGTGTTGTGACCGAGAGCGAGAGAGGGAGAGAGAGGGAGAGTGATACAGAGAGAGAGAGAGCGAGAGAGCGAGAGAGAGAGAGAGAGAGAGAGAGAGAGAGAGAGAGAGAGAGCAAAGCAAGTCTCCATAAGCTTTCTGCAAGCTCTTAAGGGGGAGTAGGGTAAGGGTGAAACACGGCTAGAAAGGAAGCAAAATGGTGAGCGAATGTACGTGTGGCTGTTCCTCGTACACCAGGTACACGCGTCAACGGTTGTAATTTTCCATCCCAGAGGGAGAGAGACAGAGAGAGAGAGAGAGAGAGAGAGAGAGCCTCACTCATCACTGCCTATATATTACTATGTATTAGAGCTCGTGCCGTATAGAAACTTGCCTGTAATTTCCAACGAGTTGTGTCGGAATAGCTCTGGCATTTCGAGAGACGGAGACTACACGCCTTGTCAAATCGACCGGCAACGTACCCACATAAATTAAGCATGCCTAATGTAGACAGCTCGTGGAAAGCTTCGATTTTCCGCAAGTGTAAAACTCCTTTGTGTATTTAAAGACTCTTTATTCCAGACGGATTGTTAACTGTACGCTAGAGCGGAAGTAGGCGAGTATGAAAATACAATCGACCATTACACTTTGTAGAGAGCCGGGGAGAATAAACGGTTGTGAAGTCTGGGGATAAAAATATACGTCGATTAAAAGCCTCATGAACAATTCAGGAGTCAATATCTGCTAATTATCAGTACCATTGTAGGAGACGTTCGTCGCTTTTTTGGCGCCATATTGGGAGACAACATTTTTTATCGTCGTTGTGAATTTTTTTTTTCGTGGTTGAAACGAGGGAATTTCTTGGTGTAGTTTCGTCGCTGAGGCAGGCGCGTCTTTTTGGGTTTGCCTTTGATTGCATACCGCATAAACGGGTATTCGTGCGGGGAGAGGCACGAACAACGAAGTCGTCGTTCTTTCGACGTTAGGTAGACTGAGTGGAACATCAAAGCGAATAATGAGTGACGCATGCGAAAATGTCCCTACGTGTGTTTGTTGAGGGGCAGATACAGGGCGTCGGTTTGGGGGTGAAATTGGAGGGTCTGGGTAAGCTTGAAGCCCAAAAAAAAGATGGGCGGGTTTCAACATTTTTTTGTGGTGAAAGTATCGGGGTAACGAGGTTGGGATTTTACACGCAATTGATACATACTCTTGTCAGGTTCGAGGTTTTTTTTAATTGAAAAATATGAATAAACAATGGTGTTATTATTATTTTTACAACTAAGTGATTTTGACAACTAGGCTCGTCTAAAATAAAAAATAAAAAATCAACTTTTAGTATAATTATAAAACTTTTACATTATCGGGCAGTTTTTCGAAATTTTGAAAACTACAAAAATGGCACGTTGTAGAAGAAAAATTATTTTCGACAAAAAAAAACGATTTTAATAATTTGTTATGAACAAAGGGCTGAAAATAGGAAAAAATAATCCAGTCATAGGATTAAAAATGTTGTACATTATGATCTGTGCGAATTTGAAGTAAATCCGAAGAATGGATTTTGAGATACGACTGCACCCTTTCATAAAGTACAGCGCCGAAAAAAACGGAGAAAAAAAAGATAAATCGCACCGGGGCAGTTCGCCGTAGTGGGCTGACCCTTTACGGATTGCTTTATTTTTGGAATTTTTACAAAATTTTCGTTAATCGTCAATCTTCGTAAAATCTAGAGATTTGAATAAATCGAATTTATTTGCATTTTCTTAAAATATAGACTGTGAAGAATATGTCCTTAAAAGGGGATTTTTAAATTCCCAATATTCGGATGGAAAAACGAGACCAGAATAGGATCGACCGGTCGGAGCGACGAGTTTTAAAAGCTTCTCAGGAATTACGTCGATTAATATGGCGTAAATATAACATGCCATTATACCACTTATTTTTAGATAGCTGCGAATGTCTGAAATTATACTCAAAACTTTAAACGCGTTTCCCTCGATACTACTATTTTCAACGTGGTTGACATGAAATCTCGAGTTTTATGCGACCGATTGACTTCAAATTTGGCATGGAACTTTAATATATATTCCTCTATCGCCCCCACCCCGGGCATTGCGAAATTATTATTATTACTATTTTAAAAAATTTTAAGCTTTGTTAAACTTAAAAAAATGTTAAACTTTGAAAAAATATGGCGAAAAATTAACTTTTTTTTCAAACGTTCGCCGTTAAAAAAATGTTCTCTTTAGTACCTATTATAGGAAAATTCTTATTGATGAAAAAGTAGCTAGAATATTTTGGAATCACGTCAACCGCCTCAACACGTATTTTTCACGGCCCATAACGTTTTCAATTTTGTTTCCACACCTTTTTTTCAACCTCTTGAAACCTCAATAAAAGGATTGTGATAAATGGATGGTTGAAATATTTTTTGTTTTTTTTTATGTGAAGCCCGTAAAAGAGCCCAAAATTTAGGCCTCTGGACTAGAATACTGCCTTGAATTAAAGTTAACACTAAGATCGTTGGGATTAATCTTTGTTAAATTAAACTTAAAACTATGACCCTTAAGATTAAGAAAAATCATTTCGTTAATCTGCGTGAATCGTTAATCTTCGTTATATTCAACTTAAGACTACGATAGTTACGATTAAAAACACACAATTTCTTAATCGTCGTTAAAATAAACGACCAAGATCGTTAACTTTAAGATCGTTAATTTTCAGGAAAAAAATCAACGTTAATGGAATCCTATTTCATTAAAATATTTAAAAAATCGCAAAGCCCACAATCGATTCTGTCCTCACATAAATTAATCCTCAATCCTTTCCCAACCTTTTCAATATTGACCTAGGCTTAATCGATCATTTCCCCGACGACATTTCTTTCCCTACCTGCCGGGCGTTTCGGACACCCCGTGTATCGAGGCGCGACGTACAGGTGTCCGGCAGCCGTACTTTCGTATAATTTGGCTAGGTATAACACACAAGTCTGGAGACAAGAGTAGCGAGTGCTAGGAGTGAATGGACAAACGGTCTAGTGGCAGCGCACCTTATCCCTGTCCAGCACGGCGTCTGCCAGCCAGTGGAAAGAGTCACGCGTAGGCCAGACAAAAAGGTCGCCCCTGCACTACTCTTTTTCCAACTCCCTCCCTCTCTCTCTCTCTCTCTCCCTCTCTCTCTCGCCGTCTACTTTTCTCCTACTCGGATGTGCTAGTTATATCGATCGTGACATTACATATTT
>OZ023315.1:4369599-4384599 GCA_964007375.1 Ophion obscuratus | reverse complement strand
TAGATGACTTTGCTCCTACGGGAATGTCGTACAGCAGTTTGCACTTGGTTGAATTTCCTCTTTGGACATTTTAGTTTATATTTTTGTCAATTCGGTTATTTAGAGATATTGGATTTTCGGAAGGTTTATTTTTTTATTCTTATAATTTGGATGTTTTGAGAGAGAGAGAGAGAGAGAGAGGGAGAGAAATGACGTCGAAGTTTGCATCGTTGGAAACGAATTTTTGTTCATTTTTAATTAATTGATTTTTATCATTTTCCGAAGCCTTTTTTTGCAAATTAAACAAGAATTCGTAAAAACGTTTGACAAAAAAATAAGAATTCGCAAAAACGTTTGAGAAAAAATAAGAATTCGCAAAAACGCTTGAGAAAAAGTAAGAATTCGCAAAAACGTTTGAGAAAAAGTAAGAATTCGCAAAAACGTTTGAGAAAAAATAAGAATTCGTAAAAACGTTTGAGAAAAAGTAAGAATGCGCAAAAACGTTTGTGAAAAAATAAGAATTCGTAAAAACGTTTGAGAAAAAATAAGAATTCGTAAAAACGTTTGAGAAAAAATAAGAATTCGCAAAAAGGTTTGAGAAAAAATAAGAATTCGCAAAAACGTTTGAGAAAAAATAAAAATTCGTAAAAACGTTTGAGAAAAAATAAGAATTCGTAAAAACGTTTGAGAAAAAATAAGAATTCGCAAAAAGGTTTGAGAAAAAATAAGAATTCGCAAAAACGTTTGAGAAAAAATAAAAATTCGTAAAAACGTTTGAGAAAAAATAAGAATTCGTAAAAATGTTCGAGAAAAAATAAGAATTCGTAAAAACGTTTGAGAAAAAATAAGAATTCGTAAAAACGTTTGAGAAAAAAATAAGAATTCGCAAAAACGTTTGAGAAAAAATAAGAATTCGCAAAAACGTTTGAGAAAAAGTAAGAATTCGCAAAAACGTTTGAGAAAAAGTAAGAATTCGCAAAAACGTTTGAGAAAAAATAAGAATTCGCAAAAAACGTTTGAGAAAAAGTAAGAATTCGCAAAAACGTTTGAGAAAAAATAAGAATTCGTAAAAACGTTTGAGAAAAAGTAAGAATTCGCAAAAACGTTTGAGAAAAAATAAGAATTCGCAAAAAGGTTTGAGAAAAAATAAGAATTCGTAAAAACGTTTGAGAAAAAATAAGAATCCGCAAAAACGTTTGAGACAAAATAAGAATTCGTAAAAACGTTTGAGAAAAAATAAGAATTCGTAAAAACGTTTGAGAAAAAATAAGTATTCGTAAAAACGTTTGAGAAAAAATAAGTATTCGTAAAAACGTTTGAGTGAATTCAACAGACTAAATCAGGAGAAAAAATTTGAAGATTAGAAAGAATTAATGTTCGTTGCACTCCAACGATGCACGCTTCGACATCATAGAGAGGGAAAGAGAGAGTGCGATTATTCGAAAACTTCAAGTTCGATGAGATAATTTGAGAATGGCCACGTGTTTGGCTATATGCTGTTGAAGTTTGGATCGTTGGAATGCAACGAAGTTTTGTTAATTTTTCATTCCTTTATTTTCATCATTATCCGAAGTCTTTTTTGGCATGCTTGAGTCGTAAATCTCTAATCAGAATTTGTAATCAGGTTTGAGTGTCTTTCACAGCCTTAAGCGACCGAAAAAATTGGAAAATTGAAAAAAGAATTCATTTTCGTTGCACTCCAACGATGCAAACTTCGATTCAATGAAGAGAGAGTGCGATTACATGAAAACTTCAAATTCGTTGGAATTATTTAGACATGCTGTTGACGTTTGCATCGATGAGATGAAACCTCCATTTTCATTCTTACCGAAAACGTTTTTTCGATCGTGTTAGCTGGGCTCTCGGTAATGCAGTTTGAGGACTTTTCCGAAAAACGACGGGATTTTTTTTTTATCGTGAACTTGTTTATTACATTATATTGAGTGATATTCCGTCGGGGGAGGCTGGCACTTTGCTATTAAGGGGTTAGGCCACTCTAGAGGCCGAAAAAATAGGCTTTTTGGGGATTTTGTTTCAGGGAAACTACAAAACAAATCGAGATTACAAAAAAGGTGTTTATCATACATATCAGTGACTGTGTACAATAATTTTTTTTTAACAATCAATTTGAGAATGGCTGCTGTGCAGCGTTTATCCCAAAACTGCATTTTTGAAGTTGGCCGGAAACATAACTCAGACAATTTTTAACCGATTCACTTGAAATGCTGAATATATCTTGAAAAATACATTGTCTATGGAAATACGTAGGATTTTTTTTTATATCGCATAGTTAATTCTTTATTAACAGCTATCTGACGATTTTTTAGGCAAATTTTGCACTTTCCAAAAATTTGTCTAAAAATCTCCAAATAATTGTTAATAACAAATGAACCATGCAATGTAAAAAAAAATCTACGTACTTCCATAGACAATGTATTTTTCACGATATATTCAACATTCGAAGTAAATCGGTTAAAAATTTGCTGAGTTATGTTTCCGGCCAACTTAAAAAATGCAGTTTTGAGATAAACGCTGCACAGCCGCCATTTTGAAATTAAGGCGTTACCCCCACTTGTAGCGCAAAAAAGGCCTTTTTTCATGAATTTTTTTAAAGAAAACTAGAAAACTTTTTTAATCGATCAATATACCATCTTAAAGAACACATCTTGAAGAACTTTCAGTAATTTTTTTATGGAAAAATATTACATTGTTTAGTGGCAAATGGCCGTCAATGAAATAATGTTTTTATATACACGGTTTGCGGTGACCAACATTGCGGCGAAGTGGATCATCTGAAAAAAAAATGCGGATGGATTTAGTCAAATATAAGTATAAACTAGTCTTTAATCGAAGGATTTTAAAAAATATTCATTTTTCACAAAATGGCGGACAGTCAAAGTTAATGGTTCGATTTTAACGAAAAAAAACGGCCGTTTTTTGGCTATAAAACGGCCATTTTTTTTTCGAAAAAAAAATCGAACGACTAAAGACTACATTTTTATGTATTAAATAAGCCTGCAAAACTTCAAGAAGATCGGTTCATTAGTGTTCGAGTAATCTTGGTCACGGACTTCAGAAATGCCATTTTGAGAAAAAACGTGTTTAAAGTTTCAATTTCCGGTCGTTTACACAACGGATTCTTCTCTTTCAACGCTCATATCTCAGTCAATTTTGTTCGGATCGACTTGAAATTTTCAGGACATATTCTCAGATATGTATACTTCAAAAAAATGCAATAAAAAAAGTCGATTTTTTCAAAATCGCAAGTGGGGGTAACCCCTTAATAGCTTAAAAAAACTTATTGTATACAGTCACTGATATATATGATAAACACCCTTTTTTGTAATCTCGATTTATTTTGTAGTTTTTCTGAGAAAAAATCCCCAAAAAGCCTTTTTTTTTGGCCTTTAGAGTTGCCTAAGGCAACTCTAAAGGCCACTCTAAACTTTAATTCCATGGCATTGCCTAAGGCAACTCTAAAGGCAACTCTAAACTTTAATTCCATGGCATGGGGTTTTGAAGTTCGCGAAAACACGTTACAAAATAGGCTATTGTTAAATATTTCGACGCCTACATTGGCGGTGAGGGGTGGGGGTATTTACAAAATAGCCTTTCTCAGTGCAGTGCCGAAAATAAATCGCGGTGGTCCCCATTCTCCCATCAAAACGTATAGGGTTTTGAAGTTCACGAAAACATATTATAAAATAGCACTTTTTCGAACATTTTCGGAACACCTATATGGGACGTGGGGTGGGGGGGGGGGGGGGGGGGGCATATACACAAGCCTTCCTAAATATATTATTTTGAATACCCAAATTTTGAATATATCCGAATGAACTACAATTGTACTACGTTGATAATTTTGGGGGCCCTCATAATAACCGAAACGAACCCAAGTAACGGCTGCAGGGGGACAAGGGGGAAGTGACCGCCACGATTTCTCTTCGGCATTGTATTCAGGAAGGTTTATTTTATAAATCCCCCCACCTCCCACACCCCAATGTAGGCGTCGAAATATTTTAAAATGCCCTATTTTATTACGTATTTCCGGGAACTTAAAAACCCCATAACTTATGGAATGAAGGGAAGGTTCTGCCTCGTTGGGCCACAAAAATGTTCGATCTTTCACCAATTTTTTTATGCGAAAACTATCAAATATAGAATGTTGATATTTGGTATGTTGACTAAGCGGTCTTTATTGAACGTCAAAATATTTTTTAAAGTTTGACAAAAGATGGTGGTGAGAATGGGAGGAGCCACGTATATCGATGCGCGGGGGATGACATTCCTCGCTTGCGGAAGTCCTAAAAGTCCCGAACAGGTGATCTGAAGCAAAAAAATCAAACATATTTTTACTTTGTACGATATTGTGTATAAGTTGGCAAATCACGAGGAAAAATTGAAAAATAAAAAAAAATAGTGAACGATCGGAAGGAAGTTTGTCTTTTTTTTCCAATTTTTTATCTTGATTCTAGGTTAACTTATACACAATATTGTACAAAGTACCACTCCCACCACCATGTTTTGTCAAACTTTAAAAAAATATTTTGATGCTCAATAAAGACCGCTTAGTCAACATACCAACTTTCAAAATTCTATATTTATTACTTTTTGCGTAAAAAATTGGTGAAAACATCGAACATTGTTTGGACCAACAAGGCAGAACTTTCCTTTAATATAGAATGTTAGCCTCCCCCGACGGAATATCAATAGTGGTGACCAATTAAAGCAGCTCATGGCAAAACAATATTTCCGTCGTTTTTCGGGAAGTCCTCAAACTGCATAATTACCGGGGTCTCTAATGAGGATGTTAAAAAAAAGGTTTATTATAGTTTTGGCTTGGCAAAAAAATTGCCATTAAAAAACAAAAATTTCGTTGCACTTCAACGGTGCAAACTTTAACATCATAGAGAGAGAGAGAGAGAGAGAGAGAGAGGGAGAGGGAGAGAGTGCGATTGCACAAAAACTTTAAATTCGATGGAATCGAATGGATGATTATATGCTGTTGAATTTTGCATCTTCCAAATGCATCGGATTCTTTTTTATTTCATTTTTCTCTATTTTTATTGTTACCCAAAATATTTTTCGATAGCTCGATCTGGCAAAAAAGAATTGCAATGAGAACAAAAAATATTTTATTAAATATTTTATTTTTCAATTAAATTGAATTTAAAATTTTTAAATTTTTACATTTAAATATTTTATTTTTTTTGCACGATGATGCATCCAGACATTTCTGTTTAAAAACTAAGGCCAGGTCACGGGCTATTTAGGCTAAATAAATAAATCCAAGAGGGAGATTCAGCTTGATCTCATATGGCAAAAAGTGTCGCGACCATTCTCTTATTCAGTTTTATTTGTATTTCGCAATTGGACCAATACAGAAAGAAAAATCGTACCGTAATATAGGAATAAAAAGTGTAAGGCGTACGATTCTAATCGTATTGGGAAAAATAGCGGTTACCAAACGTATCAATAAAAATTCTGTACTTTAGGGGGCGGGGGATACCGTTAGGCGAGGAAAACATTTTCTGCTTTTCATGATTTTTTTTTAAAGAAATATTTCTTCACCATTTTTGAGACATGGTATTTTTTTTATTAATCTTCAAAAGTGGCGGAGGTACACACGGACTTCTAAGCGGGTTGCGGCGGATGTTCGCAGACGGCGTGCCACGTAGCGTCGGCGGCATTACCCTGAAAAAAAAACAACGAAGATTTTTCTTCCATTAATAGTCATACGCAGAATATGAACCAAGAAAAAGTGAGAAATGTTGAAAATCGACGGGACAGTACCCTTTAAAATGAAAGGATTGCATTTTCCGGCAAAATTGCAACTTTTTGCAATAAAAAAACAATTTTGAAACTTTTTCAAAAACATTATTGGAAGGTTATAGACAACAAGGTTGGAAATATTCATATCACAGGCTATAGCCGGGTAAGTAGGGAAAAATTGCCCCCGTATTTTTTCCAGCGAAATTTGGACTATATTCTGAGGTTTGAAAAAAAAAACAAATTTTCTGAAAATTTTATCCCCGTCAATGCAATGGTTTTAGAAAAATGAATTTTTTTTTAAATATCAAAAAAACAACATTTTTCCGGAAACGGTACAGTGGATCGATTTGATTTTTTTTTGGTACTTGTTTCGATCAAACGTGTTACGAAATAAAATTATAGAACATCTTGCGAAAGATTAAGATTTGAAAAAAATTATGTTCCTTGTTTTATTATTTTTTACTATAATCTACTTGGGGTACAATAGCGAACATTTTTTCATATAATCTTTGGGCACCTTATTAGATTATATAATTTTTTCAAAATGATCATTTTGGTACGCCGCAGTGAAAAAAAAAGAAACTTTATTGATATATGTCAGTTATATATATATATATATATATATATATATATATATATATATATATATATATATATATATATAACTAAAGCATATCAATAAGTTTGATGTGTGACTAAATGATCGGCTTGCTGCGCCACAGTGAAAAAAATAAATAAACACACTTTATTGATATATTTTAATTATATAGATATATAACTAAAATATATCAATAAAGTGTGTTTCTTTTTGTTTCACTGTGGCGTACCAAACCGATCATTTTGAAAAAATTATATAATCTAATAAGGTGCCCAAAGATTATATGAAAAAAATTTCGTTATTGTACCCCAAGTGGATTATAGTAAAAAAAAATAAAACAAGGAACATTATTTTTTTTAACCTTAATCGTTCGCAAAATGTTCTATAATTTTATTTCGTAACACGTTTGGTCGTAACAAGTAGCAAAAAAAAATCGAATCGATCCACCGAAGCGTTTCCGGAATTTTTTTTTATTTAAAAAAATTCATTTTTCTAAAACCATGCGTTGACGGGGATGAAATTTTCAGAATTTTTTTTTTTTATACCTCAGAATATACTCCAAATTTCGCTGGAGAAAATGCGGGGGCAATTTTTTCCTACTTACCCGGCTATGGCCTTCCATCAGAATCAGTCGATTATTGTTTTGGCTGTACGTCACGCCAGTTTTGAAAATATAGTTGAGAAGCCGCTCCTTTCGCCATTTTTAAAGATTAGTAAAAATAAAAAAATACCATGTAACAGCCAAAAGTAATAATGAAAGCTACACCATGTTTCAAAAATAGAGAAGAAATACGTTCTTTTAAAAAAATCTACAGATACTCGTATTATACAAAGTGCAACTATTTCATGGCATTGAAAATGTAATCAGATTTTTCGGGTAATTAAAAAACAGGTACTTGTAAATAATATGAGTTGGTTTTTTTATTATTTTTCAAAGAATATTGATCCATTGAGGTATGTAATTGGGTCTGTTTCGGTTTGCTTTGGATTGTTTCGATTTTTTTGGATTTGTTTAGATTTGTTTGGGTTTGTTTGTGTGGTAATTGTTATATAATTTGTGTATAAGCTGAAACATATTTTTTAAATCAATAACAAGATTAGAATTGGGTGTGGTGAGGGCATGTTTCAACGAATCACAGGCATGCAGCATGTCGCAGCTCCCCCACTCTGCTACAACACAATGGCAGTGGAGTGAGTTTGTTTAGGTTTTTTCAGACTCATGGGGTGACTCAGGGCACAGGTGATTCATGAGGTTTTTTTATTCTCCATTTGATTTACACGTGCTGAATTAACGTTTTCTTCTCAAATGCAAAGCATTTTTGACAGATACAATCAATGAGTGGACTGGGCCGATTGGGGTAGAATATCCATAAGTCGAATTTCCATAACCGAATATCCATAAGTGCGAATATCCATAAGTCGAATATCCACAAGTGAATATCCATAAGCCGAATATCCATAAGTGAGTATAAGGTAGAAATGAGTTTGTTTGGGTTTGGGTTATTCATGGAATATCTCAAACAAACGCAAATCCAAACAAACTCATTTCTACTCTATACTCACTTATGGATATTCGACTTATGGATATTCACTTATGGATATTCACTTATGGATATTCGACGACAGTGGTCTGGACCAATCAGTGTGATTATTATATATAGTAAACGGATTTATATCCTCAAATTAGAGCCTTTGTAATCATGCACCTTAACTTTTCAATCTTCAAAACTTGTTGATCAAGATTGAAAAGAAATGATTACGATGATTACGAAGGCTTTAAGGGAGACTTTGTCCTTGGAGTGCCATAGTTCAGGTGTTTACATTTTATTTTTTTTAAAGGAAACGAGTAAAGTTTTTTGAGTGCGGTTTTTTTCTTGCTTTTATTCATGATATACAGAACGTTAAAAAATTAAAAAAAAAAAATGGCGGCCGTTGCAGCTCCGCGAAAACAGGTCCTCAAATCGCGGGAGGTAAACGGCTGACATCACTGCCCCCTCTTTGTTGATCTGAAACACAAATTCAAAGCATATTATCAATCTGTGACCCTTTGGTCATGGAATGACGGATGGGTTTTTCGTTTAGTACAAATTTCGGAAAATAGCGGCAATTAAAAAAAAAAGGAATTTTCGCGTTTTCGCATAAAAAGATAAATAATAAATGCAAAAATGTATCTATCGAAAAAACGATCCGTCATTCCGTGAAGACATATTTTCTGAGTATGCTCTTCAAATTTCAGGCCGATATGTTAATTACAGCGGTCAGGAGAATGTCAGCCATTTTTAAAAACATGTTTTCGAGAATAACGCGTTTAAAGTTTTGTAATGTGTTTACACAAATGTGTTTATAATTACCGCTGATCGGCAATGCCTGGTCCATAGAGGCATCCCTCCTCTTCTTCTAGCTGCTCATGTTGAGCCGCTAACATCTTCCGCTGGGCATAAAGGACAAACTCTCCCTTAATTTGGGGTTATAAATCCATTTACTATATATAATAATCCCACTGATTCGTCCAGACTATTTATTGATTGTATCTATCAAAAATCGTTTACAGTGGAAAAGAAAACGTTAATTTATCACGTGTAAATCAAATGGAGAATAAAAAAAACCTCACGATTCCCCTGTTAGAATTAACCTACAGGCTGCTCCTTTCACGAGCTTCTTTGTTCCGTTATCGAGTAATATTTCAAGGGATGGGAGCCCGAATCGGGCAGTTTTTTTGGGCCATAAAAACCCAGTATACCTCAACAAACATTTACAGTTTTGAAAGCATTTTCAATGCTAATTTCGAATGGTAAAATTCTGAAAGTAATGAAAAACTGCAAATTGTTTCCTCGCCTAAAGGTACTCCCCCTTTAAGGCGTTACCCCCACTTGTAGCGCAAAAAAGGCCTTTTTCATGAATTTTTTAAAAGAAAACTACAAAACTTTTTTAATCGATCAATAAACCATCTTAAAGAACACATCTTGAAGAACTTTCAGTAATTTTTTTATTGAAAAATATTACATTGTTTAGTGGCAAATGGCCGTCAATGAAATAATGTTTTTATATACACGGTTTGCGGTGACCAACATTGCGGCGAAGTGGATCATCTGAAAAAAAAAAATGCGGATGGATTTAGTCAACGGCCATTTTTTTTTTCGAAAAAAAAAATCGAACGATTAAAGACTACATTTTTATGTATTAAATAAGCCTGCGAAATTTCAAGAAGATCGGTTCATTAGTGTTCGAGTAATCTTGGTCACCGACTTCAGAAATGCCATTTTGACAAAAAACACGTTTAAAGTTTCAATTTCCGGTCGTTTACACAACGGATTCTTCTCTTTCAACGGCGGGGTAAACTTAATTCGGCGAAAAAAAGGCATGTTTTTAAGATTTTTTTGGCGTAACGAAAAGTGTTCGTTTATTGAAAAATTTACATATAAAAAAGTAACATTTGAACAACATTCTCCTAAATTTGCATTGCAAAATATTCAAAATTGAGCGAGTGAAAATTAAACCCCGGAGGCACCTCGAAAAAAAGTTGGTTTGCGGTGTGCACCATAACTCGCAACAGAATCATTTGAAACAAAAAAATCAAAATGCATTTGTTAAAGGAGATGTTTCTCGAGGTAATGACGGGAGGATTTTTTTCTTTCGATTTTTCGATTTTTCGTAGCACTTGGGAGCCAAAAACCCGATTTTCGCTAAAAAAAATCGGCTAATTTGTTGTTGAAAAATTAGTAATTATTAAAAAAAAAAACAAAAAAGCTCTCGACAATACCTGGTGAATTATGTGAAGAAGTACTGTGCAAAATTTCAAAGCGATTGGTCCAGTAGATTTTGAGTTATCCTGCACACGGACTTCAAATATGACAAGTCTCAGAAAAACGGTTTGAAAAACGCAGAAGAGAAGAGAACGGCATGGAGCAATAGACGCTCAAATACTCACAACTTCGTCAATTTTACTCCGGTTGACTTGAAATTTTAACACAATATTCTTGATATATTATGCATTCATTTAAAAAATTAAAAAAAAATGAAAAAAAAATTTTAATACTTTACCCCGCCCTCAACGCTCATATCTCAGTCAATTTTGTTCGGATCGACTTGAAATTTTCAGGACATATTCTCAGATACTTATACTTCAAAAAAATGCAATAAAAAAATCGATTTTTTCAAAATCGCAAGTGGGAGTAACCCCTTAACGGCATCGATTAGTCTGACCGTTGAATTTATCAGTCACGTCAAGTCGTTGCGTGACAGCCCGAGAGCACAGGGAAAATCCGTGAAATTCCTGCGAGAATAAATAATTCGTAAATTTATAGTCGATCGTGAAATTGTAGTGACAAATTTGCCACGTTGTTAATGATGTTTTTTTGTGTGTGTTGGACGAACGCAGGTGGTGAGGAGCAGGAGTGAGCGAAAGCTCGTGTCTATCGCGGAAAGTGTTACGCAAACGGCCTCAAGATTCAGCTCGACGTCATGCCCTGGTTCATCCTATTTCTACTACTGCTAGCTGTGATGGAGGCATTCCCTCAGGAAGCCACCGCTTCCCGTCTACCGGACATTTATTGGAACTCCACCAATCCAATGTGAGTCACGTATTCTCATTTCTTTATCCTTCTTCTTCTTCTTCTTCTTCTTCTTCTTCTCCTGTCTTTTATTTCCGCTGAATTTTTTCGCGGCCCCGGTATCGTCCAAGGTGTCCGGCAAATCGCTGCCCGCATCGTCGCAGACGAACTCGTCCCTCGCGACTTGTAGCGGAGATTTTAGCCACGCGACATTTTTCAAAAAGACCCGGTACAGCCCCTCGTCCTGGAACGAGTTGGAGATATGGAAGTTTTTTTTTGGTGCTTCATCATAGGAGCTTTGGTTTTGGGACTTTTTTTTTAATCGAATGATTCCGAAACGTCAAAAAATGACGTTTAGAGAAAAATAAGTGCATGGGTGAGTTGAAAAAATTCTACGGTTTTTGAGAAAGTTGGCGAAATTTTGAGAGTGGGCCAACAGAAAGATGGAATTTAATGCAGTAAAAATCGATTTTACCTTCGAGGGATTTTAGTTTTTAGGAAAATGTCTTTTTGCACTGGAAGATTTATCATTCTCGAGATATCTGGTTGAACTTTTGTTCGGACATAGAATATCGTACGAGGTATAGCAAAAAGTTGAAATTTTTTGTGTGGCGAAAATAATGATATGTTGAAAAGGACAAAAAACTAGTCTGTTAATTTTATTATACAAAAAACTTGTAAAATTTCCTTTTGTACGAGACCATTTTTTAATCAAAGCTTTTCCAATTAATAATTTTTTGTGCAACAAAAATATCGCTCATTTTTACAACACGAAATGACGTAGTGCGAGTTCGACGTTTGCTCATTCGTGTTGTCATTAATTTATTTCGCACCCGAGGGTGATCGTAAGGGCAGGCTTATTTTTTGCACAAAGCTTTTCGACCTGTGTGGCAAAGTTGGAAGATCTACGTACCCATCCAACTAATGTACCACCGATTTAAATACCGGTTAAATGTTAATTTTCGAAAATTAACTTTTCAACAGTTATCTTTATAAAGTCAAGTTAACTGTTTAACAGATATTTTTTTTAATTAAAAAGTTAACAGTTCAACAGTTAATTTTTCGTTTATAAAAAAGTGTACAGTTTAACAGTTCATTTTTTTTTCAATTAAAAACGTCGCTGTGAAGATCATCGGTTAGATACCGATTAAAATAAAGCCTCACTCCTAGGGGTAGCTTTATACAGGGCTAATGGTTATTGGTCACGTTCCCGTGGAAGGGTCGTAGGACATTCCTTCCGCTATGAAATAACCCAGTAATGCTTTATGCAAAAGTGAACCATTTTCGAGATGTTATTACTTTTATTATTTCTCTTTGAAGTGAGGGGTAGGCAAAATTAAAAATGAATTAAAAAGAAAACTGTTGTATGGAATCGAATTTTTAATGACTTGTCGTTTGAGAACACATACAAAAAATTATCAACAATAAAACAAGGATAATTATTAAACTTGAAGAGTTTTGCACCACTAATTCAACAATGTTTGACGTTTATTCTTATTTTATTGTTGGTAATTCTTCGTTACTGTGTCTTCAACCTACAAATAATAAAAAAAGTTCGATTACACAACAGTAAAAAAAATTCATTTGGACAGTTTCCTACCCCTCCAGAAAAAAAATAATATCTCGAGAAATGGTTACTTTTGCATAAAGCCACGGGATCGTGACCAATAATCAGTAGCCCTCTATAAAAAAAACACTTGTGTTGTCACTTTTGGGGGCAAAACAAATTAATAAGAAAGCGCTGTACAATTGACTAACATTTTTTTTTTCAATTCTCGTTTCTCGTCCCTCGATATCTTGAGGTTGCAATCTCAATTTTTCTTTGCCCTCCGGCGACTCGTGTTTTCCCCTCCGCGATTCCCAACTTCCGGTAATCTTATGCCAGGACGGCTGATAATTTCCTCTCGACGAAAAAAAAAAAAAAAAAAAAATTCAGTGATTCGGTCTCACAGTCAATGTCTCTTTTCTTGGACAACAACATTTTGTCCCGAGGCTTTGACGAAGATTTTCACGGTGATTCGATCGATTGGAAGTGTGTCCATTCTCTCCCTCTCCATGTCTCTCTCGATCTTCGTAGTACACGGTATATGATGGAGAAGAAAACGTCCAAGTCAATCGAGTATGTGACTCGATGTCGTGAGCCAAGTGAGACGAAAAGCACGCTTCTTCGCGCGCTCGCTGGCCCAACGTGAACCGGAAATTCAAAAAATATCGAGAAATCGATCGTTTATAAGATTGAGCGAACGCGAAAGAACGAATCGTATATTTCCGCTCGACTAAAGGAATCGTCGAGAGACCGATTGCCGAAGAGTGCAGTCTTCCACCCCACCCCCCCTGTACGACCCCTCCTCTTTTCTTTCTTTCATTCTTTCACCCAAGCTCCATCTCCTCCCACGGAATATGCATGTACCCTCCGTCAACCGTTTTCCGATCGCGTCACCCACAAACGGCCAGTTTTTTCGAGCACCAATATTTTTTACGTTTGCAAGAGAAAGATATTCCGCAATGGCAAAAAAATCAATTTTTACTTCTTCAATGTTATCTCCACTTCTTCGGTGAATAATTTTCACCCCCGTACTCCCTCAATTTGTTATTCCCGCTCTTTTTTTTTTCGAAAAATTCTAACGCCGAGTCAAAATCTTCGATCTTTCGCGTATGGTTTGTAATCCTTCGACTTGAAAGCTCGCGCGCACCCCAACCCTCTATCAGCCCCTCTCGCAGCGCGTTTCGCGCGTCCGTCGCTTTCGATTACATCTTGGCATCGTTTCGCGAGGCTTGCGCGCGAAACCTCTCGCGCCGCGGAACGCGTGCGGCTTTCAGTGAGATTGATCATTTATTTAAGTGCCACCGTGGCCCCTGGGTGCTGATCCATAATTTCATACCGAGCTTGCGACCCGCATATACACACATATGTGCGTACACATTCTCGGCGCAGCACGTACAGAAATCCCCACCCCCCTAGCCCCTCGTACTTTGGGTGGCGCTCCTCCAGCTCTCTTCGTTCCTGGGTTGTCGTTGCTGCCCACTTCGTGTCTTATTAATATTATGAATTTGTGCTACCCCTGTTTATTTGACAGTTGACAGTTTGATAGTTGACCCTTTGAAAATCGATAGTTCGACAATTGACCGTTTGACAACTGACAGTTCGACAACTGACAGTTTGGCAATTGACAGTTTGACAATTGACAGTTTGACAATTGACAGTTTGACAATTGACAGTTTGACAATGGACAGTTTGACAATTGACAGTTTGATAATCGACAGTTTGACAATTGACAGTTTGATATTTGACAGTTTGACAATTGACAGCTTAACAATTGACAGCTTGACAATTGACAGCTTGACAATTGACAGCTTGATAATTGACAGCTTGACAATTGACAGTTTGACAATTGACAGTTTGGCAATTGACAGTTTGACAATTGACAGTTTGACAATTGACAGTCTGACCATTGACGGTTTGACAGCTTGACAATTGACAGCTTGACAGCTTGACAGTTTGACAATAGACAGTTTAACAATTGACAGTTTGACAATTGACAGTTTGACAATTGACAGTTTGACAATTGACAGTTTGACAATTGGCAATTGACAGTTTAACAATTGATAATTGTCAGTGTGACAATTGACAATTGACAGCTTGACAATTGGCAATTGACAGTTTGACAATTTACAATTGATAGTTGCCAGTTTGGCAGTTATCAGTTTAAAAAATGATAAACTTGGTAATCTGACAACTATTGGTTTGACTACTGACATTTTCACAGTTGACAGTTTTATAATTGACAGCTTGAACACGTTTAGTTTCACAATTGACAGTTCAACATTTGATAGTGTAACAATTGATAGTTCGACGATTGAAAGTTTAACAATCGATAGTTTGACAATCGCTAGCTTGGCAATTGGCAGCTGGATTATTGACAGTTTAGCAATTTATGGCTTGGCAATTTACAATTTGACAATTGACAGTTTAACAACAGATAGCTCAACAATTGCTAGTTCGTCAGTCGACAGTTTGGCATTTGACACTTCAAGAATTGACATTATTTTCGTTCACCAGCGATATATTTTTATTGGGAGACCCGCTCAAAACATAAGACT
>OZ023315.1:4359599-4367099 GCA_964007375.1 Ophion obscuratus | reverse complement strand
AAATCCCGTTTCAAATCTCGGATTAAATCCGACCAAGCAATTATTGCATTGATACACACCGGCCTCCCTTGAATTCGCCAATTACGTGGAATTTCACGAACGCCCCCCCCCCCCGCCCCCGGATCCCCTGTATCGCTCAAAGCTCGTCCCGACGTCGGTTCGTATTCCATCGAAGCCAATATATTCCGGGATGCGATGTGCAATACTTTTCCCAACACAAAATACCACCGACCCTACACAATCAATCGCGCTATCATCGAGCCTCATATGCACCAACTTTCAAATCCAACTATAAATTTCCAACAGTCTACAAAAGGATTTTTATTATTATTATTTTTTTACATGGCTCGATATATAGTTGAATTACCTGCAGGGGGGCGGGAGGATGTAAACTGTGACCACTGTCGATCGTCTCTTTTGCTATTTAAACGAACGGGAACGATAGCAGCATGTACATTTATAAAGCACATATGTGTTTATGTGTGTGTGTGTGTGTGTGGGTGTGGGTGTGTGTGTACAGGGTAGTCCAAAAAGTGAAGTTAAAAAAGGAACATCTAGATGCCTCGCATCAATACCTACCAATGTTCCAAAATCTATTTACTTTTCGAGAAAAAACGATTTTTCAATTTTTTGTTCTTCGAATTTTCCTGCAGCATAGTTTTTAATTTTTTTTCCTCTTCCGTGCATGTATGTTTTTCTTACAAGTGCTCAAAACTAATTGGGAGTCATTTAGACTAGTATAAGTATTTTTCTTCACACCTGAACTTCAGTGGTCTCGAACTACTTATGGTGTTGAACTTTGCATACTTGAAATGCAACAAAAGTTCTATTTTATATTTTCATTCCCTTATTTATATTCTTATACGAAATACTTCGATGGAGATTTCGCCAGCAGATCTCCGAAGAAGCTTTAAAAAAAGTGATTGGGTGATGCTCATGGCTAAAAGGAAAGTCTAAAAGAAAATTCTAAAATCTAAAAGAAAATTCTAAAATCTAAAAGAAAATTCTAAAATCTAAAAGAAAATTCTAAAATCTAAAAGAAAATTCTAAAATCTAAAAGAAAATTCTAAAATCTAGAAGAAAATTCTAAAATCTAAAAGAAAATTCTCGTCGTTCAAGAGGAAAATCGAGGTGCCTCGTATCAATACCTACCAATGTTCCAAAATCTATTTACTTTTCGAGAAAAAACCATTTTTCAATTTTTTGTTCTTCGAATTTTCCTGCAGCATAGTTAAAAAAAAATGTTTTCCTCTTTCGTGCATGTATGTTATTCTTACTAGTGCTCAAAACTCATTGGGAGTCATTCAGACTAGTATAAGTATTTTTTTCACACCTGAACTTCAGTGGCTGATGCTCTCGAAGTACTTATGGTGTTGAACTTTGCATACTTGAAATGCCACGAAAATTCTATTTTACATTTACATTCCCTTATTTATATTCTTATACGAAATACTTCGATGGAGATTTCGACAGCAGAACTCCGAAGAAGGTTTTAAAAAATGATTGACTGATTATTGCAGCTAAAATATGCAGAAAGAAGTTTGAGGAAGTGAAGAAAAAAAATCATTTTCATATCACTCTAACGATGTAAATTTCAATCTCATCTCAGACGTATTTTTTTCACTTTTGATCAAAATGTAGGGCATCGACGTTAGTGTTCAGTCGGTAATTTATTTATTGCTTAGTATGTTTCATAACGATGTCACAAGTTGAAAAATCATGAGGAAAGTACATACACAGTAGAGAAAGATATAAAAAATGCTTTTTTTTTCTCGAATAGTAAAAAAAGATCGTAGAATATAGATGAGCGTGATTTGGATAGATATTGATACGAGGCATTTGGTTTTTCCCTTTGGACGTCACGTTTAGGGCCACCCTGGATATGTTCACACACACGCACACGCACACACACGCACACGCACACACGCGCACACACACACACACACACACACACACACACACACACACACACACACACACACACACACACACACACACCCACACACAAAGTTCTCTTCTCTTTGTCCATGGATTTGGCAAGCGAAATAACGTGCGTGGATTGATTCGGAAATGTCGGAGTTGGGGAGGGATGCAGGCCTTTCCCTCTCTCTTTCGCTCCCTCTCCCTGTAGCAGCTGTAGGGAGTAATGAATTCGTGGTTAACCTCGCGTGCTGGCGCGGACCAAACTCTCCGACATATACATACATATATGTTTATATGTACGCATATGTATCTCGCAGTGTGCTTATATACCGGGCGTTTACTTTTCCGCTTCCATAAATATCGAATCTCAGTACAGGTTGTCGATATCTCTTGCGGACTCTCATCCTCCTCCATATTTTTCTATTTCGTTCTATGGCCCACCTCTTTTTCCCTAGTGGTACTACAAATACAGGACCGGGGGAAGTATATAGATATATATACTTCCCCCGGTCCTGTATTTGCATATATATATATATATATATGAGGTATTCCAGCTGAACTCAACCACTTTTGCATCTTATATTTTTTGATTTGGCTCAATTTTTTTTCTGTTGTTGTACCTAATCAAAGAACTTCACTTGATTTTGTTTCGAATTTTTTCACTCATACATTTACGAGATAAGATTTTTTTTCGAAATTCGAAAAAATCGATGTCTTTTATTTCAAATGTCCATAACTTTGCGAAAAATGGACCAAATGAAGTTTTTTTTTTTTCAAAATGTTTGTTTTTGACTGTACTTTTGGATAAAAAATATTAAAAATTTGACGATATTCGTCTTCTATACCGTTTTACCGCTTAAAGCAAAAAATTGTTGATTTCTAAAGGTCGGACACTTTTAATTTTTTTCAAAAAATTTGCTAAGAAACTGTGACTCTTTTGACTATTTTTAACGCTAGGCTGATCTTGGGCAGACTTTTCCTTATATTTTTTTCATAATTTAAAATCATTTTTTTTTTTTCATCACAAACAAAAAAACGTTTTTTTCTCAAAAGGTAGGGCACGTTCAATTTGTTTCAAAACATTTGCTAGGAAACTTTAACTATATTAACTATTTTTAAGACTAGTTTCATCGTGGTGATATTTTCCCTTCTATTTTATTCATAATTAAAAATAATCTTTTTTGACGATATTTTTTTGAGACAAATTGGACAGTTTTGTAAAATTGGATTGTCTTTCAATGAATTTTTTAATTGCTTCATGAAACTCGCTTGCTCTTTAGCGATATACGCATGTGGTAGGAGAGATTTTAAATTAGAGCAAAATTCGTCGATGAAATCGTAGGAAGATTTTTAAATCGTTTCAAGAGTCGTCCATGGTTTCGATATCCAATTTTTGGATTATATTTTGACTATTTTTAACGCTAGACTGATCTTGGGCAGACTTTTCCTTATATTTTTTTCATAATTTAAAATCATTTTTTTCATCACAAACAAAAAAACGTTTTTTTTTTCAAAAGGTAGGGCACGTTCAATTTGTTTTAAAAAACCTGGCGCAAAAGTAGGATTTTCGACTTTTGCTTCACTCCGTCCAAAAAACTGCGTTTTAGCCGGATCAAGCGGGACGCAAACCACTTGCGTTTGCATATTTCATCAAAATATCAAATTGATGATGCTCGGTAATTGTTCATGGAATTGGTATTTCTTAAATAGTTTTGATCGCAACGGTAAGATATTTGTTCTGCCTCAGGTGCTGATTTTAAGTTACTGACAAAAGATTCAGCGAAGCCTTTAAACCATTACATTGATTGTATGCGTTTAATAACCTGCGAACGTCCCTCATCTCAGTGCTATCTCGACAGATATAGCGCTTGTCCAGGAACCGACAAGTTGAGAGATATTTTGAAAGAGATTTTCGATGAAAACGAAATTGAGACCATAACTTACAAAAATTGGATATCGAAACCATGGACGACTCTTGAAACGATTTAAAAATCTTCCTACGATTTCATCGACGAATTTTGCTCTAATTTAAAATCTCTCCTACCACACGCGTATATCGCTAAAGAGCAGGCGAGTTTCATGAAGCAATTAAAAAATTCATTGAAGGACAATCCAATTTTACAAAACTGTCCAATTTGTCTCAAAAAAATATCGTCAAAAAAGATTATTTTTAATTATGAATAAAATAGAAGGGAAAATATCCCCACGATGAAACTAGTCTTAAAAATAGTTAATATAGTTAAAGTTTCCTAGCAAATGTTTTGAAACAAATTGAACGTGCCCTACCTTTTGAGAAAAAAACGTTTTTTTGTTTGTGATGAAAAAAAAAAATGATTTTAAATTATGAAAAAAATATAAGGAAAAGTCTGCCCAAGATCAGCCTAGCATTAAAAATAGTCAAAAGAGTCACAGTTTCTTAGCAAATTTTTTGAAAAAAATTAAAAGTGTCCGACCTTTAGAAATCAACAATTTTTTGCTTTAAGCGGTAAAACGATATAGAAGACGAATATCGTCAATTTTTTAATATTTTTTATCCAAAAGTACACTCAAAAACAAACATTTTGAAAAAAAAAACTTCATTTGGTCCATTTTTCGCAAAGTTATGGACATTTGAAATAAAAGACATCGATTTTTTTCGAATTTCGAAAAAAAATCTTATTTCGTAAATGTATGGGTGAAAAAATTCGAAAAAAATCAAGTGAAGTTCTTTGATTAGGTACAACGACAAAAAAGAAATTGAGCCAAATAAAAAAATATAAGATGCAAAAGTGGTTGAGTTCAGCTGGAATACCTCATATATATGGGGTGTATTTTTTAAACGAGAATTTAACGCGCGTCTGGACGAGGAAGAAGGAACAAGAATGGCGTTTTCCCGAAAAATAATATTTTTTTTCGTAAAAAGGTTGTCCTTGAGGTTCTTTTGTATTGTGACTGACGCCCCCGTACCGAGAAGCTCTGCAAACGCCTCGTAGGCTGTTTGCAGAGGGACTCTCTTCGACATTTCTCGATCGGGCGGCTGTGCACATCCCTCTCGCGCTCTTTTTTCGCTTCCTTTTTTATTTGCATTTTGTAATTTACTTTTTCCCTTTTTCCATTTGGGTTTTCTTTCCTTTTTGTTTGGGTTTCCTTTTTTCCTCTTCAGTTTTTTTTTTCGATTCTGGTCAGCATTTTTCTTTTTTTCCAGCGGTTTTGTTTTCGTTTGCTTTTCTCTTTCCATATTTGCTCTTAGTTTGCAGTGGCTTCGAGAAGCTTGACTTTTCGTTTATATTTGACCTTTGCGTTTGTATTGTTTGAAAAATATAGGTTACCCGCCAGAGGCTGTTTAGTCCTAGTGCATTGATGAGCGTGGACTAATCTCAGCTAATCGAATCTTATCTAATCTAATATAATCAAATCTAATCTAATGTAACGTAATATAATCTTATCTTATCGTATCTCATCTTATCTTATCTTATCTTATCTTATCTTATCTTATCTTATCTTATCTTATCTTATCTTATCTTATCTTATCTTATCTTATCTTATCTTATCTTATCTTATCTTATCTTATCTTATCTCATCTCATCTTATCTTATCTTATCTTATCTTATCTGATCTGATCTTATCTTATCTTATCTTATCTTATCTTATCTTATCTTATCTTATCTTATCTTATCTTATCTTATCTTATCTCATCTTATCCTATCTCATCTAATCTCACCTCATCTAATCTAACTTTATCGAATGTAATGTCGCCCTCTATCGTTGTCTCTGTTCGATTTTCTTACTTACTTGCATTTTTAATTTGCTCTTCAATTTTTTTATTTCTGCTTTGTTTGTTATCTACTTTTTTTTTATGTCTATTTTTGCTCCAAGTTTATATAGCGTGACTTTTCGTTACTGTTTTACCTTTCTCATTTTATTATTTGTAACGTGTAGATTACGTGTCAAAGGACATTTAGTCCTAGTGCATTCATAAATCTAAACTAAATGAATCTAATACAATAAATTCTTATCTATCGCTCTCCCTCCCTCCCGCCCTCTCTCTCTCTCTCTCGCTCTTTTTCTATTTTCTTTTTTTTGAGTATTTGTAATTTTAGTTTGTGTAGTTACTACAATATTCCTAATGGACTTGTGTGCTCCACACTCTAAATTGAGATTGGGCTATAACTATTAGGACATTAAATAAGTTCTCGCGGTTTTCTTGCAGATGGCGTTGACAGAACTGCGTGTGAGTAGTTTAAGATGGTAACGCAACCATGAGGAAGTACTATGAGAGATCTTGAAATTTAGCGCATGCCATTCCTCCAAAGTGAAAGCAACTTTCTTTTTTCATAGTGCCAAATTTCGTGCCAAAAAAATTTCAACGTGTCAAATTTCGTGCCAAAAAAAGAATATTTGCGGGGAATTTTAATGCACTATTTTGTTCGAAAAAAATCTGCAGCTGAAGCATACAGAATTCTTGTTGAGACTAACGTCGACCATGCTCTGTCAGAAGCAACATGCAGAGATTGGTTTAGACGTTTCAAAAATAATGATTTTGATGTGTTGAATTGGAGACATTCGAAGCCTCGTGTTAGACGCTAGCTGAACTTACCGAATCGGTAGGAGTTGATCACACAACACTTTCGAAATGTTTGAAAGCACTAAAAATTATTTTTTTAAAATAAAGCATTAATTTTCACGACGAAACAGCGAGAACTCATTCAACATCCCAATATATAACTTTATTTCTACATCATAAGAAATTAATTTTTTTCCCAGCATATTGTACACATGTTTGTGGTCACAATGTCATTTTTTTCGGAAGAAATTCTTTCAAAGTGTTCGTGGTGCTGCAGTTGGCGTTGCAATCCTCCAGCGGCGAGGCCCGAAACGGCGGGATCTCTGCCAGTCTCAAATGTAATTCGAAACGAAAACGAGAATTTTTTTCTTCAAATATATCCAACTGGCTATGGGTTCACGATCCACTTTTCGAAATTTCGAAAAATACGAAAAATGACAGCTTCTCGAAAGAAAACCTTATTTTTCTCGTGAAAAACAGCACGCTGAAGTCCTTGTTACTGACAAATGGTTCATTCCTTTTAAAAAATGCGATCGTGAACCGAGAATTACTACTGTTTGAACGCCAACTGTGCAAATTCAAGTCAATAGTGCGAAAGTTACTCAAAATATCAATCCCGCCGTGTCAAGATATGTAGTTACGAGATAATCGCGTTCAAACTCGACGGATCGTGGTAAACCCGACACTGTTCCACTAAAATAGATGTAACTTCGTCAATTTTTCGAATTTCAGGGTCCGATTGGTCTTAAAATATTCTTGAAAGTTCACACTATAGCAATATGAAAAATAAAGAATTTTTGAAGTTTCCAGAGAGGAATACCTCCTTAAAAAATTATTTGCATCACCATTTACCTGAAAGCTGGGCAAAGTTAATAAATCATCAATCTCTCCCTTTCTCTCTCCCCATTTCCTATGCAGCGTGAATGAATCATGTATCGACCTTCGTACACCACCCACCAGTCTTCGATCGCCACTGCAGCTGCACCGACACTTTCCACGTTTCTAAACTTTCGGTCCCTGCCATCTTCATCGAT
>OZ023315.1:4321057-4359399 GCA_964007375.1 Ophion obscuratus | reverse complement strand
GGCTGCAAGCTGCAGTCCAACAGAAGACATCCATTCCTTTATTTTGGCGAAAGCTTCGCCGAAGAGTGCGGTGATTTGCTCCAGGAATTTGGCGATGACAATCAGCGCCGCGTCATCTGCAAACGCTACGACGGACACTCCTTTCGGCAATTGCAATAGCAGCAGATCATTGTACATGATGATCCACAGAAGCGGTCCAAGTACAGAGCCCTGAGGAACTCCTCCAGTCACCCTATACGTCTTCGGTCCATCCTCTGTGTCGTACATGAGCCACCTATTACATAGGTAACTCGCCACTATTCTCCGGAGGTACCATGCTACACCTAATGTTTTTAGGGCATCCATGATACACTTCCATATCGCCGAGTTGAAAGCGTTTTTGACGTCGAGAGCGACAACTGCGCAGTACTTCTTGGACCCTCTTGTCCATCGTTTACCCGCAGTCGACTCCTGCGCCTGCTTCACCACTGTGTTAATGGCATCCAGCGTAGAGCGCTCCTTTCTGAAGCCAAACTGGCCCTCCGCCAGTAGAGGGTCCACGAACTTCTCAATCCTGTTATGGATGATGCGCTCGAAGATCTTTCCGGCGGTATCCAGCATACAGAGCGGACGATAGGATGAAGGTTCGTCCGGCGGCTTCTTCCCTTTCGGGAGGAGCACTAGCTTCTGCCACTTCCACTTGTCCGGGAAGATTCCTTCCTTGAGACACCCATTGTACATGCCCAGGAATATTGCCGGTGCCAACTTGATCGCTGCCTTGAGTGCGATGTTGGGTATCCCATCCATACCGGGGGCTTTATTGTTGCCCACCCTGGCAATCGCCGTAAGAAGCTCTTCTTCAGTAATGGCTGGGATGTCCTCATCGACGTCCTCCGCGAGCTGGTAGTCCTCCTCGGGTTGCTCAGGGAACAGATGTGTAACAATCTTTTCCAGCAGGGCTGCGTCTACAGGCGATGGCATCGGCTGGCTTTTCAGCCGAGTCATTACTACTTTGTATGGCCTGCCCCAGGGAGCATCTTCCACCTCGCTGAGCAGTTCGCCCCAGCTTTCAGCTTTACTCTGCTTGATAGCTTTTTTAAGCTTCAAGCGCGCCTTCCTGTGCTGTTCTTCCAAATCGGGGAACGAGCGTTTGCCTCGAGCTCGTTGCGCTCGGCGGCGAGTTCGATGACACTCCCTTCGGAGGCCGGCAATTCGTTCGCTCCACCAGTGTACCGCTGGTCGGAAGTCGACATCACGTTTCCGTGGCATTGTGGCATCGCATGCTTCGGTGACCCTCTGCATGACCACCTCGACCTTCTCGGTTGCACTTTCTGCTGCGAGGGGGCTGGTGTCAAAAGTTTCACGAAACAAGTCCGCGTCAAACATTTTCGCTTTCCAGGTTTTTTTCCCCATTTTCTAAAACATTTAGGTTCATGTTTTAGGCAATAAGGTTAGAAATATTTATATCAAATTTCATCAGAATCGGACTATTAGTTTTTTGGCTGTACTATACGCCTGTTTTGAAAATGCAATGTAGAAGAGCGTGCCATACTTCAGCCATTTTTTAAATTAATTTAAAAAATACCACGCAATACCTAAAACTAGTAATAAAACATACCTCAAGTCTCAAAAATGATGAAGAAATCTTTCCTTTAAAAAAATCATGAAAATCTGTAATTTCTGCCTAAAGGTATTTCCTACATTAACCCTAGAACGCAAACCCTGGCCCGCTGAAACGACGAATGATCTGGCAGCTCTGGAAATCTCGCGTTCGAACGTTTTGATTCGATGGTACTCGAAATGGCAAATTCGTGAACAGTGAATTGTTGGCAGCGACGAGGATCTTGCATCGATTGGGGTGGGGAAGTGAGCAATTGGGGTTGATCGATTAGACTGAAGATTCAAAATTGGTCAGGCTACGTAAAGGCGAAATGGACAATTTTTTTTAAGAGGGAGGAACATTTTTAGAAAACTAAAAATAGAAAGGTACAAAGAGAGAGGGGGGGAGAGAGAGAGAGAGAGAGAGAAAGAGAGGTCTCCTTGGTGACACAGCAGCTAAGGGCACCGTGCACCCTTAATTACATCGTCAAATCAAATGTCATTGAAATAAACAGAAATTAAAGATATAAATGTAATATAAAACAAAAAGCAATTACACAAAAAACGATACGATAAAAATAAATGAACAATATAAACTGCGATTAGATAAATAAGAAAATATTTTTGAAAAACACAACAGCAAATTAACATATAAAGTAAAACTCGATGTCAAGAAAAATGAAATCATATGCCTAAGATCTTCTTAATAAACCTAACGAAGTAAGGTAAGAAGAAAAGATATTGTAATGAATTATTTGATTAAATAATATATAATGATAAATAAAATAAAAAAATATATTTTAATAAACTATTCAATGAAAAAAAATCTCATGATAATTGAAATAGAATTATTCTGACAAATTATTTAAAAAAACTATTTCAGTAAATCGAAATAACTTTTAATAAAAAAATGTTTAACCAATAAAAATGTTTTTAATGTCTTAATGCATAAAAATTAACGCATTTTGGTTGAAAGGTGTAAATGGGACACAGTGGGAGAGACAGAGAGAGAGAGAGAGGAGAGGAGAGAGAGAGAGAGAGACCAAGAGGGGCAGAGTACGCGCATTTAAATGTTTCATTCGATCGAGCTCATGCATTATTCAGTCAAGGGTGGTAGAGTTTCGGCCGAGGGCCAGGTCCGCGATTCGTTTCGCACGCGGGACCGCAACATTTCGACGCGTCCGAAACTCATCCGCGTCCGTCGGTCACCCCGGCGCGACCGCGAACTCGTTGAAAACTAAACGCGTGTACAGACGCGAGCACATCGCCCCTTCACACAGAGCTAAGTAGTACGTTTATGGAAGCTTTTATAAGCGTCGATAGCCATGTAGTACATTATCCTGCACACGCGAGGGCGTGCGCGAGCCGCGAACAGACGCAGGGGTCATTTTTTTCAGACAGACATTTCATGATTTTAGTGTGGCTTAATATTAATTTAATTATTAATTTAATAATTAATAATAAAATAAAACAATAATAATTTCATCAATACTTTAAGAATTAAACATAAAACATAATAATGTTAATTCAATTATTAACAATAAAATAAAACAATAATAATTTCATCAATACTTTAAGAATTAATTATAAAACATGATAATGTTAATTCAATTATTAATAATAACATGAAATAACATTAACTGAATATTTTCATTAATTTGATTTGAATTTGAGTTGAATTATTAGGTGTACAAATAAGTTTTAGGACAGTTTTCAAAAAATTCAAGATTTATTAAAAAAGAAGTAAAACACAGTTATTCATCGAAGTAATCTCCATCGCACTGAATGACCTTCAGCCATCTCTCAGGTAACTCGCGGATGCCTTTCGCAAAGAAACTTTCGTCTTGCGAGGTGAGAAATTTAGCGACCCATTTTTCCACTTCTTCAAATGTTTTGAATCGCACGTCAGACAAATCGTTCTGCATTTTCCGGAATAAATGATAATCGGATGGGGCTAAGTCTGGTGAATACACCGGGTGTGGTACAGCTTCCCATCCAAGCGCTAGTAACGTATCCTTGACCGGTTTACCCACATGAGGCCGCGCGTTGTCATGGAGCAGTTTTACTGGACGTTTTCCTTTACCAGAAAATGGACGTTTCTTCTCAATTTCTTGATTCACTTGCATCAATTGATGACAATAGCGATCGGTAGTAACTGTTTGACCAGGTTTAAGAAGTTCATAATACAGTACGCTTTTCATATCCCACCATATGCACAGCATGACTTTGTTACAATGAACATTGCGCTTTGGCGTGGATGTTGTCGGCTCGCCGGGGTCAACCCAATGATATTTGCGTTTCGGATTATCAAAATAAATCCACTTTTCATCGCCGGTCACAATTTTCCACAAGAAAGACTTTCTATGTTGCTTGTTGTAAAGACTCACACAAATGTTAAGACGGCTGTTTTTATTTTCTTGAGTCAGAAAGTGTGGTACCCACTTTGTTCCTTTTCGAATCTTACCCATTGCTTTTAAACGATAAGAAACAGTTTGTTGAGTTAATCCAAGCTGTTCCGAAAGTTGTTTCTCCGTCTGACAAGAGTTTTCATCCAGCAACGCTTGCAGTTCCTGATCGTCCACCTTTACAGGAGGCCCCGTGCGTTCACGGTCACTAACGTCGAAATCACCTTCTTTGAATCGCTTATACCAATACTCACATGTACTTTTAGATACAATGTTGTCTCCAAGAACAGAACATATCGATTCACACGCTTTCCTAACACTTTTTCCTTGATGGAATTCATAGCGAATGCAGTGTCTAATAAATAGCTTATCGGTCTGCATGTTTAATTTACAAAATTTATAGGTTATGTTTATGACTCCTTTACGTTTCGATACTACATATCAAGCGCCATCTATGATAAGTGAGCGGGACCTTTGAATTAATTTAGAATAGCTGTTATGATACAAAATCGAAGTGTCCTAAAACTTATTTGTACACCTAATATTAATGATTAATAAGTCAACAAAATATTTAATATTAATTTAATAAATAATTTCATAATTAATAATTCGATAGAAATAATATTAATCACCGACGGAATACACTTTTCTCTCTCTCTGTCTGTCTCTCTCTCTCTCCCTCTCTCTCTCTCTCTCTCCCTCTCTCTCTCTCTCTCTCTCTCTCTCTCTCTCTCTCTCTTCCTCTCTCTCTCAGCATCCTGAAAATTAAATCACGAGGAAGAGCTCGAGATACATTGCACGGACTGAAGTTTAAGAAGTTACTTTTGCCGCCAGGATAAAACGTTTCCCGTCCGTACACGAATAGCAATGTCGTACATTCCTGTCCTCTCTCTAAACAATAAATCTTATATACATATTAAATGATCGGTGAATGACATGTAGGCATGTAGTATCGAGATTGGAATATCGATGGGCAGCTGCCTGGTGTATCCTATTACTTTGGCGCTTCAGGATTGCGGAAACGTGTAACAAGAGAGGCCATGAGAGAGAGAGAGAGAGAGAGAGAGAGAGAGAGAGAGAGAGAGAGAGAGAGAGAGAGAGAGAGAGAGAGAGAGAGAGAGAGAAGGAAACGAGCAGCGAGAGAAGCAATTTCACTGTGCCCACAATGGGCAAAACCAATGCAGGGAACTCATCTCTCTCTTCCACTCTGTCGCGACCGTAGAAAAGAGAACTCCTGCAAGCTCACGACTCCAGAGAAGGAAAGGACAAGAGAGAGAGATAACCCGCCTCAAATGGATCGACTCATGTTTCGGGGCATCCGTGCAAATTCAATTTCAAACTTCTATACAACCGGCTCGTAAGAATTCCGTCCTCTTGTTTTACATACATACGTGTATATATATATATATATATATATATATATATATATGACGTGTATACTCGTTTACTGTATAATATTTCATACAAAACTCAATCGTGCATTTCGCGATGAACGTTTCACTCGTTCCTCAGGACGACGCAGAGTTCGTCTTATTTCCAAACCAACTAAATTTGGTGCAATCCGAAATGTAGTCGCTAAACGAGTGTGAAACGAACCCCTTTCGACAAAACGCAAGAGCCCTTTGCTATTTCAGGTTCAATGTGCCCGTCACCAGTGATGGATGTTGATGAAATGTGCGTACAATTTAAGAACAATTTGATTGTAAGGAGACTTAATTTCAAGCCGGTTTCACGATCTGTGTACAAGTGTCAACGAGCAGGGCGTAAATAACGTGAGTGACAGTTCAGCAACATCGTGAATACTCTGTGAACTTATCATTACTACTATTTTATTTTTTTGACATTAATTTTTATTTTTGTTAAATCGACTTTATTGTTCCGGGCAAGGCAGTTCTTTAGTTTACACTGGAAAACATTCACGTATCCGCGAAGGTTAGGCTCGGTCTTAATCTCGACTGGAACAATAACGCTGGGCGACACTGGATGGTTCCGACACCACCTCGGCTGCCGCTCAGTCAAAAAGAGCTCAGTTCAAGATGCGTTCAAGGGGTTACCCCTACTTGCGATTTTGAAACAATCGATATTTTTTTATTGCATTTTTTTGAAGTATAAGTATCCGAGAACATGTCCTGAAAATTTCAAGTCGATCCGAACAAAATTGACTGAGATATGAGCGTTGAAAGAGAAGAATCCGTTGTGTAAACGACCGGCTAATTGAAACTTTAAACGCGTTTTTCTCAAAATGGCATTTCTGAAGTCGGTGACCAAGATTACTCGAACACTAATGAACCGATCTTTTTGAAATTTTGCAGGCTTATTTAATACATAAAAATGTAGTCTTTAATCGTTCGATTTTTTTTTCGAAAAAAATGGCCGTTTTATAGCCAAAAAACGGCCATTTTTTTCGTTAAAATCGAACCATTAACTTTGACTGTTCGCCATTTTGTGAAAAATGAATATTTTTTAAAATCCTTCGATTAAAGACTAGTTTATACTTATATTTGACTAAATCCATCCGCATTTTTTTTTTCAGATGATCTACTTCGCCGTAATGTTGGTCACCGCAAACCGTGTATATAAAAACATTATTTCATTGACGGCCATTTGCCACTAAACAATGTAATATTTTTCAATAAAAAAATTACTGAAAGTTCTTCAAGATGTGTTCTTTAAGATGGTATATTGATCGATTAAAAAAGTTTTGTAGTTTTCTTTTAAAAAATTCATGAAAAAGGCCTTTTTTGCGCTACAAGTGGGGGTAAGGCCTTAAGCCCCCCCCCCCTTCACCGGGAACGTAAAGCCCACACCCCCCGGGGGCCCTTGCTTCGTACCAGCGTGCAGCCCGCAAGGCGATTGATAGGGGTAGTAGCGAGACGCAAAACGGGAGGGGGCTGAGAGAATCGCCCTGGATAATCCCCCTCCTATACCCCACCGCTCCAGTCACCACGTTGCCTTCACTAGTTTTAACTGCGAAGCGTGTCTTTCAGAGCGGCATGAGCTGCTTAAGGCGTTATACCCACTTGTAGCGCGAAAAAAGGCCTTTTTCATGAATTTTTTAAAAGAAAACTACAAAACTTTTTTAATCGATCAATATACCATCTTAAAGAACACATCTTGAAGAACTTTCAGTAATTTTTTTATTGAAAAATATTACATTGTTTAGTGGCAAATGGCCGTCAATGAAATAATGTTTTTATATACACGGTTTGCGGTGACCAGCATTGCGGCGAAGTGGATCATCTGAAAAAAAAATGCGGATGGATTTAGTCAAATATAAGTATAAACTAGTCTTTAATCGAAGGATTTTAAAAAATATTCATTTTTCACAAAATGGCGGACAGTCAAAGTTAATGGTTCGATTTTAACGAAAAAAAACGGCTGTTTTTTGGCTATAAAACGGCCATTAAAAAAAAAAAAAATCGAACGATTAAAGACTACATTTTTATGTATTAAATAAGCCTGCAAACTTTCAAGAAGATCGGTTCATTAGTGTTCGCGTAATCTTGGTCACCGACTTCAGAAATGCCATTTTGAGAAAATCGCGTTTAAAGTTTCAATTTCCGGTCGTTTACACAACGGATCCTTCTCTTTCAACGCTCATATCGCAGTCAATTTTGTTCGGATCGACTTGAAATTTTCAGGACATATTCTCAGATACTTATACTTCAAAAAAAAATGCAATAAAAAAAATCGATTTTTTCAAAATCGCAAGTGGGGGTAACCCCTTAATGCATCCCGCTATGAAAGAACTCACCGAAAGGCGTTCCAGTAGGTGGATAATCAGTTTGTGACTGACAGTGTCGAACGCCTTACGATAGTCTATCCAAGCGAATGAGAGATTACGCTGGTGCTGAACCGCGTCTTGCGTGATGCAGCGTCCACCAGCAGGTTCTTGTTACAACCTCCCAGCTCCCTCTTGGATACCCTTTGTTCGTGTATCATCCGCCATGCAGGCTCGATCTCGCGCAGAACACGCTCATAAAGTATCTTTGTGAAGAACTTGCAGAGCGCATTCGGACACGTTATCGGGCGGTAGTTCTCCGGACGAGACAGATCCCCCTTTTTTGGGGAGTAACGCCGTCCTTCGCCCTGTCAGCTACGCAGGGATTGGCACCGTTCCATCGATGAGCGAATATTCGGGCCAGATGCGGGTATGGGTGCACGTGAATTTCTTCCACCGGAACCCGTGCAGAAATTTTGTCAGGGATACAGCTGGATTCTGACTTGTATCCCAGGCTCCCAGTCGGGATCTAGTCCGATATCGGATCAGATTCGAAGACTAAATGTAAGATCCGTAAACTGGATTCCATTAGGGATCCAGAACCGGATCCTTTAATGACTCTAAATAGTTTTCCCATGGAATCATTGAGGAATCTGGGAAGGATCACGGGTGAATACAGGTTGAAATAAAATGTCAAAAATGGAATTATGACATGTTAAATTTATTATAAAAATAAATAACATTTATAAAGTTTTGGTACATTAAACTATCAGTAAAAAAAAATTTGTCCAAAGGTTCAAATGGCAGATCGCGCTCATCGCGAGATTTTGATGTGAATTAAAAAAAATTCACATCAAAATCTGTGAATGCAAATGGATTGAGAAGAAATTATAAATACAAAAAAAATCACAAAATTAGTTGTGAATTTTTTCGTATTTAAGACAAATTAAAATCAAATTCAAAATGATTTGATTAAAATTTGCGCCAAAAGTGAGTTCGTACGTATTTTGAGAGAAAACATTGCCTCGAGGCAAAGAAATTTTTGCACATAACGTTTTGTGCGAATATTTCTTTGCCTCAACACAATGTTTTCTCTCAAAATACGTTTACACTTGTGGTGTAAATTTTAATATAACTGTCGTGAATTCGATTTTTATTTTCTTCAACTTGAGGCAATTCACAACTCATTTTGTGATTTTTTTCATATTTATAATGTAATATTTGAAACTCACAACTTTTTTTGCAAAAATTTCTTTGCCTCGACGAAATGTTTTCCCTCGAAATACGTAAGAACTCACGGTTGGTGTAAATTTTAATCTAATCATTGTGAATTTGATTTTAATTTGTCTTAAATACATGTTCATACCCACCGACATGTCGGTGGGTATAAACAGAGACTTATTCCCCAAAACCGGTATCCCGGTTAGAATCCAACTTGCATCAGTATCGGAATATGTACGACGACGATGGCATCATTTTGAAAATTTTGGCATCACGTGTATTTTCGGTATTACTATGTAATTCCTATCTATAGATAGGAATTTTATAGATAGGAATCTATAGACAGAAATTCCTATCTATAGACAGGAATTCCATAGTAATACAGAAAATACACGTGACGCCAAAATTTTCAAAATGATGCCATCGTCGTCGTACATATGCCGATACTGATGCAAGTTGGATTCTAACCGGGATACCGGTTTTGGGGAATCCATGACAAATCCTGATCGGGATTTGATCGGACATAGGGTATCCCGGTCAAAATTTCTGCATGGGAAGACGTTAATCCCATCTGGCCCGGGAGCGGCGTGGTTCCTCATGCTACTCATCGCCTTTTTCACCTCACCCCGCGTGACTGGAAGACAGTCGCCACGCTGACTCGGCTGTTGACAGCAAAACCCGCCGAACCGCCCCAGAGCTGGAGTGCTTTCGTCAAAATGACCCTCCCCGCTGTACAGTTCTGCCCGGAACCGCTCCACTTGAACAGCTGTTGGTGCTTTGTCGGGGGCAGGCGTAGGTGGTTGGAACCAGTGACCTGGGTCAAAGCGGAAGACGGCCTTGTCTAACACCCCACCCATCCGCGTCTGTAGGGATTGCTTCGCAACCCCCAGGTTCTGCACCTTCTCCACGTAGCGTTCCTTCACAATAAGGAGGTCAGCTTTGTTCAATGTGTGGTGACGGCATTTCAGTTTCGAACTGATTTTTCGGATCTCAGGGATGAACGCCCTCCCCGCTGTAATGGAGTCTAACACACGTTGAACACGGGATGCTTGCCTCCGCGCTTCATTAATCTCATTCTGGAGCTGTGCACCGCCCCGCCGAGTCTTAACCACGAACTCCGCCTTGTCATTGCGTGTCCAAGGTCTCACCTCAAAAGCTGCGTGATACACATCCCACTTCGAGCTTAGATCAGTAGTCTCAGGAATTGCTGCTGCAAGGGACTCGTTTGCCGCTTGCAGGCCACCAGGCCGAAGAGAACAATTTCCCAGTGATTCTCTACCTCCTTGTTCCCCAGTCGTCTGTCAAATCGACGTGCCAACGGTGCCCCCAGGGAAATTTATATACGCAAAAATATACTGCGAATTTATTTGATTAATAATTGTAATATATGTGAAATGTATGCCATATATTGAAAATACATGTTGCATATATGTGCCAAATTCTAACTTTCGTAACGTTTTTATATATGAGATGTATATGCGTGGTGTTACTGTATATCAATGTATCATATATCAATGATACATGTAGCATTTACCCTGCATATATACCACATATATTCAGCATATATGTTGCATACAGACTGCATACATACCACGTGTATACTGCATAAGTGGTACATATATGCCACATACGAGGGTGGGGTGAAAAGTTTCCGGCCTGACCAAGAAAAACGACGTTTAAACATTTCTTTTTGCTCTATTTTTCAACATAATCTCCATCAACACTGATACATTTCTCATAACGGTGTTCTAATTTAGTTATACGAGTTTTAAACGTAGATTCGTCAAGCTCCTCAAAATACTGATTTACAGCTTCGATAACTTCTTCGTTGCTCTTAAATCTTTTTCCGCCAAGCCATTTTTTGAGGTTAGGAAACAGGTAATAGTCGCTGGGGGCTAAGTCTGAAGAGTAGGGAGGATGCGGCATCAATTCAAACTTCAATTCGTGGATTTTGGACATGGCAACAATCGACGAATGCGCTGGTGCGTTATCGTGATGAAACAAAACTTTTTTCTTCGCCAAATGAGGTCGTTTAATTTGCACCTCGTGCTTCAAACGTTGCAATAACTCTGCGTAGTATTGACCAGTGATAGTCTTACCGTTTTCAAGGTAATCAATGTATATAATTCCTCTCACATCTCAAAAAACAGTAGCCATAACCTTGTTTGCCGATAAAATTGTTTTGGCCTTCTTTGGGGTTGGTTCCCCTTTTCCAACCCACTGTTTTGACTGTTCTTTATTTTCAGGAGTGTAGTGGTGGACCCATGTCTCATCAACAGTTCTGAATCGACGCAAACATTCGTTTGGATTACGCCTATACAGCGCCAAATTGTCGGTAGAAATGGTTTTTCGAAGCAGTTTTTGGTCGAGCGTTAGCAAACGCGGCACCCACCTTGCACACAGCTTTTCCATGTTCAAATGGTTGTGCAAAATATTTTGCACACGTTCAGCTGACATCCTACAGGTCTCAGCTATCTCATGCACTTTCAACCTGCGGTCTTTCAACACTATTTTATGGATTTTTTCAATCATCTCTGAAGATGTGACTTCAACGGGCCGTCCTGAGCGAGACTCGTCAAAGGTGCTCACACGACCCATTTTAAATTCAGAAACCCACTGCTTAATTGGTGAATATGATGGGGAGGAGTCTCCTAGTGTTGAATCTATCTCTTCTTTTATTTGTTTTGGTGTAAAACCTTTCAAATGGAAGTATTTGATGACAGCAGGTTTTTCCAATTTTTCCATTTTTACGAAAACAACGGAAGCGTCTCGCGCAATGTGCTCTCAAACGCAAACTAAAGTAGCGATTGGGCTGAAACTGTACATACAAGCTCGGTAGGAATGGTACTGTAGGACGCCGCTCCAAAACTAGACCTAGTGGCACCATCTCTTGGTCAGGCCGGAAACTTTTCACCCCATCCTCGTATGTACAGATATGCGTAGCATATTTGTATATATAAGTGTATATATAAGTGTATATATAAGTGTATATATAAGTGTATATGTAAGTTAAGTTTTTTAAGTTTAAGTTTTAAGTTTTATTAAGTTTAACTGTAATTATAGACAGCATATAATTCTTGTCCGGAATATGTATCAAAAATGTATGCGTCATATATGACGCATACATTTTTGATATATTTTTCTGACAAAAAGCAGATTGAAAATATATCGAAAATATATGCGTCGTATATGCCTCATATATGCATCATATAGTGTTTATACGTAGTATATATTTTTTTGGTCAGAAAAATATATCGAAAATATATGGGTCATATATGCGTCATATATTTGGTGCATATATACTGAATATATACGTATTATTCTATTTTTCGCCACTGTATATGCGACCGATATTTATTCATGTAGCATATACTTTCTGCATGTATTTTACATACATAAATTTCCACGGGGGGGGGGGGTCCGATTGCCGGGGACCGATCTTGATGCCGTCCGGCAGTGCTCGGCGCCTGCCAGACAGCTCTGGTGGTAGTAACAAGAGGTCGTAATCTTCACGTCGCAAGCGGGCGGCCTGGTCTCGCAGATGTTGTTGCAAGCTCTGGGTGCACTTGGCTCCACAGGGCCTGCAGCTTCGCCATGTATCCTCGCCGTGATGGTACGCTATCCCCCCAGCAGCGGATGAGGTCCTCTTTGAGTTCCTTCGTCCACTCGAACCGTGGTCGTTGCCGTGGATCCTATTCGGGTGCCCCCTCCAACTGATCCTCGGTCCCCATCCGAGAGAGACCGGTTGTGGGGGGCCTGATTAGGTGGCGGTGAGACCTAGTTTTCAGGCTAACCGCATAACACGCCAGTGAGGGAGTTGTGCTCCCCTGGGCGACGAGCACGCCACCTTCCCTACGCTTTGTTATAATATTTCCCCTACTCCTTTCTATTATTATATTGGGTTGGTAAGAAAGTCTTGCGACACACAACATGAGTAAAATATAAAAACATTTTATTTTAACAGTAAACAATTATTCAGTAATGTATGCTCCCTCTGTATCTACAACTCGTGCCCAACGCTCTGGTAGACTTTGCACGCCTGCACTCCAGAATTCTTTGGGTCGTGAATTGAAAAAGTCGACCAGTGTATTTTTGAGATCCGCGACGTCATCAAATCTTTTATCCTGTAAATAATTTTTTAAAGCTCGAAACAGATGGTAGTCGGTAGGTGCTAGGTCTGGTGAATACGGTGGATGCGCTAGAACTTCCCATCCCAGCTGCGAAATAGATTGTTGTGTCATCTTAGCTACGTGGGGTCGAGCATTGTCGTGGAGAAGCCGAACTTGGAGACGTTTACGCCTTTTTTGTTTGATAATTTCAGCCAGCTTTTGCAGTTGTGCAGAGTAAGTGTTTGCATTTATCGTGGTGTTGGATGGGAGCAGTTCGTAATATAGCATGCCCTCAGAATCCTACCAACAACAGAGTAAAACTCTCTTCACTTCACGGGGCAGCTTAGGGGTCGGATCTGGTTTTTCTCCTTTCGGTAGCCATTGTCGCTTACGTGTGTAGTTAACATAAAGCACCCAGCTTTCATCTCCAGTGACTATTTCTTGAAGAAAATCCTTTCTGTGTGGACGTTGCAGGAGTGAAAGACAGATGGACATGCGTGTCGCTTTGTTTGATTTGCTGAGATCGTGTGGTATCCAAGAAGAAACAACTTTTCTGTATCCGAGATTTTGTAAATGTTGGAGAATCGTGGGATGGCTACAGCCGAGTTTGTAAGCTAATTCCCGTGACGACGTATTAGGCTTTGCCTTTGTAAGTGCTCGTAGTTCTTCATCGTCAACAGTTGATTTCCTGCCGGACCTAGGTTTGTCTTTAAAAGATGTATCGCCAGAACGGAAACGCTGGTACCAACGGGATATCGTTGAATGATGAACTACGTTGGCCTTGAACACACTACACATATTAGCGGCTGCGGTTCTTGCAGAACGCCCTTGTAAAAATTCGTAATATGCAATCGATCGAAGTGCACTATGATCCATCTTCGCTCGTACTGTCTGCGCGGAACAACTGACTGGCTTATATACCCTACGGCATGGAAGGTTCTAGACTAGTCTTGAATATACTACTCTCGAATGTTGTAGAACTTCGTTAGAAGAAAACATATTTTAATCGAAAGGAAAGTGTCGCAAGACTTTCTTACCAACCCAATATTTTTATTGGTATATCTTCATTATTTTATTTTTACATTATATTGCTGTTGACGTTTTTTGTTGGAATGTTGTATTTTTATTAGTATATTTTTATTTTAATATTTTAACTATTATATTTCGGTTGTTGTATATTTATTAATTGCATTTTTATTATTATATCTTTGGTGCTATATATTTATTATTCTTTTTTATTATTATTTTTGTACCGTCATACATTTTAATTTTTTTAATATTCCCAAATCATAACTTTCGAGTATTATTTTATTAGACCAAAACTAATCGTTTCAGGTGCAGTTAGAACAGTTAAAAATCGAGAAAAAATTCTCGAGGATCACAGAGTTCAGTCGATTATCCCCATCCCAAAGGACTATGGGAAATTCCTTCGTCGATTTATGATTATTCTTGCGCGTCACATGCTCGGCGAGCAAAATTACCGACGCCCCGACACAAGAATATTTCGCTTAGGTTCTCTTTTTTTTCCCGCTCTGATTCTAAGACCGAGAGTGAGAAATGGAACAGGTGAGCACGATGAGAATGGGAACTACCTCAAGCAAGAATGGACGAATATGAACTCGCCGAGCGGCACAGAAAGTGTGCGCTGCTCTCTCTCTCTCTCTCTCTCTCTCTCTCTCTCTCTCTCTCTCTCTCTCTCTCGCATTTTCTATACGCGCACAAGGAGTCTCTCGAGTGGCTATTAATTCGGCATACACGCGGCCTCGTTGGACAATAAGCGTGAAACGCCAATTCATATTGCGCTCAGGTGGGACACGAGGAGAACGCGCTATGCGCGGGAAGGGGCTCCGTCGCGCAGGGACAAAAGGAGAGAACCCGATCGTTCTTTTTTTTTCCTTTTTTTTTTGACGGAACAAGGAGGGACGGAAAATATGTGTGCAGGGTATTGTATGTAAAGGTATATAGGATAGGTGCTGTGTATACGTACGCTCTTGACGCGGGACACCCCAAAGAGCTTTGCTCGCAATTACAGCGCGAGCGGGCGCGGCAACAATGAAGAGAAAAAGTAGGGTAGAATTGCCTGAATCGTTTCACCGAAGGACTTTTTCTTTTTAATATTATTTTCAACACCTCCAATTGTACGCAAAAAATTGGTGTTATTAGTTGATGTGTTTTTTTTTCTCATTTGGCATGAACTCAAAGTTGGGAAATTGTTGATGCAGGTATAGTGGGGGTGTATAAAAAAGGAGAGAGGGAGGATTTAGGAATATTGTTCCTCAAGGGGCCAATCCACTTTGGATTTTTTTTGGAGGATTTTATTAAAGATATGAATATAAAAGTTGTTGGGCTTGATAAATAAGGTATTGAAATACATTTTTTTAAATTTAATTTATTTTTATTAATTTTTAAGTACAAAAAATATAGTTTAACGTAGAGCCTCAAAAATATGTGGGCTAGGTAGCTCCATCACAATTCGGCAACTTGACTTGTTTGAAACAAAAAAATCAAAGTCCATTAGATTCAGTATGACACCAGCTACAAAATGATCCTCGGATATCAAGTTTTATAAAAAAAAATAAAAAAAATAAAAAAAAAATAAATAAAAAACGGCAGGTGAAAAACGATTTTTGTAAACGCGTTTTTCGCAGTTTTTCGTAAAAAAAGAGTCAAAATTAAAATTTCAAAACCATCCAGGGTCATCTTGTTGCGAATCATGTTTACAATATGTGGTTCGAATTTTAAGAGAATCGGTTTATTAGTTTTAGAGATACGATGGAGCTAGATTTTGAAAATGTTGTTTCGAGAAAAACGCGTTTGAAGTTTATAATATGAAAAACTCTTAACTAAACTCAATCGGCAATTCCTGCACCGTACGGAATCCCTTCTGATTGCTCATTATCGTCGATTTCTTCAAGTCTTGCTTGCTTTCGAATTTTTTAAATTTTCGAAATGGACTGGCTCCTTAAAAACAACGCATATTTGTAACAGTCGAAAAAAGCTCATTTTTGGCTCTATCATCTAAAGTGTCATTGAAGAACAGTTCAATTTTTTGCTTTTAAAAAAATTTGAAAATTAGAAAAATAGCAAGGTGTCAAAAAAAATTCGATTTTTGATAAAAAAAAAAACAATTTTAAACATTTGTTTTTTGACAAATGGATAAACACGTGAAAAAAAAACCGCCCGGTCACACGATCGAAAATATTATGAACTCCGCTCTGTCCGAATTTGAAGTGAATCGGATAAATAGATATGAAGATACCACACGAAAGAGGCATAGGAAAGAAGAGTTAATCGAAGAGTTAATCGGGCTGGTTCGTCGTGGCCCAGTGGACTGACTTCACAAAAATCGTCATAACTCGGTGAATTTTTGATATTTCTCAAAAATCCTATTCAGTCCGTCGTTGAGACTGTTAAGGAGTTACATACAGTCAGGAGACTCTAAAAGATCGATTTTTCAAGAATTTTTCTTGAAAAGACCTTTACATCTATTAACGTAAAAATTTGTACACAAATTATGGTAACTTTTAATTATAATTTATTTGTAATATTTCTGGACTGGATCATCTAAAATGAAAAAACCAAAAATATTTCGTTAATATAATGGATAAAATAAAAAATCCCATTATCCTTCCCAATTATTTTCATACATTTACACAAATCATCCTATCCTCCTTCTTTCATACCCTACATCTACAATCCCGAAAAAACCGTAGAACGGTAAAAGCTCTCCACTTCGTAGCAAGTGATCCAAAATGGTAGGTCCACAATTCGTTAAGCGCTTGTTGGAAATACAATCGGCGGTAAAAAAAAAACATTCTTCTTCATCCCCCTCAGTCACATCGCGAGTGCGAGTTTGAAATATGGTCGCGCGAGCGATAAAAACGATTCGAGAGTCTCACCGGAGATCGAGGGAGCTCTCGTTTACCTTTTCGCATGTGGCTCGAGCTTGGCCATCAACTTGCACGACCGTCTCTCCTGCTCTCCATTCTCGTTCTCGTACAATTGCGCGTTTCTTCGTCTCATACATTTATATACGCGAAACTTTGCGGCTGATTGGTATCGAGGAAACTTTTGCGAAACTTGCCGTGGACCCCCGAGTTTTTCCGATTTCTCTCCCCCCCTCTCGCTCTCTCTCTTTCTCTCTGTCTCTCTGTCTCTCTCCTCTCCAGCCTTTCTGTACGATTGGTAACTGGTATATGATTACGATATATATGTATACATGAATTCGTGCGCGAATCTCGTTAAGTCTTTCTCCCTCTCTCTCTCTCCCGCGCCTCTCTCGGCCAAGCTAATTGGTGCATCGATTATACCAATTATCGTTTCCTACTCGGGAGAATAGCTAATTGCTGCGATCGAGAGAGACCATCGTGGTAGTCGATATATATATATATATATATATATATATATATATATACAGGGTGGCTCGAAAATTTCCATCCAAGGGAAAAATCCATATTCGGATTAATTATAATATTTACACTTTAATATACACTCATAATTACATCACCAAAAAAAAGTATCGAAAATCGAGTCAAATAGTGATTAAAGACAATGAAACGTTTTTTCCATTGAGTAGGTACCGAAGGGCAACCCTATAAATGCTGACGAGCAACGCAATTTGTTTTCGTTAAATTCAGTTAAATTCAGCACAAATGAAAAATAAACCGTCTCAGGCCTGTTGAAGCCCAATTGGAAATCACGAAGTCATTAATAGCATTATTGGAAATTAAAATGATAAAAATGTCAAAAAATGTGTTTAATTTGAAAAAAAAAATAGGAATAAAAATGGGCCCACGATGAGACTGGTCTTGAAAATCATACAATATGTTACTCGATTTTAGAGAATTTTTTGAAAAAAATTTAGAAAGGCAATCATCTTTAAAAAAAAATAGTTTAGTCTTTAGCAAAAAAAACGTTGACACTGATAGTTGAAAATTTTTTAATGTTTTTCAATGAAAGTATGCTTCAAAATGAAAAAAATATATGGAGTGACATTTGTCAATGTCTCAATTAGTTCAGGAGTTATCTGTGCTTGATCGTTTTCGAAACTTTCGAAATCGACATTTTTTGGATAGTTGTAACTCCCAAAAGAAAACAGATAGAAATCCAAAAAAAATTGTGGATATTCCTTCCATGGGGTAGAATGGTCGGAGTCACGGGCTAGGTGAAATGGCGTGAAATGCCCTGTATGTACCCCCATGGTGATCTGGATAGGTATTGATACGAGGCATTTAGAGTTTCCTTCTGTAGGTCACTTTTCGGGGCACCCTCTATACATACCTATATATATATATATATATATATATATATATATATATATATATATATATATATATATATATATATATATATACATACACATACATATACATATATAGATATATCTTCATCTGGGACACCAGCAAGAGTTTTGGTTAGAGCAGCAGGCTTTCGTGATGTTGCCCCCCCCCCCTCTCTCTCTCTGTCGATGGAATGACGATGATTGCAAGGGTCAACGCGCTCGTCGCATACGTTGCTGTACAGCCATAGAAGGGAATCTCCCACGCTCGAGTGTACACCCAAACACGCGTGCATTTCGTGTTTAGGATGTGTAATTTCCAAATGGCGAAGCAGCCGGAGCATCGTCGTCGCCTCCGATGATCCGATATGTATGTCGCTTAAATGATGTACGTATGTATGTAGTATTGGCACGGGCCACACCGAGATGAGCAACACCGTTCACTGCGCGATCGGCACTTCCGTTTTCGGTCGTCCCGTTCAACATGACGCGGTGGCGCGGATGGACATTGCGATTTCGGCGTTTTTTAATGAAAATATCGTCGCGTATGTTCCGCATTCGTGCGGAGCTTGTTGGAGGTCGTTTGGGTTTGTTTGGGTTTGTTTTGGAAAAAAATGTCTTTGGGGGTAGGGAGAAGTATTTTTTTGAGCGATTTTTTTATGACAGCACAGAGCTCGTTTGGGGTAGTTGGTGGTTTGTTTAGGAGCATTTTTTTTTTGGTGTTCTTTGATATCGGAGCAGAGCTTGTTTGGATTTGTTTGGGACGAAATGTCTTTGGGGATTTTTTCATATCAATGTGTTGCTGGGCGTTCTGTGGGAGAAAAATATCTTTGGACATTCTTTCATGACAGCGCAGAGCTCATTCGGGGTAGTTTGGGGTTTGTTTAGGGAGGAAATATTTTTGGGTGCTTTTTGTACCAACGTAGAGCTGCTTCGGGTTTGTTTGGGATTGTGTGGGAAGAAGATTTTTTTCAGGTGTTTTTGTACATCAACGCAGAGCTTGCTTAGATTTACTCGAAACAAAATGACTTTGGGAATTTTTCGGTATGAACGCAGAACTTCTCGAGGCTTGTCGGGGGTTGCTCGAGTAAAAAATATCTTTGAGGATTTTCCCATGCCACTGCAGAGCTCGTCTGGGGTAGTTTGGGCTTTTTTTAGACGTAACATATTTTTGGAGTTTGTTTTTACATCAGCCCAGAGCTCGTTTATAGGAGTGGATTCTTTTTTAGTACAGTTAAAGTTATGCAGCCGCAAATTAACTTCCGAAAGAATTTAGCATTTTGCAAAAAAATTCGGACCTCGCGGACGAGGGCCAAGCAATATTGGACAGCGTGAAAACGGATATTTAGACTGATGTATACCTGGTGATGTAAAGGACGGAGGTGTTTCGCACGAGAGCCGGAATCTTGTCGCACGAATTGCCGTACTTTTGGCTTCACCGCGCGGGAGACGGTTCCCCCTTCGCTTTATACCTCATTCATTGGTGTCGAATAACTTGCCCGCTTCCGGAGCGCTTTTCTGATTATGAATGTGTGTGTGTGTGTGTGTGTGTGTGTGTGTGTGTGTGTGTGTGTGTGTGTGTGTGTGTGTGTGTGTGTATACACACACAAAAAAATATATATATATATATATATACACTTGTAAAAAAAGAGTTGCAAGATTTTTGTACCAACCCAATATATATATATATATATATATATATATATTAGATGTACAAATAAGTTTTAGGACGGTTTTCAAAAAATTCAAGATTTATTAAAAAAGAAGTAAAACACAGTTATTCATCGAATTAATCTCCATCGCACTGAATGACCTTCAGCCATCTCTCAGGTAACTCGCGGATGCCTTTCGCAAAGAAACGTTCGTCTTGTGAGGTGAGAAATTTAGCGACCCATTTTTCCACTTCTTCAAATGTTTTGAATCGCACGTCAGACAAATCGTTCTGCATTTTCCGGAATAAATGATAATCGGATGGGGCTAAGTCTGGTGAATACGCCGGGTGTGGTACAGCTTCCCATCCAAGCGCTAGTAACGTATCCTTGACCGGTTTACCCACATGAGGCCGCGCTTTGTCATGGAACAGTTTTACTGGACGTTTTCCTTTACCAGAAAATGGACGTTTCTTCTCAATTTCTTGATTTACTTGCATCAATTGATGACAATAGCGATCGGTAGTAACTGTTTGACCAGGTTTGAGAAGTTCATAATACAGTACGCTTTTCATATCCCACCATATGCACAGCATGACTTTGTTACAATGAACACTGCGCTTTGGCGTGGATGTTGTCGGCTCGCCGGGGTCAACCCAATGATATTTGCGTTTCGGATTATCAAAATAAATCCACTTTTCATCGCCGGTCACAATTTTCCACAAGAAAGACTTTCTATGTTGCTTGTTGTAAAGACTCACACAAATGTTAAGACGACTGTTTTTATTTTCTTGAGTCAGAAAGTGTGGTACCCACTTTGTTCCTTTTCGAATCTTACCCATTGCTTTTAAACGATAAGAAACAATTTGTTGAGTTACTCCAAGCTGTTCCGAAAGTTGTTTCTCCGTCTGACAAGAGTTTTCATCCAGCAACGCTTGCAGTTCCTGATCGTCCACCTTTACAGGAGGCCCCGTGCGTTCACGGTCACTAACGTCGAAATCACCTTCTTTGAATCGCTTATACCAATACTTACATGTGCTTTTAGATACAATGTTGTCTGCAAGAACAGAACATATCGATTCACACGCTTTCCTAACACTTTTTCCTTGATGGAATTCATAGCAAATGCAGTGTCTAATAAATAGCTTATCGGTCTGCATGTTTAATTTACAGAATTTATAGGTTACGTTTATGACTCCTTTACGTTTCGATACTACATATCAAGCGCCATCTATGATAAGTGAGCGGGACCTTTGAATTAGTTTAGAATAGCTGTTATGATACAAAATCGAAGTGTCCTAAAACTTATTTGTACACCTAATATATTGGGTTGGTACAAAAATCTTGCAACACTTTTTTTTCAATTAATATATTTTTCCTAATAATGAAGTTCGAGAACATTCGAGAATAGGAAATACAAGAATGGTCTAGAACGTTCCATGCCGCAGGATATATAAGCGAGTCAAATGTTCCGCGGAGTCAGTATGAGCAAAGATGGATCAACGTGCACTTCGAGCAATCGCATATTACGAATTCTTGCAAGGGCATTCTGTAAGAGCTGCAGCCCGTAATATGTGCAGTGCGTTCAAGGCTAATGTAGTTAATTATTCAACGGTCTCCCGATGGTATCAGCGTTTTCATTCTGGCGATACATCTTTTGAAGACAAACCTAGGTCCGGCGGGGAATCGATTGTGGACGATGAAGAACTGCGAGCACTTATAAAGGCAAAGCCTAATATGTCGTCACGAGAATTAGCCAACAAACTCAACTGCAGTCATCCCACTATCCTTCGACATTTACAAGAGATGGGATATAGGAAAGTTTATTCGTCTTGGATACCGCACAATCTCAGCGAATCAAATAAAGCAACACGCATGTCCATCTGTCTTTCACTCCTGCATCGTCCGCAGAGAAAGGTTTTTCTTCAAGAAATAGTCACTGGGGATGAAAGCTGGGTGTTGTATGTTAATCACACGCGCAAGCGTCAGTGGCTATCGAAAGGGGAAAAACCAGAACCGACCCCTAAACAGCCCCGTGAAATGAAGAAAGTTTTACTCTGTTGTTGGTGGGATTCTGAGGGCATGCTCTATTACAAATTTCTGCCAACCAACACCACAATACAGGCAGAGATTTATTCTGCACAATTGCAAAAGGTGGCTAAAATTATGAAACAGAAAAGGCGTAAACGTCTTCACGTTCGGCTTCTCCATGACAATGCTCGAGCCCACGTCGCTAAGATGACACAAGAAACTATTTCGCAGCTATGATGGGAAGTTCTACCACACCCATCGTATTCACCAGACTCAGCACCTACCGACTATCACCTGTTTCGAGCTTTGAAGAACTATTTGCGGGATAACAAATTTGATGATCTGTCAGATCTCAAAAATACATTGGACGACTTGCTTAATTCACGATCAAAAGAATTCTGGTCTGCGGGCGTGTAAAGCCTACCAGAGCGTTGGGCAAGAGTTTTAGATGCGGAGGGAGCCTACATTACTGAATAATCGTTTATTGTTAAAATAAAATATTTTTCTTTTATACTCGTGTTGTGTGTTGCAATATTTTTGTACCAACCCTATAGGTATATCGATAGTAGGTGATACCGAGGTATTTTGATAGTAGGTGTCCAGTTGATAGGTCATCGCAAATTTCTGTACGATGACGGGACAAACGTTGAAAAAATTGCTCTTTTACCATTTAGGCTGTCCCTGTTTCTGAAAATGGACTGTAAAAGAAAAAATCAAAAATGTTCGTCTATATTTTCTTTTGTACATCATTTTTCTCATGTTCACAGCAGGCCACACTTAGGCCACTCTAGAGGCCGAAAAAGTAGGCTTTTGGAGAATTTTTTTTTCAGAAAAACTACAAAATAAATCGAGATTACAAAAACGGGTGTTTATCATACATACCAGTGACTGTATAGAATAATTTTTTTGAAGCGATTAATTTCGAAATGGCCGCTGTGCAGCGTCTATCTCAAAACTGCATTTTTTAAGTTGGCCGAAAACATAACTCAGACAATTTTCGACCGATTCACTTGAAATGTTGAATATATCTCGAAAAATACATTGTCTATGGAAGTACGTAGGATATTTTGTTATGTTGCATAGTTCATTTGTTATTAACGATTTTTTAGGGAAATTTTTGGAAAGTGAAAAATTTGCCTAAAAATCGTCAGATAATTGCTAATAACAAATGAACTGTGCAATATAAAAAAAAAAGAATCCTACGTACTTCCATAGACAATGTATTCTTCAAGATATATTCAACTTTTCAAGCGAATCGGTTGAAAATTGTCTGCGTTATGTTTCCGGCCAACTTAAAAAATGCAGTTTCGAGATAAACGCTGCACAGCCGCCATTTTGAAATTAATCGCTTCAAAAAAAATATTGTACACAGTCACTGATACGTATGATAAACGCCCTTTTTTGTAATCGCGATTTATTTTGTAGTTTTTCTGAAAAACAATCCCCAAAAAGCATATTTTTTCGGCCTCTAGAGTGGCCTAACCCCTTAAGGGGTAAGGCCACTGTAACGGCAAAAAAAAAAGATTTTTTCACTAATTTTTTGCTCCCGAAATTGAAGGTATTTGAAAAAAAACTTTTAATGGTGTTATCGGGCATACATTAAACTTTATTATAAAATTTTTTTACAGTAAAAAAAAACAAAATGGCGGTTCCACAGCTATCTTCCCGGGACATGTTTTGCTTCCAGGGCTCCGCGGCACGCAGCACCACTGGTGCACTTTTGAATCTAGAACAAAAAAAAAAACCATTAATCTAGAGGGCTATAGCTAGAGAATGTCGATCGGATTTTAAAAAGTATCAATTTTTGTGGATTTGGCGTGCGTTTGAAAAAAAAAATTGATTTTTGACGAAAAAAACGGCAAGTTTTTTGTTAATAAAAAATCAATAAATAAAGTTCTTGAAAATTCCGATCGACATTCTCAAGATAATGTAAATGTTCACATCTGGTTAAAATTTCAAGTAAAAAAAATGAAAATTGTTCGAGTTATGCTGCGTGCCATTTTGAAAAACCATGTTTCGAGAAAAACGCGTTTAAAGTTTTGCGAATAGTTTTTTATTGGAAAAAATCAAAAAAAGAAGTTAAAAGGATTTAAACTATTTTTAAACTAGAGGGTTTAAACTATTTTTAAGCCAATAAAAAAAATCGATTTTTCAAAAAATTTACAGTGGCCTTACCCCTTAAGCCACTAAAAAAATCGTTTAAACATGTTTTCTCTCGATGTTATGAGTACAGCCTCAATTCTGCTGTACTAAAAATGATTTTTTTTTACGAGCATTTTGATTTTTTTTTTGGTAAATACTCCCTATTACAAAAAACGGTATATTTTCTTTCGAGGAGGACTCGAAGCACTATGGAAAATCATATTTTTCGCAGCCGCAAAATCTCGGCGCAAGACTCTTAAAAACACATGGCCACCTCATAATTGTCACCCTGTATATATATATATATATATATATATATATATATATATATATATATATATATATATATATGTATATATGTGTGTGCGTGTATATATATATATATATATATATATATATATATATATATATATACACACACACACACATATATATATATATTCGGGATCGTGAGTGCGGAGAGGGGGGGGGGCTACCGAATGGCTCGTTAAGCCGCGTTGAAATAATTCAGAGCTTATGGTTTTAATAAAGGGGAAAAAGCGGTAGAAAAAAAATGGGACAGGGGCGACGTGTCCCCGGGACCGGTTTGCCCCGTAAATAGTGCCGGTAGCCGTGGCGCGTAGCACCGAGTCGGCCATTGAGCGGAACGAGTTAACTGGACGGATCTTCTGCCCCGTTCTCATCCCCGGACGTACACGTTGTTTATGCCCCGGATGGTTTTTTGCCCGATCTATATTTCCATTCAGCGCGTTCTTATGAAAGAATTCCAACCGTCGTTGCACTTGCCGCTTGGATACGAAGAGACGCGAATCGCCAAATGAATCTTCCGTCATGGCCACCAACCGCGGTAGTTGGCTGTGGTTCCGACACTTTTCAATGTTCCTCGCTGCGTAACTTTGCTACGTGGGTGGCCCAATGATTTTCCTCAAACTCCCGGATGCTCGGGATTTTCTCGCGATCCGAACAAAAGTTATAGGGAAAAAGTACTATATGGTGAAACAAACACAAACAAATACGAACGAAGACGATAAAATGTTTCAAGGCGTATACGCGATTTCGTCGATTTTCAAAGGTGCTTTTCTAGACGCGGTTAAAAAAAAATGACGCATATATTGACGACATTTTTTTTTACAGATCATTTATGCACATGATTATTTATATGTAAAAAAAATCATAAATATTAACAAATGGCGGAGATATGACATAATAAAGCATGGTATTTTTTTTTGCGCGCGCGTTGATGGTGAAAGTTTTCGGCATCCATGTGGGCGTCTGAAAAAAAATGAACGTATTTATAATTGCATAATGAATGTATCTTCAGTGTGAACCAATAATATTATTTAAAAAAATCATTATTATAGAAATTCGGAACTTAAAATTTTTTTTACTCAATTTTCCGTCGGTATTTTATTTTTTACATTTTTTTGGTGTCATTGAAATTTTGGTTTCTGTGCTTCACATGATAGGTGATGATACTGAGAACATGTGAAAATTTCAAAGCGATCTGCATCTTCGTTCAAGAGTTAGAACTTCCACGAGGTTAAGGGGTAAGGCCACTGTAAATTTTTTGAAAAATCGATTTTTTTTTATTGGCTTAAAAAATAGTTTAAACCCTCTAGTTTAAAAATAGTTTAAATCCTTTTAACTTCTTTTTTTAATTTTTTCCAATAAAAAACTATTCGCAAAACTTTAAACGTGTTTTTCTCGAAACATGGTTTTTCAAAATGGCACGCAGCATAACTCGAACAATTTTCATTTTTTTTACTTGAAATTTTAACCAGATGTGAACATTTACATTATCTTGAGAATGTCGATCGGAATTTTCAAGAACTTTATTTATTGATTTTTTATTAACAAAAAACTTGCCGTTTTTTCCGTCAAAAATCAATTTTTTTTTCAAACGCACGCCAAATCCACAAAAATTGATACTTTTTAAAATCCGATCGACATTCTCTAGCTATAGCCCTCTAGATTAATGGTTTTTTTTTGTTCTAGATTCAAAAGTGCACCAGTGGTGCTGCGTGCCGCGGAGCCCTGGAAGCAAAACATGTCCCGGGAAGATAGCTGTGGAACCGCCATTTTGTTTTTTTTTTACTGTAAAAAAATTTTATAATAAAGTTTAATATATGCCCGATAACACCATTAAAAGTTTTTTTTCAAATACCTTCAATTTCTGGAGCAAAAAATTAGTGAAAAAACCTTTTTTTTTGGGCCGTTACAGTGGCCTTACCCCTTAAAAAAATGAATCGTGGAAAAACGGCTTTGAAGTTGGCGATCGGGCGCCGCGCGGTACCTGTTATAAATACAATCTTAAGGTAAATGTCCCAATTATTGAACACGATTTTGTATTTTTATTATTTCTCATTCACCTGCATGTATTTACTTATTTATAAAAATTTCATTACATATATGGAACTTTTATCTATCGAAATGTTACCTTACTTGTGCAACAAAGGTTTAATTAATAGAGCAAAAAATTATTTAATCAGCAACGGTGACCCGATTTGACGTCTCGTGATAACTGCTCATCGTTTTGCTAAGACGCGCCGCTTCATGCGTAAGGGCATAAAAAATTGAAAAACTGTCGCATCTCAAAAAGTAGAGGCGTTTCGGGTTCCTCAGAAAATTTCTTACAAGTAACAATTTTTATGAAAATTTTTTATTCCATTATTTGTTAAAAAAAATACGGTGTTCGATCATTGGGACATAGAAAATGCAGTGTGTCCCAATTATTGAACACTCGAATTCTCCAAGATGGCGTCATTAAACCCATCAAAACATCGAGACAGTTAACGTGTGACAGATCGTGTGAATGGGATTTATTAAAACAGAAACTGTAAGTTCCTGAATAAATTTACCTTTACTTTTTTTTAAATAATAACTCTAAGATCGTCAAATATATTTTTTATTTGTATTTTCGTGCAACAAACATAAAAAGGAAAGTAAAAAAGAGAATATAACCTAAATGAAACCTAAATATACGAATGTACTGTTCAATATTTTTTGTTCTCCGATATTTCAGGGAGCCAAAGCTGCGACAAAATCAAACAAAAACAGAACATAAAAACGAGGAAGCTGAAAATAAAAATAAAATAAATTTCGAGTTGAAAAGCAAAAGTAAACCAAATGCGAATGAACCAAAAACCTGTAAAAAGAGACTAAATATATATTTTTGTATTTTTACATGATTACCAAAAGATTATTTAAGTGTTTGATTTTGCTTTTATTTCTTAATATTGTATCCAAAATAATATTTTCAGAATGGAAAAAGAATTCTCGAGAGTGTTCAATAACTGGGACATGCCTGTTCAATATTAGGGGCATAGGCACTTCCAGTGTTCAATAATTGGGATATTTGCATACTTCACATTGTTATTCTTTTTTTTTCATTTGAAATCATTTAAAAATAATTTAAAGGGGGATTTTTCGAAAGTAAATATATCAAAGTATCATTTAAACCTGAAAGCGATGGTTTTTTCTTGATTTTATATTTTTTTCTCACCGAATTCAATCCCCAGATCCTTAGCTATTCAATAATTGGGGCATTTACCTTAGATTATATTTGGAATTTTTGGAGTTTTTCAATTCTGAAAAGCTGAAAATATTCCTACACGGAGAAAAATACGGCCTCAAATTCTAACACCAGTTGCCAGAATTCTAATATTCAGTATTAGTAAAGTACAGCAGTTTACTACCAGTTCGGAATTCTTATACTTGTTATAGAAGTGTAAAAATGATTCTCACACCGTATAGTAAAAATGACGCGTGCATTTGAAATTATTCTCGCATAGGCGCGAGTCCTATGTGCTGTATAGGACTTTTTGTAAAATACCAACCTTTATTACAAGCTATATTTTCATATGGATTTTACTATACGTATAGCATGAATCTTCGTGTATGTATAGATTTCACTATACGCATAGCATAAATCTTCGGCGTATAGCGAAAAATATTACGAAGTTATTAGTAAAATGTGCCTCTTTATATCGTACTTTTTGTGGAATATTGGAAACTACTTGTTCCAATCACGTGGGCGATATATTTTTTGAATACTACAAAAAATCACAATATGCCGAATAAAATGTATTATTTGTATCAGTTTACGTGCCATATCGTAGGTTAGCATTTAAATTTCTTCATTATTACTATACCATAATTATAATTTTTATCTTCCATTCAATACTTTTTGATATTTAAGGCGTTACCCCCACTTGTAGCGCAAAAAAGGCCTTTTTCATGAATTTTTTTAAAGAAAACTAGAAAACTTTTTTAATCGATCAATATACCATCTCAAAGAACACATCTTGAAGAACTTTCAGTAATTTTTTTTATTGAAAAATATTACATTGTTTAGTGGCAAATGGCCGTCAGTGAAATAATGTTTTTATATACACGGTTTGCGGTGACCAACATTGCGGCGAAGTGGATCATCTGAAAAAAAATGCCGATGGATTTAGTCAAATATAAGTATAAACTAGTCTTTAATCGGAGGATTTTAAAAAAATATTCATTTTTCACAAAATGGCGGACAGTCAAAGTTAATGGTTCGATTTTAACAAAAAAAACGGCGTTTTTTGGCTATAAGACGGCCATTTTTTCGAAAAAAAAATCGAACGATTAAAGACTACATTTTTATGTATTAAATAAGCCTGCAAAATTTCAAGAAGATCGGTTCATTAGTGTTCGAGTAATCTTGGTCACCGACTTCAAAAATGCCATTTTGAGAAAAACGCGTTTAAAGTTTCAATTTCCGGTCGTTTACACAACGGATTCTTCTCTTTCAACGCTCATATCTCCGTCAATTTTGTTCGGATCGACTTGAAATTTTCAGGAAATTTTCTCAGATACTTATACTTCAAAAAAATGCAATAAAAAGAAAATCGATTTTTTCAAAATCGCAAGTGGGGGTAACCCCTTAAACAAGCCCTGACGTACCAAATTTTGCGTAGTGTCATACCATACTGTACGGAAAGTCCAAAAAAGATCAGCGATCGTGAAGCACTCGAACCCAAACGAACCCAAACATCCCAAGAAAATCTCAAATTCGGCACAAACAATACCGCATGAGACGGTAGGAAAAATAGTCCGTACTCATTCACGTGCCAGAGGCGAGTGGGCGAGCAGTTTCCGGTGGTGCGGGAGGGTCACCGCGCTCTCGGGCCAGCGGCCTCCCATCGTTAACGCTTTAATTACGTGGCCGATGTTTGCCTATATTGTTGCCTAATATTTGCAGATCGATCGATAACTGGCTCTCGAGTCCAGGGCCTTGATGAAAGCCCAGATGGCCGTACAGTGGGCGCCAACTATGTGTGTGTACGAAAGGGCCAAGGGAGTGGGGCACCCCCCCCCTCTTGCCCCACCCCATTGATTATTAGCCGCATTATGCGAGAGAGAAGTATCAGCGAGGCGAGTCATCGCGGCTGTGATGCTTTTAGCCTCGGCAGATTGAAAGATCGACGCGATGTGTACATGGACGCAGATACACGAGCGAACTTCACGGTGGTCCTGTTGATATCCTTTCGAGTCCTTCGATCCGCTTCTAGCCGCAACCCTTGATGAAGTTGCGGCTCGAAGGGCGAACGAGATGCACGATTATACGTTGTTGGGAGCACCGGTGACGTCACGGGAGACGAGAGCTGCGAGAAAGATGGGGAGGGGGGGCGGTGACCCTTTGTCCCCATTCTCCCTTAAGGGGTTACCCCCACTTGCGATTTTGAAAAAAATCGATATTTTTTTATTGCATTTTTTTTAAGTATGAGTATCTGAGAATATGTCCTGAAAATTTCAAGTCGATCCGAACAAAATTGACTGAGATATGAGCGTTGAAAGAGAAGAATCCGTTGTGCAAACGACCGGAAATTGAAACTTTAAACGCGTTTTTCTCAAAATGGCATTTCTGAAGTCGGTGACCAAGATTACTCGAACACTAATGAACCGATCTTCTTGAAATTTTGCATGCTTATTTAATACATAAAAATGTAGTCTTTAATCGTTCGATTTTTTTTTCGAAAAAAATGGCCGTTTTATAGCCAAAAAACAGCCGTTTTTTTTCGTTAAAATCGAACCATTAACTTTGACTGTCCGCCATTTTGTGAAAAATGAATATTTTTTTAAATCCTTCGATCAAAGACTAGTTTATACTTATATTTGACTAAATCCATCCGCATTTTTTTTTTCAGATGATCCACTTCGCCGCAATGTTGGTCACCGCAAACCGTGTATATAAAAACATTATTTCATTGACGGCCATTTGCCAGTGAACAATGTAATATTTTTCAATAAAAAAATTACTGAAAGTTCTTCAAGATGGGTTCTTTAAGATGGTATATTGATCGATTAAGGGGTAAGGCCACTGTAACGGCCCAAAAAAAAAGGTTTTTTCACTAATTTTTTGCTCCCGAAATTGAAGGTATTTGAAAAAAAACTTTTAATGGTGTTATCGGGCACACATTAAACTTTATTATAAAATTTTTTTACAGTAAAAAAAAAACAAAATGGCGGTTCCACAGCTATCTTCCCGGGACATGTTTTGCTTCCAGGGCTCCGCGGCACGCAGCACCACTGGTGCACTTTTGAATCTAGAACAAAAAAAAAACCATTAATCTAGAGGGCTATAGCTAGAGAATGTCGATCGGATTTTAAAAAGTATCAATTTTTGTGGATTTGGCGTGCGTTTGAAAAAAAAAAATTGATTTTTGACGAAAAAAACGGCAAGTTTTTTGTTAATAAAAAATCAATAAATAAAGTTCTTGAAAATTCCGATCGACATTCTCAAGATAATGTAAATGTTCACATCTGGTTAAAATTTCAAGTAAAAAAAATGAAAATTGTTCGAGTTATGCTGCGTGCCATTTTGAAAAACCATGTTTCGAGAAAAACGCGTTTAAAGTTTTGCGAATAGTTTTTTATTGGAAAAAATTAAAAAAAGAAGTTAAAAGGATTTAAACTATTTTTAAACTAGAGGGTTTAAACTATTTTTTAAGCCAATAAAAAAAATCGATTTTTCAAAAAATTTACAGTGGCCTTACCCCTTAAAAAAGTTTGGTAGTTTTCTTTAAAAAAATTCATGAAAAAGGCCTTTTTTTGCGCTACAAGTGGGGGTAACGCCTCAACGTGGACTCGTATATGGATTGTTCCGAGGGCTTGGTCCGAGGTTGGAAACGCCCGAGGCTACTTAAAGCCAACCGATTGTTGGATCGTTTCGTGCACCGGGGCTTGCTACAATCCGTATTCGTGACACAGAAGCGCGTGCAATCGGCGAGGCTCGAGAGCTTCGGTCTTCCTGGATTCCTTGTTACCTACCACCGTCACGTAACGAGAACGAGGTTAAGGGGGAGGAGGTTAAGGGGGTGGGGTGGCTTCTATCGAGATTGCCCTCTTCGGAGTGACTTTTTTCTTTCTCTTAAGGGCTACCGCCGTCTTTGTTCACTACGCTGCGACGATAAAACAATTTCCGGGACGACGGACATGCAGGTGGAGGATGCCTTAGGAGCTTTGTTGCTTCTAATAAATCTTGCGAAAATTTAAGTCAGACGACAAAAAAAGTTTCAAACAAAAGTCATCTTCTTTGTCACGGGGGAAATAACTGCGAAATAAAAATAGTCGTTGCTATTTGGAAATATCATGTTGACCTTGGAATGACCTTGAAAATGGCATGCGAAAAAGAATCACCAGCACCATGATTTTTGTTGGCTAACATTATGGAATTTTTGTCGGAAACGTGTTTTTTTTTTCTGAAATGCATCCCTCTCGGGATATTCCGCTGTGCCGACTCGAGAAATGCGAGCCATTTTGGGGAAAAAAATATTTCATACTATTTTGAAATATTTCACGGGAAAAGTAATGGTGAAGTGAAAAATAGTGGTTCCTATCTTCAAAAGTAACGTTGACCTTTAAATGACCTTGGAAATTGCACATAAAAAAATTACCAACACCATGATTTTTGCTTGCAAAAACTATGGAACTTTTGTCGGAATCTTTTTTTTTTGTCGTTATATTACGTTGTTGCCGACTCGAAAAACGCGAGCCATTTTGGGAAAGAAATATTTCAAACAAGTTTGGTAATTTTGAGAAATGAGATTTTTTAACGAGGCTCGAACGTCTCGAAATTGGCCGTTTCGAAGGACATAAAATAGATAAGCAGAAGGTATCTACTTTATTACGGGAAAAGTAATTGTGAAGTAAAAATTGTGGTTCCTATTTGAAAAAGCAATGTTGACCTTGAAATGACTTTGAAAATTGCCAAAAGAAAATACAACACCACGATTTTTGTTAACTAAAATAATGGACCATTTGTCGGAAACTTTTGTTTTCTAAAATGCATCCCTCTCGGAATATTACGTTGTTGCCGACTCGAAAAACGCGAGCCATTTTGGGAAAAAAATATTTCAAACAAGTTTGGTAATTTTGAGAAATGAGATTTTTCAACGAGGCTCGAACGTCTCAAGATTGTCCTCTTCGAAGGGTACAAAATAGTTAAACAAAAATTATCTACTTTATTACGGGAAAAATATTACTGAAATAAGTAATAGTGGTTACTATTTGAAAAAGTAACGTTGACCTTGAAATGACCTTGAAAATTGCCAAGTGAAAGATAATCACCAACACTACGATTTTTGTTGGCCAAAACTATCGAACCTTTGTAATTTTTTTTTCGAAAATGCAACCCTCTCGGAATATTCCGTTGTGCCGACTCGAAAAATGGGAGTCATTTTGGGAAAAGAATATTTCAAACAAGTTTGGTAATTTTGAGAAACGATATTTTTCAACGGGGCTCGAACGCCTCGAGATTGCCCTCTTCGGAGGGCATAAGATAGATAAACAAAAGTTATTCATTTCATTACGGGAAAAGTAATTGTGAAATAACACATATCGGTTCCTGTTTAAAAAAGCAATGTTGACCTTGAAATGACCTTGAAATGACCTTGAAATGACCTTGAAATGACCTTGAACATTGCCAACAGGAAAAAATCACCAACACCGTGTTTTTCGTTAGCCGAAACTGTGGAAGTTTTGTCTGAAGCTTTTTTTTTTCTAGAATGCATCCCTCTCGGAACATTCCGTTGCGCCGACTCGAAAGTGCGGTCCATTTTGGGAAAAAAATGTTCCAACAAGTTTGGTAATTTTCAGCGGTGAGATTTTTTTTTAACAAGGTTCGAACGTTTCCAAGATCCGCCAAGTTCTCGTACGTCACACGTCATTGCGCTCGTGCGCTGACCAACAAAACATCGTCCTGGCGAATGGCAGCAACTGCATCGTTTCTCCGTCCTCCGAATGCGCACACGTTGGCGTACGTGCAAGCGCAACTTGGCCGCATATTTGCACGTTGATGCTGTGCTGATTGCCGTCGCAGTATCTGCCACAATAGTCTCCTCCATGAAGACCAGCTTGGTCGCGGGCTCGCGTGTATGTTCGCCTACGTAGCGTGCACATTTGGAGCTATGCAGCCACTCGTTGGACAGGCAAATGGATGAGGACTTCACGATTACGTAAGACGTTCGGGCATTTCGTTCGAATAATTTAGTCGCCAAACACACCTCACGATCCTTGCGGCACGAGCAAACGATCTTTGACTCCTCGTTTGCAGAGGATTTCCAGCCAATGTTGATTGGCGTGTACTCAGGGAAGGGTAGGCGACCAAGCGTGGAGACGTCAAAGAACACGTCGATTTTGAATATTTTTTTCTCATCAGAGTATCGGGATGAGGAGGGCGAGATTTTACACACAATTGATACGCAATCTTGACAAGTTTGAGTTTTTTTTTAAATGAAAAATATTGATAAACAATGGAGTTATTATTTAAAGGGTCTTCTCACTTTAGACTCTGAAAAGGCTATTTTTGATTTTTTTAATAGGTTTATATTATCGATATGGATATAAAAGTTGTTACACTTGAAATTTTAATACACATATTCTTTAACAACTATAGCTATAGCGCATATCAAAGATTTTTCAAAAAATTTGATATTTACTAATTTTTTTTTGCCAAAAACGGGGAAAAACACGTTCTTTTGTTTTTTTTTTTTTTTTTTCGAAAAATGTCCGCGTTTTTTGTTATTTTTGCATATATCATTTTTGATATGTGCAAAATAACAAAATGGCGGACATTTTCCGAAAAAACAAAAAAAACGTGTTTTTTCACCGTTTTTGGCAAAATTTTTTTAAAATCTTTGATATTTTTGTTATTTTTGCCACCGTTTGCCGCCATTTTGTTATTTTTGCATATATCACTTTTGATATATGCAAAAATAACAAAATGGCGGACATTTTTCGAAAAAACAACAAAAAGGTGTTTTTTTCACCGTTTTTGGCAAAAAAAATAGTAAATATCCAATTTAAAAAAATCTTATCATATAAAAATCGTATGATGCAATCATATCATACGATTTTTTGTGTCATATGATTTTATATGATACGAAAAATATGGGGTATGATTCAATGATTCATATGATGCAAATAAAAGAAAAATCGTATGATAAAATCATATCATCCGATTTGTTAACTATCATTTTTGTCCATAAATAGTGCCTTAAAAAAATAAAAATAAAAGATTTAAAATGTATTTCGAAAGTGTATTTGTTAAACGTAAAAACTTTTACATCAATATCTATAATATAAACCTATTGAAAAAATTCATGATAATAGCCTCTTTTTAGCGTCTAAAGTGAGGAGACCCCACTGAGATGGGCCGATGAAGATAATTACTTTTTTTTTTTTTGGCTACGAGATTATTTATTGGGGATTTGAAAAAAAGTTTGTTATTTACCATACATTGAATTTATTTCGTGTAAATTATTATTGTCAAATATTACAAATTCACAACGTTATTGAGGTATAACCTTTACTTTTTAAGGGAGGACACCACTGTGATGGGCCGAAAAAACGTAGTTTTTTCCGATTTTTTTTTGTCTGCCAGATTTTTTATTTGAGATTTGGAAAAAAGGTGTTATTTAGCATGCATTGAATTTATTTGGTGTACATTTTTATGATAAAAAAAAAATAGAAATCAACAACGTTATGGAGGTATAATCGAGCCTCTGTATAAAAAATGTGGTCCAACGGCTGGATCGATAAATTAACAATGGTTGGTCTGAAAAATAAAAATAAAGTAGTTTTATGATCTACATAAATGTAGTTCTTGTTGTACGTAGCCGTTTTGGAAAATAAAACAAAATTTCCCAAAATGGCCGGTGTTCAAAAAAGTGTAAAATTGGCGAACTTTTTACTTATATTCGGGAGCTTTAAAAGTAGTAAATCTCAAACAAAGAAAACGGCTACGTAGAACGTTATCTACTGCAATTACGGAATGTTTGGTTTTTCAAAATTGAAAATCGGACAGTTATAGCTAGAGACATGATTGCGGCCAGGTCGAGAAAAATCGGTTCGAGAATAACGCGATTGAAAGTTTTAGTATAAATCGTTGGGCTATCTCGCCTCACTAAATCATCTGTAACTTGGTCAATTTTCAATATTTCAACTTGCAATTTTTTTCACGCATTCTTGAAGACGTATCCTTTGAGAAAATGCAAAAAAATCGATTTTCAGTTGCAAATAACTTGGTCAATTTACAATATTTTAACTTGACATTTTTTTCAAATATTCTTGAATATGTATACTTTGAGAAAATGCAGAAGAAAATTGGAATTTTTGACCCGTCACAGTGGTGTCCTTTAAGGCGTTACCCCCACTTGTAGCGCAAAACAAGGCCTTTTTCATGAATTTTTTTAAAGAAAACTACAAAACTTTTTTAATCGATCAATATACCATCTTAAAGAACACATCTTGAGAACTTTCAGTAATTTTGTTATTGAAAAATTTTACATTGTTTAGTGGCAAATGGCCGTCAATGAAATAATGTTTTTATATACACGGTTTGCGGTGACCAACATTGCGGCGAAGTGGATCATCTGAAAAAAAAAAATGCGGATGGATTTAGTCAAATATAAGTATAAACTAGTCTTTAATCGAAGGATTTTAAAAAATATTCATTTTTCACAAAATGGCGGACACTCAAAGTTAATGGTTCGATTTTAACGAAAAAAAACAGCCGTTTTTTGGCTATAAAACGGCCATTTTTTTCGAAAAAAAAAATCGAACGATTAAAGACTACATTTCTATGTATTAAATAAGCCTGCAAAATTTCAAGAAGATCGGTCCATTAGTGTTCGAGTAATCTTGGTCACCGACTTCAGAAATGCCATTTTGAGAAAAACGCGTTTGAAGTTTCAACTTCCGGTCGTTTACACAACGGATTCTTCTCTTTCAACGCTCATATCTCAGTCAATTTTGTTCGAATCGACTTGAATATTTCAGGACATATTCTCAGATACTTATACTTCAAAAAAATGCAATAAAACAAATCGATTTTTTCAAAATCGCAAATGGGGGTAACCCCTTAAACAAAGGGTCGTCGCATGGTGTGGACCGTTCCGCCATCTAGACTCATCTGAAATAAAAAAAATTTTAAACGTACTTTTAATATGATAATTGACTTTCATATGATCGGATAGTTTTTTCAAATTTTGAAAATTCCAAAAACCGCAAGCAATAGAAAAAAAAAAGTTCAACATTCGACTAAAAAGAGCTTTACTATCTCGTTACCAAAATATGTATAAACATATCGAATAATCATTCGGCCATACGATACAAAATGTCATGAATTATATGCTCTGTCCGAATTTGAAGTGAATCGGTCGAAAAGATTTTGCGACACGACCTCACGCAAAAATCCTCATAGCTCGGTCAGTTTTTCGAGTTTTTCCAAAAATCTTTTTCCCAAATTAACGTCAAGGCTCTAGGCTACATGTCTATGCCTGAAAAAATCTTATTTCCCACCGAACAATCTCATATCCCACAAGATATGCACCATCACAAATTGCCATACTGTTGTAAAGGAAACAACCAGACCGACGACATCTGATCGAGGACTGCTAAACGACACACGTTACGACGGGGGTCGAGATATCCTTCAGGGGGATGTTGTCGATCACGGAAAAAGGGACAAAGGGGGGGGGGAAGAGAACGAACCGCCACGGAATTTCCTTTATCTCGTCCCTCCTCTGTCCCCATCTCGTCCTGATGGCCTTTCGCGATTATCTCGAGCCCTGGGTACATCAGCGTGTATTCCGCCTTAGCGCGCCCGGTATAACGTCCTTGATGAAATCGCGGAAATTATGTCGTCGCCGCCGTTTCTCTATGCTACGGACCGCAGTGATTTCCCCGACGTCGCGCGGTCCTCGTCGCCGCCGCCCATTCACCGCTTCCGCATTGATACTTACTCGTGCACTTACGCCCTTTAATCCATTGGGCGCCGGGATTATATAAGGCAGCAGTCTCCTGAAAAGCACCATCGGACAATTATTTTGTAATTCATTTTATTTTATTTATTTAATAAATATGTAATATAATAAATTAATTCACTATTAACAGCTAATTATAAATTAATATTTAATAATATCATACAATACGATATAAATGTTAAATATTATATTAAAGTAATTTAATAGTAATTAAAAAGCAAATGAAAATATAAATGCTAAAATAGTAAAGACAATATACATATTATTTATTTATATAATGAATAAATAATATAACAGAAACTTTTGTTTACAAAATGAAAAATATTATAATATAAGAGTAGATAAATATGATACGAATAAAAAAGTGAATGTTGAATCTCCGATCCGTAGAATATTGTATTATTTAGTTATCAAATAAATAAATAACGAAATATTTGTTAAATTTAAATTTATTATCATATATTTTTATATTCATATTATATTGTTTTTTTATTTCATAAAGGAATAATATAATGTGGAAATAAATAAAAATAATAGAAATTCAAAAGATATTTTAAAAAAGCTTCGTGGAATATTATGTTATTGATTTATTTAACTAACAAATATCCACACTATCCAAAAATCCAAAATATCCAAAAATATTTTAGTATTTATTTATCTAATAAATAAATTTCGTATAAAACTCATGGAATATTATATTATTTATTCATTAAATAAATACACAATATAACATTCTACCGTTTCTAAGAACGAGCATAAAAGAGAAGAGAATTTTTCAATTACTTTGTTTTTTTTATCATATTTCAATATTGCAATTATTATTTCTATATTATATTTCTATATTATATTATTCATTTATTAAATAAAAAAACAATATAATACGAAAATAAAAATATATAAATAATAAATA
>OZ023315.1:4258557-4318557 GCA_964007375.1 Ophion obscuratus | reverse complement strand
AAATGCGCGCCTTTTTCTCAATTTTGCATTTTCTTCGTTTTAATTGCCGTCACATGGAAACTATACATGTTCTAATTGAAAAATTGTTTGAACTTTTTTGCAAATCAAAGTGTACGGGAAGCTCGACTGCAGGCCGATTCGCAACTCCCGCGGCGACCTTGCTGTAACACTCTGCCACAGCTCCGATATTTTGATGACAAATTAATTTATAAAAAATAGTCTCGTATACTTAAATATACTATTAAAGTATACCTAAGTTTTATAATTGTAGAATGATTATTTCTTTGTTTAAAAAATCCCCGAATACTGCTTATTTTTCTTTCCGGTCCAAATGTATACCCCGCCTTAAGGTCCTTATTAGGTTTTCATAACCTAAACGTGAAAAAAGGGATTTGCGTAGTGAAAAAAAAAAATAAGAAAATGAAAGAAGAATTTTCGTTGCATTCCAACGATGCAAACTCCAATGCCATTGACTCCGATTGATTGGGCGAAAAATTTGGCTCGTAAACATAACCTGTAAAATGTATTTGAGGCTGTGTACAAGGTCGACATAACCTCACAAATTTTCGAACAGAGTTTTCTCATAGATGGTTAAGTTTTTTAAGGGGTCTTCTCATTTTAAGCGCTAAAAAGGACTATTTTCGTGAATTTTTTTTGATAGGTTTATATTATAGATATTGATATAAGAGTTGTTACAGTTTCGAAATACATTTTTAAAAAATTTATGTATTTATGGAAGTCGAATAAACTTCAAACGCGTTTTTCTCAAAACAACGTTTTTCGTTGGCTTGCTAATAAAATCTTCGAAACTACTGAACCGATCCTTGTGAAATTTTAACCACATATTCTTTACAACGATAGCTATAGCGCATATCAAGGATTTTTTTAAATTTTGACATTTATCTTTTTTGCCAAAACGGTGAAAAACACGTATTTTTTTGTTTTTTCTAAAAATATCCGCCATTTTCTTACTTTCGCATATATGAAAACTCGTATGACATGCGCTATAGCCATCAACGTACTGAATCTGAAAGCGTTTGATTTTTTTTTGTTTCGGATGATCCATCTCCGAGATTTCATCAACAGCGCAGACCTACACATTTTTGGGACATTTTTTTAACTACCTTGTTCGTCTATAAATAGTGACTTAAATAAATAAATAAAAATTTTAACGTATTTTAAAAGTGTTTTCATTAAGTGTAACAACTTTGATATCATTATATATAATATAAATATATTTTAAAAAATCATTAAAATATCCTTCTTTAGCGTCAAAAGTGAGAAGATCCCTTAAGGAAAAACGAAGCATCAGGCTCTGTAGAGTTCACGGGCGCAGAGCTTGATGAGCTTATTTGGCCTTGAATATTATTCAACTCTGAGAAATGTCTGTTCGAAAATTTCAGCTATCTCTCTCGCACTCGTATGTCACGTGGTACAGCTTCCACTTCGCCTTGGACATAGCTAATTTGTTGCTGTCGTTTCACGATCGACTATAAATTTGCGAATGATTTATTCTCGTACGGATTTCACGGATTTTCGCTGTGCTTCCGGGCTGTCGTTCTCACGCGACGACTCAGCGTGACTGATAAATCAGTGCTCCCGAATTCGTAGCGTCGCTATCTTCGTTCAGAGCGAGTCCGCTGCGCGCAGACTGATCGCTGCCGTTAACTACAGAATTCTCATTGAAACGTTCGGTAAACGCTATTTTTTTTACAAGCTTTTATTTAACTTGACTTTGTGTGAGATACAAACGAAAAATCGATATTTCACCCACTTCCCGACTGTTTAGAGCTCCGAAATTATGCAAACATGCATCCAAGAGGTGACAATGCATGATTCAACTCAAACAAATAATTAATTCATTGATAAAAAAAAAAATTCACTTTCTGTGAGATGCAAAACGGAAAATCGACATTTGACCCACTTTCCGACTGTTTAGAGCTCTGAAATTATGCAAACGTGAATTTAAGAGGTGACAATGAATGATTAAATGCCATAGCCGGGTAAGTAGGGAAAAATTGCCCCCGCATTTTTTCCAGCGAAATTTGGAGTATATTCTGAGGTATAAAAAAAAACAAATTTTCTGAAAATTTCATGCCTGTCAACGCAATGGTTTTAGAAAAATGAATTTTTGTTTAATATTTTTAAAAAACATTTTTTTTTCCGGAAACGATACAGCGGATCGATTTGATTTTTTTTTGGTACTTGTTCCGATCAAATGTGTTACGAAATAAAATAATAGAACATCTTGCGAAAGATTAAGGTTTGAAAAAAAATAATGTTCCTTGTTTTATTTTTTTTTTACTATAATCCACTTGGGGTACAATAGCGAAAATTTTTTCATATAATCTTTGGGCACCTTGTTAGATTATATAATTTTTTCAAAATGATCGGTTTGGTACGCCACAGTGAAAAAAAAGAAACACACTTTATTGATATATTTTAGTTATATAGATATATAACTAAAATATATCAACCGATCATTTAGTCACATATCAGACTTTATTGATATATTTGAGTTATATAGTTATACGCCACATTGAAAAAAAAGAAACACACTTTATTGATATGTTTTAGTTATATAGATATATAACTAAAATATATCAATAAAGTCTGTTTCTTTTTTTTTCACTGTGTCGTACCGAACCGATCATTTTGAAAAAATTATATAATCTAATAAAATGCCCAAAGATTATATAAAAAAAAATTCGTTATTGTACCCCAAGTGGATTACAGTAATAAAAATAAAACAAGGAACATTATTGTGTTTCCTGGAAAAATAGCTGTTTGATGGGGCCAGGCTTTGGGCTTTGTCGAACTGGATGGCATGACCAGTCTCCATCCAATGTTCGGCCAGCGCTGATTGTGTAATATGGCCATATTTGAGTAGGAGTATACAAGATACCCTGCTCATGCGGTAAAGTGTACATAGGAGAAACCGGGAGGAAGATCAGTACACGGATCAAAGAACATCAACGGTGTATCAAATATGGCCATATTACACAATCAGCGCTGGCCGAATATTGGATGGAGACTGGTCATGCCATCCAGTTCGACAAAGCCCAAAGCCTGGCCCCATCAAACAGCTATTTTTCCAGGAAACACCGAGAAGGCTTGGAAATCCGGAAACATCCGGACAATCTAAACAGAGATGGAGGATATCACGTCAATCCTATTTGGCACACCGTCCTCCCGGTTTTTTAATTGACCAGCTGATCAATTAAAACATCTGATTGGCTGGTGCAGCGATCCAGAACGATGACTGCAACTATATAAGGAATACCTGAGACATGAGAGCTTCAGTATCGGAGCTCTCAGCCCTGATGATGCAGACTGTAACGTTTGCGAAACGTCGGCACAACGCTGATCCTCAACACGGCCTCCATCCGGAAGCCACATACTCTTCTCATTACATAAAGAGCCGTGAAAGCCTTAAAACTAAAAGGAACATTATTATTTTTTAAACCTTAATCTTTCGCAAGATGTTCTGTAATTTTATTTCTTAACACGTTTGATCGTAACAAGTACCAATAAAAAAAATCGAATCGATCCACTGAAGCGTTTCCGAAATTTTTATTTATTTTTTATTAAAAAAAAATTCATTTTTCCAAAACCATTGCATTGACGGGGATGAAATTTTCAAAAAAATATATTTCCGGAAAATATTCGATTTTTGAAATACGTTTGTTTGGGTTTGTTTGGTGACATTGAGTGGGTCAAATGACAAACCCATGTCATTTGACCTACTTGATGTCACCAAATCCGTTTTCTTCATGCCTTTGAAAAAGTGAAAAAAGCGTCGTCCCCCGACCTAAATATTATAAAGAAAGTGCCCTGAAATACATCGACTCGGTACGAAATTTCTAAACCCTCTTTCTAGTTAGAGCCCCACGTGTAAATATTTACCATTAAATGCACTGAAAAATGGAAATTATTTTTTTTTAACAAATTACCCATATGTGACTATAAATGAAAGCTTGGGGCGCTGAAAATTCGGAAATATAATTTTTAATTTACATAAATCCATTGACATATCAACTGTATTTAATTTACTGTAAAATAACCTTAGATATCTTAAATAAAAATCTTGAAACTGAGTACAAACGTGTCATAATGGTTTCTCTAATTACTATTGTGCCAAATTCAAAACGCTTAATGAAACTAAATTGATGAAATTTATTAATCATTTAAAAAGTTGAGCGCACAAGCTTTTATTTATAGTCACATAAAGGTGACTACGTAAAAAAAAAATCTTTTCTACTTTTTAGTATATTCAATAAAAGCTTGTTAACATTTTTTTTATGTAATTTTTTTCCAATGCCATTAGAATTGTCTAAATCTCTGGAATACGTTACGCTTTTTCTTCCTATAGTCGTCCAATTGCGAAATACGAATGAAACTGAATAAGAGAACGGTCGTGGCGGTTTGCCATAAGAGACCACGCTAAATCTCACGCTTGCATTTATGTATTTGGCGTGAAGAGTTGGTAACTTCGAGTTTCCAAATACACACGCCTGCGTGCACCATCCGTAGCACATAAAAAAGTTTAAGCAGAGATCCAATAATCAAGCACGTGTCCGTTGGCAAATTATTTTATCGCATCCAATTTTCCGTGTCATACAAAAAAAAATGTATATTTCAAAATGGCGGTTTCATGACACTTGTCATGTATATTTGTATATGTATATAAAAATGGCATCATCTTTTTTTTGTATCAAACATTGTATCAAAATTTGTTATGATATATATATAAAAAAATGTACATTGAAAAATGGCGGTTTAAGGCGTTACCCCCACTTGTAGCGCAAACAAGGCCTTTTTCATGAATTTTTTAAAAGAAAACTACAAAACTTTTTTAATCGCTCAATATAACATCTTAAAGAACACATCTTGAAGAACTTTCAGTAATTGTTTTATTGAAAAATATTACATTGTTTAGTGGCAAATGGCCGTCAATGAAATAATGTTTTTATATACACGGTTTGCGGTGACCAACATTGCGGCGAAGTGGATCATCTGAAAAAAAAATGCGGATGGATTTAGTCAAATATAAGTATAAACTAGTCTTTAATCGAAGGATTTTAAAAAATATTCATTTTTCACAAAATGACGGACAGTCAAAGTTAATGGTTCGATTTTAACGAAAAAAACGGCCGTTTTTTGGCTATAAAACGGCCATTTTTTCGAAAAAAAAAATCGAACGATGAAAGACTACATTTTTATGTATTAAATAAGCCTGCAAAATTTCAAGAAGATCGGTTCATTAGTGTTCGAGTAATCTTGGTCACCAACTTAAGAAATGTCATTTTGAGAAAAACGCGTTTAAAGTTTCAATTTCTGGTCGTTTACACAACGGATTCTTCTCTTTCAACGCTCATATCTCAGTCAATTTTGTTCGGATCGACTTGAAATTTTCAGGACATATTCTCAGATACTTATACTTCAAAAAAATGCAATAAAAAAAAATCGATTTTTTTCAAAATCGCAAGTGGAGGTAACCCCTTAATGACACTTCAGAGACGCAAAGATTCAAAAAATGTTTCTGTCAAAACTGTTTATTCTACATAATTGACATTTTTTGTTTTGCAAAAGAACAATTAATATTTTCAAATATTATAAAATATTGGCTGTACGACACTTGCTTTAGAGACGATTGCTGCCTGGGTCGTTCCACGGCATATATCTCGGCGTCTGGTGCATTGATCTGCAACATCAGAGCCAAGAAGTTTTAGATTTCTGAGACCCACACGCGTGAACCTAAAAGGTCCAATGAAAAGTGATAATTCGAAAAATGGTACGTGTTTGAAAAAGCGTTCTATTTTTCATAACATTTTTACTATAGGATTCGTCAATGAAAAAGTAGTTTTCGAAAATAATTTTTAACAAACAGGTTCACATAGATGTTAATTATGTTATTTAAAAGTGTGAAGAACTTCAAAATGACCAATCACATAGTTTTCGAGTTATCTTGTACGAGGTTCACCAAAATTTTGTTTTCAGGTAAACGTATTTAAAGTTTCAAGATTTAAAAATGTGACTGAATGACCAACCGATTGAGGGGATTTTTATTGATTTTTGTATTATTTTTTTTAAAGGAAAGTTTTCTTCCCCATTTTCGAGACTTAAGGTTTTTTTTTATTACTACCTTTGGCTGTTACATGGTATTTTTCAACCGAATCTCAAAAAATGGCCGAGATATGGCACGGTCTTCCAAACGGCTTGCGGCGTACGTTGTCAGACGGCGTGACACGTAGCGTCGCCGGAACCAATCTGAACAAAAACCAAGGAAGATTGTCCTTTCATTGACACTCATACGCAGAATATGAACCAAGAAAAAGAGAGAAATGTTGAAAATCGATGAAATGGCACGCTTGGAAAAAAATTGCATTTTCCGAAAAAAATGGTGCAATAAAAAATGTATTTATAATTGCAATGTGGTAATAAAAAAATAAGTAACAAAAAATTGAAAAAACATTTAGGATCATCTTTTAGATAATAAGGTTGGAAAGACGTGTACGAAATTTCATCAGAATCGGTCGATTACGTTTTCATCTGTACGTCACGCCTTTTTTGAAAATGCATTTTAGAAGACCATGCCCATAGCTCCGCCATTTTTGAAGATTAATCAAAACAAAAAATACCACGCAACAGCCAAAAGTAGCAATAAAACATACCCCAAGTCTCAAAAATGGTGCAGAAATTTATCCAATTAAAAAAAATCATGAAAACCAGTAAATGTTTTGTTGACTTCATTTGCGATTCCGAGGCCCTAAACTAACCCTAAATTTTCCTCGTGAAGTCCACAAACCCCAGACTTTGATTTTCACGAAAAATCATCCCTCTCCATCTTCCCATCCTCTTTCCAACCCTACGATGGGCCCCGATCGCAGAATCCTCGCGCGTTCGTTTCCCAAGCGCTAAAAATTCACACCCGCGTGCACGTCTCTCACACGTACGACGCACGACACTAGGTGTCTTAAAGTCAAAGTAAAGTCGATTCGACGATGCGTTGCGAGACAAGGGAAAAGGGCGCCCGTCGCTGTGGCACGGCTGGTGCAAACGCGAACGATTTCGTGATACGTTGAATTCGCGCGATGATAACGGTGGGGCGAGGGTGGGCTGGGGGTGGGGCGAGGGTGGGGTGAAGGTGGGCTGGGGGTGGGGCGATGGTGGGCTGGGGGTGGGGGGTGCGGGTCGGTTTGGCGGTGAAAAGCGACGAACGGGAACGGAGCTGGCGGCTGCCGCCGCTGTGTCGGGTAATGTAATGCGTAATGTACGACGTAAAGTGCTTTGCCGCTGCCGTACAGTCCGGAGGCCCTTCTCGCCCTTGCGCCAGCGTACATGCGCATTATTATCATTATGAGGGCTCCCCGCGAAGGGTGGCTCGCTCGGGGTTGCAAGGGCCCGGAAGGGCGCGACCACCGCGATGTTTGGCCCTTTCGGATCGCGCTCGTTGCGACCTTTTGTTACGCAGCTGGCGTTATATAATGAATTCGCGGGAGCGAGAGGGCCGCTGCGGTTGCGCCGAGGCCCAGCTGGCTGAGAGACGCACTCGCGCCCTTTACGTTTCGCCCTGGAGAGAGAGAGAGAGAGAGAGGGTGAGAGAGAGAGAGAGAGAGAGGGTGAGAGAGAGAGAGAGGGCTTTATCTCCCACCTTCGCGTTTGTGTCCGCCAATGTGTACGTGTCCGTGTCTGGCATAAATTCGGAATATCACTCTCGGTCCCTTTAAAGGGAATCGAGCCGTCGCTGCGAGCACCTGAACAGGACTAGTCCTTTAACGGGGTCAATCCACGTGATAGCTACTTTTTCGTTTTTTTTTTGAGAATTTTTTTTTGGTGAACCATTAGAGTAAACTATTTTTGAATTTTGCCCACATATTTATTAACATTTTGACAGTCCCTCAGAATTTTATCGATCGGGAAGGACAAGTTGGATCGACTTTACAGTGAAAAAAAGTTGGTTGACGGCTGCCATGGTTGCGAAGGTGCTCATCTGAAGTATCTAAAAAAATCAAACGGTATTTTAAGGCGGGCAACAACTTTAGATGTTTCGAAAAATCAATTTTTAAATTTTTTTTCCTAAATCGTTAGTAAAATATCAGAAGTCAGTTTTTATGCATTTTTTGAAAGGTGATTAAATAATCGCATCATTTAAAAATGTTGACATTATCTTTTTAATACTTTCAAGTGGTAAAAAAAATATTTTTGAATAAAACAAAATGGCGGCGTTTAAGGAATTTCTTTAGGTGTATTTTGAAAAACTGCTTGTGTTATAGCTCAAAAAGTTATTGATCGATCTCGCTGAAATTTTGGGAGGTTTCTCACTATAACGTTATTGGAAGGATATACCTATAAAAATTCAAAAAAGTGTACAATTAAAAATTATATCGGCTTTGTAATCAAATTTTCATATTTTTGACCATTTTCTCGAGAATTTTTACACTTAAAAGGTAATTATTTTACGTGATAACCTTAAAACTTTAGGTATATCTTTCCAATAATTTTATGGTGAGAAACCTGCCGAAATTTTAGCCAGATCGATCGATAACTTTTTGATCTATAACGAGAGCAGTTTCTTTAAAAGACGCCTAAAGGGATACCTTACAACGCCGCCATTTTGCTTTGTTTGAATTTTTTTTTGACACTTGAAAGTTGTAATTGAATGAAGTCAAAGTTTCAATATAATGCGATTATTTGATCACCTTTAAAAAAATGCATGAATAATGACTCATTTTTGGGCGTCTGGAGGGATTTCCACCCTTAAGGAGTGAGGTTTGGTTGGAACGTTAAAAAAAGGCCTCTTTCCGATTTTTTTTCGGCCAAACGATAAAATAATTTACAACAAAAGTTCGTCCGTTTAAAAGATATATATTCAATGTAAACATTATAATTTTTTTAAAGGAAATATGTTTGAAAATAAGCCGATACGTATCAATAGCCGAGGACGCTGCAAAAAAAAAACAGGTTTTGCGGTGATCACTCTCACGCTGTGACGGATTATCTGAAACCAACAAAACAGGGGGGAATCTTTAGTTAATGATATAATGCTCCTGTAAAACGAAGGGTTTTGAAAAACTTCCATTTTTCACAAAATGGCGGACGTTGAAAGTCAAAAGTGTTGTTTTGACCAAAATTTTACTCACAAAAATTGACTATAAAAAAAAATAAGTGTCCAAAAAAAACTATGTATAGAAGAAGTGATTGAGAAAAACGAGTTTAAAGTTTTGAGTTTACTTTATACGGCCCAAACACGGCGTCCTTCAAAGTTATGTATTTCGGCGAATAACGATCTGATTTACATTCAATTAGTCGGAAAATACTCGTAAGATATTATACTTTGAGAAAATGAAAAAATAAAATCGATTTTTTGCAAATTCTAACTACACCTCCCTCCTTAAGATTCGTCGATCGGCTGCGAGGATTACGAACGTTTGGGGATGCTCCGTAAAATGCTCGAAACGTAGTTTTGTATCGTAGAATGCTGAAATGTTTTAGCGTTTCTGGTGGTACCTTGATGAATGAGTCGATTTTCGAAATTTTTTTGTGATGCAACTATTGGAATTACGAGGTCGGGATTTTACACACAATTGATACGTAGTTTTGTCACGGTGGGGGTTTTTATTTATTGAAAAATATTTGTAAACAATGACGTTATTATTGTTTAATCAAAGTGCCGTTGATGCTGCATGGCCAATCGGGGGATGTGGTTCTGGCCACCAGGCTCAGCTGAGATGAAAAATACAAAATGTACTTTCAGTACTATAATTAAGCTTTCGTATGCTAGGATACTTTTTTGAAATTTTGATAATGCGAAAATGGCTGGCTGGTGAAAAAAAGTTTGTTTTTTGACGAAAAAACTTTAATAATTTCTTATTAACAAATGGATAAACATGGGAAAAAAACCATTGGGTCACACGGTATAAAATGTTATGAATTATGCTCCGTCCGAATTTTAAGTAAACCGGACGAATAGATTTTGAGATACGACTTACACCGTTTGATAAAACATCGTGTTCGAGAAAAGCGCAAAAGAAAAAAAAACCGAATTTGCACAAAAATCGTCATAAATTGGTCAATTTATGGAATCTTTGCAACATCTTCGTTTAAAATTGAAATTAAGACCCCAGGCTGTAAAACTACGGAATAAAAAAATCGTAATTTCGAAATCCCATGGTTATGCAGACCCCTTAATTTTATTGAAGCTTAGCTATTTTTGTGCCGGAGTCACCCATCACAAAAGTCATCGTAACTCACTAAATTTTTAGAATCTTCACAAAATCTTTTTTCCAAATTAAAATTAAAACATTAGGCTATAAAACTACGCAATTAAAGAATCGTATTTTTGAAATTTCAAGTTTATACAGACCCCGTAATTTTATTCCGGCTTCCCGATCTTTGTGCCAAAGTCAACGAGCAGACCGCCCATTACGTACGTAACAATTTCGCACGATCCAGAGCTCTGTGCCAACTTTTTAAATTATACTACATAACTACAATATATTATTTTAATTGCTAATAACCCCAGTACGATTAAGAAGCAATGTTCTCAAATAATACATTTTGAACATTTTTCAAAAATGTGTCTGCAATATAAATGCAAACTTGTATTTGCTTCTTGTAAAATTCCCCTCGTATCGACTCATCACGAGTATCGATATCTGCATAATGAGAGTAACCCGTTATTGATGTACGACCATCCAACAAAAATTCTTGCTCCCGACACGCAACCCAAGCGCCTCAGGAATTCTCACATTTGTTTTTTTTTGCACCCGCACTGCACATTCACATACGCACGACGTGCGTGTATCGCAATTTAAAGATTGGCTCGTTTTTTTTTCTTTTTTTTCATCGTATGTAGCACAACGACGAGAGTCACGCGATTTTCAAACGCTCGCGATTCCCTCGTGGCGCGTTTTGTGCTCGTGTCTCTCTCTCTCTCTCTCTCTCACGCTCTTCCTCACTCTTTCTTGTCAATTTTATTTACATTTGATTATTAGAGGTAAATGCATTTCGTAATTTTCTCATTTATTCCATTTACTATGGATCAGTCTCTACGCTTCTGTTGTTACACATCTTCGATCTAAAATTTGTGAATTTTCATTTATGTTATTTTCTTCTCATCTTATTTTGTCAAGTTCGTTAAGTTAATTGTATTATTTTATTTTTATATGTGATTTTTATATATATTATGATATGGCTAGTGATTTTATTTATCTTTGTATTGAATTTTACGTTGTGTTTCAATTTGCTGTTTAATTTTGTTTTTTTATATATTATTCTCCATCTCTTTGCAATTTTATTGTTTTTTTCTTCTAATTATTATATAGCTTATATTATAATATAGTAATATTATATACAGGGTGTTTGGCGCATGGATCGACACATTTTTGTTGGGGTTTAGGGGAGCAATTTGCTATTTTTTTTCACCCTTAGACCCTATGTCGTAACAAGGAACATCCCTCAGGTGACACCCTTCGATTTTGTTGAAATTTGGATATGTTATAAAGCATCGAAAAGTGAGCGATACGTATTTTTTTTTATCGGCGGAAAAACGGTTTTAAGGGGTGAAACGAACCCTCGAAAATAGGGGTGTTTTTCGTTTTTCGTCGATAACGTTATTGTTCTCATCTCCAATGTATAGTGCACAAAAAAATAAGCATTGTTGCAATTTGAAATTTTTTAATATCTCGTACCGTTAAAATGTTATCGACGAAAAACGAAAAAATATCCCCATTTTTGAGGGTGCGTTTCAGCCCTTAAAACCGTTTTTCCGTCGATAAAAAAAAAATACGTATCGCTTACTTTTCGGTGCTTTATAACATATCCAAATTGCAAGAAAATCGAGGGGTGTCACCTGAGGGATGTTCCTCGTAAGTGTCACGGTAATTGGGGTATGATTTTTTTTTAATTACCCGAAATTTCGCCTTTAAATCGTCATAACTTTTCGATTTGTGGTTGTAATATCACGAAATAACTTTTCTTGTACTTTCCAATGTATGTTTATTATAAATTAATAATTATTCGATGCAATTGCTTTCAAGAAAGTGACTCTTGATCTTCCAGTCTCAAAAATGTGTAAATGTATGAAAAACTTCAACTCCTAAATTCATCATAAAAAAAAAAAATTCTCTTTATTTTTACCACATAATGAATTATTTCTATGACATCCAGCATACCGTTGGGAAGGGTATAAACTAGAGAACTTTTTAAAACAAAGCTAAGTTCAACATAGATTTTTTTTTGTAATGAATTTAGAAATTGACATTTCTCATAAAATTACACATTTTTACGACTTCGGAAGCTCATGAGTCATTTTCTTAAAACCGATTGTATCAAAAAATCATTTATTTATAATAAACATACATTGCAGAATACATCGAAAGTTATTTCGTCCTATTACAATCACAAATAAAAAAGTTAGGACGATGTAAAGGCGAAATTTCGGGTAATTAAAAAAAAATCATATCTTAATTACCGCGATACTTAGGACACAGGGTCTGAGGGTACAAAAAGTAGCAAATCACCCCCCCAAGCCCGCAAAAAAATTGTATTGGTACATGCACCGAACACCCTGTATTATAATTATAGTATTATTATTATAGCTGGAGAGTATTATGCAAATGTATTATGATTATAGCTGGAGAGAAAAATAGGAGGCATACAAATTGAAACTGAACAAAAAATTCAATACGATTGGAGCAAAATCGATGCGTCAACATATCGCAAGGAACATAAACATAGGAAAACAGGTATACACGTGGAAAAAGATTGGGAGGACAAGATGACTAGCTGAGAATTAAAAGAAACGTAGACGAGGATAAGATGTGGAAACCAAGAAATACTAAATAAAGTGGAGCATTGGTTGGAAAATAGCAGGGGGTTAGAAATTGACCGGAAAGAAGCAGCGCAACTGAGACTGCAACGGGCAAAGCAACTATGTGATTACATCAGTCAATTTGAGAAACTAGCCGCTAGGATAAATATAAGAAAACCAATGTAAAATAATCGATGTAAATGCGATGGAAGGGGCATTTATTTAAACACCCTTAAAATGGGTATAGGTACAAGGAATAAAGATACTACTACTATATATTATTATTATTATATTTATGATATATATTCATTTATTACTTATTATTATTACAATTCATTTATGTAATTTTTTAAATTGAATAACTTATTATTAAATGTAATTATTATTATTATTATATTCTATAATTACGTTTTATATTGAATCTTTACTGATCTCAGTTATCTTTATATCGAATTTTACTTGGTATTTCAATTCGCTGTTTTATTTTGTTCTTATATTTTATGTTCGTTCTCATCGCAATCTTGTAGTGTTTATCATTATTATTTATCTTACGGCATACTATTATTATTATATTAATGATATACTTGTATACACACAGATTTATTCATTATTTATTATTATTTAAATCAATTTCTTTAATTTTATATTCGATTCGATAATTTATCATTATGAAATGTATTTATTATTATTATCATTATATTTCAGGTTTACGTTTTATATTCAATCTTTATAGGTATAATTTTATTTCTAGCTTTGTGTTATATTAAATTTTTATTTTTTTAAATCCTAATTATTTTTTTCTTATTTATTTTATACCTTTCCATTTGTGCGAGTTCAGTGAGGCGATGGTGAAGCTTGCATCGTTGGAATGCAACGTAATTTATTTTTTATTTTTCATCATTGTCCGAAAATTTGTCCACAGATTCAGATTTTTCAGATCCCCAGTAAGAGGCCAAAAAAATGTTCCAGTGATGTTCGTAGCCTCAATCCACGGGAAGAAATTTGGGAAACGTGTAAAAATGAATTTTCATTGAATTTCAATGGTGCAAACTTCATCATTATTCAGTAGGGTACAATAAACAGTATCAATCAATCTCTCCCTCGCTCCCATTCTCTCTCGATCTCCTCCACTTCTGAATGAATTCCCATTACGTATCTTATCTCGCATTCACTCGCGAACGACTCCGGCGAGTATCGTATAGTTCTCAACCTTCCCCGCTAAAATGAGATTCAAGCGCAATCCGGTTACAATGATCCTCACCATTTCCACGCCCCCTGGCTCCTCTGTCCCTGCAATACGCTCTGCATAGTGTATTCGTATTTTAATTATACGAGGCATTCAAAAAAAAAAAAAAAAATTCCGCAATTCTCACGAATAAGTATTCGGCAGTTGAGGCATTTTTATACTTTTAAAATAAAAAATTAAAATAAAATAAAAATCCACGTATCTGCAAAAACCATTTAAAAAATGGAAAAAAACGAGTAAAAAAGAAAAAATAAATTATTTTCATCATGGTCCAAGGGGGGTGAAAACATCCTGGGGCCATGAAAAAATCCACGCAAGGGGGTAGTGGGCAGCCTCGAAATGTGGGTGATTCGTATTCAAATTATACGAGGCACAGCAAAAAACAAATTCCGCAATTTTCTTCTATTTTCGTTCTACTTTGAAAATAAAAAAATCCATGTTTCCAAAAAGCATTTTAAAAAATGAAAAAAAAGCAAGTGAGAAAGAAAAAAGAAATTACTTTCTCCATGGTCCAAGGGGGCTAAAAAAATCCTGGGGGCATGAAAAAATCCATGCAAGGGTGCAGCCTCGAAATGTGGGCGCCTCGTATTTCAATTATGTGAGGCATTGAAAAAAAAAACAAATTCTGTAATTCTCGCGAATAAGTATTTGGCAGTTGTCACATTTTTATACTTTTAAAATAAAAACAAATAAATTCAATAGTTAACAAAAATTCAAGTGTCTCCGAAGCATAAAAAAATGGAAAAAACGAGTAAGAAAGAAAAAAATTCTCCATGGTCCAAGGGCGATGAAAAAATCCTGGTGGCATGAAAAAATCCACGCAAGGGTGTGGGGAAGCCTCGAAATGTGGGCGACTCGTATTTTAATTACACGAGGCACACAAAAAAAAAACGAATTCCGCAATTCTCACGAATAAGTATTCGGCAGTTGTCACATTTTTATACTCTTAAAATAAAAATAAAAAAAAAATCGAGGTGTCTGAAGCATAAAAAATGGAAAAAGCGAGTAAGAAAGAAAAAAAGTTCTCCATGGTCCAAGGGGCATGAAAAAATCCTCGCAAGGGGGTGGGAGGCAGCCTCTAAATGTGGGCGAAGAAGCGAGTGGAATTGGAACAGGCCAAAGAAAAGACGATCGCCCGAAACGATAAGCAAGGGACGAGTGTTCCATCGATTGAAATTTAATATCTGGACGGACCGCGCGTGCACGCGAGAGGATCCGTCTGGCAAATAGAGGGGAATCCTGTCTCGTTTCCCCCCGAGTCAATTCTTCGTCGTCGGTGTCCTCCCTCGTTCACCCTCTGGGCCATCCTACCGTCGATCGCTCCTTCGCTCCGTGTCGCCGCCCGCTCTTTCGTCAATTTCGCGTGTCCTACTCGTATGTGGAACGAGGACTCGTATGAGATCGCTCCGGGAGATCGACCACGAAGCAGCGCCTCTTCTCCCGATTTTGGCTGTTCCCCCCCCCCCCTCTCGCACTCACTCTTTCCCGCTCTCTCTCTCTCTCTGTCTGGCGAAGACCGCCCTGCACCCGAGAGTGTCCGTGTACATTTGTTCGGGACTGGAACGGTTGATGGCGGTTTTTTTTTTATTGTCGAAAACGCACACATGCGGTATTGAACCGTGCCCCGGGCTACAATCTTCTTTTGTAGCTAATAATGGGACAAACATTTATTTTGCGATGCATATGTGTATGACCCCAGATAGACAGTCATGATTATCATGCCGTGCATACAATTGATCAAGCAAATTTCACAGCATATTGACTACATGTCTTGACGCAAAGCTTTGAACTCATTTAGTACCATGAACGTACAAAACACTTTGATCTCAATATGTCGTTTACAAATGCATCGTACGTTTAGAGCACGTCAAATTCATATCGCTGTGTTCAAGTGTCCGCGATTAATATCCGCAAATTTCACGGCATATTGAAGTCATGTGTAGACATTCTGGCGTGTGTTCAGTATGGTAGCATTAATTGTTCTCATGAATTGTACTTAACATGAACGCAATTGTGTTTACGTTCATGAAGACACTTCATGAGCTCGTTCAGTATCATGAATTTGAGATACATCGTAACTTAAATTTGTCGTTTCAAAATGCATCATCCGTTGACTACAAGAGGAACTCATAAGACGGCAAATTTGAGTTTTACAATGAATATTTGCAGACTGACGTCATATGAAAGTCATCCAATGACTTTTGTTGGTGAATTCACTGGGTTAGAACTGGGAGTAGACATGCCAGACGGCGATATGCATGTTTCTCAGTGATACGTTCGATGAGCGCAATATGACGGCGCTATGTATATTTGTCAGTGATACATCCCACGAGCGCAATATGTCGGCGATATGCGTGTTTCTCAGTGATACATTCCATGACGGCGATAAGCATGTTCTCAGTTATGTATTCGATGAGCGCAATATGACGGCGATATATGACAGTGATGCGTCCCATGAGTGATACGTCACACGAGCGCAATATGACGGCGATATGCATATTTCTCAGTGATACATTCCATGCGCGCAATATGACAGCGATGTGCTAGTTTTTCAATGATACATCCTATAACGGCGATATAGGTGTTTCTCAGTGATACGTTCGATGAGCGCAATATGACGGCGATATGTATATTTGTCAATGATACGTCCCACGAGCACAATATGACGGCGATATGCATGGTTTTCAGTGATACATCCTATAACGGCGATATACATGTTTCTCAGTGATATGTTTGATGAGCGCAATATTACGGCGATATGTATGTTTGTCAATGATACATCCCTCGAGCTCAATATAACGGCGATATGCATGTTCTCAGTGATACATTCGATGAGCGCAATATGACGGTGATATACATATTTCTCAGTGATACGTTCCATGAGCGCAATATGACGGCGATGTGCGTGGTTCTCAGTGATACATCATATAACGGCGATTTACATGTTTCTAAGTGATACATTCGAGCAGCACAATATGACGGCAATATGTTTATTCGTCAGTGATACATCCCACGAGCACAATATGACGGTGACATGCATGTTTCTCAGTTATACATTCCATGGCGGCGATATGCATGTTCTCAGTAATACATTCAATGAGCTCATTATGACAGCGATATGTATATTTGTCAATGATACGTCCCACGAGCGCAATATGACCGCAATATACATGTTCTCAGTGATACATTTGATGGGCGCAATATGACGGCGATATATACATTTCTCAGTGATACATCCCATGAGCGCAATATGACAGTGATATGCGTGTTTTTCAGTGATACATCCTATAACGGCGATATACATGTTTCTCAGTGATATGTTCGATGAGCGCAATATTACGGCGATATGTATATTTATCAGTGATACATCCCACGAGCGTAATATGACGGCGATATGCATGTTCTCAGTGATACATTCGACGAGCGCAATATGACGGCGATGTACATATTTCTCAGTGATACATTCCATGAGCGCAACATGGCGGCGATGTGCGTGTTTCTCAGTGATACATTATATAACGGCGATATACATGTTTCGAAGTGATGAATTCGAGCAGCACAATATGACGGCAATATGTTTATTCGTCAGTGATACATCCCACGAGCACAATAGGATGGTGATATGCATGTTTCTCAGTGATACATCCCATGAGCGCAATATGACGGTGTTATGCGTCTTTTTCAGTGATACATTCGACTAACGCAACATGACGGCGACATGCGTGTTTCTCAGTGATACATCCTATGACGGCCATATGCATATTTCTAAGTAATACATTTGATGAGCGCAATATGACGGCGATATGTATATTCGTCAGTGATACATCCCACGAGCGCAATATGACGGCGATATGCATGTTTCTCAATGATACATCCCATGAGCGCATTATGACGGCGATATGCGTCTTTTTCAGTGATACATTCGACTAGCGCAACATGACGGCGACATGCGTGTTTCTCAGTGATACATCCTATGACGGCCAGATGCATATTTCTAAGTAATACATTTGATGAGCGCAATATGACGGCGATATGTATATTCGTCAGTGATACATCCCACGAGCGCAATATGACGGCGATATGCATGTTTCTCAGTGATACGTCCCATGAGCGCAATGTGACAGGGATATGCGTGTTTTTCGGTGATACATCCTATAACGGCGATACACATGTTTCTCAGTGATACGTTCGATGAGCGCAATATTACGGCGATATGTATATTTGTCAGTGATACATTCCACGAGCGCAATATGACGGCGATATACATATTTCTCAGTGATACATTCCACGAGCGCAATATGACGGCGATCCGCGTGTTTCTCAGTGATACATTATATAACCGCGATATAAATGTTTCTAAGTGATACATTCGAGCAGCACAATATGACGGTGATATGTTTATTCGTCAGTGATACATGCCACGAGCGCAATATGACGGCGATATGCATGTTCCCAGTGATACATTCGATGAGCGCAATATGACGGCGATATGCATATTTCTCAGTGATACATCCCATGAGCGCAATGTGACGGCGACATGCGTCAACAAATATGATTTTCGTAAGAAATAATAACTTTATCGATTTTATAAATTGAACCAGAGCGTTTAGGATCACACTGCTGTAGCTACACGCGACCCTTGCAACAATAAAATATTGTTTTTGGCTCTCCTAATAAGCCTCGTCACGTGCTAACATTCTTCATCACATTTTCCGACTACTCTTTTTTATTTGGCCCTCGACAAACCATAATTTCAATAAAAAATCGAAAACTATTTCAAAATAGCTTGCGCCACCCTTGAGGGTCGCAATGTAAGTTTGCTTTGCGAAAGACTTTTTGCGGTACTATATGTAGTACCAAAAGAAAATTATTGCACAAAGTATAGCATATATTAGCATTTTTGTTAAGGGAACGAAGAAAGAAAATCCATTTTTTCCATCACTCTATTATATATTTATACATATATAGATACAGCTATATAGGTAGACGATATACAGAGCATAGGAGGCAGCGACCGGCTGCTCTCTCGGTGGCAAGTCGAGCGGGGCAAACCGGAAATGAGGAAAGTTGCTCGGCGCCGGGGAAAGAATTTTTACCCTGACGTACACGTCGGAATATCGGTAGATGGAAATGGGGTAAGCACCAACGGAAAGGGAGATGGAGAAAAAGGAGGAGAGAAAGAGAGAGAGAGAGAGAGGCCCTGCAACTATAGAAACGCCGACCCAGTGTGGTAGCAAGGGCGGGAGGCCTCTTTTGCCTCTTGGCTGAATTTCCCTCGTGGTAACGATGCGGAATAACATTTGTCTCGCTCTTCTCTCTCTCTCTCTCTCTCTCTCTCTCTCTCTCTCTCTCTCTCTCTCTCTCTCCCCCTCCCTCCCTCCTCTCTCTCTTTCTCAACCCCCCTCTCTCTCTCTCTAACTCCGTTCACTCGAAGACGAACATCGCGATTCGTGGAGACCGGAAACGAGTGTTTTCGCGGGGCCTTCTCACTCCAACGGAAATTTCTCTTTCCACTTTCTCAATCTCTATCATCCTATATCTTTGTGGCCACCCACCCTCCTTGCCTTCACTCTCCGAGGCAGAGTGTTATAACCAATATGGGTATAAATTCTCCGCGAGTCAATTTACGAATCGTACAATACACTTGCCAATCAAGCTATACTTTTCTTCCGATCCAAATCTCCGACTGATTTTTTTGTGCAGATTTTCCAGGCCAATTATGACGAAAAAAAAGGAAAGCAGTTTGTTCGAATTTGAACAATTTTTAGTTCGAGCAAAAATTGAGAGAGATGGATGCTTAAAATGGGCGGAAAATTTGTAGGGTGGAATACCCCAAATTGGACCTGTTCTTGGTGTATGCACATCAAGAATAAAAATATTACTAAATCGGGACGAAAATATTCGTTAATAATAATAGAATACACACATTTGGAGTACTTCATGACGTTTTTTCATTAAAAAATAATCGAAGATTTTGTTTGGGAATATTCTACGACCCCTTATTATTGAAAATTATTCAAAATTCAAAAATTTATTAATATTGAATTATTGATATGAAACAAAAATTCAAAAATTAGTTTTTGAATATTTTACGACCCAACTTTATAGTGAAATAATTTAAAAAAATATTTTGGACCTCTTTCCGTACTGAAAAATAATAACAAATGAACTTTGACTTCTTTTACAGCCCCCTTTTCATTAAAAAATATTCAAGTATTTACTTCTGAATATTGTACGACCTCTTTTTATTAGACAGTAATCGAATATTTACTTTTTGAATATTTTACGTCCCTTTTTAAATTACAAAACAATAGAATATTCACATTTCTGAATATTACACGACCCCTTTTTTTCATTAAAAAATCGTTAAATATATATTTTTCGGATATTTTAAGACCCCTGTCTTATTGAAAAATCATAAAATATTTGCTCTCGAAAAATTCAACAGCGGTAGCAAATTTTCCTAATTCTCGCTGCGCAACATGGCTGCCCAGCTCCATCAACATCTCCTATCGTTTCCCTTCGACGCGCGAGACGATCTTGACAAGACTAGATCACCATTGGGCTGTTTATTTCAGGAAAAAAATTGCGCAAACTCACGAGAGATATGAAAGAGCGTAAACGAGAGCTTCGCGCGTGGAATTCCTTACGGCAGACATAAATATGAATTTTCCAATTGCTCCGCACCGTTTATGCTAGTTTCTTTACTCCGTGAAGAAACTAAACAAAATACTGGCGATGCGAGAATGGTTTATCCATAAATTGATATGACCTCTCGGTGTATTCCTTCGCAGATAAATGAAATACGTTTGCTCGGTATAGTTTTATGCGAAGGGGAAGGAGGGAGAGAGAGAGAGAGAGAGAGAGAGAGAGAGAGAGAGAGAGAGAGAGAGAGAGAGAGAGAGAGAAACAGATGCGGCCTTTTTCGCGAGCAGTATCAACAATTTTCCTCCCCGGGGAAAAATAATATTTTTCCTTCTTCGAAATTCCGCATCGCGTCTAAAAAGAAGGAAAGGCTTTGCGCAAACGCTCGGCGGAAAAAAAGTTACGACGGAGGACGAGGAAAAAAAAATTTCTTGCACTCTGCTCCGCTCTGTGCGTTCGGAGAAACTTTTTTGTATTTTTTTTTTTCATGCAGTATCAAATGTATAGGTATATCGTTCGCACCCCCCCTTTCCTTATCGCCATTCACGCGCCAACGTATACGTATATCTCACCCTGCTGCAATTTGCTGCGAAATCATTATAATAATTGTACGTGCTCCGGATGAAAACGACGCATGCAGGTCGGGACTTATTGGCCTGTTTTCGTGCTCTTGGAAGGAAAAAAGAAAAGCGCTCGTGCTTTTGCATGTTTGCGAGGCAATGTATCAGAGTTAATTCTCTGCGTTCTCTCTCTCTCTCTCTCTCTCTCTCTCTCTCTCTCTCTCTCGCTCGCTCTCTCTCTTCTTTTGGCGAGAATTAATACGCTTCCGGATAAACAGGCGCTGAAAAACATATGCACGTGTGGAGATCTTCCACCCTCGCGTTGGTAGAAATAAAACAGAGGAGCGTCTTAAACCGAGGCTCAATTATCCAGCCCATCTTGCCGACATTATCAAATTGTAGTGCCTGCATGGGCACGCGTTTTTTTTTTGAGCTCAAATTAAGCTGGTACGGTTGGAATGCGAGGCCGTGAGGAGGCTTGATGTTGAACTAAGTTTGCGCTGAAGACACTTATTTTTTTTTATAATATTGAGGAGTTTTCCTTTTGGCGAAAACAAAAACAGGTCGATGTAAATTATTTTTTTCGGACGAGAATATCGTGACGACGATGTCGCGATTTTACAGACAATTGATACACAGTCTTGTGAAGATTGAGATTTTTTTGTATTGAAAAATATTATCAAACAACGGAGATATTATTATTTAAACAAAGTCGATGCTGCATGGCCAATGGTGTAGGTGCATTTAGCCACTAGGCTCGTCTGAAATGAAAAAAATGTACTTTTAGTATAATAGACAAACTTTCGTACGACCGGATATTGTTTGGAAATTTGGCAAATTACGAAACGATAAGACTAAGAAGAAAAGTTCCATTTTCGAAAAAAAAGAACTTTGATAATTTTTTTTATCGCCAAATGGATAAACATAAAAAAATTATCCAATCTTTCGAAAAAAAAAAAAACGTTTGATTTTCGTAAACGCATTCATGGCCGGCGAGGAACGACAATGCGTTCTTCGTCCCCTCGAGAGGGCGCGTGGAGCTTCCGAAGGAAACGAAACACCCACGCACGGGCGGATGGCCACCCTCGGGAGGGACGTGCCACTCGAGAGTGCCCGAGGAAACCCCTTGGCGAGGGCTCGTCAAACACCCCGCAACAAAAGACAGCTCTGCGTTGCCATAGCGAGGCCATTTTGCTGCAAACGTAAACAACATTCAATTAAAATAAAATAAAATTGAATAAAAAATAAATAAAATCTAAATATTCAAAATTCATCGTTCCAGTGCGATGAATTTCGCATCAATTTTTTTTTTTCCATTCCAATTTAATCCGGAGAAATATTTCCGTACGGGACACTTGCCGGGGAAAATTTATTCCGCGAGATTTCGCACGGGGAATAGATCGCCCGGAACCGAACGAGAAGCACCAAAGTTTCGCCAGCGTCGATGAGATACGAGGCTTCGAATCGCCGACGTTTCGCGGAGGCCTCGCGCCGTCGCTCCCCCTTTATCTTTTTTTTTCTTCCCCCTCGAGCCGCGCGACGTCTGACTACGAAATGGCGTGGCGAGGAACCACCCCTTTTGCACCCTCGGTTCTCCACCGGCTACCGTAAGCCAAACAGCAGGGCTCCGTTGGGGTGCCACCATTCTCGGCTGGAGGGGACGTATCTCGTGTCTCCTCTCGCTACCTCCTCGTTCAGGGGTTACCCCCACTGGCGATTTTGAAAAAATCGATTTTTTTTATTGCATTTTTTTGAAGTATAAGTATCTGAGAACATGTCCTGAAAATTTCAAGTCTATCCGAACAAAATTGACTGAGATATGAGCGTTGAAAGAGAAGAATCCGTTGTGTAAACGACCGGAAATTGAAACTTTAAACGCGTTTTTTTCAAAATGGCATTTCTGAAGTCGGTGACCAAGATTACTCGAACACTAATGAACCGATCTTCTTGAAATTTTGCAGGCTTAGTTAATACATAAAAATGTAGTCTTTAATCGTTCGATTTTTTTTTTCGAAAAAAATGGCAGTTTTATAGCCAAAAAACGGCCGTTTTTTTCGTTAAAATCGAACCATTAACTTTGACTGTCCGCCATTTTGTGAAAAATGAATATTTTTTAAAATCCTTCGATTAAAGACTAGTTTATACTTATATTTGACTAAATCCATCCGCATTTTTTTTTTCAGGTGATCCACTTCGCCGCAATGTTGGTCACCGCAAACCGTGTATATAAAAACGTTATTTCATTGACGGCCATTTGCCACTAAACAATGTAATATTTTTCAATAAAAAAATTACTGAAAGTTCTTCAAGATGTGTTCTTTAAGATGGTATATTGATCGATTAAAAAAGTTTTGTAGTTTTCTTTAAAAAAAAATCATGAAAAAGGCCTTTTTTTTTGCGCTACAAGTGGGGGTAACGCCTTCAGCTCTTTCGCCTACTCGCGAGTCGGCTCTCGTCATCCCCACATGTGCATATAGAGGGTGTTAGGAAGGTCGATGCAAAGCCTTAAGGGGGTAATACGTCACCTCGTTAGGTACGTATTTAACCTAGGTTACTTTAGTCCACAGTCCAAGGATTTCGAGTTATCATGGTAAGTATGATTTTTGGAAAATTTCCGAAAATTAAGGGGATAGGCAACGGTAGAATTTTCAAAAAAATCGTTTTTTTTTTCTTTCGCTAAAACGGTGCTTTATCGTCGTAAGACTAAGTTACTATTCGATTTATAGTACAGTCGTGCTGTATATTGAAATCGGACAAAATTAGAAGAAGGCTAGTTTTTTGACAGGTGATTTTGTAGGTTATTTTTGTCCACAGCGCCGAAGTCGTGGAAGTTCATTTTGAGGGTGAAAAAATGGGGTGAAGTTTTGAAAAATCGGTCTTCATTCGATAACTTTTTAGGAAAAAATTCATACAATTTTTGTTCAAATGGCACGTTGTAGCCCTTGAAAAGACGCGTTGATCGAGTATTTGTTCATCCCTCTCCGATAATATCTTCACCCCCAAAATAATTGTTGAAGTATAAAGAAAAAAATTGTTTATTGAATAACTCAAAAACAATCGATATTTCGGGGATGGTTTAAATGTACGAAGTGTAGAGAATAATTTTCTCTATATTTTCGTTCCTATGGACCACCCTTGAATTTTGCTTTTTCGAACCCCTCACAGGGGTTGTAAATTCAAAATGAAATTCTGGGAAAACTATTGACCGAAAATAAAGAGATACGAGCTTGGCGCTGTGGACAAAAATGTGGCTGAGTGTTAAAGTTACAAATTCTTCCACGGCGGCGAATTCTTGCGGTTAATAGTTTCCTCAGAATTTCATTTCGAATTTTCAACCCCCGAGAGGGGTTGGAAAATCAAAATTCAAGGGTGGTCCATAGAAAAGAAAATATACAGAAAATTATTCTCTACATTTCGTACATTTGAACCATACCCGAAAAAACCATTGTTTTTAAGTTACTCAATGAACAAATTTTTTTTTTTGGTATTTTAACCATTTTGGGGAAGGGGGGTGAAGATATTATCGGAGAATGTTGATCGAATACTCGATCGACGCGTCTTCTGAAGGACTATAACGTTCCAATTTGAACAAAAAGTGTACGATTTTTTTCTAAAGAGTTATTGAATTAAAACTGATTTTTCAAAATTTCACCCCACTCGTTCACCCCCGAAGTGAACTTCCACGATTTTGGCGCTGTGAGCAAAACTGAAGCCCGGATTTTTCTGCACATTTTGTCTCACGGCGCCGACCTCGTAGCACGACAGTACTATTATAGCAAGACATTTTTCTTCACCGACTTTGAGCGTACAACTTAAGACGTTACCCCCACTTGTAGCGCAAAAAAAGGCCTTTTTCATGAATTTTTTTAAAGAAAACTACAAAACTTTTTTAATCGATCAATATACCATCTTAAAGAACACATCTTGAAGAACTTTCAGTAATTTTTTTATTTAAAAATATTACATTTTTTAGTGGCAAATGGCCGTCAATGAAATAATGTTTTTATATACACGGTTTGCGGTGACCAACATTGTGGCGAAGTGGATCATCTGAAAAAAAAATGCGGATGGATTTAGTCAAATATAAGTATAAACTAGTCTTTAATCGAAGTATTTTAAAAAATATTCATTTTTCACAAAATGGCGGACAGTCAAAGTTAATGGTTCGATTTAACGAAAAAAAAACGGCCGTTTTTTGGCTATAAACGGCCATTTTTTTCGAAAAAAAAATCGAACGATTACATTTTTATGTATTAAATAAGCCTGTAAAATTTCAAGAAGATCGGTTCATTAGTGTTCGAATAATCTTGGTCACCGACTTCAGAAATGCCATTTTGAGAAAAACGCGTTTAAAGTTTCAATTTCCGATCGTTTACACAACGGATTCTTCTCTTTCAACGCTCATATCTCAGTCAATTTTGTTCTGATCGACTTGAAATTTTCAGGACATATTCTCAGATACTTATACTTCAAAAAATGCAATAAAAAAAATCGATTTTGTCAAAATCGCAAGTGGGGGTAACCCCTTAAGCCCACCTCTGGCACGGCCATAACCTAAAACTTTGAACGCGTTTTTCTCGAAACAGATTTTTTCCAATTCGCGTGACAAAAACCTTCAACAATTTAACCTGATTTATTTCAAATTTAAAAGTTATGTTCCTAATTGCATTTCGCAGAGAAGTATCACGGAATTTCTGATTAACGAAAAACTTTTCATTTTATGAGCAGTTTTATACGAAATTTTTCACTGAAAATTCATTCACATACCTACAAGTCAATTCAAATACCTACAACTTTTGAATAAAACAATATTTTTTAAATTCCTTACGTATTTCTCTAGGTATTCTAATGTAGATTGACGAGAATTTTCGTTTTTTGTTCTAGGTAAAAAATTGTGGATGCTAAATGTCACGCCGCGGAACGCCTAAAAAAAAGATAAAAGAAAATATTAGTAGTCGGCCATTTTCTACATCGAAAAAAAAATATATATATATATTTTTTAACAGCTTGATATTCATACTAAATAAATGTGTAATTAATTTTATGAGTAAATCACGTTTTCATACGAAAACAAATTGTTACACTCGCACATGATTTTATACCCGTTACTGTGACCTCACCCCTTAAGTACGAACTCGTTCATAATGTTCAAACAATAATTGGTAACTAAAAACTTATTTGCGTCGTAGCTTAGTGTGTGTTCAATCGACAAACACCAATGCAATAATCTGTATTCGTACAAATAACTAAATGGGACGGATTGAATAACTAAAAATAAAAATACTTCTTACGGTAATGCTATTTTTGAAAAAAAAAAAATAGCAGTCAGGTTTTTCGTAAATACTGTTACAAATCATTATTTTCACCAAATAAATACCAAAAATAAAAAGAAACGTGAAAAAAGAACAAAAAATTAACCGAATTAGATGTACAATATTTCCAAATACTAAGGTAGCACGGAGCCTCCACAGACTTCTATAAACCCAAACAATCCCTCCGGAAAAAAATGCATTCAAAATCAGGTGCTAGGTTCGCCGTCAATCGGACTTCGGAACGGACGGATTCAGTAATTAATTCAACCGTCCTGTCTCCTACACTGACAAGGCTGAATACGATGACAGATTGGAAGGAAGGTGGAAATTCAACGGTAAAGATTGACCCACTACTGGGTCAGTGAACTCCGTTTGCACAAATGTATCAATTTTTTCTTCTATCGCACTGCATGGACGAAGCACCCCCGTGCCCAGGGTAGTTGGAAATGTTCAACGTCGTTGAACAGCAAAGACGAATTTGTAGTTCTAGGTTAATTACTTTGAAGCCCTGTAATAGTGAGTGTGAGAGAGAGGGAGAGGGAGAGAGAGAGAGAGAGAGAGAGAGAGAGAGAGAGAGAGAGAGAGAGAGTGAGAGAGAGAGAGAGAGAGAGAGAGAGAGAGAGAGAGAGAGAGAGAGGAGAGAGAGAGAGACAGAGAAATTAGTCGGACCTCTGTGAAACTAAGTTGAAGCAGATCAAGCCAATCGGTACGTGACTGGCTTTGAATCTCAAATTCCGGACCCCTTGAGCTCGCCTCTAATTCGATGAGTCTACTTCTTACAAGCTAATTCGCTTATATCCTCTCAATCGTTACGTTCATTCGGCATTACACATTCCGCAGCTTCCGCGCTTATTCCTGGCACGACTTTTGTTTTTAGTTTCTCGTTAAAGTCCTACGGCTCCTTTGGTTAGGAATATATTGAGAGTATATTTAAAAATTGACACGCACCATCATTATCCCAGATGTTTATCTTTATCACCAGACGTTTATCAGGAATACATCAAATATATAATTATGCCTAGGAATATATTGGAAGTATATTTAAAAAATGATCGATACTAAGGTTATGATGGATTAGGATAATGTCGAATATACAGGGTGTCCCATTTTAATCTTACACCTGAATTTTCTCGAAAAATATTGCTCGGACGAACTATTGTGTGGAACAAAACTTCTAGGGATTGAAGGGGGACGTTTGAAAAAAATTTATTTGAGGAGCCAAAATTCAAAATGGCGTTGTTACACAGGCTGACATGTTTTTTTCAAACGGAAACATAACTTTTTTTATTGCCAAAAAATTTGTCAGCTGAAAACTAGAAACTTTTGTTGAAATTTTTTTTTGATAAAGTTCATAGTTTTCAAGTGAGAACATCATTTTCATGCCATCAGCCATGCAACCTCCTACGCTTTGGCTAACGCAAATGCCGGTGGTAGGGACAATTAGACTAAATGTCTTACGGCAAGCCGCTCAATGTTGTATTTTCGAATGTATGACCACTTGAACAAAAAAAGAATCAAATTTTTTTGTTGAAAATTTTTGTTTTTTGTTTTCAAATTTGGACGATATTTCATGAGAAACTTTTCGAGGAAAATCGATGAAAAATAGTTTTTTTCCATTTTAATAGCGTTTATGCCATTTTCAGGCCCAAAAACGTGTTTCTTTAAATCCTTGACGAACTTTGATCACGATGGGTAGAAACACACACACACACACACACACACACACACACACACACACACACACACACACACACACACACACACACACACACACACACACACACACACACACACACACACACACACACACACACACACACACACACACACACACACACACACACACACACACACACACACACACACACACACACACACACACACACACACACACACACACACACACACACACACACACACACACACACACACACACACACACACACACACACACACACACACACACACACACACACACACACACACACACACACACACACACACACACACACACACACACACACACACACACACACACACACACACACACACACACACACACACACACACACACACACACACACACACACACACACACACACACACACACACACACACACACACACACACACACACACACACACACACACACACACACACACACACACACACACACACACACACACACACACACACACACACACACACACACACACACACACACACACACACACACACACACACACACACACACACACACACACACACACACACACACACACACACACACACACACACACACACACACACACACACACACACACACACACACACACACACACACACACACACACACACACACACACACACACACACACACACACACACACACACACACACACACACACACACACACACACACACACACACACACACACACACACACACACACACACACACACACACACACACACACACACACACACACACACACACACACACACACACACACACACACACACACACACACACACACACACACACACACACACACACACACACACACACACACACACACACACACACACACACACACACACACACACACACACACACACACACACACACACACACACACACACACACACACACACACACACACACACACACACACACACACACACACACACACACACACACACACACACACACAAATCCTGGATACATCTAAAACAATTGAAAATGATGTTCTCACTTGAAAACTATGAACTTCATCAAAAAATTTTTTCAACAAAAGTTTTTAGTTTTCAGCTGACAAATTTTTTGGCAATAAAAAAGTCATGTTTCCGTTTGAAAAAAAACATGTCAGCCTTTGTAACGCCGCCATTTTGAATTTTGGCTCCTCAAATACATTTTTTTCAAACGTCCCCCTTCAATCCCTAGAAGTTTTGTTCCACACAATATTTCGTCCGAGCAATACTTTTCGAGAAAATTCAGGTGTAAGATTAAAATGGGACACCCTGTATAATTGAGGTTAGCGATAAATGGACAATATATTTGAACAAATATTGACACCCAGTTTATTATGCATTAAAAATATAGCAAATATATAATTACGCGTAAGCATATATGGAAAATAGGGAAAACAAAAATTGATACCACGCTTCTTATGGATTAGAAATATATGGAATATATAATTATGTTTAAGAATATATCGAAAGCATATTTTTTAAATGATCGATACCAAGCCTATTATGGATTAGGAATAGATCAAATATATAATTATGGTTAAAAATATGAAGAAGATATATTTGCAAAATTATTAACAGCAAGTTTATTATGAAAAACACGTTTTACATATATAAAGAATAAACCCCATATCAATATAGTTAAAAACAGGCGTTTTTTATTTAATTCAATGATTACTCGTAACTACACGACGCGATTCGTTTTTTCCTTCATAACATTTTCGAAGCGATAATCTTCATTCAATCGATATTAATATATGATGATTTGTCATTAACGTCATATTTTTCTTGCTCCTAATTATTCGAATATATCGAATATATGATTATCGTTAGAAATATATCATACATATATTCAAAAAACTATTGACACCATGTTTATTATGGAAAATACGTTTTACATATATCACAAAATAAACACCTTTGTTATATGGTCAAAAAAAGTCGTTTTCTGTTTATCCATTTTTATGATTACTCGTAACTACATCACGCGATTCGTATTTTCTTTTTTCTTATGATTTTTCAAACGTACATCAATGTATGATGATTTATCACTGACGTCATATTTTTCTCGCTGCTTTCCATATCGAGAAGAGCTTATCACGTGATCCTCGGGGAAGGACAAGTAAAAATCTCCCTGGATATATGAACCCCTCGCTTTGTCGTGACTCCATTTATCTCGCACGGTACATTAGTTCGCCCCCGTGTTCTCGCCGCCTCCATCCCCGCGTGCGGTCTTCTCGTCCACGGAATATCGTGTAATGATGTTTGACGCGATCAGGTCGAAAATGTTCTCCACACGGATATCTGTCTCGTACGGATCGACGAAAGGGCCATATCGGTCGGGTTAAATGAGCGTACGAGATTCCTGGCATTGGTTATACACGTCTAAACTTCTTCATATATATATATATATATATATATATGTTTAGCTGTCAGGTGGGTGCATGTGAGAGCGTTCGTTTTGTGGAGGAAGGAAAATATAGTGGTTCGGTAGCAAATCGACGAACCGGTTTATTCAAAAGATCATCCATCGGAACAGACAACCTTGGCCCATCTATCGACCACCAGTCGGATTTTACGCAGGAAGAATTCGGCTTCTTCAGAGGCGGTCGAGTCATCTAGCTATTTTTTTTTATCCCTTCGTACGAGGTGAAGCACTGACTACCGCGACAGGAATAAATGGCAATAGGGCGAAAGCGATGTCTGGGGTACGCGGCAGGATTTCCCAGTTCTCTCTTTCCAAGCACTTCTTAACCGGTTGAGCAACATACTCCCTGGCATTGTCGCGCTGCAAAATCAACTTGTCATCGCGATTCTCCCATTCTGGTTTCTTTTCGTACCGAGGTCGCTTCGAACGCATCAGTTGCAGTCGATAACGATCCCCAGTGATGCTTTCCGATGCTCTCAGCAGCCTGTGATACACGAACGCCCTCTTTCGGCTGGTTTTCCACGGTCCTTGCTCCCCATAGAGAAATCACTGCTTTGAAAGCGGCTAAAGCACTCTTTGCACTCTCTACTCGATGGAGCATCTTCGGCATACACTTTAGCAAACGATGACACACAGTTTTGGCAACCTATGACTTTTCCCGGCTGATTACTTTGCCAGGATACAATGGAGCACAACTTTCCGCAAATGTGACTTGCTTCGAACAAAACTTGCCACTGTAAAGACAATTGAAGTGGATGATGTCAATCCGTCCCACAAATGTCACCTATAACGTTTCAGCAGTACTCTTAGATCTATCAAGTGGACTGCCACCTTCAACCTTAAGGAAGTAGCCCACCTAACGCCACCCATCGCCAGCAGTCAGTCTGTCACAACCACTTGAATCCGCATTAAGCAGCACTCTGTGGTCTGACGAGTGGATTGACATCCTCCACCTCGAGAAAGTAACCCACCTAACGCCATCTATCGCCAGCAGTCAGTTTCTCACAAACACCCAACAGAAATCCGCATCTCACGGACTCTTGTCAAATTTTGTTTGCCTTTCGCCACAACTTTCCACCAAATGTCCTTATCCGCTACTTTATTCTCCTTCCATACTGCAACAAAAACCAAAAATACGTCTTCCCCCACAAGCCACAAACGAAATAAAATCAACATTCTGACGGACCATCTGGACGAGCCGGTGTCATAAGTGGGACAAGCCAGGCTCAAAGTCTCTAGTTATAAAAAAATGGACATATGGCAATAATTCCAAAAGAGCTGACTATTTTCAGCTCCAGGAGATTCGCGAGGACGTGTACATTGCGGAGAAGCGGGTCAATCTAAACAGTATGCTAATAAGTGTGTCCTCGCTCGTGGCATAATTATGGTAATTCGTTAATGAAAGCCCGACCGAGTTCCATTCATTGAGCTCGATCCCAACGTGTATTAGATGTCTCCCCCCTCCTCTCAGTCTACTCTGAATGTATATATATATATATATATAGACGATCTTGGGCACGTCGCTTGATTCTCGATCAACTCTCGTCACGGGTACTTCCTGGCCATTAGAGGCCTCCAAAGTCTCACCCTTATCGGCCAACTTCGATTTAAGTGAGATGTAATACCCCGAGTAATTTAAATAACGACGTTAAACCCCCACATGCCTTCCTCCAAACCCCTCTCCCCACGTCTCCCGCTGTTACGGGTAGATAAAGCGTCCTGGCTTTATAATAGATAGTAATGCGAGACCAAGGAAAAAAACAGACCAGTGAGGAGGAAACGAGGACGAAAGAAAAAAAAAGAACAAAAAATTGAATATAAAAGAAGAGAGGAAAGGCCACGGAGGAATAAAATGAAAGAAAAGATGTTGAGTGGTCCTCGCCTGTGTAACCCTGCGCGATGCTAACGTTCCTTGTCACCAACGCCGTGTTGAAATAAAACGTTTCTCTCGCCCGACGAAGAAACGCCGCGTCAAGTATAACCCCGACGACGAAGAAGCTTCAGCGAGTAACTCGAGCTTTTCGTCCTCTCCTTCCGAGCAGAAGAGAACCGAGAAATTTAAGTAAGAGCAAAAAAGAACACGTATAGGTATATACACGTAGGGGGAAATTTAAGTAAAAGATAAAAGGATATACGGGGTGGCCGGTTTTTGAGACGCGGAGATTTCGCGAGTGAGAACAATATGACATTTGATGGTTTTTTAAGGGCTATTTGGGAAAAAAATATAGCGTATTTTTGTAAAAATATTATTATTTTTATAAAAATATTATTAATAATAGCGTATTTTGTAAAAAAAATATTTTGTGAAAAAATATATAGCGTATTTTTTAAAATATAAAAATATTTTTAAAAAATATAGCGTATTTTGGTAAAATGTGGATAAAATGTGGATATTTGAAGGACAAATACAAAACACTCCGGAAGAACTTTTTTCTTGTATCCCGTCGTCGAGGAAAAATGTATCAAAGATGCATTTTAAAAGTGGATCGTGGAATTCAATTCCATAAAAAAAGTTTTTTAGGCGAGATTCGTGTTCGGAATTGAAAATCTGTCGTTGATTTGAAATTTACAAAAATTGAAGTTTCGTATTCCGAAGCAAAAAATCTTCATTGTGCTACAAAGCAAAATGGAATTTCCTCTTTTTTCAGAATGCTAATTGTTTTGGCGAATACGCCATGAAATATGTTAATTCCATGCAAATTTTTTACCAAGAGTCCAAATATTGTTTTTAACCCGGGAATATTCCTGCCGTCGTCAAAGTTTCCGCACTTCATGATTTTGAGGTACGCATCGCTGGAACGCAACGAAAATAAAGTCTCCTTCATTAACAAAATTTCTTTTTGGCCGATTAAAGATATGAAAATCATTCGAACGTTTTTACGTATTTTCATCACAGTTTCACGACCTCAAATTGCAAAACAAAAAGTTTTCGAATAATAATAAAAACGAAGAAATAACACGAAAATCCTTGCATTCCAACGATGCAGGCTTCAACGTCGTCGCACCAGTGGCACCCCGTAGACGTGCCAGTAACGGAAACCCGGGGCGCGACGAAAAGAAACGCGAAGAAAAGAAGAAAAAAAAACACCCACTAGTCGAACGAAAGAAAGGACTTCCCTAGCAGAGGCACACCACTTCGTTGCGGATCGTTAATTTTTCAGTAAGACCCGGAAAACAGAATCGATAATGCGCCGGAGCCCTTGTCCAAGCACGTGGCTGCAATTCCAATCGTTTTCTCGATCAACGCGACCTACAACCGACGTCTATATTCCTGCCCCGTGTTTCTAAATATAATAGTTCCCTCGCCGAAGATCTCGTTCCATATATTCTTCGTCTTCCTATATTGTTTATTTCAATAATTTGTCGCGCGGAATCTCATCGTATAACAAATCCAGAAATTTCTCGAAAGTCTTTATTATTATAATCGATTGTACGGCTCTACGCGTTCAAATTTTGCGAAGAGACGGAGGTAAAGCTCGAGCGAATGCCTGACGGAACGAACATTCCCTTGATGGACCAATATAAATTCATGCAAACATTGACGACAGAACAGCAGGGATATCAGCCAGAGAGGATGCTTAGGCAGAGCCACCGACGAAGAAGATCCAAGTTTATACCGTGGCTTTTCGTATACATCGACATATACATATATATGCATAAGTATATATGTATACACGGTGTCCCAGAACTCAATGTTAAGACGACACGGGGTGACAGGATTGATTGTAACCACCATGGGAAAAATGAGAAAAAAAATCTATCCCATGCAGTTTGAAAATTATATGCATTTAAGAAAAACCTAGAAATTTGGTCAAACTGTAACCATTTTTCGGTTATTGTGAAACAAACCCAAACAATCCCAAGTTTCCTAGAATTAAGACTATTTGTTAAACTATGAATTAAAAATTTTCAAAATTTGTCTACTTTGAAAGGCCCTGCTTTATTTTTTTTGCTTTATTTTTTTTTCTGATTTATTTTTTTTTCTGATTTTTCTCATGATGGTTACAATCAATCCTGTCACCCCGTGTCGGCTTAACGTTGAGTTCTGGGACACCCTGTATAAGTGTACACACACACACACACTCACACACACTCACACACACTCACACACACTCACACACACACACACGCACGCACACACGCACGCGCACACACACACACACACACACACACACACACACACAGAGGGTGTCCTAGAACTGAATGCGTTTCCTGCAATGGGGGGGTTGGGGGTGAAATTCTGAGTCATTTGATATAAGCATGTGTGGGTCTCAGATCAACCCTTGAATTGTTATTCATTTTTAAAGACGGGCCAATCAGGTGCGCCCGCCGAACCGTCGGTGAGCGATACGCCGGCTCATCGGGCGCACCTGATTGGCTCGTCTTTAAAAATGAATAACAATTCAGGGGTTGATCTGAGACCCACACATGCTTATATCAAATGACTCAGAATTTCTCCCCCAACTTCAGGGAACGCATTCAATTCTGGGACACCCTGTATATATATATATATATATATATATATATATATATATATATATATATATATATATATATATATATATATATATATATATATATATATATATATAGGTGTGTACACAACTTCACTCTGTGACCTCATTTCACGCAGTTCACCTCTCTATATATTCTTCCTCATCCGTTTTGTGTTTTAATGAAGTGCACGTCAGCCATCGTGTAATAGAGTACGAGAGTGGGAATCGGAGGAAAAATAATTAAAAGCCGAGGAGCAATAGCGGGAAGGAACGACCAACTCAAAAGAATTCGAAACAACGTTGGAAGATATCGTGTACCAATTTTTTTTTTCTATTTTTTGCGTTATTTTCTGCAAAATACGTACTTTTAAGAAGCTCCATAGTTTGGGAATGATCCTGATCGTTTTCAAACGGCTGCCGCACGAAGGCAATCATGGTCCAATTGGATGCTGTCGAAGCCCTTGCAACGTTGGAATCCAAAGTAAATTCACTTCGGTTTTCTTTTTTCGCCATTTTTATTGTTATTCGAAAAACTTTGCGATGAACTGAGGTTGCCGGTCTCTAATGAGGATCTTAATAAATGGTTGCCGCAACTTTTAACGGCTGAAAAAATGTGTAATTGAAAATAAAATGCAATTGAAATAATAGTGCAAAATAAAGTGCAATTTAAAATCAAATGATTTTTGTTACGTTGCAGCGATGCGAACTTCAATGTCCTCCAATTGGGTTAGTTCTTGTGAGAGGGTGAGAAATCGAATAGGAAAATGTATAGAAAAAGTGTTGAACATGAAAATTGGAAAAAAATGAACTTTTTCGATGACACTCATTTTTTTTAATTTTTAAAATGTTTTTTGTTTAAACTTATGGGTGGTGCTCTTCGGATATGGTGGTTTTGGAAAATCGTCCCATTGTGGGCGTTCGGGGAAAAATATTAAAAAATTTGATTTCACAAAAAAACAAGACGAAATCACGATTCAATTAACATGAAAAAAAAAACAAACAAAAACAAATAGTAAAACGGTTAAAAAAAATCTTAAACACGAAAAATTCGAAAAAAATGTACTTTTTTTTACTTAAATTCACAATAATCGCAGTTTTTCAATATTTTTTGGCAAAATTTGTCGCTGATATTCTTCAGACACGTTTCTCTCTCTTTTTTTTTAAAGTAGTCACCTGTTGGCGTAAAGAAAAACGCATTTATTCGAAAAATCTGAAAAGGCCCGTTTGACAAAACATATTTTCCCATCGTAAAAGTAGCTCTTATTTTACTTTATTAATTAAACAAAAATTTCGTCTTAAAGTACAGTAGATAAATCGAAAATATAATGATTATTAATATTAATGTGGCTATTGAGACAGCACTAATTTCCTTTTCCCTAATATTTCAAACCGCGATGCTTCGCAGTTGGTGCCCCCTTAAACTTCTTGGATGGCATTTCCCGGGGCGGCCGAACGGTAAAAGTCATGGTAAATTTCGAGGTGAATTTAATTTTGTACGGGTTCTACGTTGTCTCCCTCAAGGAACAACTTTAGTACCTCGCGTCCTTTCGCACGCGACCCCTTTCGTATCAAGAACCTGATTAAGGGCTTCGCTATATATAGACAACGTAGGTCCTTTCGTCGGCTTTATGTAATATCGGTGTTCGTACATACCGAAAGTGCTTTCGCGGCACAAATTTATATGCGAAAGCGTATAACGTTTGTCGTAAAATATAAATTAGTCGTATCCTACTTACATCCCGCGTATACGAGGAGCCAATTTCAATCGGGCAAGAAAAATAATCAAGGTACATCCGCGGTTGCCAGTCGAGGGATAATTCCACTATAAAAATGTTCAATTGCTCCTATGTCAATGACGATAAAATCGTAATGTAATTGAGTAGATTTTTACTTGGCCATAAGACCACCGGATCTACACCTTGCATCTGTAAAGTATCGAGACAGGAACGAAAATAATTTTTTTTGTATTCCCCAATTTTTGGCATTTTCAGGCTAGGAAAATCACTAAAATATTTTTTAAGATCCTTATTAGGGTTCCATAACGTAAACTTGAAAACAAGGATTTAAGTAGTAATAACAAGTGCGAGTCGGGCCTTGCTCTAGTAGGGTCCCGTACATATGACCAATTAATCTTTTTTTAAGGGAAACTTTGTCCTTGGAGTGCCATATTTCAGGTGTTTACATTTTATTTTTTTTAAAGGAAACGAGTGAAGCTTTTTGAGTGCGGTTTTTTCTTGCTTTTATTCATGACATACAGAACGTTAAAAAAATTTAAAAAAAAAACAAAACCAAAATGGCGGCCGTTGCAGCTCCGCGAAAACAGGTCCTCAAATCGCGGGAGGTAAACGGCTGACATCACTGCCCCCTCTTTGTTGATGTGAAACACAAATTCAAAGCATATTATCAATCTGTGACCCTTTGGTCATGGAATGACGGATGGGTTTTTCGTTTAGTACAAATTTCGGAAAATGGCGTCAATTAAAAAAAAAATCGAATTTTCGCGTTTTTTTTCGCATAAAAAGATAAATAATAAATGCAAAAATGTATCTATCGAAAAAACGATCCGTCATTCCGTGGAGACATATTTTCTGAGTACGCTCTCCAAATGTCAGGTCGATATGTTAATTACAGCGGTCAGGAGAATGTCAGCCATTTTTAAAAACGTATTTTCGAGAACAACGCGTTTAAAGTTTTGTAATGTGTTTACACAAATGTGTTTATAATTACCGCTAATCGGCAATGCCTGGTCCATAGAGGCATCCCTCCTCTTCTTCTAGCTGCTCATGTTGAGCCGCTAACATCTCCCGCTAAATTTTAAGGACAAAGTCTCCATTAAATTTGATATTTAATTAGGTTATGATCTTCTTCTGTCTTAGCTCTTATAGGCAGTACTGAACAGAAAACATATGGGGTAATGATGGCTAAAGAAAGCTTTGTATAATCCTGCCGTAAGCTGATACTAAAAAAATATAAAAAATGTATTATTTAAATATTCACAATACCAAGTTACTTATTTTTGGAGTCGGTGCCAGCCAATTGCCAATATTGTCACATTTCTTCGCAGTAAAAGAGGGCACGAAGAAAAATAAATGAAATATACGATCGACAGTATTTTTTGTAATCTTGTTTCTTCCGCGACCCCAATCTCTCGTTCGTGGCTGGCACCGACTCCAAAAATAAGTCATTTGGTATTGTAAATATTTAAATAACAATAATTTTATATATTTTCTTTATAAGTTTATTGTATTATGTATACAATAAATTACTAGACATACTACATTATGAATCCGCGTTTTTATTCTGTATACAATAAATTATTATACAGGGTGTCCCATTTTGATGTTACACCTGAATTTTCTCGAAAAATATTGCTCGGACGAACTATTGTGTGGAACAAACCTTCTAGGGATTGAAGGGGGACGTTTGAAAAAAATTTATTTGAGGAGCCAAAATTCAAAATGGCGGCTTTACAAAGGCTGACATGTTTTTTTCAAACGGAAACATAAATTTTTTTTATTGCCAAAAAATTTGTTAGCTGAAAACTAAAAAGTTTTGTTGAAAAAATTTTTTGATAAAGTTCATAGTTTTCAAGTGAGAACATCTCCAAATGGACTAAATGTCTCACGGCAAGCCGCTCAATGTTGTATTTTCGAATGTATGACCACTTGAACAAAAAAAGAATCAAATTTTTTTGTTGAAAATTTTTGTTTTTTTTTGTTTTCAAATTTGGACGATATTTCATGAGAAAATTTTGGAGGAAAATCGATGAAAAATAGTTTTTTTCCATTTTAATAGCGTTTGTGCCATTTTCAGGCCCAAAAACGTGTTTCTTTAAATCCTTGACGAACTTTGATCACGATGGGTAGAAAAACACACACACACACACACACACACACACACACACACACACACACACACACACACACACGCAAATCCTGGATACATCTGAAATAATTGAAAATGATGTTCTCACTTGAAAACTATGAACTTTATCAAAAAATTTTTTCAACAAAAGTTTTTAGTTTTCAGCTGACAAATTCTTTGGCAATAAAAAAAGTTATGTTTCCTTTTGAAAAAAAACATGTCAGCCTTTGTAACGCCGCCATTTTGAATTTTGGCTCCTCAAATAAATTTTTTTCAAACGTCCCCCTTCAATCCCTAGGAGTTTTGTTCCACACAATATTTCGTCCGAGAAATATTTTTCGAGAAAATTCAGGTGTAAGATTAAAATGGGACACCCTGTATATACGTTATCATCATGAATCGGAGTTTTCAGTATTCGTTGCTTAAACATAGTATATGGTGTTTAATATACATAAATTCCAAATTCCCAACTAGTTTAGTTTTTGAGATAGACCCCGTAACAAAAATGGTCTAAAACTGACAACTTCGATGTTGGTCTTGGGTATTGGGTATTGGGTCTTGGGTCTTTGTATTCTACACAAAATATTCAAATTTCAGGTCTGGGTACGGAACCCTAAAAATGAAGAAACGAAAGAACAATTTTCGTTGCATTCCAACGATGCACACTTCAACGCTACCGACTCCGATTGATTGGGCGAAAAAAATTTGCCCCGCGATCATAACCTGTAAAGTATATATGAGGCTATGCACAACGACATAACCTCACAAATTTTGAAAAAGAATTTTCTTATAGACAGTTAAGTTCTTTAAGGAAAAACGAAGCATCCGGCTCCGTAAAATTCAAGGACGCAGAGCTTGATGAGTTTCTTTGGCCTTGAATATTATTCATCTCTGAGAAATTTTTGTTCGTAAGTTTCAGCTATCTCTCTCGCACTTGTATGGCACGTGTTACAGTTTCCAGTTCGCCTTGAACACAGCTAATTTGTCGCTACCGTTTTACGATCGACTTTCAATTTTCGAATGATCTATTCTTCCACGAATTTCACGGATTTTCGCGCTGTGCTTTTGGGGCTGTCGTTTTCACCCAACGACTCAGCGTGACTGATAAATCAGTGAAACCAAATATAAATCGCGGTGTAAGACAAAAAATTAAGAAATTTACGAGCTACAAACCACCGAGAAATCGCATCTAGCTCACAGTGTCCCGTGATACATTGTACCCCACTCGCCCCTACGTGGTGGTACTGAAACTGTTCCCTCGAATAACATTTTTTTCGGATAATTGCACTCTCTCTCTTTCTCTCTCTCTCTCTCTCTCTCTCTCTCTCTCTCTCTCTCTCACTTTAATATCTATTTAAATGAGATAGGTTTTTTCCTTGTCTCACGGCCTGCTACGATCTTATTTGTCTCAAAGATATTTTTTTTATTCGTTTCCGCTATTCTTTTTAAATATCAAGTATATTGAAATCGAATAAATAAAGATTCGATGCAAATAAATCTTTATTTGCTTACAATGTACACTATAAATCTACGTGTACTATGTGCATAAAATATTTCATAAATCCAAAATGAAATTAAGCGCTTAATTGAGAGTTTTACCACAACGATTTTGTATCGTAATTCGTCATGCCCTGGCCTATCGGAATGATTTTTTTTTTCGAAGAAAATATTTCACCTATATGGGTATTGAACCTAGTACCTACGTACTCATAGCTACGCACGCTGCCTCTATAGTAGAAATTAGAAAAATATTCGGATCTAATCAATGTTTAGAATCTTTTTTGTTGGAAGGTAATATCTGGAAAACGAAAACCGATCTAAGGTAGACGGCCCAGTGGCCGTCAGCGTTCTAGTGACCGTCATGTTTGCGCATTAAATAAGTATTTTAAGATAAAAATCAGTTCTTCATGCAGATCTGTGGTATATTAGCTTCCAGGAGATATTTACTATGTTGTATTACATTTTCACACCCGTAAGTATACGTATAAAAGAATAATCAAATTAAATATATTCCGCTACGACGTCTAGCTGTCACATCGGCCGAATCCTTCATTAGGAGGTTAACGTGAACCATGTTACATTTCGGGTGATTTGAGAATGCCTGTGGACTTGCATGTAGTAAGGTTTCCTTCACGTAATTAACAAGGATTTTAGTTTTGCGTTTAGCATAGAAAATTATAGTTTTATGTTCATTTCAACGAATTTTCATATGTGACGATTACCGGTTCAGCAACATAAACACTCTGCCGATTAATCGCCACGGCTGTCGATAACTGGGACAATGTTAGCAAAAAAAAGAGTCTTACGAATCGAATATTAGTTTATAGAAAATCAGAAAAGAAATATTGGGTCCGTAATTAACATTGTCTGAAGGATCCACGGACCAGTAATTGTCATACACATATTCGCTATAGTAAAAAGATATGCATATAAATAAATGTTGTCGATTACTGGGTCGTGACCATGTCGATAACTGGGTATGTCTCGAACACAGGTGAACAGCACTCGATCGAAATAATATTAAAAGTTATTTCATGAAAAAAAAGTTGTTTATAATGACTACAAATGAATAAAAATTATAATTCTGACGTAATAGGCAATAATTTGTTTTATTTTTGAAATTAATAAAGTTCCATGGAAGATAAATTTATGTTTCAAACTCTCTATCAAATGTTTTAATAAAAATCATAAAGTTTGCGACAGAGTGCGTAAAAAATATTCTGCCGTTCTATATGCAGACATAATTGAGTCAACATAGTCCTACGAACCTTTACATAATTAGTTAAGGCCTTATATACCTTTGGATGGTCGGAAAACAAGGCTTTTTAGGATTTAAAAAAAATACTTATAAAGCAATCAATCAAAACGAGGTTTAGAGGGTTTGTTTCACATATCTCTAGGTACCTCCAACGGGCGGACTCGTTCCAGTCGCACATGTGCACTCAGAAGAATTTTCTTATCCCCGTAATCTACATGAGTTTTGCTACCGAAGTACACACGATTATTGTAAAATATTTATTTTTGTACATCTAGCTCGATTTTTAAGAAAGTCGCATTTTTTTACTGAAACAACGGCCTTTGTTCGTTTCAAAAAATCGCAATTGTTAAACGATAGTAAAAATCGTGTGTACTTCGCTATAAAATGTATCTAAAAAGTTATAGTTGAAATTTCAAGTCAATCAGTCAAAAAATGCAGGACTTACGAGTCCGCCCGATTTTGAAAACTTTTCTTTATGAAAAACGCGTTTAAAGTTTTAAAACCATTTTTCTACGTGTCTTAAAAAAAATGTCCACCTAAAATAACTTTTGCATATTATTTTCGTCATGTTTATACATAATTGAAATCAATAAAAAAAAGCATTTTTTGTTTCAAAGGTATCTAAGGCCTCAAAGCAGTTTGAACGCATGTGACGATTAGTGGGACGTTGCTATGGCGATTACCAGACCAACTGTCATGGTGGCATGACGATGACACGTACAATAGCATCTTACAGCCTTTACGAAATATTTTCTCGAAAACTGTACTAGGCACGGGAATTTCACAACGACCTTCTTCTTCGTAATAAAAAACTGATTAAGAACGACTTAAAATAACTTTTACTCACTTTCCTGGTTGAGCTATATAAATTTGCAAAGTCAAACGATCTGCTTAAGGTGACGATTACTGGGCCATTTACCTTATTGTCTTATCCTACACAATCGGGTAACGTTCGTGAGTGGATAATATCATCAAAATCTTCAGAAGAAATAATTTTTCATATGGAAAGTATTCGGCGAAAAATAGTCATTATAAAAATGTTTTTCAAGAAACCGAATGGGATTGTTCAAACATACGCGCTGGCATCACTCTCCATGAGTGAATAAGGCAATAAGAATAATATGTAATTTTTTAAAGCTTTTGTAAATGTAATATAAATGTAAAATATATAATAATTTTTAATGCCCTCACGTTTTTATGTGATTTTTTGTACCTATTATCGAATAATTGAGTGTAGTAATTAAAATACCAAAAACGATTTAGTCCAAGCTATGTATACTGGTCCGTTTCCTATAATGCCCGAACCTGGCCCTGTTGTGGCAATCCCTGTCGGGATTGCCATAATAGGACCCGCAAAGGCCGTTATTATGCCTACCCCTGTCGGAATTGCCATATAAGGGCCTTCAAGGGCTTATTTGAGGCTTCCCTGATAAGGAAACCCTCAAATGAGCCCTTAAAGGCCCTTATTTTTATGAGGGATGCCCTATCAATTTTTCGCACGGGTACTTTAGATTTATTTTGCATTATATTTTCTGTTTACCTCATTTTCTGTTTTTACCACTGCTAGTATTATTATCACTTTCTTATTATTACTACCTTATTATCATTATTATTACTATTGTTACTGTTAGACATCAAAATCGAACGATATTATTATATTATAATTCATTATGATTATCATTATGTATGTTTACTATGTTCATGTATTGATCACCAATTGCCTCAAGGTGTTACCAGGGCATAATAAAAATCAATCAATCAATCAATCAATCAATCTCTCTCTCTCTCTCTCTCTCTCTCTCTCTCTCTCTCTCTCTCTCGACCCCATTTTTTAAGAATATTATACGGAAATTAACCAAGGCACTCTAACACACTGTATGGATCTACGATGATTTCGTCAGTGTCGTTAAGGGCGGGGTAAAGTTAATTCGGCGAAAAAAGGCATGTTTTTAAGATTTTTTTTTGGCGTAACGAATAGTGTTCGTTTATTGAAAAATTTACATATAATAAAGTAACATTTGAACAACATTCTCCTAAATTTGCATTGCACAATATTCAAAATTGAGCGAGTGAAAATTAAACCCCGGAGGCGCCTCGAAAAAAAGTTGGTTTGCGGTGTGCACCATAACTCGCAACAGAATCATCTGAAACAAAAAAATCGAAATGCATTTGTTACAGGAGATCTTTCTCGAGGTAATGACGGGAGGATTTTTTTTTTTCGAATTTTCGATTTTTCGTAGCACTTGGGAGCCAAAAACCCGATTTTCGCTAAAAAAATCGGCTAATTTGTTGTTGAAAAATTAGTAATTATTAAAAAAAAAACAAAAAAGCTCTCGACAATACCTGGTGAATTATGTGAAGAAGTACTGTGCAAAATTTCAAAGCGATTGGTCCAGTAGATTTTGAGTTATCGTGCGCACGGACTTCAAATATGACAAGTCTCAGAAAAACGGTTTGAAAAACGCAGAAGAGTTTGGTCGGCATGGAGCAATAGACGCTCAAATACTCATAACTTCGTCAATTTTACTCCGATCGACTTGAAATTTTAACACAATATTCTTGATATATTATGCATTCATTGAAAAATGAAAAAAAAATGAAAAAAAAATTTAAATACTTTACCCCGCCCTTAAAGGCCCCAACGGGCGATTCGTTCTCCGCTCGCGCTGCATTTCCCCAAAAGCAGGAGTTTGATGCACAGGTTGCTTTTTAATTGGACCACCCTGCAAAGCTCGAAAGCATGGAGGACATATAGATAGTGAGAGAAATAAAAAGAGGGGGGAGAAAGCAAGAGAGAGAGAGAGAGAGAGAGAGAGAGAGAGAGAGAGAGAGAGAGAGAGAGAGAGAGAGAGAGAGAGAGAGAGAGAGAGAGATTTAAAGCAGTTAGGTACGTGAGCCTGTTACGTATGGGATAGGAGAGGAAGGAAAGGATCCCGAAAGTCGTCGGGGCGTAGACATATATTGTGGTGGTAAGAATTTAGTGGATTATCGTTCACTCTCTTTCTCGCCATGGGAGGCGAGGGAGAGAAGGCGTTCTTTTGAGATTAGAGAAAAAGAGAGAGAGAGAGAGAGAGAGAGAGAGAGAGAGAGAGAGAGAGAAAGAGAGAGAGAGAGAGAGAGAAGAGTTAATATGGGGCGGGCAACATAGTAAGTCCACTACTGCTAAACATGGCCGCCCTAAAAACCACCCTCGTTTCTTTCATCCCACGAGAATAGAAGATTTGTCTCTCTTCCTGCTCAACACCCAAACCTCTTGAATCTTTCCACTTGAAAACCGTGAAAAAGGCTCGAGGGCGTCGTAAACTCGTTACGACATTCGCTCATTTTTTGCGCTCGTGGGATTCCAAAGTTATTTTTGAGTTCTCCTCAGCCGCAGATGAAATTTTATGTATTGCTCACGGATGATAATCTACTTTTCTTAATATTGTATTTTATTTATAAATAAACCCAAACAAACTGACGGTTGATTAATAATCTCTTTTTACTAGTTTATTTATTTATTTATTAACAAGCCCAAACATAGCCAAATAAATTCACGGATCATCATTGATCTTTCCTTATTGATTTCTTTGTTTTTCTAAACACTTTGTTTTTAAAATTAATTTCTTGTCAATACGTAAGACTTCGTTATTCTTTTTCGAAATGATTGAATTATTTATTCATAATCTTTTTTCATTAATTTCTCATTAATTTATGATATTGTGTTATTAAGTTTCGAAATTATTCAATTTTTATCACTAATCTTCCAAAGAAAAAAAAGGGAATGAGGGTTCACAGAATTCAATTCTTTATGAATAATTTTTGTCATTAAATTCCAAAAGTATGCACATTTTCTCAACATTCCTTCAGAGAATAAAGAAAGATCCCTGAATTTTATTTTTAATTAATGATCTTCTTTTATCAACTTCCTGTCAATTCATAAAATTGGGTCATCAGAGTTCGACACATTCAATTTTATACCAATAATCTTAAAAATATTCACAGAATTCATTTTTCAATTAGCAGCCTTTTTCTTAATCGACCACCCGTTAATTTATCTAATTTTGTTTTCAAATTCCAAAATGACTCAATTTTATATCAATCATCTCAAAAATGAGAAAATTCACAGAATTAGATTTTTGATTAAAAATCCTTTTTCATCAACTTTCTGTCGATTGATAAAAAAAGTATTTTCAATTTTCACAATTATTCAATTATTTATCAAATACATTTTTTTTTATCAAGAAAATACCCAAACGAAACGACAAAAGACAAATCTGTACAAAGAGACGAATTGGAGGTAGGCAACATTGTGCCTCTTATCGGTGTCGTATTGCTCTCGAGTGCAGCAAGATCTCGACTCGGATAATCTTTATCCACGTACGTGGGAGTGTATTTGCCCCCGGAACGCGCGACAAGTGTGAAAATGTGTGATTCCGTACAAACGGAAAGCCAAGGCCAAACCGCACGTGTCGAGTCTCGCGCGAGGAAAGCTGTAAAAGTTTTCAATGCTGGGATTTACTGGTCGGCAAGCTTCTTTCATTTGGTCACCCCCCCTTCCCGCCCCCTCGTATTCGGACTATATCGTTTGGGCTTAACCGAGAGTTTTATTCGATCGGGCACACGACTCCCACAATCGATAATGCCACTTTACAGTGGCTTTTCGCTAGTGAAATCACGTTTTTTTTTCTTCCTTTCTTTTTTGGCCAATCGACCACGCGCCATGCGAAGTCCTGTCAGATCAAGTATAGTCCGGGAAAAGAGACGAAAACCCAGCACTTTTAAGTGTAGAATATGAATTTTTCACCGAAGTTAGATAGCTGCATACTGAAAGTAACCGCAATAAAATTTTGCCCACCCCAATTCGCCCCAACCCTAAGAAATAGGGGTTGAAAACGTAAAAATCGCTGTATCTCGATAATTAATAGTCCGATCAAAAAATGTTTCAAACAAAAGTTGCTTGGAATAATAAAATACGTATAAAGTTATCTGGTGTCCAATCCCCTATCGTTGAAAATAGGGGCACAAAAACACAAGAGCACCACTGACCTAGACCTAGAATTTTCGAATCGTTTTTGTACCGCTATTTTTAAATATAGGGGGTTGGACGTCAGATAACTTTATACGAATTTTATTATTCCAAACAACTTTTGTTCGAAACCTTTTTTGATCGGGCTGTTAATTATCGAGATACGGCGACTTTTCAGATTTCAACCCCTATTTCTCAGGGTTGGGGCGAGTTGAGAGGCAGCATTTTATTGGAGTTACTTGCAGTATGCAACCATCTACTTTAAGGGGTAAGGCCACTGTAACGGCCCAAAAAAAAGGTTTTTTCACTAATTTTTTGCTCCCGAAATTGAAGGTATTTGAAAAAAAACTTTTAATGGTGTTATCGGGCATACATTAAACTTTATTATAACATTTTTTTACAGTAAAAAAAACAAAATGGCGGTTCCACAGCTATCTTCCCGGGACATGTTTTGCTTCCAGGGCTCCGCGGCACGCAGCACCACTGGTGCACTTTTGAATCTAGAACAAAAAAAAAACCATTAATCTAGAGGGCTATAGCTAGAGAATGTCGATCGGATTTTAAAAAGTATCAATTTTTGTGGATTTGGCGTGCGTTTGAAAAAAAAAATTGATTTTTGACGAAAAAAACGGCAAGTTTTTTGTTAATAAAAAATCAATAAATAAAGTTCTTGAAAATTCCGATCGACATTCTCAAGATAATGTAAATGTTCACATCTGGTTAAAATTTCAAGTAAAAAAAATGAAAATTGTTCGAGTTATGCTGCGTGCCATTTTGAAAAACCATGTTTCGAGAAAAACGCGTTTAAAGTTTTGCGAATAGTTTTTTTTGGAAAAAATTAAAAAAAGAAGTTAAAAGGATTTAAACTATTTTTAAACTAGAGGGTTTAAACTATTTTTTAAGCCAATAAAAAAAAATCGATTTTTCAAAAAATTTACAGTGGCCTTACCCCTTAAGTGAAAAAAAAATCATATTCTACGCTAAAAAGAGCTGGGTTTTCGTCTTTTTTTACTGGACTAGCAGGGCCAATTTGAGTCGGGAACGAAACAGCTTTCTTCTCAGTAACACTTTGCAGCGAGTGAGATTTTTTTTTCAACTCGAGAATGTGACTTTCGCAACAGGGTGATAAAGTGCTCGAAAAGTCGTCAACAGGTCACAAAATCGTTGAAACTCGCGACTGGACCGCTTTTTTCGCGCCACGATATTCCAACGTGATTTTTTTTTGCCTTTTTTTTCGTCAAATAGTAACGCTCGACGTTCGAAAATGGGCGCGCGCGAGTGCCACTTGGCGAAATTGAAATTGGATCGTTCGACTGAGCCCTGTTGCCCGTCCTGTGAACTTTTGCTCATAGATAGCTATGCACGTATAGCTCAGCTCTCTTTCATTTCCGAAGCACTCGACGCACAACTGCGTTACGCGTGATTTTGACCGAATGATTCTCGCTCCTCGATCACGAAAGGGTACCTGATTTTTTGCTCGTAAACGCGCTAACTCGAGATGCTCTTTTCATTGGTCTCTCTCTCTCTCTCTCACTCTCTCTTTTTTTTATCATTAATATATGATATATATATGATATATATGATATATTTATATATCATATATATCATATATCATATATATCATATATGATCTATATCATATCATATATAGATCATATATATGATATGATATCATATATATATATATATATCATATATGTAGATCATATATGATATATATGATCTATATCATACATATATATCATATCATATGATATATATCATGATATGTATATCATATATATATGATATACATATCATGATCATATATATCATATATCATATATATATGATATATGATATATTTTTTTTATCATTAATATTAGTTTTACTAACTGTAGGAAATATCTAGTCATAGTTTTTACGGTTAGAGTATTCAAATGTATTTACAAGCCTACCAGTCAAACTGTATACTTTTGTACAAAATTGCACGGTACTCTTAGGTAGCACCAGCTACAGAGTACGGAATAAACGACATTCTCTCTCTCTCTCTCTCTTTTATAAATAATATATTGTACAGGAATATTAGCTAATTGGTATACATATATCGACAATGATGATGATAGCGATTAGAGGGGGAGGGAGATAAATCCCCTTAGGCAGCTGAAAATAAGCAAATTTTTAAAATATTTCTGGATCAAAACTATCTATCCTACGTAATTGTATCTTATGTACATATTATTAAAACTTTTAGTTTTCCAAAAAAAAAATATTATTTTCAAATATTAACAAATGGCGGTTGCGGGCCACTTTCGAGACGATTGGGGCCTGAGTTGTTCCACGGCGTACAACCTAGCATCTGGTGCATTGATCTAAAACATAAAAGCCAAGAAGTTTTGGATTTCTGAGATCCACATACTCTATGCGAACCTAAAAAATCCGAAGAAAAGTACAAATTCATAAAATGGTACGTGTTTGAAAAAAATTCTATTTTTCATGCATTTTTGCCATAGTACTTTGGTAAATAATCTCGTTGATAAAAAAAGTAGGTCTTTTTATAATTTTCTAGAAATTTAAGGTTCACATAGACAACAGTTATGTGATCTAAAAGTGTGCAAAATTTCAAATCGATCGAGCCACTAGTTTTCGAGTTATCTTTTACGAGGTTCACAAAAAAGTGGATTGGAGGGAAACGCGTTTAAAGTCTCAAGACTCAAAATGTGACTAAATGACCTATCGATTAACTTGCGATTCCTAGGCCATATCGTAGTCCCTCAGCTTTCTCCCGGAGTTCATTTTCCACAGTTACCACTTCTTTACGATATAAAGGGACCTTTTAGGGTCTTTTAGGATCTTTAATCTTTTACAATTTAGGAATATACTTAAGGGGGGAGATTCCCCCTTAAGTATATTCCTAAATTGTACCTTCTAAATATCTTTTCACTAATTTTTTCTACAATGCGCTTTTGACAACAACATCTGCATTGTGGGTCCAAATTGTCGAAAAAAAATATTAATGCGTTATCATAACACTTTTTATTGCTTAACATATTTATTTATTTGTCATAAAGCACTTATTACCGAGTGTATTCATATTCTTTTGAACAACACGATGGTGCAAATTCCACCTTGAGGCCGAGCAAATAACAAAAAAGTCCTCAAGGGGGACAATTCTACCCAAGAAGCGTTTGATATATATTTTTATTGGTTCGAACGCTGTCCATTCTCGAGTCCCGATTGATTCGTTTCGTTGGAATCGTCGCCTATCGCCTCCAACGTCACGTTCGTAACGTCGAAACGTCTGGCGCCCTGTATGGAGAGCACATAGAGTCGAAAGTTTCTAAAGCTCGATTCGTTTATGAGGATTGGGAAAACGAGTTTTAGTTCTTTCCACCCTCGAACAGTGTGTCCCGGTTGCCTCGTACTTTTCCTCTTTCTGTGAAGCATATACTTCGCGTAATAGAAGAGAGCCTACGGAGAGAGAAATGGAGAGCGAGAGAGAGAGAGAGAGAGAGAGAGAGAGAGAGAGAGAGAGAGAGAGAAAGTCGTTCTCATCTCTGGTTTCGCCCTCGAGGTCGTCACGCGGAAATCGAACCGGTTTAATTTCGTTTACCGGATATCATCGGTAGAATAGAGTTCGATTAGTAATTCAAGGATTATTCTTCCAAGAACGGTTGCCCATTAATCGAATATAGCCTCTTTCTTTCTCTCCCTCTCTCAGACTCCGTACTATAAATTCGCCATTACCCCTCCCCTTTTTTCTCAAACTCTCGAGTCTACCATCGTACGATTCGAGAAATAGCCGAGCGATTTTTTAATTATACCGATTAACGTGCTCTGCTGGTGGCCCGGAAAAAAAGGTTTTTCAATATTTTTTGTGATGAGGGTATCGAGATGACGAGGTCGGGATTTTCACACGAAATTTCTACACAGTCTTGCCAGGTTTGAGTTTTTTTTTTTTTAATTGACGAATATTGATTAACAACGAAGTTATTATATAAACAAAGTGCCGCCTCATCGGTGTAGGTGGTGCTGACATCTAGACCTATCCGAAATGAATAATAGAAAAGTGTACTTTTAGTATAATAATAAAACTTTCTTATGATCGGATACTTTTTTAAAAAATTTAAATTCCGGGAATGGCAAGTTGTGTAAAAAAGTTCGATCTTCGAAAAAAAAACTTTTTTCATTATTAACATTATTAACACTATTCAGTAGTCGCAGTAAGGTGAATTAAGACGCCTGTTAAAATATGAGCCCTTATAATATTAATATTTAGAGGTTCCTTGTCGCGATTTTTTATTTCCCATGCTAATAACTTGGAGAAAACTTTGCTTGCTTCTTTTGAATTTTATAGCTCGTTGATGGGAGAGCGTACATCAATGCTCATGACATATTTTTATAGGGAATTGAACGCTCTATAAAAAAGGTTTCTCATGGTTTTATGATGAGTCTCCTTTTTCAAAAGTTATTTAAGGTGAAAGTTGACTTTATAGTAAATATTAGCATTTTTTCACTTTTCCGGCGAATCTATCAGACTTATCAGAAAATGTCATACGATCTTTTTTGTAGATAATTTCATTTTCTATAAAATCATGTCATTGTATAATTTTAAAAATGAATAGTTCAATAGTTAACGGCTTTACAAAATCATTTTTTTTTTTGAAGAAAAGTTGCTATTGTCGTGATATTAATTGTTATATTAACCAAATATGTAAATAAAAAGACGCCATTTTTATAAAGCTCCTTTTCAATGTTTATTTACAGTACGAAAAAGTTATTCAGAAATTTCCTTAGAAATTTCCTTTCACAAAAATCCTCATAACTCGCTAAATTTTTCGAATCCTCAACAAATCTTTGTCACGAATTAAGGGGGAGATACCTTTCGACGAGGAAAAAATGGTTGATTTTAATGATTTTTTTAAGAAAATTTTTTTCACCGTTTTAAAGACTTAGGGTATGTTTTATTACCACGTTTGGCTGTTACATGTCATTTTTCAAATCAATCTTCAAAATTGGCGGAGGAATTTCATCAGAATCGGTTAATTAGTTTTTCAGCTATACGTCTCGCCAGTTTTAAAAATGCAGTTTACAAGACGCCGCCATACCTCCGCCATTTATAAAGATTAATTTAAAAAATACCACTCAACAGCCAAAAGTAGTAATAAAATATATCCTAAGTCTCAAAAAATGGTAAAGAAATGTTTCCGTAAAAATAATCATGAAAATCAACAATTTCTTTACTTTTCCAGGCGGGAGCCTGAATTAGGAAGTCCAAAAGGCGTTTTTTCGAAAATTTTTTTAGAAGGGAACAAAACCATTGAGCCCAGTAAACATAGAGGTATCTTTTCATGTACATGTGAAATGTATTAAAAAAGTTCAACATGAAACAATAAATGACTGCAGCTTTATCAGCCTATTCCATGCCACTGCAGTCGCCAATCGGCGGGAAAGTTGCAGCTCGTAATTCTTCACTGAACCAAACAAACCAAACAAATTTTCAATTGTTATATATTTTTCTTCTAGGTTAATTAAAAAGCTGAGAAAATCATGAAATTATAACTTTTCTCGGGTTTGAAGAAAAAAATGTGTTAAAAAAAAACACGTTAACGCGCTACAAAAATTATTTAAAAAGACTTTTTCAACGACTCTTTGAATTCACATAGAAGAGATTTTCATACTGAAAAAAATAAGCTTTGGTTTTATTCAATAGGTTGTTCAGTTCTTTTGCTATCACGCCCGCCATTTTGGAAAAATCGTGAAAATAAAAACTGGAGAAAACGCGCTTCAAAGTTTTCAATCGAAGGCAATATCAATATCAAATCTCCATCGCTTCTCTAATTCTGGCCTTGTATCTACGAAAATATTTACAATTTGTTGAATTAATACGACGAGAACCGTGGGGAGGGTTAGGGCGTATTCCGTCAATGAGGCGGCGGTGGAGGACAAAAAAACTCTTTTACAAATAACGATATTTATTTTTATCTTAACAAGATAAGGAGGAGAACAAAAAATGAAGTCATTTTAAGGAAATTAGAAAAAAAAATTATATTAGGAGTACAACTTTGCAGTGACCGTTTTTTTTCAAAACTTTAAGGCTTTATTATAAAAAAGTGGCTACATATTTTTTAATCAAAGTACTGCCCGTCGCTAGCTACGACCTCGGCCCATCCTTCAGGTAGCATTCGAATCCCGCGTCGATAAAAGTCTTGGTCCTTGGAGGCAATCCAGGAATCGACCCAATTTTTGACTTCTTCGTAAGTACCGAAGTGCTAGTCAGCCAAATCGTGTGCCATTGACCGGAACAAGTGATAGTCGGAAGGGGCAATGTCTGGAGAGTACGGCGGGTGGGATAAAACCTCCCATTTCAGCGTTTCCAAGTACTTTTTCGCGACATTTGCAACATGGGGTCGGGCATTGTCATGCTGCAGTATCACCTTGTCATGTCTTTCGTTGAATTGTGGCCGTTTCTCTTTGAGTGCCTTACTCAAGCGCATCAACTGACGTCGGTAGAGTTCCCCTGTGATGGTTTCGGATGGTTTGAGCAGCTCATAGTTCACAACGCCCAGCTGGTCCCACCAGATACACAGCATCACTTTGGATCCGTGAATATTCGGTTTGGGCGTCGATGAACCACCGCCGACACGTTTTCTCACTAATAGAATCCTCCCCGTAAGCATCTACAAGCAAACGGTGGGCCTCAGCCGCAGATTTCTTAATGTTGAAGAAGTAAATCATAACCTCCCGCAAATGCTGAGAATTCGGCTCGTAGGTTGCCATGTTTGAGTGCCTATAACTTTATAATGCATACACGTATCCGTTAGCTTTTTAAAATTGTTTACATTGGCAGAGCCTCTAGTTTAAAATGCCACTTTTTTATTGAGCTAGGGCCACTACTTCGGCCGCAGTGGCACTCTAAGTAAAACGGTCAGTGCAAAGTTGTACTCCTAATACATGTATCGGTAGGTGCAAAAATAACCGATTAAATATCTACGAGCCAGCTGCGTTTAAGGGGAAAGGAGAGAGGGTGAAGGAAATCTGCCAAATTTCGGGGAAGAAAGGTACGACCTTTCGGGGTTAAGAGAGGAATACCACCCTTCGGCGATAGGGAGGGATACCACCTTTCGGCAGTAGGGAGGGATTAACCACCTTTCGACGGTTAGGAGGCAGCTCGGGAAGAACTGCCCTCGAGGCGAGCCGCGCTCTCCGTCTTATAAGGCGAGCGCGTACCATGAGGAGAGTCGGGCGCCTCGAGCGCGTCGGCGAGAGTCCGAAGCTTCAAAAAGTCGAAGCGGAACTCTAGGTATACCGTGGTGCGTGGGTTTCCCACCGCGGCGCTGGAGTCGCGTGAATTTCGGGTATAAAAATAACACGACGTGTCGATTCGTGTACCGCGTGTATACATCGTCGCGTTTGACAGCTCGTCATCTTGAAGTTTTACAAAGTATTTAATTACGGTTTAAATTAATTATTATCGCGAAGGTTTAGGGTTTTTTTTAAATTTAGATTAAGAAGGCGCAGGGACGAAGACGACGGCTAAAAATTTGGGTGTACGCCAAAGTGGCGTACAACAAATTGGCCTCTGTAACTTCGTAAATATATTCTTGGATAGTTTATCTATCGATTTTAGCACTAAAAAAAAACGATTTTTCACGCCGACGCAGACTCCCCAACAGCGGTCGAAAAAACGATCGTGACACTATTCACGCCCAGGTACGCTTACGGCAAGCTCCCCGTCATTCTTCACTCTCGTTTTGACGACGTCGTTGAAAATTCACAAAAGCCCTTTCGCGTTGCCACGTGCGAGCAAGACGGTCTTCATTGCACAATAAATGCGTTACGTTGAGAAGCGACCGTAAACAAAAAAGTTTGTCCCAGTTGGCGGTGTGGCCGCGAAAGAGAACGAGACGACAGAGAGCACGACCGCGATGTGCCGTCGCGCAGGGGTGCTGGCCACCACCCCTGCGCAGCCCGAAGACGTGGTCCTCGCCCTTCGCCCTCCTGTGTGTACCTATGTGTACACCATGCAAGAGAGAAAAATAAGATTTACGAGTTACTTTAAGGCCGTAAACGGCAAGAAGTTTTCTTCAAGACGACTGTTATCCTAGCCCCCACCCCCTACTCCCCTTCCTTTTGCCAACGTCCTCCAGGCTCTGTGTCTCATCGTACCTCGTGGCGGCGAGGTCCCCAACGTCGCGCATCACCTCGACACAAGTAAAAGTAGAGAAAGCGGGAAAAGCCACCCCCGCCTCTCTCTGCGCCAGTGTAGACAGCTTTTTTTTCATGTCTTGTTTTTCTCGTGCACTTCTCTTTCTCTCTCTCTCTCTCTCTCTCTCTCTCTCTCTCTCTCTCTCTCTCTCTTTCTCTCTCTATCTCTCTGTCTACTCTCCGAGTATAAGACCTCACGACTTTGCTTGAATTCGCGTTGCATAAGGATAGACTAACGATTGTAGGAGCAAGAGAGAGAGAGAGAGGAGATAAAAGCTTGGGTGCGAGACTACAATGGACTAACATCGAAACGACCTTTTCGTGATCAGATTCCCTGAGACTTGGTAAAGAACTAGAATATATGAAAATAAGAATGAGGAGAGGTTTTTTTCCAACTACACGAACTCTCAAGATGACGAGGCTGTTGGGAAAGAATGAGAAGCATAAAAATATGACTGCACGTAAATTTTATACGAGAAAGAGAGAGAGAGAGAGAGAGAGAGAGAGAGAGAGAGAGAGAGAGAGAGAGAGAGAGAGAGAGAGAGAGAGAGAGAGAAAGCGAAAAGCTCCAGAGAGTCACCTCAGTCTGTCAATTCGGCACGTGTCGCCCCGCACACGCAATTATGTGTCTACGGTATTTTTTAGTTGCGCCCCATTGTATTGCGAATCCATATATATATATATATTCGTTTGGGTTTATATATATATTAGCGTCGCAAGGCACACAATCTGCCACCCTCACTCTCTTCATATCCGTCCTCGTCTCCTCCGCTTTCGTTCTCCACCTTGTTGGCCAATGTTTCACATTGACAAATTACGCCCCCCGCCCCGCTGCAGGCTAGAAAAGAAAATATGAAATAAAAGTGAAGCAGGATATATGAGGGGTGGAAGGGAGATGATATGAGGAGTGTGTGTATATATATATACACATATGTATATATATATATATATATATATATATATATATATATATAATATATATATATATATATATATATATATATGTATATATATATATATATATATATGGGACATTCCACGCCATTTCACCTAGCCCTGGACCCCGGTCATTTTGGGTTTTGCTGATTTTTTTTGTAAAGTTGTCCCCCATGAAAGAAATATCCGCACTAATTTTTAGATTTTCATCTCTTCTCTTTCAGGAGTTATAATTTTCGTACAATGTCGATTTCGAAAGTTTTGGAAACATTAAAACGCTGATAACTTCCGAGTTAATTGAGATATCGATAAATATCACTGTATAATTTGTTTTCATTTTGACGCATACTTTTGTTAAAAAATATGACAAAATTATCAATGATCAATGCCAAGGTTTTTTTAGGTTCTAAAGTAGAACCTATTTTTTAAAAAGATGATTGCCTTCTAGTGATTTTTTTTTTCAAAAAATTATTTCACGTGGAGTGACCCATTCCATGATTTTTAAGACTAGTCTCATTGTAGACCCATTTTTCCTTCTATGTTCTTCGAATTAATCAAATTTTTTTGAAAAGAGTTTTATCATTTTAATCTTCAATTAACGATTTTGTGATTTCTAATTCGGCTTTGCCAGGCCTGAAACGGTTTATTTTTAATTTATGCTGAATTCAACGAAAAAAATGATTATTTATTTATAATCATTTTTTTTCGTTAAATTCCGCACAAATTAAAAATAAACGTTTTCTGGCCTGTCAAAGCCGAATTGGAAATCACAAAATCCTCAATCGCATTATTGGAGATTAAAATGATATAAATATTCTAAAAAATATGATTAATTCGAAACAAAATAGATGAAAAAATAGGCCCACGATGAGACTAGTCTTAAAAATCATGGAATAAGTGACTCAATATTAGAGATTTTTTTGAAAAAAATTAAAAAGTCAGTCACCTTTAAAAAAAGTAGTTTTCACTTTAGACGAAAAAAAACCTAGACATTTATAATTGATAATTTTTTTCCGATTTTTTGACGAAAGTATGCTTCAATATGAAAAAAAATGTATAGTGACATTTGTCGATATCTCTATTACTTCAGGAGTTATCAACGTTTAAACGTTTCCAAAACTTCGAACGTCGACATTTTTTGGAAAATTATTAAAAGTTTGAAAAATGATGTGGATATTACTTTCACAGGGTATAATTTTATTTAAAAAATCAGGAAAACTAAAAATGGTCGGGATCAAAATTTTAGAGATTAAAAAAAAGTCAATCACCTTTAAAAAAAGTAGTTTTCACTTTAGAAGCAAAAAAAAACGTAGACATTGATAATTGATAGTTTTTTTCATATTTTTTTAAAAAATCAATCATCTTTAAAAAAAGTAGTTTTCACTTTAGACGAAAAAAAACGTAGACATTGATAATTGATAATTTTTTTCATATTTGTTGACGAAAGTATGCTTCAAAATGAAATAAAATGTATAGTGACATTTGTTGATATCTCAATTAGTTCAGGAGTTATCAACGTTTAAACGTTTTCAAAACTTCCAAAGTTGACATTTTTTGGGAAATTGTTAAAATTTAAAAATGGTGTGGAAATTCCTTTCACAGGGTACAATTTTATTTTAAAAATCGGGAAAACTAAAAATGTTCGGGGTCACGACCTAGGTGAAGTGGCGTGGAATGGCCCATATATATATATATATATATATATATATAGTATGTATGTATGTATGGGGTGTGTTCGAGAGTGGATGGAGACCTCGACACGCTGTACTTCCGGTGAGCGTCCAACGAGGCTCCGACAACCATTCGCTATGTCAGCATATTTCAAGATACATCGTACATGGTGACGTTACGGTATACACGAGTATGCACATGCGTCCGTGTGCGCGAGTATAAATGTTGGTCGGCCAGAAAACAGGATCGGTGCGCAACGTTCCGGTCGGTGGCGAGTGCCCCGACGTACCAGCCAGATGATCAATCATACGAACAATATTTATTTATACGAAATGGGGGAAGATAACTGGGAGGTGGGAAGAGAGAGAGAGAGAGAGAGAGAGAGAGAGAGAGAGAGAGAGAGAGAGAGAGAGAGAGAGAGAGAGAGAGAGAAAGAGAGAGAGAGGGAGAGGAGAGGAAGAACGAGGGTGCAAATGCAACCCTCACAGTTCGGCGGTGGCACTTTCAATCGATACCACCGATAATTTTTTAGAATTTTGCCTTGTAAAAAGTACGTATTAAAAAAGTATGAAATTATGTATGATTTTGAAAAATATTGAATTATAGTCGGTGTCTATTTAAAAAAGTGGTTATTGTTCTACAAAGAAATTGCTCTTTGGGCTATGTATGTAACGTTTTTTTTTTTTTTTTTTTTTTTTCGAATTGTGTTTTACACAGAATACTTGATAGGACCATTTTTTTATTCTTTAATTTTTAGCTGTTTGGCTTTAATTAATTTAATTTATTTTATTTTTAACACGAATTAATTTCATTTTTAAATCTTTAACTGTTTAATTTCAATTCATTTTATTTATTTATTTTTTCACTTCTTAAATTTGATTAATTTTGTTCCCTTGAGGGGCCACATCTACCTAGAGGGCCGGACAAAATCGGTAAATTCTGATTTTTTTTCTCGGAACGGTTGGTGAAAAGAGATGTACTTTTTTAAACACGAAGATACATATACAGAGAGCCTTAAAAAATAATCAAAAGATACAAAAAACATCCCCGCCGGCGGATGATGAAATTTTTGTCGCGACATTTGGCGACGCACACTCTTCAGCTTGAACGGCCCCATCTGAAATAACATTCCAAACGGGTTATTTAAGTTAACAATAAATACGAATTGTTGACGATCGACGATTTTTTATATCATTTTTTTTAACAAAGTGGCGACGAATTAAAACTCGGGCATACAAAATCTATGAAAAAAGTCATCATTTTTACGTAACTATTAAAAAATGAAGATCTATTTTTTTTTTAAAGTTGAATCTCCAACGACCTTTAAATGTTTCTCCTGTAAATTTGGAAACAATCGATCGAGTGGCGGCCATGTTTTTGTTGTTTTTTCTGTATTTTTTGGTTGTTTTTTCTAAAGGCTCTCAATTTATGTACCTTTTTCTTAAAAAAAAATTGGGTTTCTTGATTCACCAGGTTTTCTCAGAAAAGAAATTGGGCAATTTTTTTCGAGCCTCTAAGTAGATTTCGCCCTTTTAATTTAAACTTTAATTAATTTTATTTATAACTTTTTAAATTCAAATTGTATTTCTTCCTGAACGTTTCAACGTTCAATCAATTTTATTTTTTAAATTATCGACTATTTAAATTCGAATCATTTTATTAATTGAATTTATACTTTTAACTTATTTTCTTTATTAAATGTTCAAACTCAATGCATTCTATTCTTCATTCTGTTCAAAGCTTAAACACAATAATCCTCATCCCAATACGACCAAAATCCATTTCCGACACCCGCGAAATTGTCTCTCCCTTCTCTCTCCCTCTTGTTCCGCAGAGCTTTTGATCCCCGGAAGAAAGCAAGCTCACCTAATACAATCGACTTTTGACGAGAAAAACAAACGGTCGAGCATTTGTTATTTCTCGTCAAAAGTCTGACGGAGACTTCGGAGAGAGAGCGATAGAGAGCTTTTCCTGCCAGTGACCACGAAGGCGTATGCGCACTGCTCTCGAAACTTTTCCAAAGCTCTTTGAACGCATTCTGTGCGGATTTTCCGGTCTTCTCGTTCGCCCACTCATGGTTCTTCCGTCTCACGTTTCTCACCGACAATGCCAGAGATGCGAGAGAAAGAGATGAGTGCCGAATAGAATTCTCTCTCTCTCTCTCTCCCTCCTCTCTCACTCTTCTCGGACTGGACCGCAGCTCTGTATTTAACGTCCAAGGCTCGTACAGACTTTGTCGCTCAAAATGAATAGAAACGGGCCACGGATTACTTTTGGGCTTTTTTTCGTGCGATGGACTCGCGAGAGGTTGAAAAAGAGCAAACAGG
>OZ023315.1:4205068-4258357 GCA_964007375.1 Ophion obscuratus | reverse complement strand
TTTTCTTATCGCAGGCGCGTTAAGGGTGGACACCACTGTCACGGGCCAAAAAAAGGTATTTTTTCCCCAATTTTTTTGTCTACTGGATTATTTATTTGCGATTTGGAAAAAAAAAGTATGTTATTAAGCAGACACTGAACTTATTTGTAAATTTTACGTGTAAATTTTTAGAAAAAAAAAATGAAGATCTATATCGACGTACAATAGAACCTCTGTATAAAAAATTTGGTCCACCAGTCGAATTGATAACTTCGTCATGTTTGGTCTGAAAAATAAAGATAAAAAAAGTTTTATAATCCATATAAATATAGTTCTCGCTGTACGTAGCCGATGTTCAAAAAAATACAATTTTCCTAAAGGGCGATTTTTTTTGGCGAAATTTGTAATTTTATACGGTGCCTTAAAAAAGACTAAATAAAAAATGGCTACGTGGGACGCTACTGGAGTTACGGAAATTTTTTTTTTTTTTTTTTTTGACGTGACAACGTCTTATAATTCGATGGAGCCTGCTGCACGCACGAAAAAGCATGACTCATCGCCGTTACCTCGCTCTGAGGCGTTCCATCTAAGGCTTGAAGTGTAAGCGAGAGCGCGGAACGAGCGACAAAGAGGCACAATCGGCCTCCGCGTTCGGCAGCGTTCGGCAGCGTTCGACATCTGTCTCTCTCCTACTTGAGTGATGGCCTCTGCACACTGCGAGCGACGAGCGACGAGCGATGAGCGATATCCAATGGCAACGTCACTCTCATAGAGCATTTCCGTCATACTCGAGCTCTCATTGGATATCGCTCATCGCTTGTCGCCCATCGCGCGCAGTGTGCACAGGCCATGAGCGATGCGTCCGCGTGGACAGCTGCTATACAATAATACATGTACATGTTTTCGTCAAGTATGAAGTGCAGTGAAAAGTGAATGTGGTGTCAATTGTTTATAGCAACGATAATTGCGGCGATAAAGGTAATGATTCTTTCGATATTAAATATATGTTCAGTGATATATTGTCGAATATTCGTGCTTTCATCATTAAAATAAATAGCATCGGTCCGCTAGTGCAGCGATTGTAGGTTATGCTATAATTGACAAAACTATAACAATAAGTTAACAGAACTATTTCACGATGAGTAAAAATCAATTGCTTTACTATTCGATCGAAATAATTATCGAGCGTAGCTATGATTTCAAAAAATTAAAACATAAATGTTAAATCTTCCACATATCATAACAACGTGTCTGAAATGACAGGTTGGACCAGCCAGCCGTCAAAGGGAACAATTTTCTCCTATATCAAACACATTGAGGCGGGCTTTTTAAAAGCTAGAGTTACAAAAATTTTAATGATGTTTCCAAATTTTAAATTTTAAATTTAAGATTTATGAACAATAATTTAATCACAGTTTATTCTTATAATAAATTATTCAAAATTATTACTTGTTTACAACAAATTACAATTAAATTTGCAAAAATAATTAAGTAACTAATTGAACAACAACTTTTATTCAGTTTACTTGCTGAAAGAAATAATGTCAATACAAAATTTATTATTATAAAATAATAAAATCAAAAATTAAATTTTAACAGTCGAGTAGAAATTTAACCACTAAATTTTATTCAAGTATTTTGTAAATTTAAAATGATTTTCTGAACGAAGAATTTTATGAAAAAATAAAAGTTGTAAAACAATTGCTCAAAGCACATTCATACTTGTAAAAAATATGTACATTGTAAAAAAAAATAAATAAAAATTGACATAATTGTATTTATGCGTACAAATAAATGTAACTTGATCAATTCAATTGTGATTTCCATTTACCTCCTTCTTTATATCCATACAAAATATCTATCAAACAAACAAAATAAAAATTTTCTTTTGAAAAATGAAACCATTCCATCAGTATATTCTTATGACGTTGTCACGTTCAACTATCGTCAGTAAACCGACTTTACAGACAACCGATTTTTTTTTTGTCAGAAAAATATATGCTGGGTGTAAACACTATTACAGTTAAACTTAATAAAACTTAAACCTTAAACTTAAAAAAACTTAACTTACAGTTAAAGTACACTATTACATACAAACACTATATACAGATATGTTACGCATATCTGTACATAGTGTACAATACATGTACATAAAATGTACATAAACTGTACATATGTGACATATATGCACCATTTATGCAGTATACACGTGGTATGCAACATATATGCTTAATATATGTTGTATATATGCAGGGTAAATGCTACATATATCATTGATATACAACAATACCACGCGTATACATCTCATATATAAAAACGTTACGAAAATTAGAATTTGGCACACATATGCAACATATATTTTCAATATATGGCATACATTTCACATATATTATAATTATTAATAAAATAAATTTGCAGTATACTTTTGCGTGCATAAATTTCCATGGGGGTCGTTATCGGCCGTTAGGATGTCTCGAGGATTCAGAAGCGATGAAAAAAGCCTCCTTGGATGGAAACTTGGTTTTCGTATCGCGGAAAGATACCGGTCTATCAGCCGTCTATCGGCTTGCGATGCGCGGCCGATTCTTCCATTTGCCTTGGGTGAAGTGGACGGCGATGCGAAAACCGTGAAAAATCGTGTACCAAAGGGCTCGGAGAATTCTCCGGACCCGAAACGATTCCCGCGGGAGCTATTAGTCATCCGTGCGTTGGAATCGAGTCGGGAAAGAAAAAGAGGAAAAGAGAGTGCGAGAGGGGGGGGGGCGAAAAAGGGACAAAAACTGGCTTACATGATATACGAACCGGTACGTATCGGTAATGGGGTATGGACGAGAAAAAAGAGACAAAGAGAGAGAAGACGACACCCGAGTCGCCGGTACCATTAAAAAAAAAACCAAAAAAGATAAAAATGTCGGTGAACCAACAGCAAAATAAAATTCACTGTTTCGAGTGTGTTCGGACCGAGTAATTGAATCGTATCGCCTTTAAATCATCGCCATGCACCGTTTGCTGGAACACTTTGGGCGCGTCACCCTTCCCGCTTGATAAATTATGCTTATCACAGTCGTGAATTCATTGCAACTTGGCCGGCCGCTAAAACTCTGGCAGGGTAGATTTGCCTAAATTATAATGGTGCGTAAATCGTATCAGAATCGCATTTCGCATATCGCGTGTCACACGGCAGCATCGATGAATGCGAATGGAATTATCGGTAAGCCTCGTTGCCTATCGACAATCGCAAAAAGAGGATAACATTTAATGTACTAAAAAGTGGAAAATTATTTTATTACCAAGTCACCTACGTGTCACTATAAATAAAAGCTTGTAATACTCAACTTTTTAAATGTTTAATCAATTTTATCATACTAGTTTCATTGAGACAGTAGTCTGCTTTAGAAGCCGAAAAAAAGCGTTTTTTCGGCAATTTTTTTGAAAGGGAAGGAAATGATTGCGGTAAACGAAATTTTGAGACGATAGTGTATCATATTCAAGCTTTGAAAAATAATTTTTATTATTAAAAAATATTGAAATTTTTCAAAGTTGTAACGATTTTTCTGGGGCGCCTGGAGTCTGCACTTGTAAATCGGTGCCGGTGATGGAGGTCGTGCGATGCATCTGAAACAGTCGAACCAAATTTTTTTTTAGTTTTTATAAGTTCCTTTTCTATATGAACTAAAACAATACCGAAGAAATGATGAAATTCCAAATTTTTTCGAATTTTGAAGAAAAAAATTCACTTTTTAGAAAAAAAAAAAAATTCACTTTAAGTTGCAAAACAAGTAATTTAAATAGTACTTTTGTCAACCTTTTTTAGTTCAAATAGAAGATAATTTAATACTGAAGTTAGATCACTTTGATTTTTTTCGATCGGACGTATATTGTTTTTGCTATCGCCGGCACCGCTTTCTAAAACTTGTGAAAATGAAAACTCAAGAAAACGGGCTTTAAAGTTTTCGGTCCAAAAAAATATAAGTTTTTGGATACTTACACTAATTAGATGTTAATCAGCTATCCCCGGGCCATACAATAATCCTTCCTCTTCTTCGAAAAACTCGTTTTGGCGGAATCGATTTTTTGAAGCCTGTAAAGCAGACTACTGCCTTAAGGCCTTACCCCCTCTTGTAGCGCAAAAAAGGCCTTTTTCATGAATTTTTTTAAAGAAAACTACAAAACTTTTTTAATCGATCAATATACCATCTTAAAGAACACATCCTGAAGAAACTTTCAGTAATTTTTTTATTGAAAAATATTACATTGTTTAGTGGCAATAGCCGTCAATGAAATAATGTTTTTATATACACGGTTTGCGGTGATCAACGTTGCGGCGAAGTGGATCATCTGAAAAAAAAAATGCGGATGGATTTAGTCAAATATAAGTATAAACTAGTCTTTAATCGAAGGATTTTGAAAAATATTCATTTTTCACAAAATGGCGGACAGTCAAAGTTAATGATTCGATTTTAACGAAAAAAAACGGCCGTTTTTTGGCTATAAAACGGCCATTTTTTTTCGAAAAAAAAATCGAACGATTAAAGACTACATTTTTATGTATTAAATAAGCCTGCAAAATTTCAAGAAGATCGGTTCATTAGTGTTCCAGTAATCTTGGTCACCGACTTCAGAAATACCATTTTGAGAAAAACGCGTTTAAAGTTTCAATTTGTTCGGATCGACTTGAAATTTTCAGGACATATTCTCAGATACTTATACTTCAAAAAAATGCAATAAAAAAAATCGATTTTTTCAAAATCGCAAATGGGGTTAACCCCTTAACCGTATTTGATTCGGCACAATAGTAATTAGAGAAATTAGCATCACACGTTTATACACAGTTTTGGGATTTTTATATAAGAAATATAAGGTTGTTTGACGGTAAATTAAATACAGTTTATATGTTCACGGATTTATGTAAATTAAAGATTATAAGTCTAAATTTTGAGCACCCCGAGCTTTTATTAATAGTCACATATAGGTGACTTGGTAAACAATTTTTTTCTTTATTTTTTATTACAATAAGTACACGCTTGTTTCTTTAAATACAAAAAATGTTCATATAAGTTATTATATATTTTTTAGTCTTGAATTGGTTTTACCAGAGCGCTGAAATGTTTGCAAAGAGAGATTAATCCTTCCAAACGAACAGGTCTTATTATCGGTTGATTGCCAGGAGGAATCCTGGAGAACTGTGATCGGTGGCATCGATCATAGATGGTGGCTCACGACGTATTGGACCTTACTTTTTAACCTATTTTACCTAACGGACCCTTTAAACGATTGGCGATCTGAGAGCATTTACAGCCAATTCATATATTCACATGCACTTTCCATGTATTGTCACCTCTCGGATGCATGTTTGCAAAATTTCAGAGCTCTAAGTAGTCGGGAAGTGGGTGAAATATCGATTTTCCGTTTTGCATCTCACTGAAAGTCAAGTTATATTTTATTTTTATTTTTTAAAAGTTGAAACATACATTGTCACCTCTTAGATGCATGTTTGCAAAATTTCAGAGCTCTAAGTAGTCGGGAAGTGGGTGAAATATCGATTTTCCGTTTTCCATCTCACAGAAAGTCAAGTTATATTTTTTTTATTTTTTAAAAGTTGAAACATACATTGTCACCTCTTAGATGCATGTTTGCAAAATTTCAGAGCTCTAAGTAGTCGGGAAGTGGGTGAAATATCGATTTTCCGTTTTGCATCTCACAGAAAGTCAAGTTATATTTTTTTATTTTTTAAAAGTTGAAACATACATTGTCACCTCTTAGATGCATGTTTGCAAAATTTCAGAGCTCTAAGTAGTCGGGAAGTGGGTGAAATATCCATTTTCCGTTTTGCATCTCACAAAAAGTCGTTATTATTATTTTTTTAAAGTTGAATCATGCATTGTCACCTCTTAACATGCATGTTCGCAAAATTTCAGAGTTTCAAGTAGTCGGGAAGTGAGTGTAATATCAATTATCCGTTTTGCATCTCACAGAAAGTCAAGTTATATTTTTATTTTATTTTCAAAACATTTTTTTAAAGTTGAATCATGCATTGTCACCTCTTAAGATGCATGTTCGCAAAATTTCAGAGTTCCAAGTAGTCGAGAAGTGGGTGAAATATCGATTTTCAATTATACATCCCACAGAAAGTGAAATTATTAATTAATTAGTTTTTTTAAGTTGAAACATCGTTTGTCACCTCTTAGATGTATGTCTGCGAAATTTCAGAGCTCTGAGTAGTCGGGAAGTGGATGAAATGTCGATCTTCCGTTTTGCATCTCAACGAAAGTCAAGTTATATTTTTTTTTTCAAATTTTTAAACATTTTTCCTCAAAGTTGAATCATGCATTGTCACCTCTTAGATGCATGTTTCCAAAATTTCAGTATTTTAAGTAGTCGGGAAGTAGGTAAAATATCGATTTTCCGTTTTGAATCTCAGAGAAAGTCAAGTTATTACTTTTTTTTTCAAAGTTGATTTATGCATTGTCACCTCTTAGATGCATGTTTGCAAAATTTCAAGTAGTCGGGATGTGGGTGAAATATCAATTTTCCGTTTTGCATCTCACAGAAAGTCAAATTATATTTTATTTTTTATTTTCAAAATTTTTTTTTTTAAGTTAAATCACGCATTGTCACCTCTTAGATGCATGTTTGCAAAATTTTGGAACTTTAAGTAGTGGGGAAGTGGGTGAAATGTCGATTTTCAATTTTACATCCCACAGAAAGTCAAATTATTAATTAATTATTTTTTTAAGTTGAAACATGGTTTGTCACCTCTTGTGGTGAGAGTTATTCAGATGATGGGATTGAGATTTTACGTGAGATACATAGTCTCGCTAAGCTTGAGTTTTTTTTAAATTGAGGAATATTTATGAACAATGGAGTTATTATTGTTTAAGGGAGGACACCACCGTGACGGGCCGAAAAAGGATGTTTTTTTTGCGAATTTCTTTTGTCTAGTAGATTATTTATCTAGGATTTGCAAAAATGTATTCTATTGAGCATACATTGAACTTATTTCGTGTAAATTTTTATTTGCAAAAACAATAAAAAATTAACAACGTTATTGAGGCATAATAAAGCCTCTGTATAAAAATGTGGCCCAACGGCTGGATAACTTGACAATGGTTGTTCTTAAAATAAATATAAACACATTTTTTTATTGTACATTTTGTTTATATAATAGTTATACGTAGCCATTTTTCGAAAAAAAAAATCACAAAACTTTGGGTGTTAAATAAAAGTGTGATTTTGGTGACCTTTTTACTTAAATTCGAGAGTTTAAAAAAGAGTAAATAAAACAGTTCTTTCAATTGTAAATCGGATAATCATAGCAAGAGTTTTAATTCCAGCCTGGTCGATGAAAATCGTTTCGAGAAAAACGCCATTGAAAGTATCTTTCACTAAATCGTCTGTAACTTGGCCAATTTTTTATATTTCAACTTGAACACTTTTCCACATATTCTCAATTATGTTCACTTTGAGAAAATGCAAAAAATCGATTTTCTTACCCATCACAGTGGGGGTAAACCCAAACAAACCCAAACAAACTTTTAAGGCTGCCCTGCCTTAAAAGTTACAATTAGAAATTTGGCAAAAAAATAAAAATCCTTGGCGATCTACGATCGAGGCAAGTCCACTCCATGATCCAACGAGCCGAAATTTTTTCGTCCAGACCCTGGAGCGCCGACCGTATGGACCCTTGGAACACGAAAACCGACGCGGCATTCGTCCCTCGAGCCGCTGGAGAGCCGATTTAATCCACGCGTCAGGGGCAGCGAATAGGGAGAAGAGGGCTGTCGGAGGTTTAGGCAAGGACGGCGAGAGAACGTATCAATTTCATGCGAATAGGCTGACTCTCGAAATCTCGTTGTGGGAGGTCGGGTCGATTGCCACCAAAAGTATATAGACATGCCAGGAAACAATCATGTATGTATATGTATACGCGTGCGTGTATACGTGTACAGAGTGTAACGAAGGTAAATCGAGGTTTCGACGCGGAAGCCCAGGAAACTTTGTGTGTGTGTGTGTGTATATATATATATATATATATATATACAGGGCGGTTCACAACTATCAGGGTCCCCGTACTGGGTGCACAGGGTGTGTAATTGCGAGCAAAACGCTTTTTTTTAAATGTTGTGCAACAAAAATGGACCGCGGTATTGACGTTCAAAGTCTGACGCTGACAACGAACATCACTTGCCCTCCCTCGATTTCGTCGAAACCCATATATGTGATAAAGCATTGAAAAGTATTAGACACGTTTTTTTTTATCGGCGGAAAAACAGTTTTACGGGGGTAAAGCACCCCTTAATTTGATTTAAAAAAATTACTTCTATAGTGGATTTTTCATTGCTGTATATCAGAAGAATTTTATTTTCTGTTTCATTCAGATCGGTGGACTGCTTGTGGGTGAAACTACAAAATCACCCCTTGACACGCCTCTCTTTGAGGGGTGGTTTTCCCCCTTAAAATATTTTCTTTGCTGATAAAAAAAAAACGTGTCCAATAGTTTTCAATGCATCATCACATATATGAGTTTCGAGAAAATCGAACATTTGACACTTGAGTGATGTTCCTTGTGAGTAAAACAAGGGTACGGTGGTTTTTTACGACGCGATATTTTTTTTCTTCAAATATTAATTAACAAACGAAATTTGTTGAATCGTATTATCGATTTGCATACCCACTCGATGTGTTCATTATATTTGGCGAAAAAAAAAAAATGTTTAGATGAAAAATATTATCGGGACCTCCACAGATGCAACAGCCCCCACTACGTGCCAAATATCGATCGGCGTAGCGCATGGTGGGAGAAGCGCCAGGCCCTAGCGCGAGATTCGAAGCATGATAAACAATAAGAGAGGGCTTTGAGGGGTACTGCTATCATCCACGTCAGAAGCGCAGAGTCCGCTCCAGTCGATGGCGCGTCACCTCCATGCTTATGAGTGTAATGCGGGGCCAGTGTCCCGCCACTGTGTCGATAATAGAGGTCCCAGTGTACTTGGACTATAAACGCGAATATCTCGGCCAAATTTTGTCGCACGACATTTTGCAAAAAAGCATTTTGCTCGCAATGACCCGGCCTGTATGCTGGCAAAAGGAACCCTCATAGTTGTGCATCACCCTGTACACGTTTACTTTGAGTTAATATACACGTATCCATGCCTAAGCACGCGTGCACCGCCGCTATTGCGGCACACGCTAGAAAATGGCCGGGATAATTAATGCCGAGCAACGATGCCTCTTGTATGATTAATGGCGTACTGCTCGCCGTAATAACGTTTGTCCGCCCGCGCCGAATTAAAGTGTTTACGCACCCGCTCCGCAAAATCATCCCTCTCGTATTTCTTGCCCCCCCCCCCCCCCTCGCTCCAGGTGCGCGGCTGTTGCGCCAAATCGTCGCGGTTCCCTGGCCGCTTTTTGTTTTGTACTGCGTGCGTGCTCTCAAAAGTTTTCCAAGCAAACGAGTTAAGAGGACGCGGACGTCGATGACCCCCTCTGGCGCACACTGATTTTTGCGCCTTTGATTTCGTTGAAACTTATGTGTACGGTAGAACTTCGAAAAGTATCGGATGCGTACTTTTTTGTCGGTGGATAATAAACGGTTTCAAGGGATGAAACCGCCCCTTGGAGTGAAGTACGTCAAGGGCTGATTTTGCAGTTCACCGATTTCAGTGAAACAGAAACAAAATTTTTCTAATGCATAGGGGTGAGAAATACACTGTGGGTGCATTGAGCAAAACAACGATTAAGGGAGGAACCACCACTTTGTCCTTTTTTTACTCACCCCTCACTCAAAAGAGGTGCATTTAATAGAACGTTATGGATGAGACTTTGAAAGGACCACAAAATTAAAGTTTACGTGTTTTTGTATTTTTTCCAGGTAGAAAGCTTAAGGGGGAAAATCACATTCCATACATTTTCGACGATTTTCAATGAAAATTAAGGGTTTTGGGGGAAATGAACGGTGAATTTGTATTCAGAGAGTAAAAATACATCGATAGGGACTTGGAGAAAAAAAAATGTTTAACCAAATTTTTTTGCCGTCTCGGCCAAAAATAAATGTTTTCACAGAATCGTCCATAATTTCTGTTCTGCCTTGATTTGCAACTACATTTTGTGATCATTCTCCTCGTTATCGTTTGCTCTCTAAAAAGACGTTTGATTTATTGAGCTCCGATTATGTTTCGATTTTTGGGAGAATTTTAAACACGGAGCATCAATTTTCACCAACTTTTCCTCCTTTTTGCCAACTTTTCCCTATGCCTTTTTTCAGCCATTTTTCAAGTGGATTTTCCAGGAAAACTAGTTGAGATATCGGAACAATTCGAGCGACATTTTCCAAGTCTATCAAAATCCTTTTTTAAACCTCCCCATAAGTTCGTGTCACTGAACTAGAACCGACGTTACGGCTGTTTGTAATTTTGCGATTTTGACGGCTCCGGAAAAGTAGCCAAAAGGGCTGAACATTTTTTTTTCCACTTTTAAACCATTTTAAGAGTCTTTTCAATGGGAAATTTTCCACTAATTACGAATATCACGGACTTTTTGTCGAAAAATCAAAATTACGCGGGCTAAACGTGACAAACGTTTTGTTTCCAAACTTTTCACGATTTTTTATTTAAAATTTGAGGGTTTCGAGGAAAATTCATGGTAAATTCGTACTCAGTGGGTGAAAATATATAGATACGAATTAAGAATAAAAATATTAAAAACCCAATTTTTTTCGCATTTTGACAAAAAAAAAAGTTTCTTCGATCAATCGCCGCTCATTCATTTTCCATTTCGATTTTCTACTCCGCTCTGAACCTATTCCCTTCGCAATCGTTTGCTCCAAAAACTGCAGGTCCATTCATCGGGACTCGATTATTTTTCAATTTTTGTAAGAATTTAAAAATCAGATCACAGAATTTCGCGACCTTTTGTATACTCCAAACATCAATTTGGAATTTGTCGAAAGGAAGGAACGAAGAAAATTACTCGACTTGACCAGATCCTAGTTAAAAATCAACTTTTTTAACAGCGGAATCTTAAGGGGGTATATTGTTTATCATATGACGAGACGCATCTCCCCCCTTTCTCTTCCTATTCCTGTCATCATGGTTCACTGAATACCGCGAGAATTCATGCCGATTTGTATTGCAGCACTGGGTGAGATACAAACGAGTCGACGGTTTCCCTTTTCATTTTCCTTGCAAACTTGCAAACCGACTAAGAGGAGAAAAAACATGCGCGGCCTCGTATTCCATTATTCAATATTGTGGAGAGACGGTGCGGATCGGCGGGAATGTACCTACGAGTGTATTGTACCCTGAGGCAAGGTATATATTTGTTTCTTGGGGGGGGGGGGGGGGGGGGGGGGGGGGGGGTCCACGCACGGTCTACGCACCGTCGCCGATCCCAGCTTTTTTTTATTGATTGGCTTTTTCGCTCGGGTCCGGAACTTGATGGATCTTGATGGCTCCTCGGGTCGCGTGCTCGTCCTTGCTGTACTGGGAGGAGTAATCGGAAATTCGTCAAAGCCATGTCCATCTCTCTCTCTCTCTCTCTCTCTCTCTCTCTCTCTCTCTCTCTCTCTCTCTCTCTCTCTTCTATTCCCGCCCGTGTCCCTTTTTCTTTCGTATTCCACACACTATTTTTTTTATCATATTTGTCATCGCATGATTGAGCCCTTCGAAGAGAGAGATGTCAAATCGCGATGTCAAATTTTGGGCACGCGCATTTTCTACTCACATTTGCAGGAATATTTTTTCTGCTGCACATTTTTCAGGAAAATGTTTTTTTTTCTCTATGCACATTTTGGAGGAAAGTGTTTTTTTTTCTATGTACATTTGGGAGGAATTTTTTTTTCGCTGCACATTTTGTAAAAAAATGTTTGTCATCTCTATGCACATTTTGGAGGAAAATGTTTTTTTTTCGCAGCACATTTTAAAGGAAAATTTTTTTTTCGCTGCACATTTTAAAGAAAAATGTTTTTTTTTCTACGCTCGTTTTGCAATATTTTTGTTTTGTTTTTTTTTTATGAAGAAAGTAAAAAGTAAAATAAGAGAGGAGTGCCAAGGAAAACTCGATCACAGTGTCCACGATGGGACAGAGATAAATCGTTTTGTTATTCTCTAATTGGCAATAAAATTGCGAATTATTCAATTCTACAAAATTGTTATTAAATTCTATAAAATAATTCTTATACAAAAACATTGTACAATTGCTACGTTGAGGTCCTTTCTCGTAATCATGGTAAACATTCGCGACAGGAATCTCTATTAAGGCCGGGCAACTCTTAAATTCAATTATAACGATGGAAATTTAATACGCGTCGTGTATTATAACCTCACAATGACGAGTTCGTATTTCTTTTCGTATATCATTTCGTATTCGATCATTTTTTTATCAATTTTACATTGTAAAAGCATTGTAACTGCGATCTTTCATCAAACTGCCCACATACATTGATTCTCAAAATCCTCATATAATAAACAAGGATTTTCTTGAAATATAATTTACAAAATGTAAATAAAATATTGTATAACTCACGAATACAATTGTGCAGCACTGACTATTGGCGAAGCCTCATTACCATGACGAAAATATTAGAAATGTTAGGTAAAAGCTTTGCTATGATTCAATGACACAACGACAAAAATGTCTTATTAATGATTGGAGATAATTTCTAAAATAGCGATTGATGATAATGAATAACATAATGATTAAAATGATCATGAAAATAATGATTGATAATAATTATAATTAAAATAATGTTCAATAATAATAAATAAAGTAATGATAAAAACAACGATCGCTAATAATAAAAATAATGATTAATAACAATGATAAAAATAACGATTAATGATAATGTTTAAAATAATCATTAACAGTAATGATTTAAATAATTATTAATCGTAACGACTTAAATAAATATAAAATAATAACATATTTGGATAACGTTCACGCGGCTCGTTTTTACAATCTATTATTCAACTTGACTTGGCCTGAGATGCAAAACGGAAAATCGATATTTCACCCCCCCCCCCCCCCCATGGAAATTTATATATGCAAAAATATATGGCAAATTTATTTTATTCATAATTGTAATATATGTGAAATGTATGCCATATATTGAAAATATATGTTGTATATATGTGCCAAATTCTAATTTTCGTAACGTTTTTATATATGAGATCTATGTGCGTGGTATTACTGTATATCAATGTATCATATATTAATGATATATGTAGCATTTACCCTGCATATATACGACATATATTTAGCATGTATGTTGCATACACACTGCATACATACCACATATATACAGATATGCGTAGCATGTCTGTATATAGTGTTTATATATAGTAGTGTACTTTAACTATAAATTAAGTTTCTTTAAGTTCAAGTTTTAAGTTTTATTAAGTTTAACTGTAGTAGTGTTTATACACAGCATATATTTCTTGTCAGGAATATGTATAAAAAATGACGCGTACATTTTTGATATATATGTCTGACAAAAAAATAGATTGAAAATAAATCGAAAATATATGCGTCGTATATGCCTCATATATGCATCATATATAGTGTTTGTACGTAGCATATATTTTTTTGGTCAGAAAAATATATCAAAAATATATGGGTCATATATGCGTCATATATTTGGTGCATATATACTGAATATATACGTATTATTCTATTTTTCGTCACTATATATGCGACCGATATATATATATATATATATATATATGTAGCATATATTTTCTGCATAAATTTTACATTCATAAATTTCCATGGGGGCCCACTTCCCGACTACTCAGAGTTCTGCAATTTTGCAAACATGCATCTAAGAGGTGACACTGCATGATTTAAATAAAAAATAAAGACTTTCTGCATGATTTAAAAATTAAAAAAAAAACACTTTCTAACCTATCACAGTTTCCCAGGATTTCACCTGACAATCAACCAATAGTAATACCGGTTCATTTGGAAGGACCAATCCCTCTTTGCAAATATTTTAGAGTTCTAGTAAAATCAATTGAAGACTAAAAAGTAGAAAATAATTTATATGTAAAATATTTTTTTCTTCCAACAAGCTTTTATTCAAAGTATGAAAATTTTTGTTACCAACTCACGTACACGTGACTATAAATAAAAGCTTAGAAGACTCAAAATTTAGAAATATAATCTTTAATTTACATAAATCCGTTACCATATTAACGGTATTCAATTTACTGTAAAAAAATCTTATATTTCTTTAAGAAAAATCCGGAGTCTGAGTATAAACGTGTGATAATAATTTCTCTAATTACTATTGCGTGAAATTAAATACGGTTAATGAGATTGTATTGATCAAATGTATTAAACATTTGAAAAGTTGTCACATACAGGTGACTTGTTAAAAAAACATTATTTTCTACTTTTTAGTACATTAAATAAAAGTTTGTTAAAAAAAATTGTACATACAAATGTTTCAAATGTGAGCCTAATAGGCCCACGACCTAGCCGAGTTGCCCGGAGCTCGAAGGAAGCCGGGAGCGGATTCTCACGCGATTGTGCAAACGCACACGAAGTCGCGGAAAGCGGAGGCACTCGAGATTTTAGTTGCTGCTCCGTATACGCGCGTATTTCACCTGCGCTCCGCGGAGTAATTGCCGGGCCAATTACTCTCGAAGGGAGAAATATACGACGACACGGTACGACCCTCCGCGGGCCACCGCTATACTATCTGTAGCATCTCGCGAGAGAGTCTCGTTCCTTCCTACAAGCCACAAACTCTGCCCCCCCCCCCTCTCGTAGCGACTTAAAAATCCTCCTCGATATTGGCGCGTTCCCGCCCTGCCTGCTCGTAAACTTTTGCTTTTTCTGCCCTCGACTCAGCCACCCGGACATTTTTACATGCCCCACTCATCATCTCGAAATCCTGATGTTTTTTTTTTCAAATTTTATTTGTTCAAGCCCCGTCGATGACCCGGCGCAAAAAATTCCATTTTCGATGACGAGGTCGTCCGGACGAAATTACTCCGAGCCGGGAATAGGGATAAGGTTCCGACCCCACCCCCCCTCCCGCCCCCCAAAGAGCTGAAATTTTGCACAGACGTTCCTTTTAATATTTTAAGGGCGGGGTAAAGTTAATTCGGCGAAAAAAAGGCATGTTTTTAAGATTTTTTTTTGGCGTAACGAATAGTGTTCGTTTATTGAAAAATTTACGTATAATAAAGTAACATTTGAACAACATTCTCCTAAATTTGCATTGCAAAATATTCAAAATTGAGCGAGTGAAAATTAAACCCCGGAGGCGCCTCGAAAAAAAGTTGGTTTGCGGTGTGCACCATAACTCGCAACAGAATCATCTGAAACAAAAAAATCAAAATGCATTTGTTAAAGGAGATGTTTCTCGAAATAATGACGGGAGGATTTTTTTTTTTTCGATTTTTCGTAGCACTTGGGAGCCAAAAACCCGATTTTCGCTAAAAAAATCGGCTAATTTGTTGTTGAAAAATTAGTATCTATTAAAAAAAAACAACAACAAAGCTCTCGACAATACCTGGTGAATTATGTGAAGAAGTACTGTGCAAAATTTCAAAGCGATTGGTCCAGTAGATTTTGAGTCATCGTGCACACGGACTTCAAATATGACAAGTCTCAGAAAAACGGTTTGAAAAACGCAGAAGAGAAGAGAACGGCATGGAGCAATAGACGCTCAAATACTCATAACTTCGTTAATTTTACTCCGAACGACTTGAAATTTTAACACAATATTCTTGATATATTATGCATTCATTTAAAAAAATGAAAAAAAAATGAAAAAAAATTTAAATACTTTACCCCGCCCTTAAGTATGACAACTTTTATATCAATATCTATAATATAAACCTATATAATATAAATATAAACCTATATAAAAGTAAGAAGACCCCTTAAAATATTAAAAGGAAGGTTTGTGAAAAATTTCAGCTCGATCTGAGGGGGGTTCGGAACCTTACTCGGGAATAGTTTGCGGAAAATTGAGCGGTGACCGCGCGCGGTCTCCAGCCACGAATTTGCTCAGCCATCAAATCGACCGACTTCCGGAAGCTTTCCTGGCTTCTCGTCCCTTTCGCGCATCCGGTTTCCGGCCGAACGGTTGATATTTAATAACGCCAAGAATTTCATTACGAGAGTTACGAGCCAGCCGAGATGAAAGACAAGACCAGACTGACGCGTTCAAGTGCCAAAGAGGCCTGATGCGCCGAATATATGAAATGTTTCCGTAATGTGGAAGAGAGCGGGATGAGCGAAGCAGCGAGACTCCATTTCCCTGCGGATGATGCCCGTCAAATTGTGCAAGTTACCACCGTTGTTTTCCAGTTTTGGAGATCCGACAAAAATAGGACTTCGTACGTCCCGGCGAGACGGACGGATGCAGGGGAAACTTTCGGGCAATCGTGTTTGGGGCAGAAACAATTCGCTGCTTCGTAATATATTCGAAAAGTAGAGATTTTATCATTTTTTAATTAATATTCTCGGTCGTTGGATTGAGCGAAGGTAAATATTCGAAAAGTACCATACCATACAAAAATAGACTGGGGAATATCGCTCCTTAACGGCGGGGTAAAGTTAATTCGGCGAAAAAAGGCATGTTTTTAAGATTTTTTTTTAGCGTAACGAATAGTGTTCGTTTATTGAAAAATTTACATATAATAAAGTAACATTTGAACAACATTCTCCTAAATTTGCATTGCAAAATATTCAAAATTGAGCGAGTGAAAATTAAACCCCGGAGGCGCTTCGAAAAAAGTTGGTTTGCGGTGTGCACCATAACTCGCAACAGAATCATTTGAAACAAAAAAATCAAAATGCATTTGTTAAAGGAGATGTTTCTCGAGGTAATGACAGGAGGATTTTTTTTCGATTTTTCGATTTTTCGTAGCACTTGGGAGCCAAAAACCCGATTTTCGCTAAAAAAATAGGCTAATTTGTTGTTGAAAAATTAGTAATTATTAAAAAAAACAAAAAAGCTCTCGACAATACCTGGTGAATTATGTGAAGAAGTACTGCGCAAAATTTCAAAGCGATTGGTCCAGTAGATTTCGAGTTATCGTGGTCACGGACTTCAAATATGACGAGTCTCAGAAAAACGGTTTGAAAAACCCAGAAGAGAAGAGAACGGCATGGAGCAATAGACGCTCAAATACTCATAACTTCGTCAATTTTACTCCGATCGACTTGAAATTTTAACACAATATTCTTGAGATATTATGCATTCATTTAAAAAATTAAACAAAAATGAAAAAAAAAAAATTAATACTTTACCCCGCCCTTAACCCTACGTTGAAACTGGGTCATTTCAATAATTTTTGTGAACGATTTAATTTGATATTTTCCCAATTTTAATTATGCACACACCTTAAGAAATGTTTAAACTGTAAGCTTGTTTTTTTTTTTTAAATACAAACTGATCGAAGGTTAATGGCTGGTGGACGAAGTATTATCCGGATCTAATTGACCCAGTGTGTCAAAATCGTAGTTGAATATAAGTGTGTCAACGAAGTGTTAAAGGAGACTTTGTCCTTGGAGCGCCATATTTCAGGTGTTAACATTTTATTTTTTTTAAAGGAAACGAGTAAAGCTTTTTGAGTGCGGTTTTTTTCTTGCTTTTATTCATGATATACAGAAGGTTAAAAAAATTTTTTTTTGAAAAAAAAAAAACCCAAAATGGCGGCCGTTGCAGCTCCGCGAAAACAAGTCCTCAAATCGCGGGAGGTAAACGGCTGACATCACTGCCCCCCCCCCCCCTTTGTTGATCTGAAACACAAATGCAAAGCATATTATCAATCTGTGACCCTTTGGTCCTGGAATGACGGATGGGTTTTTCGTTTAGTACAAATTTCGGAAAATGGCGGCAATAAAAAAAAATCGAATTTTCGCGTTTTTTTTCGCACAAAAAGATAAATAATAAATGCAAAAATGTATCTATCGAAAAAACGATCCGTCATTCCGCGAAGACATATTTTCTGAGTATGCTCTCCAAATTTCAGGTCGATATGTTAATTACAGCGGTCAGGAGAATGTCAGCCATTTTTAAAAACGTGTTTTCGAGAAAAACGCGTTTAAAGTTTTGTAATGTGTTTATAATTACCGCTAATCGGCAATGCCTGGTCCACATAGGCATCCCTCCTCTTCTTCTAGCTGCTCATGTTGAGCCGCTAACATCTCCCGCTGCTCAATCAAGGACAAAGTCTCCTTTAACGCGTTACCTAGTTGTAACAGTCGAAAACAGCTCATTTTTGGAATTTTTCTATTTGAAGCGGCGTGATAAGACATTTTTATAAAAATGAGGCATTTGAAAAAGTATTATCTGAAGAACACTCTAATTTTTTTGAGTAAAAATATTGAATTATAATCGATTTACAGTCGATGTAAACGTCTTTTGCAGTGAGCAATGTCCTTCTGAACCAGGTTATCTAATATCAATAAATCAAACAGATTTCGTTATTATATTAGTTTATCCTATGATTAATAGAAGGAATTAACGAATTATGAAATTAAAAAAAATTGACGCGTGTTTATATTAGGAGTCTTTTTCTTTTGCGACAAATGGGCATTTTTCGGTCATAAAATACTATATTTGTACATCTTGAAAAAACGCAGAAAACTTCAGAAAGATCGATTCAGTAGCTTTTACGATATTTTGCTCAACGACTTTGAAAACGTACTTTCGATAAAAAAGCGTTTAAAGTTTCGTTTAAATGTTCAGGAAATATTTATAATTTTACTTAATATTTTTATAAATTTACTTAATATATATAATTATATATATTATAAATTTTTTTTATATTATCTTTTAATTAAAAATATTAATAAAATATAATTTAAAATATATAATATATTTTATTTAAAAATATTATAAATATTTTATATAAATTTACTTAATAATTTTACTCAATATTTATAATTTATAGTTTAAATGTTCAGGAAATATTTATCATAAAAATATTTATATTTTTACTGTCAAAATATATTCGTTTTCGAAAAAGTGATTCGACTTTCATTTACTTTTAAAGTTTCGTTTAAATGTATAGGGAACATTTATAAGATGATATACTCTTGAAATATATTGGTTTTGGAAACAGCCATTTTTCGACTTTTCGAATATTTAGGATACCTCAATGGGTCTGCATAAACTTGGGTCCTAAAGAAAGTCGATTTCAATTTTTTTTTCTTATGATAGTATTAAGACGATGAGGTCGGGATTGTACACACGATTGATAGATAATCTCACCAAGCTTGACTTTTTTTTTCACTGAAAAATAATGATAAATAGTAGAATTAATATTATTTCGACAATGTGCCGCCGTTACTGCATGGCCAATCGGTGCAGGTGCTGCTGGCGACTAGGCTTATCTGAAAGGAAAAATAAAAATATACTTTCAGTATGATACCGGGACTTTCGTATGACCGGATAATTTATTGAAATTTTGAGAATTACGATAATGGCGAGCTGTAGCAAAAAAGTTCTATTTTCGACAACAAAAAAAGACTTTAATAATTTGTTATTAACAAATGGATAAACAGTAGGGTGGCTCTTGATATGGGTAAAAAAAAATTGATCGCACCGCCCTCCAAAACGGTCCGAAATAATAAAAAAAAATCTACGCGAAGCCCCAGCTATGTTCGTTAAGAGGAAGGCGTGCCTGTAAGCATGAACTTAAATTTAAATATCAATTTTTCTTCATGATTGGAGAAAATTCGATTTTTTAAATCTAGTTTATTTGTCAATTTTTCAACACCATATTTCTGTGGTTTAAATAAATAAATTCGTACTGAACATAGTAGTATCGATAACTTAAATGTACATTTTTTAAATATTATGTTTTTTCCGACCAATTGGCTGACTTGTGCGAATAAATAATTTCTTTGTTTTCAATAAAACGAACAAGCTCGCCAAGTTTAAAATCCTGCCAAGTTTAAAATATCCCTATGCATTTTTGCGAAAGTAATTTTCAAATACATTTTTTATCCACAGCACTGGAACTCTGATCTCAGTGAAATATTAATATGTTTGTATTTCAGCACGCAAGGAATATTTCTATCAAAATAAAAAATAAAAAAAACAATTCTGGCCAATCCGGAAGTTCGATGTGAATGGTTTATCATGAATTTATATCCTTCGTACTTAATAGATTTTTCTGACAAGATGCAAATTTAAAGTTTGATTTTGATGTGATTGAAAGCGTTCGACAGCAGCTGAATCGAACTATTGTTCCAAAATAATAGGATGGTAAAACTGTACGCTCATCAAATCTAGTATGGAGGACCTTATTGTTTGATCTGTATATTGAATACCAACATACAATAGTTTCGGAAAGTAAAAAAAAATTGACAAATAAACTAGATTTTAAAAATCGAAATTTCTCCAGTCATGAAGAAAAATTGATATTTAAATTTAAGTTCATGCTTACAGGCACGCCTTCCTCTTAACGGACATAGCTGGGGCTTCGCGTAGAATTTTTTTATTATTATTTGGAACCATCTTGGAGGGCGGCGCTATCAATTTTTTTTCACCCATATCAAGGGCCACCCTAATAAACATATAAAAAAATCATTCGGCCAGACGCTAGAAAATGTTAAAAGTTATGCTCTGTCTCAGTTTGAACTGAATCTGACGAGATTTTGAGTTCCCAAAACTCAAACTTCGCGAAGAGTTTGGCAAGGCTACTTAGGCCACGTAAGTAAAATCTAAGTCGGGAGGCCAATGGGTCCGAAAACAGGTCGGTTTTCAATTTTTTTTCTGCCTAAAGTATTAGAACGACCTGGTCGAAATTTTACACACGATTCGTACATAGTCTTCCCAAATTTGAGTTCTTTTTAAATAAAAAAATATCGATAAACAATGGAGTTATCATTATTTTGACAAAGTGCCCGCCGACAGCAATTATTTTTGTTTACGATTAAAATTGTGCGAATAGCAACAAAAGTCCTTAAGGGGTTGCCATTCAGGCAAGTCTACCCTGTGTTTTTTCTCACCCTACGGGGGAAAAACGACATGACGTACAAGGTCGAAACTGTACGGTAATACATGGATTTTAAGGGTCAGGATACCCGGGGCGTCTACTGTTACTAAATAGCTGATATGAGGGCGGTGCTGGGGCGAGGCAGACTCCAGGTTGTGCAGTGGCCGAGGGAAGAAGTATCGGGGCGCCTCTCGTATTAGCAGCTAATAATATCGGGTAACGAAGTGTCCGTCTGCACAGTAGCGGGTTCACGAACACACGGCGACACCTCGCGCACACCTTCTCGTGGCCGCGCGACAACTCGTTGCATCGGTAGCACCCCCTAAAACAACCGAAGCGTTGTGTTTGTATACGAGCGAAGCGTGTCTTGTGTTACGTCCTTCCTCGGCTTAGGATTACCTTTTTTTCACTCCCATGCCCCCACCGATAGAACTCGCTTTCGTGTCGGACAGTCTCGCCGACTGGACGATGAAGCAGTCGCTTCACTTGGCTGTGAATGTCTCTCACGAAAAAAAAAACTTTTCCTGGTGCACTTCATCGCGAACTCAGCCGCCATTTTGTGATGTTGGATCCTATTTTAACGTAGACGAAGTTACTGTTTTATGGAATGATGTTGAAGTTGGCATCGTTAAAAATAATGGCTCTTCTCGGATACTGTCTTTGTGGCAATGTTATTGTTGGACGAAATAGTGGCTGACTTGAGTAATTTGAGTCGACGCTATATTTTCACTCTCCAACATGGTGGATCGGTAGTTTCGTCAAAATCTGGTAACGGTTTTGACAGGTACCATTTAGTGGTATCATCGTGGTACGGTTTAGGTATAGCAAGTATGAAGTTGTACCATCGTGGTACGATTTAGGCACATGTATCATTTAGTGGTACCAACATGATTTAGGCGCAGGTATCATCGTGGTACAATATAGGCACAGGTACAATTTAGTGGTATGATTTAGGCACTAATAGCATTTAGTGGTATGATTGAGGCACTAATATTATTTAGTGGTATGATTTGGGCACTAATCGCATTTAGCAGTATCGCAGTGGTAGTATTTAGATACAGATACCATCGAGTGGCGCCATTGCGGTACGATGTAGGCTCAGGTACTATATGGTGGTACCGACGTGGTACGATTTCGACACTAATAGTATTCAGTAGCACCACCGTGGTAGTATTTAGACACACTTACTATATAGTCGCACCATCGTGGTACGATTTAGTAGGCGTAGGTACCGTTCAGTGGTACCATCGTGGTACAATTTCAGCGCAGCTACCATTCAGTGGTACCAGCGTGGTACGATTGGGGCACAGGCGCCGTTTAGTGGTACCGCCGCGGTATGATTTAGTCACTAATAGCATTTAGTAGTGCCACCGTGGTAGTTTTTAGACACAGGTGTTATCGAGTGGCACCATTGTGGTACTATTTAAGCGCAGGTATTATTTGGTGGTGCCAATGTGGTACGATTTAGGCACTAATAGCATTTAGTAGTACCACCGTGGTAGCATTTAGACACAGGTACCATCTAGTCACACCATCGTGGTACGATTTAGGCGTAAGTTCTATTCGGTCGCACCATCGTGGTACAATTTCGGCGCAGGTACGTTTTAGTGGTATCATCGTGGTACAATTTCAGCGCAGGTACCATTCAGTGGTACCAGCGTGGTACGATTGGGGCACAGGTGCCGTTTGGTGGTACCACCGCGGTAGGATTTAGTCACTAATAGCATTTAGTAGTGCCACCGTGGTAGTTTTTAGACACAGGTGTTATCGAGTGGCACCATTGTGGTACTATTTAGGCGCAATCACTATTCGGTGGCACCATTGTGGTACTATTTAAGCGTAGGTATTATTTGGTGGTACCAACGTAGTACGATTTAGGCACTAATAGCATTTAGTAGTACCGCACCGTGGTAGTATTTAGACACAGGTACCATCTAGTCACACCATCGTGGTACGATTTAGGCGTAGGTACTATTCGGTCGCACCATCGTGGTACAATTTCGGCGCAGGTACGTTTTAGTGGTACCATCGTGGTACAATTTCAGCGCAGGTACCATTCAGTGGTACCAGCGTGGTACGATTGGGGCACAGGTGCCGTTTAGTGGTACCACCGCGGTAGGATTTAGTCACTAATAGCATTTAGTAGTGCCACCGTGGTAGTTTTTAGACACCGATGTTATCGAGTGGCACCATTGTGGTACTATTTAGGCGCAATCACTAGTCGGTGGCACCATTGTGGCACTATTTAGGCGCAGGTATTATTTGGTGGTACCGACGTGGTACGATTTAGGCACTAATCGCATTTAGTAGTACCACCGTCGTAGTATTTCGTTATAGGTACCATCTAGTCACACCAACGTGGTACGATTTAGGCGTAGGTACCATTCGGTCGCACCATCGTGGTACAATTTCGGCGCAGGTACGATTCAGTGGTACCATCGTGGTACAATTTCAGGGCAGGTATCATTCAGTGGTACCAGCGTGGTACGATTGGGGCACAGGCGCCGTTTAGTGGTACCACCGTGGTATGATTTAGTCACTAATAGCATTTAGTAGTGCCACCGTGGTAGTTTTTAGACACAGGTGTTATCGAGTGGCACCATTGTGGTACTATTTAGGCGCAATCACTGTTCGGTGGCACCATTGTGGTACTATTTGAGCATAGGTATTATTTGGTGGTACCAACGTGGTACGATTCAGGCACTAATATCATTTAGTAGTACCACCGTGGTAGTATTTAGACACAGGTACCATCTAGTCACACCAACGTGGTACGATTTAGGCGTAGGTAGCATTCGGTCGCACCATCGTGGTACAATTTCGGCGCAGGTACGATTCAGTGGTATCATCGTGGTACAATTTAGGCGCAGGTACTATTTAGTGGTACCACCACGGTGCGACTCAGGAACTAATAGCATTTAGTAGTACCACCGTGGTAGTATTTAGACACAGGTTCCATCGAGTGGCACCATTGTGGTACTATTTAGGCGCAGGCACTATTTGGTGATACCGACGTGGTACGATTTAGGCACTTATAGCATTTAGTAGTACCACCGTGGTAGTATTGAGACACAGGTACCATCTAGTCACACCATCGTGGTACGATCTAGGCGTAGGTACCATTCAGTCGCACCATCGTGGTACAATTTCGGTGCAGGTACCATTCAGTGGTTTCATCGTGATACGATTTAGGCGCAGGTACAATTGAGTACCACCATCGTGGTACAATTTAGGCGCAGGTACCATTTAGTTGTACCACCGTCGTACGGTTTTGGCATAGGCACCGTTTAGTGGTATCACTGCGGAATGATGAAGGCCTCAGGCCACAGTAACGGGTATAAAATCATGTGCGACTATAACAATTTTTTTCGTATGGAAAAGTGATTCACTCATAAAATTAATTACAATCTATTTAGTATGAATATCAAGCTGTTAGAAATCTATATTTTTTTTCGATGTACAAAATGGTCGACTACTAATGTTATCTTTCGTTATCTTTTTTTTAGGCTCTCCGCGGCATGTCATTTAACATCCACAATTTTTTACCTAGAACAAAAAACAAAAATTCTCATCAATCTACGTTAGAATACCTAGAGAAGTATGTACGGAATTTGAAAAATATTGTTTTATTCAAAAGTTGTAGGTATTTGAACTTAACAAATGAATTTTCCGTGAAAAATTTCGTTATAACTGCTCATAAACTGCTCATAAAATGAAAAGTTTTCGATTAATCAGAAATTCCGTACGTACTTCTTTGCGAAATGCAATTAGAAACATAACTTTAAAACTTGAAGTAAATCGAGTGAAAATAGTTGAAGTTATTTGTCACGCCAATTGGAAAAAAGCAGTTTCGAGAAGTTTCGAGTAGTCGGCCATATTGTACATCGAAAAAAAAAATATATTTTTTCTAACAGCTTGATATTCATACTAAACAGATATGTAATTAATTTTATGAGTGAATCACTTGTTCATACGAAAGAAAAAATTGTTAAATTCGCACATGATTTTAAACCCGTTACTGTGGCCTTAAGCCTTAAGCCGCAGGTACCGTTTAGCCACACCTATCCTAGTATTAGTCATTTTTACAAGCCGCCATCTAAAAATTCCTCCATCCACGTTCATTCCATTTCATTGTCTTCCGGATTGTTTCCCCGCGCAACTTTCGTACAATATTTCTTACGGCGAGCGCTGCATAAACGCGGATGAATAATCGGTCAAGTCGCGGGTAACGTTTCTCCACTACCTTTTGCGGAAAAAATATGTGTGGCGATACAAATGGCCTGGGTGCCGTTGCGGAAGATTCATGAACAGAATAGATCGCGGCGCTTCGCGTTTTGACGTCGCAACACTTGCACAGAGTCATACACGAACGTGGGCGTTTGTTCCATTTATTTTATTTTTCTCTTCTCTCTCTCTCTCTCTCTCTCTCTCTCTCTCTCTCTCTCTCGTTCCTCCCTATTCCGCGCACCCACGATAAAGAGCGTAACGAGAAAATGGTGTCTCGAACGCGAATTATCGCACCCGAATCTCGGCTCGCGTTTATACGTTGGAACGCGTACTCGAATGTGTGGATCAACGTGGGTTGATGTAATGTACGATAATAGCGGGGAACGAAGTGGCGCCGGACGGCCGGAATTGTTTTAACCCACACGGAAGTGAATTATTCCCGAGATATGAATTTTATTCACTGCGACATTGAAAATAAAAAACCATTCTTTGATCGTAACGGAGCATTTAATTTGCATACGGAGCGGCAGGATTTGGAACACGTCGTCTAGGTTTTTTTTTGTTTTTTTTTGTTTTTTTTCGTTCACGATAAAAATTGATATATTTTTCACGCGAGTCGTACGATTCACCGATCGATATTCTAACCGATAAAGCGCGTCGCCCAAATTTACAATGCCCTCCGCAAACAGCAGCGAACATTTTCGCGCCAAGTACTCGTGTCGTTGGGCCACGTTTGCACGAACGAGAGCGGTGTAATCGCCGGAAAAAAACATCAATTGTGCGAATATATTCCGATCTCGAGGCAGTGCGAGCGTTTTACACCGTATTTCATAGGCTATGGATGGGTTTAAAGAGCTTGGCGCGGCAACTTAGGCTACGTTAGTAAATTCTAAGTCGGGAGGACAGCGGGTCCGGAAACAGGTCGGTTTTTAATATTTTTTTCTGACGAAAGTATCGGAATGACGAGGTCGGAATTTTACACACGATTCGTATGTAGTGTTGCCAAGTTTGATTTTTTTTTAAATCTGCAAAATATTGATAAACTTTGGAGTTATTAAAAAGGGGGCTTCTCACTCTAAACGCTGATAAAGGCGATCTTCTTGAATTTTTTTGAGAGGTTTTCATTATGGATATTGATATAAAAGTTGTTACACTTAATAAATACATTTTCGGAATACATTTTTTTTTTCAAATTGATTTATTTGTCACTATTCATTTATAAATAATGATAAAGAAATCAATTTTTATGACCTACAATTTTCTTAGGACGTTTTTTTAACGACCATTTTCGTCTACGAAAATGGTAGTTAAAACAATGTCGTACAAAAATTGTAGGTCTGCGCTGTTGATGAAATCTCGGAAATGGATCATCCGAAATAAAAAAAACAAACGGTTTTAGATTTTAGATTCAGTATATTTTAGATTAGGTTTTAGTTTTTAGTACGTTTAGGTTTAGTTTAGATTAGTTTAGGTCAGTTTAGTTTAGATTACTTTAGGTTAGTTTAGTTTGGATTAGTTTACGTTAGGTTTAGGTTTAGTTTAGATTAGTTTAGTTTTAGTAGGTTTTAGATTCAGTATATTCAGGCTATAGTGCATATTATACGATTTTTGATATATGCAGAAATAACAAAATGACGGACATTTTTCGAAAAACCAAAAAAAAACGTCTTTTTTCCATCGTTATTGGCAAAAAAAATAGTAAATATGAAAATTTGAAAAAATCCTTGAATTGCGTTATAGCTATACTTGTAAAGAATGTGTGATTAACAATTCATGAGGATCGGGTGAGTAGTTTCTAAGATTTTGTCAACAAGTCGTCGAAAAACGTTTCTTCGAGAAAAACGCATTGAAAGTTTGTTTGGGTTACATAAATGCATAACGATTTTTTTTTTTAATGTATTTCGAAAGTGTATTTACTACGTGTGACCATTTTTATATCAATATCTATTATATAAACCTATAAAAAAATTCACGAAAATAGCCTTCTAAAGCGAGGAGACCCCTTAATTTAAAAAAGTGCCACCGTTGCTGCATGGCCAATCGATGTAGGTACTGTTGGATACAAGGCTCATCTGGAATGAAAAATAGAAAAAAAAAGAATTTTCAGTGCAATAATTAAACTTGCGTATGGCCGGATAGTTTTTTTGAAACTTTGAAAATTACAAAAATGCCAAACTGTATGAAAAAGTTACATTTTCGACAAAAAAGCAGCTTTGATCATTATCATCGAGAAATGGAAAGTGAATAAAAAAATCACTTGGCCAAACCATGGAAGATGTTGTCAACTATCCTCTGTCTCAAGTCAAACTGATTTCGAATTCCCAAAACTTAAATCTCAAACTGGATTTCACAAAAATCGTCGCAACTCAGTCAATTTTTGGAATATGTGGAATTTTCTTTTATCTGTTGTGCACATGCTATCACAATGACGTGTCCCCATTGATTTGGCATTGCAAGAGAGAATTTAAAAGTCGTGTTGGCAGCAGGTCTAGGCAGGTAATTTTCTGTGGGAAGAATGTAAGATAATCGTGTATGTCGACATCTCTAGCGCGTCCGTAAGCTCAACCGATAGAGCAAAATCGCGTTTGGCTTACCCCCCCCCCTCCCCCACATTTTATGGCTGATATATATACGTTTTCAATAAGAGAGGATTTTTTGGAAGAATTACCAGGGAGGATACCAGGCAGGAGGGATGCTTCCGCGTTACATGGCCCCCATCTACACACGTACCTGTGTACCCGGTACTGCGCGTACACGCGCAGGATTTCAGCCGTCAGCGTTTATCGCCCACGCAGAGCCGAACGAATCCCTCGACTTTTCTGCTCGGATTTTTTATTTCATTTGTCGTTCATTTTATCCTCTCCCTCGCTGCGCTGTGGAGGTGCCTCTCTTTTTTTTTGCTTTATTTAATTTCATCCATTTCTCTTTTATCCTAGGGAGAAAGCTGCCGCTTCCTCCCTCACTTCGAGCTTTTTTTTTCTTCTGCTCTATAAATCATATCACTTTCAGCCAGCAATTATTTAAGTACAACAACACTCTTTCATCCTTGCAATTCATAGCTGCGAATTGCGAAGATATTTTTAAACGTTGACCGATTACGTGTGACGATTTTATTCCGATTATCGGTGTAGATTATCCTGGGACGGGTGTATCTTTATGTGAAATGGATAGAAAAGCTATGCTGATAGTGTCCTCGATGTAGATCATCTTATTGGCAAAATTCCCAGAGGATTTTTCTTTTTCTCTCTCTATCTCGTTCTCTCGGTTTTTTAGGTTCTTTTGCTGCCTCTCTGTCTCGCTCTCTCTCCCTTATTATTTATTATTTATTATTTATTACTTATTACTCATCATTTATTATTTATTGTTCATTTTTCATTATTTATTTTCTTTGCTCTCTCTCTTCTTTTCGTCTTTCCCAAAGCATGTCGAGAAGCATCGTAAAAAATGTCGTGCCGGATCTTCCGGGCGGATATTGCGCGCGATGTGTGATAACCGATTTTTGTTTATCTTGTCCAATCGAGTGCCGGGTAATCCGGTACTCGGGTTGGTATTATAAGCCCGTCTATTGCGAATATATATATATGTATGTATGTATGTATGTATGTATATATATATATATATATATATATATATATATATATATATATATATATATATATATATATATATATATATATATATATACCGATCAATTATAACGTCCGTTCTCGGTTAATCGCCATCTTTGCTTCTTCGAGCAAGCCACTCTATCATTAAATTCACAATATTTCTCAAGTAGTCGTTGATCGTACGATTAATTACTTGGGAAAGCGGAGAGTGGTCGATTCGCTCGCTGATTAACGATATCCGCGACAAGTGCGTATTCTCTATAAAGAAGGATAGCAGTTTGTTCTCTCTCTCTCTCTCTCTCTCTCTCTCTCTCTCTCTCTCTCTCTCTCTCTCTCTCTCTCTCTCTCTCTTTCACTTTCTGTATAACTGAGAAACATCGCGTGCTAAATTTAAAAAGCGCCCCAGTATCAATTACGAGAAGAAAGCGGTCGAAAATATGACAGCACGATTCTGATTTGCAGCGCATGCACTAGCCACCGGATTTATTCCCGAACTCGTGAAAAGCAAGACATCTTGATTCGCAAGGCGTAGGGAATAAAATCATATAGGGTAGTCTTGCTTAAATCCCGCCACCGTGTGTTATTACTCGTGACACCTTTAATTGTAAACGAAAACGATCAGCGCTATTGGTCAATGCATTTACTTATTTTTTCGTTTAGATTTCTTTGGGTACGGTGAGGATTTTTTTGCTTGGGTTCGTTTAGGCACGATAGGGAATTTTTTGTTTCAGTTGATTTGGGATATGTAGGCAACTTTTGGTGAGGGTTTGTTTCGGTACGATGGGTTTTTTTTTGTTTGGGCTTGTTCGAGCACCGTGAGCTATTTTTTGTTCGGTTTTGTTTGGGTACGATAAGCTATTTTTTCGGTATGATAAGCAATTTTTTGTTTAGGTAAGATAAGCAATTTTTTGTTTGGATTTGCTTGGGTACGATAGCCAAATTTATTTGAGTTTGTTTTGGCACGATAAGCAATGTTTGTTTGAGTTTGTTTGGGTATGATAAGCAATTCTTTGTTTGGTTTTGTTTGCGTACGATAAGCAATTTATTTTTTGTGTTCGTTTGGCCATAATAAGCATTTTTGTTTAGGTTTGTTTGCCTACATAAAGCAACTTTCTTTTGGTTTATTTGCCTACACCAAATTTTGTTTGGCTTTGCTTGGGCACGATAAGCAAGTCTTGTCTAGTTTTGTTCGGGTACGTAAAGCAACTTTGTTTGGGTTTGTAATGGTACGATAAGCAATTTTTTGTTTAGGTACGTTAAGCAATTTTGTTTGAAAACACTGAGAAACTTTGTTCGGGTTTGTTTTGATACGTAACGCAGTTTTGTTTGAGTTTGTTTGGGTAGAATTAGCAGTTTTGTTTACGTTTGTTTGGAAACGATAAGAAACTTTGTTCGGATTTGTTTTTGTACGAAACTCAGTTTTGTTTGTGTTTGTTTGGGTACAATAAGCAACGTTCTTGTTTGCCCTTGTTTAGATTCGTTTGTTCGAGCAAGACAAACCATTTTTTTGTGATCATTGTTACCAAGCTTGGCCAATCGGACTTTCATTCACATCCATCAGAAGTGCTGTTTGACCCGGAAAGCCGATCATGGTACGATTTAGGCAAGCCAAGCCTATACGTGCGCGGTGTGCGAGGAAGTCCGGAGAAAAACACGGATCGTATAGTAGCCTGAATAAGGCAGCATTATAATGCACGAGCCGGTTGTTGTATTATTTTATAGTAGTACACGACTGCACAATCCACACATACACACACACACACACACTTGGCTTCACCAACGGCCGTTCCGATTGTATAACGACCCCACCGTATCTCTTCTCTCCCCCCTTGCCGCGAATCGCTAATTAATTTTATACCCCGTAAAACGGTGAGAGACCGAGCGTGGTTGAAAACAAAACAAAAAACGTTTAGGACGATAATGGGCCCACTGGGCGCTCGGTCGACTGGGGAATTATGTGCCAGGCCGTCGTCCCTCTCTCTCGTGGCAAGTCACCTCTTTCCTACCTTTTCGTACCTTCAAATGTCTATACAGGGCGATTATTCGCTCGGGAGCGTGCGCAGGATCGAAGTCTCCCCCCCCCTCTCGTGGGTAGCAAAACTCGACAAGAAAATCTATCGGGTCCCGACCGTCTCCAAGTGCAGACACGCATCGAGACATCTTGAACAAATCAAGCAGCGGGCCTCTGCAGTCGAGCAGAACTCGTCCCAATTTTCACTTGGCTACTCCAACCCTGGTGGAACACACGGACGAGAATGTAGAGGAAAGAGACCAACGGAAGAGCAGAGAGCGAGAGGGAGAGAGAGAGAGAGGAGAACCAGAGTGATAAATGGACGGGATTCAATTTGAGGCTAATCAACATTCTCGTCTCTTCGTCCTGGTTCCTTCTTCAGACGTCCGCTAGTCATCCTCCTTCCGTCCTGCCGCTTTGCTTTCCTGTACCTTCGTATGTTCCTTGTTCTTGTCCCCTTCGAGCCTCCGAATGTCCGACGACTGTCTGTGGCTTACAGTACACCCGTGGCCCGTTCAACTTTTTGTCCGTAAGCGCACATTTCGAGTCCACACGATGATATCCTGATGGTCGTTGCCGTTCTCAAAGGGAAGCCTTGATATTTGAAGGTTTGTCTGTAACGAGCTGGACGCAGTAGCGACTCGACAGGCCTGTCGATAAGGATGATGCTCTTTGTTGAGCCAACAACGAGGGCGCTTTCCTGCGACCGGACTATCATCAACGTATCGATTTGGGTGAAGGGTCGCGGCGACCCAACGGAGGGAAAAAGTCGAGACGGATGAATCTTCCAAGCGCCAGACTGCGTTGGAAGACGTTCATGCTTAGGACGGTTCTTAAACACAACTGTACTGGTTCATTTTGATCTTGATGCACATGTCTCTCGAGTATCTTTGTACGCTGGTGTAGCTACGTGAGGTTAGGTATACCAAAATAACCGTACCCAAGTCTAAATGTTCAGCCTATTTTAAAGGCCTTTTATCCTATGTCAGCTTCACTTGAGTCTGTTTACTGCTAGAAGTCCTACTATGGACTCCTAACATGCTCTTCCTTTGCTGCTTACCTCCTGCATAGTCCCTTATGCTACCTACCTCAACTGAATTCGTTGCACCTCCTCTTCTGCTGCTAGAAGTCTTACTATGGGTCTAACAAGTCTTACTATGGGTCCTAACATGCTCTTCCTTTGCTGCTTACCTCCTGCATAGGCCCGTTTACTCCTACCTGATTCAACTAAAGTCGTTGCAGCTCCTCTTCTGCTGCTAGAAGTCCTACTATGGGTCCTAACCCGCTCTTCCCTTGCTGCTTACCTCTTTCATACGCCTCTTTTCATAGACCTCTTTCATTGGGTACGCGTACCCAACCTAGCTGAAGTCGATGCAGCTCCTCTTTTGCTGCTAGAAGTCTTACTGTGGGTCTAATGAGTCTTGCTATGGGTCCTAACATGCTCTTCCTTTGCTGCTTACCTCCTGCAGAGGCTCTTATACTCCTACCTAATTCAACTGAAGTCGTTGCAGCTCCTCTTTTGCTGCTAGAAGACCTACTATAGGTCCTAACATGCTCTTCCTGTGCTGCTTACCTCCTGCATAGTCCCTTATACTCCTACCTAACCTAGCTGAAGTCGTTGCAGCTCCTCTTCTGCTGCTCGAAGTCCTACTATGGGTCCTAATCCGCTCTTCCCTTGCTGCTTACCTCTTTCATAGGCCCTAATACGCCTACCCAACCTAGCTGAAGTCGTTGCAGCTCCTCTTTTGCTGCTAGAAATCTTACTTTGGGTCTAACAAGTCTTACTATGGGTCCTAACATGCTCTTCCTTTGCTGCTTACCTCTCGCAGAGGCCCTTATACTCCTACCTAATTCAACTGAAGTCGTTGCAGCCCCTCTTTTGTTGCTAGAAGTCCTACTATAGGCCCTAACATGCTCTTCCTTTGCTGCTTACCTCCTGCATAGTCCCTTATACTCCTACCTAATCTAGCTGAAGTCGTTGCAGTTCCTCTTTTGATTGCCTTGTGACCTATCGCGCATTTGGCTGTTTCGACGAAACAAGAGTGGGAATGTTTGCATTCGAAGGAGCGGGTCTGATAGTTTTCAGTAACCGTCTTGCTTTGGATCAGGTACGACCGCGCGTTTGCCGCAGAAGCCTACTTTTCCAATGGCCTTTCCATCATCTCCACCCAGCGAACCTTTCGCATTCGCTTATAACTTGTCCCTGCAGCTTCAGCAACTCTCCAAAGTGGAAGACATGGATCTTGGGCAAACAATTACAATACTTTTGATAGGAATTGCCCTCACGTATGCATGTATACGCGGATCCCTACAGCAGGCACGCATGCATACGTATAGGTACCAGTGTGTTGGTGTGCAACAAAAACATACATGCTTAGTAACCCGCAAACATACACCCGTATGTTTGCGGGTATATAGTGTGTCTACGCACGCACGTATTCAGGTATATGTATCTCTATATGCGTAATAGAGTGTATGCGTGTGCGTGTATACGTGTGCCAATCGACGTCCTCCTTAGCGCCTGTAAGTGGAGAAAAGGGAAATTTGTTCCCGTTCTAGGCGTTAAGTAGAAGCTCATTTTATATTGAATACGAAGCTACTTTACTGCTTTTATCTCCTACCACTGTGAGGATCTGGAGGGGCAAAATAGGCTGAACATTTCGACTCGGGCACCGCCTCTCAACTATACCAACCTAAAGACAACAGGAAGCCAAAACGCGGCTCCCGTGGTCATCAAACAACCGCTTGGGCAGGTTCGTCGCTGATCGGCCGAAGGGAAGACGACCTTCCAGAATCCTGTTATCCCTCCGTGGAAAGACGTTCCTACCGTTATCCTCCAAGAACTTCACGTTCGCGATTATCCTTCAGGTTGCCATCAACCCTCTTGGGTCAACGATTGTTTTTGCGCCAAAAAGCGTTGGAAAAAAAGAAACACGGGTGTGTACAAGATGGTGAGCTGTTCTTTAACAGCAGCGTGGGTTGTTGCCCGGTGATGTTACGTTCCTCTGGTGTTGGTAGATAGGCTGGTGCTTCAGCCACGTCTCTCTGAGACCGCAGATCCGATTGCACGGACCACGAACAATATCAGGTGCCCTTATACAGGAAATTGCTCTCGGAGGGCTCTCTCGCTCTCTTTCGCACCCTCAATCCTCGCTAGTCTAATCAACTTAGTCAGATGGAGAGAGACGGTCGGAGCAAACTCGCGGAAGGTTACGAGGTGGAATATAGATCGTGCACTTCTGGTATGTAGCGTACATGCGTTCCTCTCCTGACTCTCTCTCTCTCTCTCTCTCTCTCTCGCACTCCCTTACGCTTTCGTTTGGCAAGTTCATCGATGAAAATTTCAATCTCCTCTCTCTCAGCCAAGCACGATAGCTCGATCCATAGCCGACCTATCAAACGCGTCGATATCGTAATACACAGCTGCTGGTGGCTGCATCAACTCTACTCGACTATAAACGAGGATGAAAGCGAAGGAGCGTCGAAGCGACGAGGAGGCAGGGGCGGAAGAGAGAGAGAGAGAGAGAGAGAGAGAGAGAGAGAGAGAGAGAAAAATGGAACAAATGGACGGGGGAAAACTTTGAGCGCATTATAATTTGCCTGTCAAGGAGTCAATACAACATGACATTGCTTTTGCGCGAGATGGGATCGCGCCAATGATGCGAAGTTACGGAGTTCCATTTGTAGGAAGACTGGCTTCTGCAGGCGGCTCTGCTCGCGTGAATACTTGCTTCGTGGCTATGTCGGGAGTGGGATTTTAATATTTTGGGTCTGGGCGTGAGGCCCAAAAAACGGCGGATGTTCCATTTTCTTCTCTGGTTAGAGCATTGGAATGGCGAGGTTGGGACTTTACACACATTTGATACATAGTCTTGCAAAGTTTGACTTTTTTATTGAGAAATATTGATAGATAGTGGAGTTGTTATTATTTAAACAAAGTGCCGCTGTTGCTGCATGGCCCATCAGTGTAGGCACTTCTGGAAGTGCCTGGACAGCGTCACCTTATAGTAGTATTCATATACAACGGTCTTCTCTAGGAGACGAGGTATTCGCACTTGTGTTCTCGCGCACAACGCCTGCCCGTTATTCGTGATTGTCTTTGCACATTGCGGGTTGTCGTTCCAACGCACAGCGAAAAATAGCGCCGTGACTCAACGCCCAGTGTGCGAATCTTCGTGCATTAATTGACAATGAGGAGGGAGGATTTCTACTCATTGAAATCGACAACAATCTACAGCTAATACGTGGAAGGTTGAAGCGGGTCTGCTAAAAAGTCATTATCTTCCGCGACCCAACGCTGTTAGCCATTTTCAACCAGCCTTGATCACCCATCCCCCATCCGTTTTGGGTTATCGATAAATCTCAATCATTTCACCACCGTGCGCACGCGATCCATCACTTTGTCCCGTTTGTAACGTCTATCGGTCGGGGACACCTTTTTATCGTAAACTCCATCACCGATGAATGTTTGTTGAACGCCTCAACTGAATTTCCCGCGTATTCCATCATCAGAATATGAGCAGCCGTTGAAAGGAGCACGGCCTTGAATGGAAACTCTTATTGGCCTTGCTTCATCCTAACCTACAGAGCGAAAATTGACAGCAGTTTCATTTGCATCCATCAGCGATGACGCGCGCTCCACAAAATACTGCCACGAATGACGCAAGTCTACCCTATTTTCGGCTCGGGCCATATGCCGTTCGCTCATTGCCAAAGTTCGGGATTTGTATCAGCAGCGAAAGCGGATAAAAGCTTTTGGGTGGAACATTGGAGGGCTGCAGGGGAACAACGGCGTGGTAAATAGCAGGGAAAAGGCCGAGATTCCGATAAGGTGCTAATGACCCGGACGGAGCCCGCGTCCAAGATTGATCGAGCTTGCCCTCGAGGCGCGAGGGGCTCCGAAGTCGAGATAGCCGGCCAGCTACCTCGAGTTTTCCTACGGATGAGGTTGGTCAAGCAAGCACAGACGGGGCAGCCGTTGGACGTAGGGGGGTTGTAATGAGAGTGGTCTGGAACTCTGCAGTCTAGCTCGCTCAGCATCGATCCTCGAACAAAGTAGAATCATTGACCCCGAAAAAAGAGGAAGAATACCGACAAGTCGAGCGATCCTGAGGGAAGATGGACACGGCCGTTTACGATGGGCCACGTCCACTCAGGGAGCTGTTGGGAGCTCTGGCCCGAGATTGCCCAAGATTCCTCATTGTATCCCCGTCCATGCAGGACTTCTGATCCTTCCAACAACACGCTAACGGAGTTTTCCCCCTTAGCGCCTGATCCGATTACGTCAGATAAACACAGAAGCCAAACACAAAAGGCAGTCAAGTTGCCGTAAAGTCCTGCGATCTCTTGTCACCTCGTGCATTCCAATCTTCCTCATAGACCAGTCGAATCTCCAGCGTCTCTGATCTCATTGATGATACAGTTCCGCAAGTCATCTCCATTTCGTATACGTGGCTAGGGTAGGAGCCAAAAGAGGCAGTTCACCAAAAACCACACAGCCGATGAGGCTGGATGGCGAGCGGTAATCCGGCATTGGCTTCGATCAGCCTGCGCGTAACTTCTAGCCCTTTCCGCCTTCCTCTGTCCAAACACCGTATGGACTCTTTGCCTCTCGAAAAGGTGAGCCATTGAGCCAATCTGACATTGCTAATTCCGGATGGCTAATTCAATTAAGAGAACGGTCGGGCGCTCATTGGAACGACGATTCTCCAGCCGTACTTCTCGGGCATACAGCGACGCTTGCAGGAACAGCGGGAATCATCCGCGGCCTCGTATATACGTAGATGAAAGCCGGAGGAGTCTGAAACCGAGAGGGAAGAGTGTTCCGATGGTATGTGCCGGAGGAAGACCCAGTGAGATGCTGGAAGGTTCCTTCGCGATGCGGCTAGTTCGGGGTGGCCCGCTGAACTATATGGCAAACCGGTACATGTAGATACCCATTGGAGGCTGATGGTATGCTAGCTATGCTAGGTGGTGTCCGTGCGGTGCACCATTTCTCCGCATAGAATCGTTGTCTGGAAACTGACTTTGCGGTAAGTGCTGACCGGGGATATATGCAGAGGCAGCCCTTCGCTTCGTTGGACTACCCACTCGAATCATCGGCTTTTCCGCAAGACAAGCCTGCTAATCCTTTCATTTTGTAATTTGCTCACGAATAGCACATCACTCCCGTCACTCCTAATCGAAAAGTTACTATTACTCGGTTGCCTGTACCGGCCATCCGTAATCCAAAAGTTTTTAATTCGTTTCCCGTTCTGTGCTATTTTGTTATTTTCCACTTCTGGATAAGATCACGCCCATGTGGGATTTGGGATATTGGGGAGCTGGATGCTGGCGGGCAGCCGGGCGAATTTCTCGCTAGCTGCAGAATTCACATATGCAAAGTAGTTTGCTTGCGCGAAAGAGAAGCGCGGCGAGGCAGACCCGCCCGTCCGTCTCTGTATAGCCATTGGGCTGGCCGATGGATCATTGCTTGACAGCATATCACGCCCAATATATGTAGATGAGAGCGGGTCGAAAAGAGTTTCTATTTTTCTTGGGTCTTTCGCTTTTCATTACGATTGGAAATCGTTCCCCTTGCTTCTCGTACAAAGGGGGCAGGGCGAAAATGTTAAGGGGTGTGTTGACGGACAAAAAGGGAAAATTGAGTAGGCACCCTCTGGAGTAGGTTTCCACTGCTCTTCTTTTTTCGAAGAGCGCCGTTGGATTATGGCAAATTCTAGTTAGGGGTGAGAGATAGGGATGTTTTTTTACTTTCTCCTAGGGGAACGAATTTTTTTTATTATAATCGGAAGTGAAAAAGCTGAAAAATATAAACTTCCTTTAACAGATCCTGATATATGTATATCAGGGTGGCACAAATTTGAGCTCTATTTTTTTTTCATTTTTCGCACCATCCAATTATCTTGTTTAAAGAAAAAAAAATGGTCACGAAAGCGGCGAGCGGTCAAAAATATTTAGAGGTCGCTCAAGCCTCGCAAGAGTTCAAATTTTCATTAAAAAATCGATTTTTTTTTCGTTCACTTCGCACCCATGAATTGTACGCTTTACAATTTTTTAATTAACCTCGCGAAAGCTGTAGCCGGTCAATGACCATTTAGTGGTTGCTGAAGAGCTTCGAAGTGTTCAGTTTTCGTCAATTTTCTTTTACCCTCCTCGCTCTTCAATTAGACGCATTGTAAAACTTTGAAAACAATTTATCAATTTTCTTTAGAAACTGATTTTTTAAATGTCCCTCACACTACACACTACTTAAAAGCGTGAGGTAAATTTGAAAAATCCGTTTCCAAAGAAAAAAAGATTAATTTTTTGAACATTTTACAATATGTTAAATTTATGACTGAGAAAAGAAAAAAAAATTGCGATGATTGAAAATTTCGAAGCTCTTGAGCGACCACTACATATTTATTGGCCGGTTAGAGCTTTCGCGAGGTTAATTTAAAAATTATAAAGCCTAAAATTCATGGGTGAGAAGTAAACGAAAAAAATTATCGATTTTTTAAATGAAAATTCGAATATTCAGGAGGCTTGAGCGACCTCTAAATATTTTTTTACCGCTCGCAGCTTTCGCGACAATTTTTTTTTGCCTTCAAAGTAGATAATTGGATGGTGAGAAAAAGGAAAAAAAGTGCAGTTCAAATTTGTGACATCCTAATGTGTATATATATATTGCTCATATTATTATTATTATTGTGCAATCTGATATTACATGATAATATATTATATTATATTATGTTACCGTGTATTGCATTGTATATACATTAAGGTGTAAAAAGAAATTACAATTTTTATAGGTCACGACCATTGACTTCAATCGAATTTTTTCCCCCTACGAGACATCAAGAAAAAATCGTTAATTCCACCCCTATCTAAAATTTCCCATAATTTAGCGATTCTTCCCATTAAAAGAGAGAGCTCTGGCAGCCAACTCTCGAAGCGCTACTGTGTAAAAGACAATGAAAATTTGTTGCTAACTCATAAGCGAGCATTGTCTGGCTGGAAGACCTGACGATGCTTGATATCCAACCACAATACAGCAAGCGTAAAGTCAAAGATGGAAAATTGCCAGGGTGGATTATCATAACGCGCCTTTCATCGGCCTTCATTCCGAGACTATGTTTTCCCCCGTGATAATGTACATTTGCAACAAAGTACGAGAATATTATTATCGACATTCCGTCGAGGTATCGGCCTCTGAGCTGGCCGAGCATCGCCATACCAGCGAAGACGAAATAAGATTTTTATCCTCGCAATATTGAGTGCGAACAGTGGATTAAAAATAATTCTATCCGATGGCATCCTCAGACGGGAGGGCGGTACCGAGTGGCGGTGGGCTGGGGCTGGGGGCGATCTGGGGGGGGGGGGGGGGGGGGTTACCGTGCCCCCCGTTGGTGAGGCACGGTAACGACATTAAAATATTCTACAACCGATCCTCGTTAGAAAAGTTACGATTAAAATAAATCCTTTTAAGAAGAGGAGCTCCGGGTCTGGCCCGTGAGGATGCTCGAGGGATGATGGTTCGGGGCTACATAAATATACATATACATCCAGAGGGGGAGACCTTGGCCGTCCACCGACGGCTCATCCCGCGCTTCTCTTACGTCTCGTCCTTCGGCGACGACCCTTTAACTTCTCCAGTCTACCGCCGCGACGGAGCAGAAGCTACCGTCATCCTGGTTTCTTTGGCCCGCCAGCAAAAAAAAACAGAATGAAACGAAATGTAATTAGAAGTGAATTAAAATTTAATCACTCGCTAGAGGAACTTATCCCGCCGGCGCGGGAGGTGTCCTCTTCATTTAATTGTAGGATCCGCCGCTCTGGATCTTCGCGACTCGGCCCGGGAACCACAACGGGGAAAAACCAACGCACCATGGATCGTAACTATACGCGGATTGGGGTTGATCCCGGTTGATGCGCTGCTCCGCTCTCGGGCGTACGCTATCTTTGCACGTGAAGTCTCTTGAGGCAGCACATACTCGGCAGTCGAAAGAGAGTTTCATTGTGATTTATTTATTTATTTCTCTATTTCAGTGATAAATTATTTAAATAGAAATCAATTTAACCACGTTTTTAAAGCGGACTAGTATAAAATAATATTTTCTAGCCCCATGCAGATTGTCCTGAAAATTTGTGAATTTTTAATAGCTATGAAAATACCTGTAAGATTTAAAATGAAAAACGTGGGGCGCATGTAATAGATCATTGATGTATGAATAGTTCACCTAACAAGGAACACCACTTTGGTGTCCTCCTCCGATTTTGTTGAAACTTTTTTATGTGGCAGAGTATCAAAAACTAAGAGATACGAATTTTTTTATGGGCGGAAAAACGGTTTCAAGGGGTGAAACGCACCCTCAAAAATGGGGATGTTTCCCCATTTTGGAGATGTTTCGTTTTTCGTCGATAACGTTTTAACGGTAGAGATATAAAAAAAATTCAAATTGCAACATTGATTATTAGATTATTAGTTATCGACGAAAAACGAAAAACACCCCTATTTTCGAGGGTGCGTTTCACCCCTTAAAACCGTTTTTCCGCCGATACAAAAACATACGTGTCTCTTAGTTTTTGATACTCTACCACATAAAAAAGTTTCAACAAAATCAGAGGAGGACACCAAAGTGATGTTCCTTGTAAGTCACTAACAATTTTATTACACTGCAAATGATACGAACTGTTGTGTGAGTTTTCTCAACGACAGATACTCCCTACACTCCTTACTATTATCCATGCATGCGCCCCACGCTTTTCGTTTTAAATCTTACAAGTATTTTCATAGTTATTAAAAATTCACAATCACAAATTTTCAGGACAATCTGTATGCGGCCAGGAATCTGGATTGGATTATAAATCTGTATGGGGCTAGAAAATATCATTTTATTCCGATTTAAAACCGTGTTTAAGATTTTTTTTATTTCAATAACTTTTTTTCTGCTTTTTAGTCTTGTGGGTGTAAAATTTTGCTTCTCCTTCTCTAGGCGTCGCTTGTTTTAATTAATTATCATAATCAACATTATTATTATTATTATTATTATTTTAAATATAAATTTTCTCTTTCATTTAACTATATTTTTTGTTTCTTTAATTATTTTTGTCACAATTTTTTTTTTGCTTTTTATCTCTCTGTGACAGACTTGCCTGTCTGATTATTTGTCTGTCATCCAGATCTGAGCTATGTTCAAAGTTTCAAGTCTATGGCTTATCGGGAAGTTAGTTTGAAATCGATTGCAAAATGTGTACCTAGCAGACAAACAGACAACAAGCACAACGAGCTAACAAAAACGTGGTAACAAAATCGTCCGCGAATAAACTGGGGGATGACGATGGCTCGATTGTTAATATTTTCTTTTTCCGATGAGAGCATTGGGACGAGGAGGTCGGGATTTTACACACTATTGGTACATAGTCTTGCCAAGCTTGAGTTTCTTTTTTATCGAAAAATATTGATAAGCCGGGGAGTTATTATTATTTAATGGGTTATGCCTAGTTGTAACAGTCGAAAACAACTCATATTTGTGATTTTTTTTTTTCGAAAATCGTAATAATCAATTTCTACAAAAATTAGGTGTTTGAAAAAGTATCATCGGGAGAGCACTTTGTGATTTTTTTGTGTAAGAATATTTAATTATAATTGATTTATAGCCGATTGCCGGGAAGCATCACTTAAAAACGGTTTTTGCGGTGAGCAATGCAGTCCTGAACTAGGTTATCTTATATTAAAAAAGACGTACGAACGAAGCAAGTTAAATGAAAGCTTGTAAAAATCAAACAGATTTTCTTAGAATATTAGTTTTTTCTATGATTAGTCGAAAGAATTTCCGAAGTATCAAATTTAAAAAAATGCTGCGTGTTCAAAGCGAGGGTCTTGATTTTTGTGAAAAAAATTGACATTTTTCGTTCGTAAAATCGAAGGTATACATCGAAAAAAAAATCCTTCGATCAAATACTATATTTTGACATCTATAAAAAGCGCCGAAAATTTCAGAAACATCCATGCTGTAGTTCTTGAGATATTTTGCTTATCAAGTTTGAAAACGTACTTTCGAGAAATAAGCATTTATCGATATGTCAATTTTGATCCGATCACCTCGAAATTTTCAGGGAACATTTGTAAGATGATATCCTCTCAAATGTATTGGTTTTTAAAATAGTGATTTTTCAAAACCAATCGGTGTAGGTAGGCAACTAAGCTCATCCGAAATATAAAATAAAAAATCTACTTTCAGTATAAGAATTGAACTTTTGTACTACTGGATACTTTCCTGAAATTATGAAAATTAGGAAATCGGCAAGCTGTAGAAAAAAAATCGAAATTCCGACAAAAAAACAGCTTTAATAATTTGTTGTTAACAAATGTATAAACGTATGCGAAAATGATCCGATCAAGCGATAGAAAATGTTGTAAACTATGCTGTGTCCAAATTTTGTCACGCCACTTACAGTTTCGAGAAAAACGCAAGGGAAAAAGAGCAAATCCGATCATGTTCGCCGTGGTGCAGTGAGTGATCTGACCCTTCACAAAAATCATCATAACACGCTCAAATTTCTAAAATCCTACAAAATCTTTGTTGCAAATTAAAGTAAGGACCCTAGGCTATAAAGATACGCAATAAAAGACCAATTTTTCGAAATTTCAAACATATGCAGACCCCTCAACATAATTCTTCTTTTCTGCTGCCATTGTAATCCTCAAAATCTCTTCTTCTAAATTTTCCCCGAACTCTCCGATTTCGACGAAATTTGGCACGTTTGTAGAATGGGTAAAAATAGGCGACACGTATTTTTTTTATATCTGCGGAACCCGATTTTTAAGGGGTGAAACGCACCCTCAAAAATAGGGGTGCTTTTCGTTTTTCTTCAAACGAAAAAATGTCAAACTGTAACAATGTTTATTTTCTCACGTACTATACATTGGAGATGAGAACGATGAAGTCATCGACGAAAAACACCCCTATTTTCGAGGGTGCGTTTCACCCCTTTAAAAATCGGATTCCGCTGATACAAAAAATACGTATCGCCTATTTTTACCCAGTCTACAAACACGCCAAATTTAATCGAAATCGGAGAGTTCAACATTGCGACCTTTCCGTGAGATTGTACAACGATCATGCCTCATTTTCCTTACGACGCTGACGTCCGTCTGCATTTATTTTACTCCACCAAAAAAAAAAAACACCCAGCGACCAAAAATCCACCACCTACAACCTAAAATCTCAACTTTCCCCGTGACCTTTTCTCTCCTCTCCGCCCTGACATTCCTCGATCCACCGGCGGTGAGATAAATTTTTAACCGCCTTCGCTCGGTGCGACATCGTTTTACGAGATCGCAAATTGGCAGTGCGGCACACAGACACGCGGACAGACAAACGAACGTGGAAAAAGACGCCGCAGCGGCTATCGCTCGGGGCGAAATGATCTCGTTATGCAGCCAGGTCGCTGTCTCGCGTGTGCCAACACACTCTGGTCCACCCTACCGCCGTGTGAGAAAGAGTTGCACATAGCAACCCGAAGAACAAAGTCGGTGTGCTACACTCGACCCCGCGGGATGAGCCTGCCAGGGGCGAATGGCCAGAAGGGAAAGGGACAAGGGGGGCTTAATTAAACCGATTCTTTAACGTCCGTCTGATGGGTGGCTCGTTACGCGAGTCTGCTGGCCGAGTACCGTGAGGAGTGAAAGTGAGACGGACTAATATCGATCGACACCACCCATACGTCTGCGATACGAAATTTATTGGTTCGGGGGAGTCGTTAGGGAAACGACACCGTATATCGGATATTTTTGTTTGAAAGTGAAAAAAAGGTAAACAATTTCTGAGGCCTCCAAATTGTACGATTTTATGATCTATATGTCATATAGAACGAGATGCTAATAATTAATTCACACATTTCAATATTTTGAATCGTTTTATTTTCTACAGAAGAAGACAGAAATAGTGGATTTGAAAAAGATTGCCTATAATCAGATATTCGATACAAGGACCTGAAGTCCATTTTTCTTAGATCGGATGTTAGGGGACTATTTTTATGCAAAATAAAACAAAACGTTTATCGTTTCAACTCTGTAATTATTATTAAATAGTCAGTTAATATTTGATGAGGGGACATTTCGGCACAAACGGCTATTTTCATGAATTTTTTTATACGTTTATATTATAGATATTGATATAAAAATTGTTACACTTAATAAATAGGCTTTCGAAATACATTTAAAAAAAAGGATTTATTTAAGTCACTATTTATAGACGAAAATGGTGGTTAAAAAAATTTCCTAATAAAATTGTAGGTCTGCGCTGTTGATGAAATCTCGGAGATGGATCATCCGAAACAAAAAATCAAACGGTTTTAGATTCAGTATGTATAGGTTATAGATTCAGTATCGTATAATATGGCTATAGCGCATATTATACGATTTTTTATATATGCAAAAATAACAAAATGGAGGACATTTCTCGAAAAAACGAAGAAAAAAAACGTATTTCCTTACACCGTTTTTGGCAAAAAATAGTAAATATCAAAATTAAAAAAAAATATTGATATGCGCTATAGCTATAGTTGTAAAAAATATGTGGTTCAAATTTCCCAAGGATCGGTTCAGTATTTTTGAATGTTTTATCAACAAGCCGTCGAAAAACGTTGTTTCGAGAATAACGGGTTTAAAGTTTGTTTGGGTTACATAAATACATTTAAAAAAAAAAATTTATTCAAGTCACTATTTATAGACGAAAATGGTAGTTAAAAAATGTCTTAAAAAAATGTAGGTAGCGCTGTTGATGAAATCTCGGAGATGAATCATCCGAAGCAGAATAATCAAACGGTTTTAGATTCAGTATGTTATTGGCTATAGCGCATATCATACGATTTTTAATAAATGCAAAAATAACAAAATGGCAGAATTTTTTCGAAAAAAAAACACAATTCGTTAAACGTTTTTAGCAAACAAAATAGTAAATATCAGAATTAAAAAAAAAATTCTTGATATGCGCTATAGCTACAGTTGTAAATAATATGTGGTGAACATTTCATAAGGATTGATTCAGTATTTCCGAATATTTTATCATCAAACCGTCGAAAAGTTTGTTTGAGTTACATAAATACATAACACATTTTTTAAATCTATTTCGGCAGTGTATTTATTAAGTGTAACAACTTTTATATCAATATCTACAATATAAACGTATGGAAAAAATTCATGAAAATACACTTTTTGGCGTCTAAAGCGAGAAGACCCCTTAAGTATCCGATATTAAGACTTGATATAGCTGAATACAAACAGTAATATTTTTGCACATATTGCTATTTTTGCGAACATTATATATTTGTTGAGTGAAATAAATGCCTTATTCATCGAAAATAACAAAGACATACATCATTAAGACGTACGTGAACGAAAACAATACTTTTTAACAAAAACATTTTTTTTCACGCCGGCGAAGTTGCAAGGCAACTAAAAGTTTTGCTGTGGCGACATCTTACGACTTGTTATTAGTGTATAAAATGAAAAAAGAGATGTCGCCAAAGGAAAAGTCGAGATAGTCCACTATCCGATATATAGTGGTTCTTCCCTACTCTTCCGGTCGAATCACAGATGCGACAGGTCACCAAGAGACATCATTATTTCTCGCATTCTTGAGCCGCATCCCCGCCGAGGGATTCGGCAAAGTTGACAGCGTTAAGACCGTCAAAAATCGGCGCCATTTTGAGGTTATTTTTATATAATCCGATATGTGATCTGGAATTCAGCGCTCGTTAAGAACCAGCCGCTGGGCTTGCTGGTTGGACGTGTACGGCGAAAGTTCAAACGGCCCAGACGGGCTGGAAAAGTTGCCGATCACGCCAGACTGACTCGCGGCAATCTTTCCACGATTTGATCCTCATCCTGTACGCGAAAAATAACAATGGGCGCATCACCAAACGAACCCAAACAAACGCCCGATCTTCGAGCAGTCTTGATGGAACGTTGACGGCAGCAGGTCAATGCGAGAGAATCGGCATGCTGCCGTCATATGGAGGAAGGCGGCATCGACAAAAAAAACACAGAAATGAGTTTTACTGTATACTGGTGCGCAACTAAGTTCCCGGGTTTCACACATGGATGGCGCTAGCGACACACGTAGTCGGCATACAGGTCTGAAATTGGGTGTCTTCATAGCCTGGACATCTGTTAAGAATACCCAGTCGTAATATAAACAAATATCGCAACACAACGACCTTTTTTCTAACCTCGAAAATGTCAAAGTTTGTGCCAAATAAACATCATTTGCGGGAAGCATTGCTTTTCTCGTTCAACCTAAAAAAACGGCAGCTGAAACACGTCGGTTACTCGAGGAGGCCTACGGCGAACGTATATCGTCAAAAACAACGTGCGAAGATTGGTTCAAGCGGTTCAGAAGTGGCGACTTTGAGACTGGGGACAAAGAGCGCTCGGGAAGAGCGCAAACATTTGCGGACGCCGATCTGCAAGTGTTATTGGATGAAGGTGACACTCAAACAGAAGATCAACTTGCCGGGGCATTAAATGTGAGTCGACAATGTATTTCGTAATGTTTGCACGCCATGGGAAAAAATTCATAAGGAAGGAAAGTTGGTGCCGCATGAGTTGACTGAGAAACAAATGGAAAATCGAAGATCCACTTTCGAAATGTTGCTTTTGCGGCAGAACAGAAAAAGTTTCCTGCATCGAATTGTTACTGGCGATGAAAAATGGATATATTTTGAGAATCCCAAACGCAGAAAATCGTGGCCTTCACTTAGCGAAGCCTCAACATCGACGGCACGGCCAAATCGCTTTGGAAAAAAAGACAATGCTCTGCGTTTGGTGGGACCAGAAAGGAATCGTGTACTATGAGCTGCTGAAAACCAGGTGAAACTGTCAATGGGCATCGCTACGGACAACAACAAATCAATTTGAACCACGCATTGCTCGAAAAACGGCCAGAATGGGACACGAGACACGAACGTGTGATATTGCAGCACGACAACGCTCCGTGTCATCGCAGTTCCATCGTCCAGGACACCATCAAAACACTGAAATGGCATCTGCTACCAAACCCGCCGTTTTCGCCAGACCTGGCCTCTTCAGACTATCACTCGTTCCGGCCGATGGCGCATGGCTTGGGTGGGCTACACTTGGCCAATTACGATGCCGTACAAAATTGATTGGACGAATGGTTTCAGTCCAAAGACGCGTCTTTTTATCGTCGCGGTATTTATGTATTGCCAGAGAGATGGCAAAAATGTGTAAATAGCGAGGGACAATACTTCGAATGAACCATTTTTTGTACGAGGGTGGGGTGAAAAGTTTCCGGCCTGACCAAGAGATGGTGCCACTAGGTCTATTTTTGGAGCGGCGTCCTACAGTACCATTCCTACCGAGCTTGTGTGTACAGTTTTAGCCCAATCGCTACGTTAGTTTGCGTTTGAGAGCACATTGCGCGAGACGCTTCCGTTGTTTTCGTAAAAATGGAAAAATTGGAAAAACGTGCTGTCATCAAATACTTCCATTTGAAAGGTTTTACATCAAAACAAATAAAAGAAGAGACGGATTCAGCACTAGGAGACTCCTCCCCATCATATTCAACTATTAAGCAGTGGGTTTCTGAATTTAAAATGGGTCGTGTGAGCACCTCTGACGAGCCTCGCTCAGGACGGCCCGTTGAAGTCACAACTTCAGAGATGATTGAAAAAATCCATAAAATAGTGTTGGAAGACCGCAGGTTGAAAGTGCATGAGATAGCTGAGACCTGTAGGATGTCAGCTGAACGTGTGCGAAATATTTTGCACAACCATTTGAACATGGAAAAGCTGTGTGCAAGGTGGGTGCCGCGTTTGCTAACGCTCGACCAAAAACTGCTTCGAAAAACCATTTCTACCGACAATTTGGCGCTGTATAGGCGTAATCCAAACGAATTTTTGCGTCGATTCATAACTGTTGATGAGACATGGGTCCACCACTACACTCCTGAAAATAAAGAATAGTCAAAACAGTGGGTTGGAAAAGGGGAACCAACCCCAAAGAAGGCAAAAACAATTTTATCGGCAAACAAGGTTATGGCTACTGTTTTTTGGGATGCGAGAGGAATTATATAAATTGATTACCTTAAAAAGGGTAAGACTATCACTGGTCAATACTACGCAGAGTTACTGCAACGTTTAAAGTACGAGGTGCAAATTAAGCGACCTCATTTGGCGAAGAAAAAAGTTTTGTTTCATCACGATAACGCACCAGCGCATTCGTCGATTGTTGCCATGTCCAAAATCCGCGAATTGAAGTTTGAATTGATGCCGCATCCTCCCTACTCTCCAGACTTAGCCCCCAGCGACTATTACCTGTTTCCTAACCTCAAAAAATGGCTTGGCGGAAAAAGGATTAAGAGCAACGAAGAAGTTATCGAAGCTGTAAATCAGTATTTTGAGGAGCTTGACGAATCTACGTTTAAAACTGGTATAACTAAATTAGAACAGCGTTATGAGAAATGTGTCAGTGTTGATGGAGATTATGTTGGAAAATAAAGCAAAAAAAAATGTTTAAACATCGTTTTTCTTGGTCAGGCCGGAAACTTTTCACTCCACCCTCGTATATATTCAGATATACATATAGCATACCTTAAATATATTCGGATATCCTATTAAAAATGTATAAAGCGTACGTTAGTCATGCGATGTCAATATATTTTACATGCATCTTGAATGTATCTTTTTTTTAGATGACAGCATACATTCTCCGTTATGTTCCCCAGTATATTAAACGCATATTCAGTATACATATCTAATATATTTAAGGTACATCTTGGAAGCTATTTATATTTTTATAACGCATAAGTTTTTAATCATATCCAAAATTATACTTGACATATCCAACTTTTCGTACGAAATGTATTTAACATATGTTTTATGTGTCTTTCGATATATTTTTTATATATTTTATTTCCATGTGGGCGACGGTTGTTGAAAACTATCAGACCCGCTCTTTCGAATGCGACCATGCCCACCCTCGTTTCGTCGAAACAGCCAAATGCGCGATAGGTCCAAACGCAATCAAAAGAGAACCTGCAACGACTTCGGCTAGGTTAGGTAGGAGTGTAAGGGCCTATGCAGGAGGTAAGTGGCAAAGGAAGAGCATGTGGCGGCCCATAATAGGACTTCTAGCAGTAAACCTACTCAAGTGAGGCTGACATAGGATCAAAGGCCTTTAAAAAAAGCTGAAAATTTCGTCTCGGGAACAGTCAATATGTTGTGATTCTCGCCATGCAGAACGGTTGATCAGTACTTCCATCAGCATCCATCAGCTCACCTGGTAGCCTTGCTTGATGTTCCAGATCCTGATGGGTTTTAGGAAAGTCTACCAGGTGGCCATATATTACGTAATCGATTTTTGCCGATTTTTGACCCCCACCCCCCTGAAATTATCCTATCCTTTCTATGGTCATGATCCAATTACCATTACCGTCGTCCAACGACCAGACCCCCGCTATTTTAAAATGACGCAATCCATGGACTAGGCCCTTCGTAGGTGTCTCGTTTGGTGCATCCTGCCTCGCAGCCAACGTTACGATATGACCTGGCATGAGCATTGGCGCAGTTTGGAGTACTTGCACTTTCTGGCGACTACCGCATTCCCTGCAGTTGTCCATTCTAATACTCGGTGTTGTCCAACTCTCTGGGTATAATGTTCCGCTCTGGGTGCAGCGTGCCACCTGCCTGACTATTACTGTACTATATCCTATTAGTATATGTCGTGGGTGGATGCCTCATGCGTTGCGAGCCGGGGGTGCGTCGCGTGAAGCTGCGTTCAACCGCGTTAGATTGTGCGGTCGGTCGACAACCGGCGCTCTTGCCGTTCTTGCTCGTCCCTTCACCGCTATCTGCTGGGGCTCGCTGCTGTGTTTGGATCTCGCGGGAACCTCTCTCTCTCTCTCTCTCTCTCTCTCTCTCTCTCTCTCTGGTCCGCTTCTGGTTCACCACTATCGGAGAACGGGGTTGAAGGCGGGGGCGGATGGACCAGACCTCGTCCATCAAAGATTCAGGGATTCTCGCGCCCTTCTCGTTCCCTTTGCTCGCTCCCTTCCGATTTTGCCGCTCGCTTTCGGCCCTCCAATGTGCCTCAGCTCCTCGTTTCACGAGGCAACCCCATACGTGTTCACCGCCACCTTACTCGGCCGGCTCGAAACCCTTGACTTTCGACGCAAGCTTCATCCCGTACACCCTTGAAAATCGCGTTACGAGCTTTCGTGCAAGTCGAACCACCTGCTCTGATCCACGCAGGCGGATGGATTCGCTCTGTTGAACGGAATATCGTACGGCCAAGTTGCTCTTCATCCCTCGTCGTTTCAAAACCGACGCCTGTATATGGATCCTTGAACTTGCGGCTATGCGCAGACATTTCGTTTCTCTCTCTCTCTCTCTCTCTCTCTCTCTCCCTCTCTCTCTCTCTCTCTCTCTCTCTCTCTCTCTGCTTTTTTTTATTTTCGCTTGAAATTCCACGACGAAAATTTTCAGCGAATTGAAATTGAATTATTCTGATAATCTCACTGTTCGCCGGCTGTGTTGGCTGAGTGGCAAAGTTTTTGCGGGACAACGCGGCAGATAGTTCTTGGGGAATAAAGCAGTCGACGATTCCGAGGGAGGTCGAGAGTCCTGGCGCGCCTTCGAAGTAGACGAGGACGTCGTATAATAATCTTGTGAAGCAAGGTAAAGAGAGAGAGAGAGAGAGAGAGAGAGAGGGAGAGGGAGAGAGAGCGAGAGAGAGGGAGAGAGGAAAGCGATGGAGGTATAGACGTTCAGATAGAGGGAACGAGAGTGCAATCCCTAGAGACCAAAGTACAACGAAGAGTAATTAATTGACCAGCCTTTCTCCCCTTCCATCTCTCTTAATCCGTCACCCCTTAAGCTCACCCTCCCTCTTTGTGTCTTTATCCCTCCGTCCCCCATCCGTCGCTCCCTCTCTCGCTCTTCTTCTCTCAACCGTCTCACGAAGCACCAGCGCATCAACCCTGTCATTTTTACAAGAAATTCTCAACACGGGTATTGCGTTCAACCAACCGACATCCAACCAGCATCCATCCGCCTTTTATTTCAAGTAAAATACCCTGCTCAGCCGTCGTCATCGAAAATACATCTCCACTCGTGAGGAACCTGGTGAAATATATATATTGTTTTTATATGGCAAAACGCAACCAAGAACTTCTCCGTTTTCCGGGTTGATGTGATTATGTGATTGTGAAGATCACGAGTGCACTGCGGTGGGTTACAACGAGGATACGATTTGACGGACAGAAGCGAAGGATGCGCGGGTGGCCGGAGCTACAGCCACGGCGTATTCGAGGCGCGAATACATCACGAAGTGTCAGCGTGTAAACAGCATCCTGCCGAGGTTCGTATGGTGCCGCTGCTGAATGCCCACGAGGGGAACAGAAGCTCTACATTCAGAGAAAACTCAAAGGACTTTTTACTTATTGGGAAAGTACTTTCAAACCGAAAATGGGGTCTCGATCACCAGTTTGAGAAGTTTGATAGGGGCCCAAAAAACAGGTTGGTTCTCAATATCTTTTTCCGATGTGAGTATTGCGATGACGAGGTCAGGATTTTGCACACAGTTCATACATAGTCTTGCCAGGTTTGATTTTTTTTTATATTGGAAAGTATTGATAAACAATGGAGTTATTGGTATTTGAGGGAGGTCACCACTGTGACGGGCCGAACAGGTCGTTCAAACCGAATTTGTTGTCTACTAGATTGTCATTTGAGATTTGGAAAAAAGGTTTGTTATTGTGCATACATTAAACTTATTTCGTGTGCATTTTTATTGGAAAATCTACAAATATTTCACAAAGTGCAACTATCTCATGGTATTGAAAATGTAATCAGACATTTCGGATAATGAAAAACAGGTTCATGTAAATATCCATCCATCCATCCATCTAAATTTTTAACCGCAGATGTAACCATTCACTACATGACATTCGGTATTTTTCAGCCAATCATACGCATTTCGCATGTCGCAGCTCCCCCCTTCACTACTACAACACAGTGACGGTGGTGTGGGGATAGCGTTAGTTTCGTGTGACATCCAGCTAACTCAACCCTTATAACCAGCCAACCTCAACAAATATATACATTTTTAAAAGCTTTTTCAATGCTAAAAGTAAATAAGTAATGAACAAAGTTATTGAGGTCCCAATGCTGGCCCGCCTTAAAGAAAGCTCCGCCGTTGCTGCGTGGCCAACGTGGTGTAGGTGGTTCTGGCAACGAAGTTCATCCGAAATAAAACATAACAAAATGTATTTTAGTATAATAACAAAACTTTCGTATGGGCGGATACTTTATCGAAATTTCGAAAACTACGAAAATGGCGAGATGCACAAAAAAGTTCGATTTTCGACAAAAACACGACTTTAATAGTTTGTTAACAACAAATGTATAAACATCCCAAACGATAATGCAATTGTACGATAGAAAAGGTTAAAAACTCTGCTCTGCCCAAACATGAGTTGATTTTATTTGAATACATTTTGAGATACGATTTTTCACAAACTGGAATTTCGATAAGCCGGTTTTTCTCCTCAAAAGGCCAATTATTTTCAAGCGGAGTTCCCTCGTCAATATTAATATTCTTTCTCATACTAATATTCCGTAAAAATTCTCGTTTTAAAGGGAGATGAAAAATAGCTCAACAGCGGCGCGGACTTAAAATGCAATAATATATAATAAAGGCACACATATATCGCCATACACGATCAATATAAATGTAGCTCCAATATAAAATAATACGACGACGGAATGTTATCGAGACTTTGGAGCGCACGTTCCAATTATGTGCACGATGAGGTAAGATTGTGATGAAAAAACTGTAGCGAGGAAGCTCCGAGTGAAAGGACTTTATGATTTTTCTCTCTCTTTTGTTATTTTTTTCGGATCCGCCGCACGCGCAATATTATCTCGTTCCATTGGTTTCGAAATGGGGAAAAAATGCAGTAGTACCTGATGATAATAATAAGAAGCTCGTTCCCGAGGGTACAATGGATTATTATTTATTATTTTTCTACTGGTTTTGCGAGAGAAAAGGGAGAGAGAAAAAAAGAGAAACAGCAAGTGAAAAGAAAAACAAGTGCAACAATTCGAGAGGTGTCGAAACGTCTTTTACTGCGACTCAAGCGCGTCCACAGTGTCCAGTTGGTATTTGATTTCGTTACTCGATGAATTATTCCCTATCGTGATGGGAGCTCGAGTGCGATCTTTGCTTGTTCAGCATTCGCTTGTTCATCTCTTCGTTCCCGATGCTCCAATTCAACACAATGCAGGCCGGAAGTAATAAAAAGTCCACACACCCACACACACACAGTCTCTATCGCTTAGCCGATCGCGACGTTCGCCCATTGGAGGGCGTTCTCGGTGGCAAAAGAAGGAAATAAATCGAATGGCGGGGGTTACAAACGATCGGCGGAATCGCTCGCATTAGTCTTAGTCAGAATCAGAGATAAGCCAAATGAGGGATAGCCGAAGG
>OZ023315.1:4175506-4204868 GCA_964007375.1 Ophion obscuratus | reverse complement strand
CAATTTGAACCATCAAACGTCTAGGCCACTGTTTCGCAAGGTCTGTTTGACTCTGAACGCTCGTTGAAAACGAAACGGTGCCCGGTGCAATAATACGAGCGGGATAACACTCCTCTCTCTCTCTCTCTCTCTTGCATACACACTCTTTCTCTCCCTCTCTTTCTCTCCCTCTCTTTCTCTCCCTCTCTTTCTCTCCCTGTCTTTCTCTCCCTCTCTTTCTCTCCCTCTCTTTCTCTCCCTCTCTTTCTCTCCCTCTCTTTCTCTCCCTCTCTTTCTCTCCCTCCCTTTTTCTCCCTCTCTCTTTTTCTCTCTCAATTGAGTTCGAAGAGTGGATAATTCGATTCTCCCTATCGCAACAATTAAATACCTGTGCTTAATTTAATACCGGGAGACGCAGGCGTGATAGCGGTTTTCCGTCCTGAGGGAACAACCCTTTTTTGCTGGCACAGGTCCAGCATGAGCGCACAAAAATTTGGCAGCCGGCGATTGGGACCACTCTTACTGATATGGTGATTTAAGCTGAGAGATACTTTCAGTCGAGGAAAAAAAAACTGATTTTCATGATTTTTTTTTTTCAAAGGAACGATTTGTTCATCTTTTTTTAGTCTTGGCGTATGTTTTATTACTACTTTTGACTGTTGCATGGTGCTTTTTAAAATTAATCTTTAAAAAATAGCGGAGGTATGGCACGGGCTTGTTAACGGGTCGCGGTGGATACTGTCAGACGGCGTGGCGCGTAGCGTCGGCGGGAGTAATCCGGAAAAATCAACGACGATTTTTCTTTCATTGACATTCATATGCAGAATATGAACCAAGAAAAAGTGAGAAATGTTGAAAATTGATGCAATGGTACGCTTTGGAACAAAAAGGTTGCATTTTCCGAAAAAATTGCTACATTTTACACTGAAAAATACTTTTTTTTTAATATCCAAAGATATTTAGGGTCATGTTATAGATAATAAGTTTAGAAAGATTTATATAAAATTTTATTAGAATTGGTCGATTAGTTTTTTAGCTATATGTCACGCGAGTTTTGAAAATGCACTTCGCAGGACCGTGCAATTCTTAAACATTAATAAAAATATATATGCCACGTAACAGCCAAAAGTAGTAATAAAACATACTGCAAGTCTAAAAAATGGTGAATAAATAATAAATTATTAATAAAGAATTTATTACTTAATAAAAAAAATCATGAAAAACAGCACTTTTTTCCTTCGCCTAAAGGCGTCTCCCCCCATAAAACTGGTAGGGTACGCTGAGGTGACAGCTGTCATTTTTGAGATTTTGTGTGCCTGAGCGAAGTTGTCCAATTTTGGAGTGAATCGGACCAATAGATTTCGAGATACGACTGTTTCGAGACAAAGGCAAAAGAAAAAAAGTTAAAATTGCAGCGGTTAAAAGTTCGCCGTAGCGCAGTGGACGATTTCACCCTTCACAACAATTGTCACAACACGCTCAATTTTTTGAATTTTTACAAAATATTTCGTGCAAATCGTGGTTAACACGCTAGACTATAAATTGTACAATAAAACAAAACGAATTTTTGAATTTTCAAGCCCAAGCAGTCCCCTCAACCAGATGCTGTGAAAAAATTAATCCTTGACATTAAAAACTGCTGGAAGTACGCGGTCGCGAAGAAAAAAAAATGTGAATAAGAACCGTATCGAAGAAACACCGGAACGCTCTATCTTCTCACGATTTCTCTCGCGCAGCACAGATTTCGGTCTTTCCAGTTTTCTCACAGAGCTCGAGATACCCATACCATGCCAGTCGATTCACGGATATGTACTTACAGAATTGCTTCCGAATGGTTCCTTTGTGCCCCTTGTTCCACACCCCTTTCCATTTTCCGTGCTTCGGTTTCGCGCCCCCGCTCGATGCGTTCACCCCCTCCCCCCCCCCCCCACTATTACGTCCGTATCAGTTTTCCCCTGTCCTGCTCCTTCTTCGTGGCTCCTTTTCCCTTCGACCTCTTCGACTGTTTCTCATTTTCCTTCTTATACTTTTACCCCGGGGAAACTCGGAGTTATGGAAGCTCACTCGACCGTGCAGACATCGTTTCTCATGCATTTCGCTATTGCCTTTCGAAATTATTTTTTACGTTTTCCCACGTGAAAATCGTCCGTTCCCTGCACGCCCCACGTCGTCGAGAGTTCAAAAAGAAAGTTTCGGGAAGAAATTAAATTTGGATTGTTACGAGTTCGAGTAACGAAAAATTAATGGAGACAGTCTGTTATCTTTATTATCTACTAGCGAGATTTTATAGAAATATTTATACATTATTTATTATTTGTAATAAATAACGGAAATATTATTCATTATAAAAATGTGTATATTATGTATCATAAAAACGAATGTATTGTTTATTATACAAATGTATATGCTGTTTATTGTCACAATGTTTATATTATTTATGATACAAACGTACATTTTATTTATTAGAAAAGTGTATATATTATTTTTTATGAAAATGTGTATAAAATTTTTTTTACGTGAAAGTACCTATTGTGTTTTGTAAAAATGTATTTATCATTTACTACAAAATCGTATATACTGTTTATTATAAAAATGTATATATTATTTAGTACCAAAATGTGGATATTATCCATTATAAAAACATATACATTTTTTTATATTAAAATGGATACATTTTTTATTACGAAAATGTATATATTGGTGATTATTGGTGATTATAACTTGGTGATTGGTGATTGGTGATTATACCGATTGGTGATTGGTGATTATAACTTGGTGATTGGCGATTATAACTTGCTTTATAAATTGGTGATTATAAATTGGTGATTATAACAAATTGTGATTATAAATTGATGATTATAACGAATTGGTGATTGGTGATTATAACTTGGTTTATAAATTGGTGATTATAAATTGGTGACTATAACGAATTGTGATTATAAATTGGTGATTATGACGAATTGGTGATTGGTGATTATAACTTGGTGATTGGTGATTATATCGATCTATTGGTGATTATAACAATGTACTATTATGAGACTGATGTAAGGCCATTCTAGAGGCCGAAAAAAGGCTTTTTGGAAATTTTTGTCAGAAAAATTACAAAATAAATCGACATTACAAAAAAGGGGGTTTATCATACATATCAGTGACTGTATACAATAATTTTTTTAAAGCGATTAATTTAAAAATGGCGGCTGTACAGCGTTTATCTCAAAGCTGCATTTTTTTAGTTGGCCGGAAACATAACTCTGACAATTTTCAACCGATTCACTTGAAATGTTGAATATATCTTGAAAAATACGTTGTCTATGGAAGTACGTAGGATTTCCTTTTCATATTGCATAGTTAATTTGTTATTAAGAATTATCTGACAATTTTTTAGGCAAATTTTGCACTTTCCACTTTAAAAGTGCGCCGTTTGGCCAAAAATCAATATATCGAAAAAATCCTACGTACTTCTATAGCAGTTATATATAATCGAAAAAAAAAATAATTGGCTCATTATAATTAAAAAAACGGAGACGTCATCGCAAAAACCCTGCACAAACGCCATTTTGAAAGTAATCGCTTCAAAAAAATTATTGTACACAGTCACTGATATGTATGATAAACACCCTTTTTTGTAATTTCGTTTTTAAAAGTATTTCTGAGAAAAAAATCCCCAAAAAGCCTATTTTTTCGATCTCTAAAGTGTCCTAACCCCTTAATCTGAGACTAACTCTAAAATACGATCTCGAAGTTTGCATCGTTGGACATGAACGATAATTTGGAACCCATCTTCTGTTTTCAATTCAATTATTATTCTATTTTTTTCCAAGACTTACGTTACCGATCTCTAATCAAAAAGGCTAATAGACTACTACAGTGTTTTTCGTATCGTAAAACCACCAAAAAAATTGCCAAAAAAATACACTCTATCATCATCAGCAAAAAACATATTTTGCAATTTTTTCCCCTCCTTGTGTATATTTCGTTCTCGATCCCTGTCGCGTAAACGTGCGATTCGAGTGTGCTCCACGAAGGGGTCGAAGCAACAAAAATGGCTTTGTTCCAGCCTCCCGAGTGACTTATAGCGAGGCGAGATGAGCTTTTTCGTAACGCAAAACGATTGAGGCTGTTCCTGGTCGAACGTATACCCCGGTGCTTCGTGCGCGCCATACCGAGAGCGGCAAAACGGTGATATATTCTTGTACGGGAGAAAATTCTCGGGTCTCGATCTTAATGGACGTTTGCTCGTACATAAAGGGAGGTTTTATAGCTGATATTATTGTGATCCTCGAGTCGAGGGGTCGCAAGGCGACTGAGCTTTGCGATTCGCGACTCGGATATTGCCGGATCTCGAATGGTCCATAGTCTCACGATCTGTCAAGCCATTCCAACATACAACTATTATCGTTATCATTTTTATTATTCACCATCTTTTGTCGATGAAATTCAGGTCCACGCGACATTGATTGGTAATTTACTCCGACGATATTCCCTATTATATTTATATTGTATAATATGAATATATTATAATATAATTATAATTATAGCTAAGTTATATTATATAAATATATTTTATATCGATAAATTTTGGAAATTTATAATATATTATATATTATTTTATTATTATTATATTATAATTATATATAATTTGTATTTATTATATAATTATATATTATTTTATTATTTTTATGATTTTACTTATTCATTATGTTAGTTAAAACAAAATATTATATTCACTTATTGCATGGAAAAAGGCCGCAATGTATCTACTCGAAATAATGGAGATAGGGGAGGGTAGGTGGCCAAAAAAATGCCAAAGGGTAAGAGCAATTATAAATGGTAACCTATCAAAATGAGGAAAAGGCAGTATTACGATATCTGTGGCCCCTAATTCTGACTACGCAGTCTTCATATTTGACTCAAAATACGACTTCTATCAAGAGTGTAAAAAATCGAAATTCAACCCCTAAGGGGGAGCAATGGGGGTTTTAAAAAGTTTATATGACACAACATATTGTTTGGTCAGATTTGCTTGAAACTTGGTATAAATACACGCCGATACGAAAAATTGAACATGTATTTCAGCAATCTCTAAAATGTAACCTTTAAGGGGGTTAAACGGGAATTAAGATTTGTATGAAAAAAACCTATTTTTTTTACAAGATTTACTTGAAACTTATCAAATTTATTTTATTTATAACCCTATACCATGTTTTCTTCGCTCTTCGGTCCGTGTAGACAGTCAAGTAGTACTTTGAATTCCTTAAGGGGCTATACCAGTGTGAACGCTGAAAATGTGGATGATTCTCGGGAATTTTTTGGAAGAAAAGTAAATACTTAATTAAATGTTTCGAAAAATTAAGAATATATTTGGCTATATTTGACCTATATTACATAATTTTTTCATAGAGAAATTTTGAGATCCAAGCGACTTATGCGCTGCCTTCGGAGGCGCCAGAAAAAAAGGTCCTCCACTGCTGACATAATTCCGGCCGATTGAGTAGCTGAAACCGAAAAAGGAAACAATGTCGTTAAACTGGAAGGTATTTCCTGTACAATGACGTAGGATTTTCGAAAAATATCAAAATCTAACAAAATGCCGTAGTTATGAAAAACAGTCTGTTTTCTTGCTTATAAAATGGTCATTTTTTTCAATGCCAAATCATCAATTTTCATCCAATCAAAAATATCCTACCTCATTGTAGAGTATATATATGCAAGGGTACTCAGTTCAAATTTCAAGTCAATCGGATAATTGCTCTTTGAGTTACAATGTCAGTAAATTTGAAAAATCTCATTTCGAGAAAAACGCGTGTAAAGATTTAACTTAAAGTCAGCCATTCGGGGAGTATTAGAGATACGGCCTTGACATTTTTACAGGATATTCTTGCAAGTATAAACTGTCGAAAAAGGCAAAAAAATCGATTTTTTTAAAGTTACACACTGGTATGGCCCCTTAAGTGTATATTCCATACTTATGTGAGCATTAAAAAAAAATCCAAACAAACGCAAACTTCAAAACCCCTGTTTTACCCCCTTAAGGGTCGAATTTCGATTTTTACCACTCTTGAAAAAAGTCTTATTTTGGGTCAAGTATGAAGGCTGCGTGGTCAGTATTAGGGGCCACAGATATCGTAATATCCCCGAGGAAAATAAATAAAGGAGGCAATGATAAATAAAAAGACGCATGAAAATTAAAATTCTACAAGATATTGTTGAATTTTGAGAAAACATAGGAAAACAGGTATACACATGGAAAAATATTTGGAGGACAAGATGATTGAGAATTAAAAGAAACGTCGCGGAGGATGTGGATATGCCAGAAAAGATGGGAAAAAGAGTACGTAGACGCCAAATGTTGAATACGCAATCAGAAAATTGAGAATTTGAGACATATTTGGGAGTGTACGGAAGTTAAGGGGAAGCTAAACGGAGTACATAAAGTAGAGCAATGGTAGCAAAATAACAGGGGGTTGGAAAATTTTCGGAAAATAGAAGAGCAACTGAAAATACAACCTCCAAAGCAACTATTCGATCACATTCGACAATTTGAGAATCTAGCAACTAAGATAGATATAAGAAAACCAATGTAAAATAATTTATGTAAATGAGAAGGGAGGGGTATTTATGTAAACACCCTTAAAAAGGGTACACAGGGAATAACATAATTTATTACACTATACGTATTTATTACATTATTATTGTATTTTTTACTTCTATTTTAAATTCATTTATTGTTATAAATTTTCCGGAAGTTGCAATTGTTTTTTTCAACACCTTTGATTGCAAAAGAAAGCTATCAGTGTTAGTACTTGATGTATTTATTTTTCTCGTGTAACGCGAACTCAATTTGGATAAATTGTTCACGAATAAATATTGTATGAACGTTTGAAAAACTTTTTAGGCAAGTCTATTATTTATCGTTAGACTTATTTGTTGTTATAAATCGATGAGAACCAAAAATGTTCCGGTTGTTTTTTTAAAAACGACCGAGAAAACATAATTTATGTATTAATTATGTTTATTTATTTATTATATCTATGTATTTATTATATTTCCATTCCTTCCCCTAAAAAATGGAATTGGAATAAGGCGGGGCACGTAAAAGGGGACGTTGGAACTATAAAAAGGTTAAAAATGTATTTATTATCTTTACTTATTTATTATATCCATTTATTTACTATATTTATTATATTTATGTGTTAACTCTATTTATTGATTTTTTATTTTTGTTTCCTGTTTTTTCTTCCTTTTTTACGAAAAATATTCCATTACTAACGATATTAAAAAAATGTTTTAACGCATAACAACGTCGGTGCGTTTTTTTTTTTATTCCAAAGCTGAAACATGCACGCTGCGACGTTGTAGTATTTTATAAAAGAATTTTTTTCACCACTCTTCCCCTCCTCTTTGCCGGCTATTGTACCCTGCCTGGGTGTACATTGACACAGCGTTGTTTTATTCAATTAAAAATATCTCTCTCGTGCGTAGCAGCAGGTCGGACACGCCCGGAGGGAGAGAGAGAGAGAAAGAGAGAGAGAGAGAGAGAGAAAGAGAGGGAGAGAGAGAGAGAGAGAGAGAGAGAGAGAGAGAGAGAGAGAGAGAGCGCCGCGAGAATTTGATACCAGCACCAGAACAATCAAGTACATCCGGAAGAATTAAATTTTTTACTCATTTTCTTTCTCTTTCACGCGCCACTTGTATTTTTATTCAACGCTATCGTGCAGATTCCAGGACTCAGAGATTTCCATAAAATCGAGAGACAGCTCGAAATCTCTGTCGTCATTGCCAGAACAAATTGGCACGCTCAAGAACTCTGCTCGATATGCAGACTTATAAAAAAAAGTGTTGAAATTTTCACAAAACGAAAATGAGATTTTTTGCACTTTTCCCGTTTTCTTTTTCTTCTGCAGAATTGTGCCTTTAAAAAGTTTGTATATACGGATAAAAACATATGTACATAATTTTGTGACAGCGGTGCATTTTGAAAAAGACTCGGGCGTGTCATTCGCGAACGAATCGTTTCGCCGCACCGTGTGCTCCCGCTCGAACCTCATCATTATAAATCATGACATGATTGGGGCAAAATCCTCTCGTGCATTCCGTCTTGTGTGACACAGATGAAAAGCATGGCCCCCGCTATGTTCAACTCCGCAAAATTATTTCACCTCACCTTGCCACGAGCTTTCGGAAATGTTCTCATATGTGCACTTTCGTACGTGTCCCCGAGGGCGTGAAAACTTACATGCAAATATGGAATGGAGGTAAGTAATGGCTTTCCTCCAACTTTGCGTGTACATATATATGTCTACATGTAAATTCGAGTCGACATGAATTAAAATTTAAAATCTACGCCGTCAATACTCGCTATCATATTTATTTGATTATTTTTTCGTTATTTTTATTATGTTTACTTATTTATTATATTTGTTACTTTTTATTTATTGAGGACATTCTATTTCTATTTTCTATCCTTTCTTTAAATGGAAAATGTTCACGAAACATTTCTCGCTGGATTTATTTATTGTTAGAAATCTTCCGAACGTTATTGTGTTTGATTTATTGTTAGTCTATTAGGCACTTATTATCATTTATATTATATACAAATTTTCTTCAATTTTATTTAATTTGTTATATCATATTCTTAATTTCTCTCCATTTTTACAAAATAATGTTTACGACAAATTTGTCACTTGATTTATTTATTGTTATAAATATTTCAGAAGTAATTGTACTTGATTTATTATTTAATTTCTTATACATTTATTATAGTAGATATTTTATTATATTTATTATAATTTATCATGTGTATCAATTTATGAAATTTTATGTAATTTGCTATGTTACATTTTTCTTTTCTTTCCTTTATTTTATGGAATGTTTACGAAAAATTATCGCTGGATTTATTCATCGTTATAAGTCTTCCTGAAGTAATTACATTAAATTTATTATAATCTATAATATATATATATATATATATATATTAATTTTTATTTAATTAATTATATTATATTCTTATTTTCTCTCCTTTTTTTTGAGAAGAGTAAACTTACACAGGTCGCTGAAAATGTTACATAGGGCGTTGTTTGGATTGCCACCTTTTTCCTCGAGAAAAAGTGTCTGCCTAACGCCATCTATTGCCAGCGAAAAGTTTCATGTGCAGTCACCTTGAATTTGACTCGAACGAAGGCGGTGGTCGCACCGACAGCGTACGCGCGATATTGCGGGTATCAGGCAGCCAAGCCCTGCCGCAGCATCCCTTCTCTCGTGGGCCAAGTGTGCGCGGATGTACAGGGGGATGCGACCGTGCGCGGCTGCTGTGCTCTCGCGTCACCTCGCATCCTCCTTCGTGTACTCTCTCCCGTACGCTGTTTTATTGCCTCTAGGCTGTTTGCGCCGTTATTCCTCCCTTCGTATACGATGTTGTTCCTGTCTCATCTCGTGTTTGCATCTCCGGCTGAGCTTCTCTCCGCAATCGGGGATTGTTTATGAACTCTCGGCGCGATCGCCCGCTACGGCGGACACGCAGCCACGATTAGCCATCGAATTGAACCGAATTTTTTGTCCCACCTATGAAACGATCGGACGTTGGATTTTTTTTTGGAAAATTCTTTCGTCGCAGAACAAAAAACCTTGGGGTAGTAGTGGATGATGTATTTGTTTTTTTTTTAAGGATAACGCGAACTCAGAATGGAGAAATTGTTGACACATAATTTGTATGATACAATCGTTATGAAGATTCCGGAAGTTATTTATTGTTACAAGTCTTTCCGTAGTTTTTTCATTGTAATAAATCTTTCAGACATAATTATTGTTATACATTTACTGGAAGTTATTTATTGCTTTAAATCTTGTGGAAGTTTTTTATTGTTGTAAGTCTCGCGAAAACTATTTATTGTTTTTAATCTTCTGGGAGGAATTTTTTGTTATAAATCTTCCGGAAGTTATTTATTGTTTTCAATCTTCTGGACGTTGTTTATTGTTGTAAATCTGCCGGAAGTTGTTTATTGTTGCCAAATCTTCCGGAAGTTATTTATTGTTATCAATTTTCAGGAAAGTATTCATTGCTATACATCTTCTGGAAGTTGTTTATTGTTGTCAAATTTCGAGAAGTTATTTATTACTTTCAGTCTTCGGAAGTTTTTTATCGTTATAAACCTTTCCGAACTTATTTATTGTAATAAAACTTCTGGAAGTTATTTATACATATTAGCCTTCCGAAAACCGAAATTGTTGTTTTTCGCAACACATTCAATTGTAAAACAAAAAACGATTAGTGTTATTGGTTCATGTATTTACTTTTCTCCTATACCGCGGACTCAAAAGAAATAAATCGTTGACGCATAATTATTGTGTGCACATTTGGAAAACTTTTTGGACAAGTCTATTATTTATCGCTCGATTTACTTGTTTTTATCAATCGACCGAGGAAAAAAAGATCGCACGCGTTTACTCAATAATTTTTCTGATTGATTTTTTTCTAATTTTGTGCATATGTAAAACACTATCAACATCATAGTCGATGCACTTATTGTCCTTCCGTAACACGAGCTCGAATAAATAAATTGTTGATCCATAAATATTAGTTGCACTTTTAAAAAGGCTTTTAAAACAAGTCCATATACATCGCTGCATTGATTTATTGTTATTTAAAAACGACCGGGACATTTCTATATTCATAAAATGTATTTTTTTATGTATAAAACGTGTTTATGAATTCTTCGAAGCGTATATATATATATATATATATATATATATATATATATATTTATATATATATATATATTTATATATATATATATATATATATATATATATATATACATGTATAACACTTTTCAACAAAGTTAGAAAAGTACGGCAAGTAATCAAAAATCCCTTCAAAAAAATTCTTCTTTGTTCTATCTAATAAAAAATGACGGTGTACCTTGAAAATACTTATTATTTGTTGATATTTGAACATTGCTTTTATCACATTTTTCCATTAATCAATTGTACAAAACAAATGAAATGGTTTATAAAATAGCCAAGTACAATGTATGTATTATGCAAGTGTACAAGACAACGTGTACAATAAATTGTTAAACCTTAGAAATAATCTTATTACAAATGTTTTATTTTTATTAAGAAAATCACTTTATTATTACAAAAATTGTATCACCAATATAGAAAAAATACAACGTATGAACCACACCAGTACACTGGAAATGCTGTGCAAGGTCTACCATCCGGATAAATAATTTTTGCAACATAATATGTATATTTTTTGCATTTTAAAATCGCAACTATTCCCAGTCAGCGGCCAGAATATATTTCATCTAATTTGTAATGTATGATAACGTAGAGCGTAGAATCGCTAGAAAATTTAGCCGAACATGATGAGATCTCGGGATTAAGGCCATGTGTCAAATACCGGAAAATTTCGACGCCGCCTCCCGTCACGGCGGTATTGCAAAGCTCTCAGTTTTTAGCTACGAGCCGCCGCTTACTACCGCCCGATGGCGCAGCGCACGTTCTCTATAGGGCCTCGATGCCAGGCACTACGCCGAAGAGTCGAGGCGTTCGGGGCCCGATAGGCGACGGTTGCTGCGGGTGTGTGTATTCATTACGCCGGCCACGTGCAGCAGAAACAAGTGACCTTTCGCACGCGGTTTGGTCGTAACGAAAACATTGGCTGTATGTGTGTATCGATCGATAGATACACACATTTAATCTTAGACGACCGTGGTACACTTCTATGCTCGAGACCAAGCATGAGGCGTGAATCTGCTTTGCGTGCGGGGTCCGGCAAAAATGGTTGCCCGATCATTACTCTCGTGAAAGAGCGATGCAGTTAATTAATAATTATGTGAATGAACAATAGACACACACACACACACACACACACACACACACACACACACACACACACACACACACACACACACACACACGTCTTTGGAAGAAACAATACTTCCGAAGATTCGCCGAAAACTTGTCTACCTTGACAATCACTGGCTACGCAGGGCATCGTTCTAGCCAGCGTTCACAAGGGACAATTTATGCAAAGATCAGATCCGCAAAGTAAGAAGTAGCTCACTAAAGTTCAATGTTATTAGTTTAACGCAAAGGTTTAAAGTCAATCTTACTACTGTTCAGTCCACCGCAACCATTCTTCGCAACACTTGTTCCTGACAAAGAGTAAGTGCATCGAAGAGTAAGTGCATCGAACCGTAAGTGCATCGAATAAGCCAAATTTTTTACTTTTGCATAAATCTAGAAACTTTGAACATCAGTGAGACTGACTACAGAAATTTCCTGCGTAACCATCGATTTTGAAGAAAAACAAGTTTCTGGTGTCTCTACCGAGGTATCATCTCTTCTAAATATTCCTTGCGAAGAAGAAAAGAAAAAAATGTTTTTCGTTATAATCACTGGTTGAGCCAGGCAATTATGAAAATAGCCTTTCTAAATGACAATATATGCACAGCAAACCTAACTTACGATTCGGTCCAGTGTGAACCCTCACCGAAACGATAATTTTTATAAACAGTGATCGCAGCAGACTGAAGAGTAATTAGATTGACTTTAAAAAGTGAAACGTATTAATATTAATTGTATTTGAAAGGAGAAAAATATATTTAAACAAAGACACCTAACCCTAAAATGCTTCAGGGAATATGCGGTCTTGACCGATAAAAACACCTAATCCTTCGCATGACGGCGAACTTTATGCACTCACACATTTATTTAACTTCGTACCGGCACTAAAAAATTAAACGTTTGAACTAAAAACTTCAATAATATTATTCCAACAGCATAATATCGGCCGTCAGAATCGAGCGCGGAGCCGGGATCACACATCAATCGCCGAATATATTTCAGAAGGTGTGTGCGAACTCTGTTTTATCGAGCGCGAGCAACAGACGTCGATATTTGATCGACGCGACAGAATGATTTTTCTGCGCCCTTGCTGGAATTCGCGAGAACTAAAATAGAAGGTTGTCACGCGAATTTTTCGGAAAATTCTTGACGATTACCTGCGAAGTAGAGCCACCCACGGATCTTCTTAATTACTCCCTTGAATAAAACGGTTGAGGTCACAAAATGTTCCTTTTCAGTCAGGGAACAACCCTGACTAATCGTCTTCCCTTCGTTAGACGATTACGTGTACCAATTATTTTTTCTCCCCTTACTCTCGTTAGGGGTCTGGCGGGGTAACAGCACCTGTTTTTTTTTTTTTTTTTTTTTTTTTTCAAAATCGGGAAAATCGCGAAGAAGTCCGTTGTTTCTCTATTTATTTGAGATTGTGCAAATTTCGTGATATTCTGTAGAACCGTTCTCGAGAACACTGGGCATTCGCAATTGTGTTCTGTTTTACCGGCCGAATGGTGGGACACATGGCCTTAAGAGGGAATGATACCTCATCGCGGTCGGTATGGTAGAACAATTATAGATTCCCAAAAATCTCGAAAACGGCTCTTCAGATCCCGTCGAAACCTTGCCAAACGACGTCAAATAGATAGACGAACGGCTGTCTTCCCCTCAAATTTTCTGAATTTGAGAAAAAAAATGTAGATTGGCTTATCATAAGCCAATCTAGTTTGTTTTCTCAAATTTAGAAAATTTGAGGGGAAGACAGCTGTTCGTCTATCTATTTGAGGTCGTTTGGCAAAGTTTCGACGGGATCTGAAGAGCCGTTTTCGAGATTTTTGGGAATCTATAATTGTTCTACCATACCGACCGCGATGAGGTATCATCCCCTCTTAAGTAGACGAATGGAAAAATAACCTAAATAAAACGACAGGAAAAAAATCATCTTACATGGTAAAATGTCATTACATTTTCGATTCGTCGACGCGTTTGCGCGTTACATCGATTACAAGTTCAAAAAACGACCAGTAAGAGACGAACTCACTGTATAAAGAGTACTTCCGTGTTTGTCAGTTCGTTGGTAGCGTCAGAACTTTTTTCTCTATTACGTGACGTCAAGACGCCGCTGCGTTTCTTGATACTATATATTGGCAATCTAGTCCAATCAAATTCCCTCAATGGATGTGGCCCTGTATCCCCATACGTACTCGGTGTATTTTATCATTAATTATTAATAATGAATCATTCATTATGATTAAATTGTTATTATTTGATCATTATTAATGATTAATTATTGATTATTAGAGATTATTGTTATTATTAATCTTCAGTCTAAGGTAGGATGGCAAATTTTCTGCACGTGAGAATAAATCACGAATAAACGTGAATTGATTGATATCAACAATGAAAATATTTCAGTATTTTTGGTTATGCCCAACCCAAATAAATCCAACCATATTGGTAGTTTTAAGCCGTTAGTTGGGACGGGGGGAGGGGGAGGGCATCACTAATAAATAAACCACGAACAGTTACCAAATAATAACCAGAATATCGCGCAACATCGGCTGCCCAACCCAAACAATCTCAATCGTATGCGGAACCTTAAACGTTCAGTGTTGGATGGAATCACTAATTTATAAGCTACAACCAGAAACCCACAAAAAATGACCGGAGCATATCGCCATGTTGGCGCCGAGTGGTCGGGCAGAATATAGCAGTGCAAAAAAATGGTTAGATAAGGAGAGCCAGCCCACTGAGAAAGCGTGTCATTAGCAGACAGAAACTTCGACACTAGTACTCTGACGACCGCGACAGCCGTCGGATCGTCTAAACGCTAACGCAATTTTACCCAAAGATTCAATCGCGCTGCGCTCGACAACGCAATACGTGGCCCGTTTGAATTTACACTCGGTGTATGTCACGGGAAAACCCTGTGCTATTTTGTTCGATTGTGGATCTCAAGAGACAAAAATTGGGGGAAAAATCAACCTCAAGATCAGCTGAGCAAGTGCCTTGGTTTGAACTTTATCCGTCGAATCAATAGTAATTTGATTTCGCTTGGATCCGATAATCAAAAAGTGTATTTATTCGACACTGATCTGCTGATCAAGCAGCCTCTTAATCCAGCGCCGATCGGCTTATCAGGCAGTCTCTGGATTCGGCATTTATCCGCCGACCAGGTACCTCTTCATCTGACCCTGATCCACTTATCAGGCAACTTCTCGATTCGCCATTAATCCGCCGATTACGCTTTTATTCGACTTCAATTCAATAAAAGTCCAAATCCGCAAGTGTCTTCCATTAAATGTGATCAGTTCGTGTTTTGAATCAGCCGCGACTCGACAAAGCAGCAATGACTCTGGTTATGTCGGTGATTTTATGGGTCTTGGGCCTGGGACTCGTGTGCATGTTGGCGATGTTAATCTACCAATTAATTTACTGGCGTCTCAGGAGAGTCCCTTGTGTGGATTCGGTACCGCTCTTAGGCCTGAATGGCTCGATCATTCTCAGCCAGAAGTCCTTTGTGGAAATGACTAAGGAACTCTACAACGCGTGTCCGGGATCGAGGTACTGCGGTGGCATGGACATCAACACACCGGTATTAGTGATCAAAGATCCTGACCTGGTGAAAGAGATCAGCGTCAAGAGTTTCGATTACTTTCCAAACCATCAGAGCTTCATCAACGAGAAATTCGATCCTGTGCTGGCAGGCAACGTGTTCTTCTTGAAGGACGATCGTTGGCGCAAGGTGCGGACGACCTTGAGTCCAGCTTTCACCGCGAACAAAATGAAGTACATGTTCGAGCTAGTGTCCAAGTGCGCTTTCGACTTTGTCCGCTACCTCGAGGAGCATCCTGCGTTAGCGCGTGACCTCGACCTCAAGGACTCCTACACCAGATACACCAATGACGTCATAGCCACAACGGCTTTCGGCATAAGTGTTGATTCCATGAAGGATCGCCGCAACGACTTCTACCTTAACGGAAAGAAGGTCGCGAACCTCACCGGCATCTTGAACGCCATCAAGTTCATCATGTCCCGGATCTGTCCCAACCTCATGCGTTACGCTGGCCTGACTTTCCTGCCAAAGGACACCCAAAGATTCTTTAAGCGGTTGATCGGCGAGACGGTTAGGATGCGCGAGGAAACGGGAACCATAAGACCTGACATGATTCATCTTCTGATGCAGGCAAGAGGCGATGAGAACAGTACCGCGATGACTGTGGATGACATCGTCGCTCAGGCTTTCATATTCTTTCTCGCCGGCTTCGAGACCTCATCCCAGCTGATGTGCTTCGTCTCTCATCTACTCGCCTATCATCCTGAAGTTCAGGAACGACTCAGGAACGAGGTTGACCAGATCTTCGATGAGGGCAACATCGATTACGAGAGACTGTCGAAAATGAAATACATGGAGATGGTGGTCTCGGAAACTCTACGACTCCATCCACCTATGCCTCTCATGGATCGTGTCTGCGTCAAACCTTACCCGCTTCCGGCCCCAACGCAAGACTCCAAGGTGCCTTTCGTCGTTCAGCCGAACACATCTATGTGGATTCCGATCTACGGCTTTCATTACGATCCTAATTTTTTTCCGAATCCGGAAGAGTTCGACCCCGAGCGCTTCAACGAGAACAACAAAAACGATATCAAACCCTACACCTACATCCCCTTTGGCGTCGGCCCGAGAAAATGCATAGCCGAGAGATTTGCGCTCATGGAAACTAAAATTCTTATCGTTTATCTTCTGCGGCATTTTGTATTCAAGCCGTCCGTCAAAACAACGAAGAAAATCACTTTCTCCAAAGTCGCCTTCAGCTCTTTGCCTGTCAATGGATTTTGGCTTAATTTGCAGCCAAGGTCTTTGGATTGAATCCTTGTTGACTACTTGTCGATTTTCTAAAGTGGTCCTATTTTTGGCGTGATCGAAGTTACGGATGGCAATATTGCAAAATTATGTGACGCGAGTACAATAGTTCGTCTTATAAGGAACAATTATTTTTTTGAGAAACTAACAATTAAATTTTGACAAGTTTGAAATAATTGTTTTCAGTTTTTTTTCAGTCCATTTAATTTTGTTGGCCTGCTACATTTCTTCCATACTTTAGGTCCAGACTTCACTTTCAGACTGTTCATTTGTTTTCGGCACCTATCCGAATAAGTTTTGAAACATTGTTGTTACTATTGTTTGAATTTCATTATACGAAGCTAACCGAGCATGTGCGAACAATAATCACGAGAAAAACAAATGTTAACAATTATCGTTTCCACAGAAGATAAAATAGTCTGTAAGGATAATTATTTTTCATAATCTGCAAAAACAACATGTGTTGCTACCAATTTTTGCAACGTACAGCTTAGAAACAAAATTCTTCTTCAATGCCATTCGAAAAATGCCATTTGAATATTAACTATCTTTTTTCTACTACAAACCGAAACAAAACGTGAAAATTATTGTTCCTCCTGAAGATGAATAAATGGACGAGGTCAATAAGCTAAGACAACAGGAATTGGTGTTTTATTTTTTGCGAAGTCCTGGATAGAAAAAAACCTTTTTTTAATGCCATTAAGAAGTGATGTCATGTTCCCGCATGACTCTTATTCCCAAACTCGATCTCACGACAATATTTAACACTTCATAGCCACTATCAGCTCTGCCTTGCAGCAAAACCTCGACGGTCAAGTAGACCCAATACAATATTTTTTCCTAGTATTGCTCGACTGCGACTTGTTTATCTCTTCGTCCCTTTGTTCCGCGGGCTTAGCGACGCTCGCACGTGACATCCCCTCCACCTTCATAGCCCCCTCTACGTTACTCGCACTGCTTTCCGCTGGACTCAGAGAAGTCAATTAATCTCCAAATTTCGAACAAACTAGACGTGCACTCCCTAACAGTCGTCTAATTATCATTAAACTCCTACAGCTCAACTTCCGTGTATTTCTACCTTATGCGTTCGATCATCACATTGGTGTCAGAAGTGAAACCTCAACGACGTTTGTTGAAAGATTTCTCCCCCATTTTTGAGACTTACGATATGTTTTATTACTACTTTTGGCTGTTACATGGTGTTTTTTAAATTTATCGATCTTCAAAGATACCGGAGGTATGGCACGGTCTTCTAAATTGCATTTTCCCAACTGGCGTGACATATAGCTAAACAACTAATTGACCAATTCTGATGACATTTGGTATAAATCTTTCTAACCTTATTGTCTCAAACAGGATCCTGAATGTTTTTTAAAATTTTTAAAAGGATTTTTTAGTACAAGGTGTGGCCATTTTTTTCGGAAAATTCAATCTTTTTTATTTAAAGCGTTCCATTTTATCGATTTTCAACGTTTTTCACGTTTTCTTGGTTCATATTCTGCATATGAGTATTGAGAAAAGAAAAATCGCCGTTGGTTTTTTTTCAGGTTAATCCCACCGACGCTACATCTCACGCCGTATGATAAAACATACCCTAAGTCTCAGAAATGGTGGAGAAATCTTACCTCGGAAAAAAATGAACCTCACTTAACACTTTTCTCACCAGATGTAGTTAGCTACGCGTTTTAGACTCGCTCTGTGCAGCCTCGTGACGTGGCTCGGATGTACGCGGTTCATTCTCGGTCTCTTACACAGTTCATTCTCGATCTCTTTCGCACTTCTGGACAGCTGACTGTTACGGCGAGCATCCATTGAAGCGGAGCGATTGATCAACCAATCAACCGCTGAATTCATGTCCATCAAAGCTGAGCAAGGCGATTCTATTGGTTGTTGTTTCCTAGCGCCGCTTCACTTTGGTTGATATTGGCCCTGCTCTTGCTTGCTATGTAGACATATACATAACGTGCACAATGGTTTTGACAGCTCCAACCTCTGAACATGGATAGAGTATTTACAAGTGCAAATATGAAACGAACGGCCCTTTTAAGGGCCTAAAATGAATTTGACGAAATTTCTTCGTGTCGCAAATTCAAGCCCCAGAAAATTCTTGGACATTGTGAATAGGCCGGTAAGCAGTACAGTATCTACGGCAAGACTTTGCACAGCATTTCCACTGTGCTTGTGTTGATCATACGTTGTACTTTTCTATAATAGTTTTTTAGTTCCGTAAAGGTTTTTTAGTTATAAGATAGTGTCAACATTTTTAAATGATGCGATTATTTTATCACCTTTAAAAAAAATCGTGAAAAATGGCTCATTTTCGGGCGTCTAAATGGATTCCCCCCTCAATGAAATGTGCTCCTGAAATATTTATTTAAGGAACACGTCGAATTATATTCAATAGCATTAATAGTAAGTTGCAAGTGAATCTGAACAGATATTTATTTTACCATATAAACTTTGCAACCCCCTTTTCCCCTTAGGGGTTGAATTTCCAAAAAGGTGAAATATCATTAATTGCATCTAGGAGCAATAATACAAAGTTTGAAGTAAATGTGACAACATTCTTTTAATTTTCTGTACAACTTTGCCACCCCCTTTCCTTTAGGGGTTGAATTTCGAAAAACCCTAAAATACGTGTTTTATTAATTGTGTTGAAGAGCTTTAATACTAAGTTTCGAGTAAATCGGACCAGATTTTCTTTATTTTACATACAAACTTGGCCACCCTGTTTTTCCTTTTAGGTGTTGAATTTCTAAAAACGCTGAAATACGTGTTTCATTAATTTTGTCAAGAAGCACGAATACCAAATTTCAAGTAAATACGACCAGATTTTTTTAAATGTCCATACAATCTTTGCCACCCCTTTTCTCTTCTTGAGCGTTGAAATTCGAAGAATCCGTTGTTAGTGGCTGCTTACGTCACAAAAGCAACCTACTGTCCAAATTTTATGTAATTAGCTTCAGCGGTTTTGGCTCGGCGTTGGTGAATCAGTCCGGGCATGTTCTTTTATATGTATAGATTTCGGTTTACCTATATCTCGTTTCTCTTTACTTTGCGGTGTAATAAAGAATGCTATTCGAACCGATAGTCGAGAGGGAGTTGAATACCGTTGGCGGAACGACGAGGCGTTGAGAATGCCGCGAAATCCTCTATATAGGCGTTTTACGAGCTCTTTCCTAACTCCCCCGTCCTCTCCACTCCCGTGTTTTGTATACCGCAGTCAACGGTTGCGTTTATGTGAACTCTGTGGCTGGTTAATGCGCCAGATTCCCGAATCCCAATCCATCCTTCGAAGCTCTTGCGCATCCAGCTGCATAGACCGCGCGAAATTGCAATTCGCGAGAAACTCGCCCCGGAACACGAGCCGCCTGGCTCGTTTGATCGAATCGCTCGAACGTTCGACGCATAAACGTGCGTGAATTAAACGCTTTTTTTTATAGCCTACAAAGGGTCTAAGCGAGGAATAGGAAAACTTATTAACTCGATACGGGCGAGAATGGAGACCGTTTTATTTCCTCAGGCAAAAAAGTTTATCTCCTTAAGGAGTCCACTTTAGAAGCTAAAACAGGCTATTTTGATGAATTTTTTTGATAGGTCTATATTATATATATTGATATAGAAGTTGTTACCTTAAAAAATACAATTTCGAAATACATTTAAAATTTTATTTTACTCACTTAAGTCGCTATTCACGGACAAAAATGGTAGTTAAAAAAATGTCCTAAAAAAATGGTAGATCTGCGCTGTTGGTGAAATCACGGCGATGGATCATCCGAAACAAAAAAATCCAACGGTTTTAGATTCAGTATGTTAATGGCTATAGTGCATATCATACCTGTATTGGTATAGGTTTTCCGCAGTTTCCCTATATCCATGACAGATGTCATGGTGAATACGATACAGAGGGGGAAGTCGGCTGCGGCCGCAGGTGGAGGGGGGGGGGGGTGGAATTGGCGGTAGACGGGGGCGATGAGGAGCGGATGATATAAGGAGAGAGGGGGTATAGTGGTGGAATTGGAGGTTGAAAGGAGTTGAGGTGGATTTGGGGCTCGTTAAAAGGGAAAGACCCTGTACGGCTGGAACAGACCCAATAAAAAAAAATTGTGCATATCATACGATTTTCGATATATGCAAAAATAACAAAACGGCGGACATTTTTCGAAAAAACAAAAAAAAAACGTGTTTTCTCACCGTTTTTCGCAAAAAAAGTAGAAACCTAAAGTTAAAGAATCCTTGATATGCGCTATAGCTATCGTTGTAAAGAATATGTGGTTAAAATTTCATGACGATCGGTTCAGTAGTTTCGAAGATTTTATCAACAAGCTGTCGAAAAACGTTGTTTCAAGAAAAACGGGTTTAAAGTTTGTTTGGGTTACATAAATACATTCTTTTTTAAATTATGTATTTCGAAAGTGTATTCATGAAAAAGTACAGAAAAATACGCCCAATGATTGCTATTGAAATTACGGAAATGTTGGTTGCTTGAAATTGAAAATTGGACAATTATAGCCAGAGTTGTGATTGCGGCCAGGTCGAGAAAACTCGTTTCGAGAAAAACGCGATTGAAAGTTTCAGTATACGTAAATCGTTGCGTTTGCGAAAAATTCTTCGAAACCAATTTCCCTAATACAATTTTTCGAATGAACAATTTTCCGAACACAGTCTATCGAACGAACACTCATACAAAACTTGCTGTTCGAACAACTTTTCGAATACAATATCCCCAGTGGTCAGTTCCTCGAATGTATCGTTTCTCGAATCGACAATTTCCGAAGTTTGTTTGTTTTTTGTTTGAGTTTGTTCGGGTTGTTCATTTGGGAAATTGTCCATTCGGAATATTGCATTCGAGCATATTGTTCGATAAATTGTTTTCGGGGAATTGTATTCGAGAAATAGTTTGTTCGGAAAATTGTCAGGGAGCAATGGTTTTTCGAGAAACTTTCCGCAAAGCAAGTCGGTGTGTGACTTGCTCTCACTAAATCGTTTGTGATTTGGTAAATTTTAAATATTTTAACATGATTTTTTTTACATATTCTTGAATATGTATACCCTGAGAAAATGAAAAAAAAAAATCAACTTTTTTTACCCGTCACAATTGGGTTGTTGAAAAAAAAAAAAAGTTTCATTTTTAATTTTTTTTATGAAGCATTTATTGCATTAGATCCCAAAACAGAGAAGAAAATTGATTTTGTATAAGCCTGTAAATAGTTATTAATAATTGAAAAGTCCAAAAAATTCAAATTTTTTATATGATCGTGAAACGCTACGTGATTGGTGCAAGCGTTCGTGACGTCAAGGGGTTAAGCGGACGCCACGTCCATGCTGTAGACTACTGCAAACTGTGTGATTAACCTCTCAAGCGTTCGGAAATTTTTCGATAAATTTCAATACTATTTCGTGTTTCGTGACGTTTAAAAGCAGTGATGTGTGAAAAGGGATTTGTAAAAGCAAACGCAAATAATTTGCCACAGATAAATATGCTCATGGTGTTGCAATTTCTAAAAGACGACGATCGTTTCAATGCTCCGGAGATGCGTTGTGCTAAAGCTTCCTTGTAAGTAAAAATCTTGCCTTTGCATAAATAAAATCGCAGTTAAGAAGATAATTTGCTGCAAAGTGATACTGGTTGTATTAATTTTTTTTTAATTTCATTATTTGAAGGGCCGGTCGTGAGAGCTACGGAGATGCAGCAATAGGTTATGTTCAATTGAAACGTGAAGGAGACATCTGCATCGTGAAATGTCGAGTATGTCCTGAACATAAAGTTCGAAGCAAAACATATTCTGCAACATTAATTGTTAATGAAAAAACAGAAAAGATTACAGACTTTTGTTGTCACGATTGCGCAGCGTCAACAGGTAATTATTCATGAATAATGAACACGTATAATGAACTTTGACGGAAATGATTTTTCCCATTAATAGCATAATGTGAAATTTGTTTTACGTTGCAGGAGGTTGTAAACATGCATTAGCATTTCTCATGTGGGTACATCGAAGAAGTGAAGATCCCGCACCTACAGAAATCGCATGCTATTGGAAGAAATCACGTTTGTCAGGAGTTGGTTCAGCTGTCAAGTACGTCGAAGTAAAAGATCTGCAGAAATCAACAAGATCAGAGCCGCAACAAACATTAACTCTGGATAATAGTACGTTTTTACACGACGTCCTACAAATTGCAGAAAGAAAACAAATAGACTGTCAGATTTCTCGACTTAGTGTAGACTTAGCGAGTCTACGAACAAATAAGTTATCGTTGTACCAACTTCTCTTAAAGTTTCATTTAAGTGGAGGTTCAAACCCAGGAGACTGTTTGACTTTTGCCAGTTCTGAGATGACTCAAGCTTTGTGTATTGAAGCTGAACGATTAACGAGAAACCAGAGTGATTGCCCACTGTGGCATGAACTTAGATATGGAAGAATTACAGCTTCGAAACTACATGAAGCAGCTCATTGTAAAACTGACATCGGCTCGTTCGTTAAACAGGTTACAGGGGCAAGTAAAGTTCACGAAACAACTGCAATGTTGCGAGGCAAAGAACTGGAAAATCTTGTGCTAATGGAGGTTGAACGTATACAAGATGTACGAATTAGGCAAGCAGGGCTATATTTATTGCCACATCATCCAGTTCTTGGTGCATCACCTGATGGTTTGGCGGAGGAATATATAATTGAAATAAAATGTCCTTCAAATGAAAGAGCATTCGACAGATTCTTGTCGAAAGATAATGTAATCAATTCGAAGTGCGCAGCTCAAATGCAATTACAAATGTTAGCTACAGGGCAGAAAAAAGGACTATTTTGTGTAGCTGATCCGACATTCGAAAGTACAAAAAAAGTACACATGCAATGGCTTGAATACGACTCTGAATCAGTGCAGGATTTGATGAAAAAGGCTATATTGTTTTGGGAAAAAAATATATTTCCGCTCTTACTATCGTCTGTACAAAAAACCACTGTCAATGTATAAAAGTAATTACTGGCAAAATACACAACATTTAAAAAAATTAAATCCACAGTCATTTGTATTTTTACATTATCATTTTCCATAATTTCACATGTCATTTTCCATCCACTCTATTCCACTATTTTTTAATTATAGGTGAATGCAAATTAACCAATGCTGCCGCAATAACGATGATGTCATCAGTGTAAGATAACATACTGTGGCTGATTACGGCATGTGGTTTTAAGAAATCAAATTCTCGCAACCTTCCAATGACACGTTCTATGTGAATACGCAAGCTAGCAATACGCTTGGTTTCTATGACTTCCGATTTCGTTGGTTTAATTGAAGAAGATACGCTCGGCGGTTTTATTAATGTGCAATGTTTTTCATTTAACAAAGATTGTACATTTTTAAAGCCTCGGTCTGCCATTACGCCACATTTCATTGGTAGCCGATCTAGTATATTACTTTTCTCAAATAGTAATACATCTGATATTCTTCCTCCAAATCCAGTAGAAATGAAATTAATAAATCCGTCAGGCCCACAAGATATCAAATATTTCAGAGTATTGCACTTCTTATACTCAGACCATGTCAAGGCTTGATTTACTGGATCGCTCGGTTTTTCGATTTGTATTTCAAGCGCATCAACAATCGATTGAACGTGACTGTACGAACTTCGAAAAGCAATCGGTAAATTTTTTGTAACGACTTCTGGATTAGGAAAGAAGATCAAAGTTTGAAGAAAATGTCTGAGAATCGGAACTGTCTTATTGAAAATTATGCTTGCATTACTAGGACTCATACAAAATTGTTCAGCGAGTCTTTCGAACGTATCTTGTCTTCTGATCTTCATTAAGCATAATTTAATGTTTTGCGTACTAATGTTACTTTTCATACTCAAAAGATTTATTAACTCGTTCCACTCATTAGGAATTCCGAGATATGCTTTCATGTTAGTACTTATAAAATAGTCTGTTACTTTTAGTATATCTTGAACAGTTTTTGTTGGGCTATTAGAAGCGTTGGAGCTCGTTCGATTAGTAGGGGTATAATAATCATTAGAACTAACAATGCCAATCGACGAAATTGATGTACTTATGGATTCAGATACGTTTGGACCGCACTGCTCCAGAGTGAAATGTTTTTTCGGAGACATTATTATCTTAAAAACTGTTGGCAATTTGATAGGTGAAGTACACTTGTCGACGGTGCATACTTGCATTTTGCACATACTACTCACACTCCGGTAATGCGGGCGAATATGAGTTTGCACAGCAGCATTATGCTGCGTTATAGAAGTCTGCGTTCCAACATCTTTTTTGGCTGCCGCTGTTAATGTCAAATTATCTTTTGCTGAAGATTTAACAGGATCATCATTCGCTGCGACAGGCTCTGCACTTCTGATTGAAAATGAAGTGTGGTCTATGGCATCGAAAGTACTTGCTTCACATGTTTCACATGTTTCTTGAGGAGCTTGATTACTTGATGTACATGCTTCTTCGAGGAGCTCGTTTATCTCCATCCGTCTTCGCCGTTTTTCCGATAAGACACGAGGACTTGGGCACGTCCTACGTTTACGATCCGGCTGGCATGCGAATTTGTGTGGTTGCACATTCTTTTTAATTTTCGCTGGACCTCCCATAGTTTTATAATATTGATAATTTTCCATATCCTCTCGCAGCTATAAAAACGAAATTTTTTGTTAGCCTTAACGGTACATTATAAATGATTAATAGGTGGAATCGTATCTAAACAATAATAATTCAACAATTTCACTTCTTTGTAGGGCATAAAATATGTTTGCTTACCTCAAAATGATCTTCACAGCAAAAAAAGTTTGATTTGCTGTCTTTGAGGTTATCCCGTCTCACCGCGTTGAACCATTTTTTACGAATATTTACATCTCGTGGCACTGTTAGAAAAACTTTGTTCGGTGTATTTTTCGTTGTGTTTTTGCACAAAGGTACGAAACACGCCCTATACGTCTTAATCGATGCCATTTTCAATAAAAATCTGTATTTGCAATAATATCGTATAGCGCGTTTAACCTCGTGACGTCACAGACCGTTCGGGTAACTTCGGGCGTGATCGGAGCGTCGTCGGCTATGACTTTATAATTTAAATTTCTAAACTGCATATCTTCGTAAATATTAACTTAAAAAAAAAAGAACATCACTTCTCAATAAAACATGGATATAAACTTTCCAAAAAAAAAAAAAAAAAATTACGTTCAACAACCCAATTGTGTGCCGCCTCTCTCTTTCTCTCTCTCTCTCTCTCTCTCTCTCCCTCTCTCTCATGATGCGCGGACTGTACATATTTATGTAGGCGGTAGGTTAACTCGCGTGTCGACTGTTTCGTGTTACACGTCGTTATAATCGCGCCCATATATACATATACATACATACATACATACATACATATCATACGCACATTCGACATTACAGTCCATGCATATGAATGAACCATCGTACGAGCCCGACTCGCACCAATCTTGACACGTACCTACATATGTACGTGTGTGCATACATTTGATATGTGTGGCAAGGCCACGTATATCTGGCCACAGTTATAAATATATCGAGATTCTCGTGAGGTGGTGTACTCAGCAGCTCGTCATCGTATTTACCTTGGCACTGCTTTCATTCGAATCCCGTACAAATATGCAGGCACAATATAGTGTCTATCCATAATACGTATGCGTGTATTCGCGGAACAGCGTGGATTGTTCCCTATCAAAAGAGCCGGCTGCGAGTGGAATCCGCGAAGACCGAAAAAAAATGCACAAACGAGACAGCTACCAATTACATGCTGGCGAGTGTATCCCCCATAAAAATATATAGAAAAAAGATACACGGGAGGAAAATGTCCCACCGAATGAGTATCATCTGGCAGGAAAATTGAGCATTCTGGAAAAAAAATCACAATTCCCATGTAGGGTGATAGGTAGTGGCCAATGATTGGCCGATGCTCGACGCCAAGCTTGCCAACATTGGCACTCGAGCTTGGCCCGATCATCGACCGAGCCTTGGATGATAAGAGAGGCCCGATATTCGCAATCAATATTGGCCCTAGAATGGCTTATGAGAATCGGCCGAACATCGCGTAGGAGTTCATTCGAGAATCGGCCAACATTAAGCCACCTCAAGATTGCCATCATTGGCACTCGAGCTTGGCCCGATTATCGACCGAGTCTTGGCGGATAATTGTAACCCAATATAGATCACCAAAATTGGTCCTGCACTGCCAAAAAAAAAACAATTACTTTTGTATTGTAATTCGTCATTACCTGGTCTTTCGAAATGATTAGTTCGAAGAAAATATTTCACCCATATGGGGCTCGAACCTTGAACTTCCCTACTCATAGCCAAACACGCTGCCCCTATGCTACCGAGTGCTTGTAACGTTTGAATCGCAGATATGGCATGAGATGACAAATGGATTCTCATCATTATTTGTATCGCATAAACTATATCAATTAGTTAATATCATTGTGATAATTAGAGAATGTTATCGAATGACATGTTATAGAATTTTCAAACCTAACCTATGTATATAATTCCTCTCTCTCCACCTTCTCTACCCCCACAACCCGTTAATATGTGTGTTGCAATAAAGACAGACCATTAGTTCATTAGTTCAAGTTTAATTTGAATAAATAAATATATTTAAAATGAATAATTTCAATAATGGAATGCAATAGGAAAAATTTGATTTCACGAAAAATCTAGTTAATTCAAATAAAAAAAATAAATAGACGCGGTTAGTTAAGATTAATAGAATTTTTCTGTCAGCGTAGGATGGTTCATAAAAATCGGCAGAATATCGCGTATGAGCTCGTTCGAGAATCGGCCAACAATGAGTGCATTGATTTGGTAGTATATTCGTTAAGAATAATGTCCAATGGACTCGTAAAAAGTATTTATCTCGACTCTCAGTGACTTCAACGCGAAACAATGAATCGTCAATATACGAATTGCGGTTCGATCATGCGTTACTCGGCCGAACATTGGCCCCGTATCGGCAAAAACATGATTGGCGAGTCTATACTTCGCCAAACATCGACCTCGTATCGATAAGCCAATGATTAGAGAGCCTATATTTGGCCGAACATTGTCCTCGTATCGGCAAACCAATGATTGGCGAGTCTATACTTCGCCAAACATCGGCCTCATATCGATAAACCAATAATGAACAAGTCTATACTTGGCCGAACATTAGCCTCGTATTGGCAAACCAATAATTGGCCAGTCTATACTTCGCCAAACATCGGCCTCGTATCGACAAGCCAATGATTAGCGAGTCTACGTTTGGCCGAACATTGGCCGCGTATCGGCAAACCAATGATTGGCGAGTCTATACTTCGCCAAACATCGGCCTCGTATCGACAAGCCAATGATTAGCGAGTCTATATTTGGCCGAACATTGGCCTCGTATCAGCAAACCAATGTTGGCTAGTCAATACTCAGCCGAGCATTGGCGTACAATTGGTTAATCGATCATCGTCCCGCCAACATTGGTCCAAGTATTGGCCGTGACGGTTCGATTGGCGAAACCTACATGGGTTCTACTTTGAGTACGGTGGAATGAAGATAATTGCATTCAGAATACGAAACGATAGTGCAAAACTTTTTTTTGTATGGAGTTTATTTTCGTTCATCCAGTTTGATATGCATCTTCGATAGTTTTTTTTTTCATGATGACGGGATGAACAAAAAGTTGGCCATTCGCTTGCAGAGAAACCCTGAAACGGGAATTCGTTAATAAAAATATGAAAATTCTATCATTATAATTTATTCTTTTTTTTACACATATTTGTTATCATAAATATCACAATTTCATAATTATGGATTAATTATAAAAAATATAATTTTTAATGATATATGTATTTTTGTAATGAGTAGTATGTGCCTGTAAAAATTGAGCAGTCTGGGGAAAAATCCTAATTCTTTTTTGAGCACAGCAGAATGAACATAATTGAATTCCGAATACGAAACACTCGTCAATAACTTTTTTCGGCATCCCGTCATCGCGAATGAAACTACGATGGTGCATTGCAAAGTCCTTGATGAAATTAAATTCCATCAAAAAAAGTTTTTGCTAGCAGTGATTCGTATTCGGGATTTAATTTTCTTCATTTTGCTGGCCTTAAAATGGAATATTGGTTTTTTCCAGAATGCTCAATCTTTGCTGCACAAACTACTAGTCACAAAAATACGGTGCATTTTGTTCGGACAAAACTCGCAAAACCATTGGAAATAATATTTTCCTCGATATTCGAAGAGAGATTGAGATTAGATTGAGATTAAATTAGATTAGATTAGATTAGATTAGATTAGATTTGATTAGTACAGTATGACTCAACCGTCCTCTTATCTGGCACTCCACCACCGTTCTTCTCTCTACACAGTAGAAAAAATAATACAAACGAACCTGAGAAAACGTCTCGATACAGGAGCATATGAGGAGATTTTGTAAAAGCCAGATTAAGAGAGGGATGAGAGCGAGAGAGAGAGAGAGAAGTAAAGTAAAAATAAATGAATAAAGTATATAAAATACAAATAGAAATAAAATATATAAGCGGAGAAGCGACACATGCAAATAAAATATACAGGATCAAAACTATCATGACAAAAACATAACGCTATATAAACGCATCAAAAATATGAGTAGAATCAAAATAAAATAAAAATAAAATAAAAATAAAGTACAATGAAA
>OZ023315.1:4108431-4175306 GCA_964007375.1 Ophion obscuratus | reverse complement strand
AATCGAATAAAACGTAATAGATGATGGTACAAGCGAAATATGTTTTTGGCTTTTCTTTTACAAATTAGTCATAGTAATGTAGGCTAAATGACGAATAAGTAATATTGAGTTGAAATAGTTCTAGCAGCTATGATGGTGTATTATTATGAATAACATTATATACTACAGTACCCATGAAATAAAGCCATCGCGATTTCACTATCAGCCAACCCAATCTTCGTCGATGCGGCGTGATGCGGACATCGCAGCGTAGATTGAAAATACAACGAATACAGCAGATAATGCGTTTCTTTTTTTTTTATGAAAAATAAGGGACACAACAAGAGTCGTTTAGACATCCTGAGACATGCCTGTGATATCTTAATGTATAAAAAGCACATTTGACTTTACTAGATATAGCTACTATATGTTTCTTCCAGGATAAATTCGAATACATGATGACACCTGAGTTACGTATCGCATTTACGTTCGGAAGTATCGTGCCATTAACTGTGATAGATTATGATTATTTACATTGGTTTCATTTATATATGCACCACTCCCCAATAACATTACCTTCAATTTAGCAAGATTGAGCTTCAGTCCATTATCGACAGTATACGTTGCTATTGCATTCACGTCACAAGTGATTCCAGCAATGGCCTCATGAATTTCAGATAGGCTACAACTTAAGGCAGTGTCCTGCTTCATGACGCCGACAAAAAGTATTCTTTCGAGAATTTTTTTAGAAGGGAAAAAAGTAGGTGAGCCCACCGAACTTCGCAGTATATTTTACTATGGATTGGAAAGATATTAAAAAAATGTATTCAGCGCGAAATAATAAATTACTACAGATTTATCAGCCGATTCCATGAGCTTGCCACTGTAGTCTCCAGTAGGTGGGAAGGATGCAGCTCGTAATTCTTGACTGAAACAAGACACCAATTTTTTTTTCCAATTGTCACATGTTTTTCTTCTGTGTGAACTAAGATAAAGTGGAAAAAATCGTGAAATTATCACTTTTTGCAGGTTTGAAAAAAAAATGTGTTAAAATTTTGTTTAAAACCACTTTAACGTGCTAAAAGCGTTAATTCAAAGTACTTTTTTGACGGCCCTTTTAGTTCACTTAGAAGAGAATTTAATCCGAAAAGAAAAAAACTTTGATTCAGTTCAATAGGTCGTTAAGTTTTTTTTTGCTATCACGCGTAAAAAAGCGTGATAACGAAAACTGGAGAAAACGCACTTCAAAGTTTACAATAGGAGAAAACATCAATTTTTGGTTACTCACACTAATGATATGCTAACGAGCTATTCCTGGTCCACATAGTAGACCTTCAGATTTTTTAAAGAACGACACTACTACGAACTCTAAGTATTGATTTGAAAGACCCTTGAACTTTTTTTAAATATGAAGTTCGGAGTAGAAATTCGAGCGGCGGAACACTCACGCACCTGCTCGACGCTCCTCTGCTTTCGGCTTTGTATCCTCGAAAATACTTAGAATTGGCCTCTGTAACGTTGTATATATTCTTGGATAGTTTACCTGTCGATTTAAGCAATAAAAAAACGATTTTCCTGACCATCTAAAGCAGGACCCTGCCTTAAGGGACTATACCAGTGAGACACTTGAAAAAAATCGATTTTTTTGCCTTTTTCGACACCTTATACTTTCAAGAACATGAGATGAGATTTTTATACTTTCAAGGATATGAAATGAGATTTTTCAAATTTGCTGACATTGTAACTCAAAGAGCAATTATCCGATTGATGCGTTACCCACACTTGTAGCGCAAAAACGGCCTTTTTCATGAATTTTTTAAAAGAAAACTACTAAACTTTTTTAATCGAACAATATACCATCTTAACGAACACGCCTTGAAGAACTTGCAGTAATTTTTTTATTGAAAAATATTACATTGTTTAGTGGCAAATGGCCGTCAATGAAATAATGTTTTTATATACACGGTTTGCGGTGACTAACATTGCGGCGAAGTGGATCATCTGAAAAAACATGCGGATGGATTTAGTCAAATATAAGTATAAACTAGTCTTTAATCGAAGGATTTCAAAAAATATTCATTTTTCACAAAATGGCGGACAGTCAAAGTTAATGGTTCGATTTTAACGAAAAAAAAACGGCCGTTTTTTGGCTATAAAACGGCCATTTTTTTTCGAAAAAAAAAAACCGAACGATTAAAGACTACATTTTTATGTATTAAATAAGCCTGCAAAATTTCAAGAAGATCGGTTCATTAGTGTTCGAGTAATCTTGGTCACCGACTTCAGAAATGCCATTTTGAGAAAAACGCGTTTAAAGCTTCAATTTCTGGTCGTTTACACAACGGATTCTTCTCTTTCAACGCTCATGTCTCAGTCAATTTTGTTCGGATCGACTTGAAATTTTCAGGACATATTCTCAGATACTTATACTTCAAAAAAATGCAATAGAAAAATCGATTTTTTCAAAATCGCAAGTGGGGGTAACCCCTTGACTTGAAACTTGTACTGAGTACTCTTGAATATATTTACTTTACAATGTTTCAGGATATTTTCGATTGGATGAAAATTGACGATTTGGCATTGAAGACAACGACCATTTTATAGGCAACAAAACAAACTTTTTTCATAACTACGCCATTTTGTTAGATTTTGATATTTTTCGAAAATCCTACGTTATTGTATAGGAAATACCTTCCAGTTTACCGATATTTTATCCATTTTCGGTTTCAGCTACTCAATCGGCCGGAATCATGTTAGTAGTGGAGGAACTTTTTTTCGCAATATTTTTCTATGAAAAAATTACGCAATGCAGGTCAAATATAGCCAAATATGTTCTCAATTTTCCGAAACATTTAATTGAGAACTTTTCTATAGTATAGCCCCTTAAGTAAATCTGTAAATCATCGGCGAAAATAATTTGTTCTAACAATCAGTTAGAACCAATATCATTGATGGACAATGAGAACAATGGACCAAGAACCGAACCTTGTGGTACACCTGTCGACGTAGCCAGCCATTGTGAGCAACCCCCCCCCCCCCCAAATTATCAATTACTACCACAGATCTACCAATAGAAAGAAGGGGAGGAGGAGAGAGAGAGAGAGAGAGAGAGAGAGAGAGGAGAGAGAGAAAGCAGAGTTGAATTTTATGCCCTAGGCTGGGAGGGTAGTGAACGATGGTTGCTAAATTAATAGCGGCACACAGCAGACAGTCGAACCAAGCAAGCCACCCCATCTGATACTTCCTTTTTCTCCTCTTACTCGCAGTGTATACCCGTCCGAAACGTTTCTCACATTATTGGGCGAACTCGTTCCACTGCGTCAGGCTCACCTGGCGATATCGAAGCGGCCGCAGAATCGTCGATAAATAACCTTATCGAATTGTATTTTGCGGAACGAAGCTCGCTTTCTTTCGTAACCTTTCCTTTTGATGAATTACGAACAAATCCAAGTATCATTGAACACATTTTCGTTCGCGATTTTTAACGATTTTGCGGCTGATTCGCGAACCCTCCGACATCGGAATTGCCCTTCTAGGTTGTAGGAGCACGTGCTCGATTATTCGAGCGTTAATCTTTTTTGTACAGATACCGAACACAGGTGGTTGGGGTACGAAAAACAGGTCGATTTTTAATATTTTTTTGTGATGAGAGTATCAGGATCACGAGGTCGAGATTGTACACAACTTTAATACATAGTCTCGCCAGGTTTGAGGTTTTTTAATTGAAAAATATTGATAAACAATGGTTATTATTTAAAAAAAGTGCCGCCGCATAACTAATTGGTGTAAGTGCTTCTGGCAATTACACTTAGAAAACAGTTTTTTTATAGTAAAGAAATACATTTAGTTGGAACTTTTATCTCAATATTGATTAACTGTTGAAAAATTTGTCAGTCGTTAAGAAATATCCGTGTTCTCATAAAAACATTTTATAGCCATCGTATTTCTTTGAAAAGAAAGATTTATTCGATCACTTTTATTTCTCTCAACTCAGAAGATGTTTACGGTAATCAAATAACGAGTTGAAATTGTGATATGATAATATATTTCAAAGGAGTAAACATTTGTTCACAATTAATATATTAGATTTGGGGCTGTTAAGGGGTTAGGCCACAGTAACGGGTATAAAATGTTGTGCGAATTTAACATTCTTTTGCATGGTAAAGTAATTCACTCATAAAATTAACTACACATCTATTTATTATGAATATCAAGCTGTTAGACAATATGTATATATATATATATATATATATATATATATATATATATATATATATATATATATATATTATGTAGAAACCGCCAACTGCTAATATTTTCTTTTGTTATCTTTTTTATTTACGCGCTCCGCGGCGTGACATTTAGCATCCACAGTTTTTTACCCAGAACAAAAAACAAAAATTCTCGTCAATCTAAATTAAAATATCTAGAGAAGTACGTACGGAGCTTGAAAAATTTGTTTTATTTTTCAAAAGTTGTAGTTATTTGAATGAATTTTCAGTGAAACATTTCGTATAAAACAGCTCAAAAAATGAAAAGTTTTGGATTAATCAGAAATTCCGTACGTACTTTTCTGCGAAATGCAATTAGGAACATAACTTTTAAATTTGAAGTAAATCGAGTGAAAATTGTTGAAGTTATTTGTCGCGCCAATTGGAAAGAATTGTTTCGAGAAAAATGCGTTTAAAGTTTTAGGTACTCTATGGCCGTGCCCGAGGTGGGCTTACTTCATACGCTCAATGTCGGTGAAAAAAAAAATGTTCTTGCTATAAATCGAATAGTATCTTATTCTTATTTTGACAAAGCACCGTTTTAGCGAGAAAAAAATCGATTTTTTTAAATCCTACTGTGGCTGTACCCCTTAACGTATAGTTGCCGCGACTATACTGTGATCAATGCAAATGAACATGTCACAACAATTAACTGATCTTCATTCAAAACGACTATCTCGGCAGCATTTGAGCCAAGTGTCACACAGTTGACGCGACAACTTGTCTGTTTAACGCAAATAAGGATTTATTAACTACTAATGCATCTGTATTTAAGATGTTGGCCCAGTAGTTCTTTGAGATAACCGTCGTACACTTATTACAAAATGAATATTTGGTAATAATTAAAAATCTTCAGTTGAATATAGCCCTGTTAAGGGGCCAGTCCACTTTGGAGCCACGAAAAAGGCTATTTTCGCGATTTTTTTCTTAGGATTTTATAAAAACTATGAATATAAAAGTTGTTGGGCTTGATAAATAAAGTCTTGAAATACATTAAAAAACAATTTTTATTCATTTTTAAGTACAAAAACTCTAGTTTAACGTAACGCCTCAAAAATAGGTGGGCTAGGTAGCTCTATTACAATTCGGCAACGGCTTGGCTGAAACAAAAAAACAAAGTCCATTAGATTCAGTATGACACCGGCTACAAAATTACCCTCGGATATAAAGTTTTATCAAAAAATAAAAAAATGGCGTTTTTTTCGCCGTTTTTCGCAAAAAAAGAGTAAAAATCAAAATTTTAAAACCATCGAGGGTCATGTTGATGCGAATCATGTTTACAATATGTGGTTCAAATTTCAAGAGAATCGGTTTATTAGTTTTAGAGATACAATGGAGCTCGATTTTGAAAACGGTGTTTCGAGAAAACGGCGTTTGAAGTTTATACTATGAAAAACTCTTAGCTAAACTCAATCGGTAATTCCTGCACCGTACAAAATCCCTTCTGATTGCTCATCATCGTCGATTTCTTCAAGTCTTGCTAGCTTTCGATTTTTTGCAATTTTTAAAGTGGACTCGCCCCTCTATAGTTAGCAAATAACGGTTGAATAATCGATGACTCGCCTCTAATAATGATTCGTTCATAGTTAACAAATCTGTACTTGAGATAAGTATCGTATATTTGGCAAGACTGTTTACTTTATACGCTACCATGGTCCTTTGTCGCACAAGCTCTTTCGTGCGCAGACGCGACGTAAATACGATCGAGGTACACTGGAGACTGTGCGTGACCGCATGTCCACTTACATAGTGGATATCCGTTGGTGACCGTGAAAACGTACATTTATTCTCTGCGCCCATGGCTTCACTTAACGATTTGCTTGTTTTGTGGGACCAGCCAAATCGTTAGGAAAATGTCGAAAATATATATAGAGAATATTAAATTATGCATTAGAGCAGGGATGGTCAAGACGTCACCGCGGAACCGGTCGACCGCTTATTTTCTATCAGAGTTGTTCCTTGCTCTACGACGTATTGATGCTACTGTCACGTCGTGACCAAATGCGCACAATGTATTTCTTTTTCTTGCTTTCTCTTATCTCCTTGAGCCCCGGCTAAGACGTAAGGCAGACGCGATTTTCCATGGAAATTGTGAGCGACCCCGTACGCGCGATAGAGGCATTCTCATTTTTCGACGTTTATTTATATTTTTCTTTAAGCTTAGACCTACACGGCGGAAATGTAGGCTATTGATAATAACTAAGTGTCTCACGTGCTTTCCCACGCGAGAGCACAGCAGTCTTAAACATATGAAGAACAAATACACACTCGCCAGAATGAAATCCTCGAACTTAGGAAACCACCCTGCCATAAAACACGACGTGCACTCGCGGGCCTTGGTCAACTCTCGAGCAGTGCGTTCTCGCCGCCGACAAGGCCCCTTTTTCCGCCCGTTATTTTTCCGCGCTCCAGATAAAGGAAACGCTGCTCCAATTCCTGGAAATAGAGCGACGAATTTGACCCGCAGACTACGTCCTGCTCCCACTCTCTATTTTCGACCAATCATCCGAAGAGACACATATTTGATGCCTTTTCCACCAATCCCTATGGAAAATTCATCATGAAAATGCGCTCCTTCCCCCATTAACGAAAACTCTCCTATTTTCCACTTGGCGATGAATTATCCTACAGTAAGTCAGTGTTCCATCACCACTCGTTGAAGTTAGTCTCCCATCAGTATCCATCGCGATCGGACAAGTCTCTAACGTCTTCCATCAGTTCTAGTACGAAACAAAAAGCTGTCTCTTAACAGTATCCGACAAGTTCAGACGTTAACTCTGAAAATTAGTATATCTTCGGTATAATTGTTACAAGTTCTGTCTATATTTTGTGAAGCGCGACTTATAAACCTTCCAATTATTCATATTGAGCGTCCACACTAACATCGATACATCGAATTGCGTAAACTTCCAATTAATTCCAAGACTCGGCTCGCGATAAACACTCATCCATTAAAAGATTGTGGCTACGTGAAGAACACCAGCGCCCCTAAACCCGTAACCGAGCGTACACAATCGAGCGGTCCGGCCTACCTGCGAAGGCCCGATTCGACCCTCCGTATCTCCAACCATTGTACCCACGGCGCATCGATAAATGTAAGCGAAATACTTCACGTATATTTTCTGTATTATTAATTTAATCGTCTTAACCAAATTGATTAATTCCAATAAACTCCGAGTCGATAGAATTTGAGTGTCCAATTATTCCTCAATCGGATAATCGCGTTATCCCATTTTTACCCAAGCACTACCCCTTTTTACCCTCATCCCGAGCTATTGCGCCAGGCGTAGGCTACAAAGAGGGAAACGTAAAAATATATGCCCACGTCCCCTCAGGACGTGACACCAACATCTTTGTTGGCCTCCGATTAGCGGACTTGCTACTTGTAGAGGACAAATCGTTGTCCAACGATTTATCCTCTTAAAGTAGCAAGGAACAACTCTCATTTTCTATGAGAGTTATCCCTTGTACACTTGCCCACTAGCACTATAGTGCTACGTTGATTCAAATGCACATTCATCTGCCGACAATGAGTAAATGTCTTTTAGTCCAGTCATTTGGTGCTCAAAAAGGGGGTTACCTGGAAAGTTTTCCGGGAGTTCTGAAATTGAGGATTTTATAGATTTCGACGTGCTCTTTCCGAATTTTCACTTTGCCAACTCGTATCTTTGCCGCTCGCGCCGCCATATTGAAAAAATGGCGCTCAAAAACAGTTTTTTGACAATAACTCCTTTCCGACTCATTTTACGATGAAAATAGTTATGTAATAAATTAAACGAGAGAAAATTGCCTACAATTTATGTAGTAACCGTTTTTTTGTAAAATCAATAGTTTCAGCGTACGAGAACCGCAAACCAAGATACATCTACACCAACACGCATTTTTCGTATATATTAATGAAAAATATTTAACTATGCGGTAAAAACCCAGTCTCCTACTGCCCGTAAGGTTCATTGTAGGCATAAAGGGACGCGTCACCTTGGCGTCCCCTGGCGTCGCCCCCCCCCCTTCCGCTGTACGAAACATCTGCCGACAGAGCTCAAATATTCTGCCTAAATCATCAGTATAAGTTTATCGTCCTACAGTATCGTTCGCATTTATAGAGCCATGGCTTCGAAGGAAGTGAACTGTTTTATTTGTCAAAATGCATTGCAAGGAAGTGAGGTGATTGAAGTGAAGGAAAAAAGATTGGAGACTTTTCGTAAGTCAAGTATTCAAAGAAAGGAGAACAAGGGAAAACTTTTGGAGGGACTGAAATCGATAGTGGTTCATGATGTGTGTCGAAAACGATATAATAATGAGAAATTAATCTCTACTTCTTTGCGCAGAGGAAGCGATGTCGCGACTTCCCTTCCACAACTGCGGTCCACTACCCCAACATTCTCATTCAAAGATAATTGTTTTTTGTGCAGTACTAAAGTAACACCAGAGTTTATAGCGAAACAAAAACAGGCGCGCTTGTGCGATCGTAATATTGTGTATAGCGTGCGTAAATTATCGATGAAAGACACCGCTTCAGAACTTGTTAGAGCTCGTAATGATGATTGGGGCCGAGCGGTCGTTGAGCGTCTCGAGCACGTTTATGATTCGGTCGCAGTCGATGCACAATACCACAATTCTTGCATGAAAAAATTGTACTACGCACCACCAACTGGAGAAATAAAAAAAAAGAGGTCCGTATGCAAACGAGATCGAAACTGCAATGCAGTATATTTACTCCCATCTCGAGCAGAATTCTGAAGATCGTCAAGTTTCTCTGGACGAACTGATGGTCAAAATTAAAGGTGATTACCGCCCACACATGAAAACGGTGAAAGCACAACTTCTAAAAAAATATGGTGACGATATTTTGAAGAATGACAGCTGAAGAATACGAATTTTTCACAAATAAAGGATACTCTAGAATTAGACGTTCGGACAAATTTTGGTGTGGTACGTGGTCAGATATGACGATTGAGCAATCGTTGATGAGGACGATGAAATGTCTTGGCGGCCTTACTCATGGACGAGGAGTCAAAGACAGCGTGCTCTCCAAGTAGACTTCAGGAATGGTATTCTTGCACAATGTATGCGAACGAAGTTGAACCGTTTTGCAACGTAAGTTTTTCCAGTTCGGAGCAGCATGTCGAAATGAGAAGCTCGCAGATTAATCGTGACAATGGCGACGTAAAAAAAACTAATGGATTGGTTGTGCCATCATCCTCCTTTTTCGGAAGTAAAAGAACTCATGTCAATAAGCACTGGAGTTATCGGAGATGAGAAGATAAATTGTCATATGTCTCAAGAAGTTGGTGGTGCTGGCATTTCAAAAATCATCGATTTCTATGCCGTAAAATTCAAACGGAATGACAGAGTAAAACCACTCGATGTTATGAGTGCAGGTATCCGGATAGAAGGCGACATTATCCCGATTAATCCTTTATTAGTTTTTCAAAGTATGTGCATTGCAAAAGAATCTGACGAGGAACTTGAAAAGTTTCTTATGTACGAACTTGCTCCGTTTCCGTTATCCCTTTTCAATGACGAAGGCATGCGCAAGTGCGTTAAATCTTCCATGTATAAGACATTTGAGCCATATTCTGGGGATGTAAATTTTGGAGACGCTATGTATGTCATCGACGGAGGATACTTATTGCACCGAGTCGTTTGGCATCGCGGTGAATCGTTTTCATTCATTTGCAATAACTTCGTCACATTCGTTCGATCGAACTATACATCCAATGCTATTGTCGTATTTGACGGATATCCGGAAGATGTAGCAAACCGTAATACCAAATATGCGGAGCGATCCCGACGATCACGGAAAAATGCTTTAGTAGACATACTTTTTGATGAGACAATGATCCCAATGGTGTCACAAAATAAATTCCTGAGCAACGATGCAAACAAGAAACGCCTCATTGCAATGTCAAAGAAAAAATTTGAAGCTGCGGACTTCATGGTCAATCAAGCCACGGAAGATGCGGATACGTTAATAATCAATACGATAATCAGCATTTCATCTACACTTGATTCCGTATTGTTGTCGGCGAAGATGTAGATCTTCTTATTCTTTGGACGGCTCTATCTGCGCATTCAAACATATTTATTCTCAAACCAGGAAAAGGAAAAATTTCGCAACGAATATATTCAAGTAAAAGTATCATAGATAAAATAGCCGCAGATAACATATTATACTTGCACGCCTTCAGTGGCGTAAAAAGTATGTCGTTAAACAACTATAGATATACATGCTTCACAAAATCAGCATATAAAAGTAAATTTAATATTGCATCGCTGCCACCGACAGAAGCAGCTGCACGACAACATTCGTTCCGAACCTATTACCAGGTTCAGCAGGGGTATGGAGTTGAAAAAAATGCAGAGCAATGGGGATGGAAAAAAGCAAGAGTGGGCTAATTCCTGTCACCACACTCGAGCCGCCAGCTCCGGAAGCCTTGTTAAAACTTATTTCTTGCAAATGCAAAAAGGGATGACAGGGAGCCTGTGGATGAAGAAAGGCTAGATTAAAGTGCTCCGTTATATGCACGAATTGCAATGGTACCTGTGATAATTCGCAAGTTCCACTACAAGATAGCGTCGAGGAGAAAGAAACAGAGATAATTCTCGAGCAAACATACTTCGATGACAACGAAGCTGATGATCCCATCGCGGATAACATGGAAGAAATTTCTATATGTGACATTTCGCTCAGTACTCAAGACGATCAACTCGTAAAACCTCGTCCATCAAGGATAGCGAAGCGAACGAGAATGCACTAAATTTTGTAATAGTGCATTACAAGTGGATTAGGCTTCTGGGGATATCACTTAAAAAAACGCGCCACTTACTCTACCTCATGGTGGTGTGAAAATGAGTTATTTGGGCAAAACGCGTGTTGGGGTGGACTTTGCGACGATCGTACGCTAAAACCATTGATTCTACAAAAAAAAATCGTTACTACATAAATTGTACGAAATTTTCTCTAGTTTAATTTATTATATAACTATTTTCATCGTAAAATGAGTCGGAAAGGAATTATTGTCAAAAAACTGTTTTTGAGCCCCATTTTTTCAATATGGCGGCGCGAGCGGCAAAGATACGACGTGGAAAAGTAAAAAATTCGAAAAAAACACGTCGAAATCTATGAAATCACCAATTTTCAAAATTCCTGGAAAACTTTCGAGGTAAAACTACCAAATGACGACTACTAAATCGTCTGTAACTTGGTAAATTTTAAATATTTTAACATGATTTTTTTCCACATATCCTTGAATGTGTATACTTTGAGAAAATGCAGAAAAAGTCAACTTTTTATGCCCGCTATAGTGGTGTCCCGCCCGGAACAACAAAGCTCTTTCTGTCTTTCACATCCGGAAGAGATGTGAGCGTAATATTTTCGTTTCCCTCTTTGTTGCCTACGCCTAGTGCAATAGCACGGTATGAGGGTAAAGAGGGGTAGTGCGTGGGAAAGAATAGAATTAAAGGATTGACGCTCTTATGAATATGGGCCTTTACTTCGCTTGTGGCCAGATGCGCTCGGCCAGATTTTCGGTCGGCGCGCAGCTATATGTATAATACCGGGTGTCCCTCTTATCTCTGCCGCCCGAAATAACTCGGTAATAATCGACGTCACAACAAATGTTCCAGACAAAAGTTGCACGGTGTGAAGGGGGCCATCAAATGCAACCAATTTTTTTCATTTCGGTGGAGACGCTGACGCACAGTGAAGGTCACCTCCACTTTTTAAAATGAAATGGTACATTTTTTTCAACCATCTTGTGTAGCACCTCAAGCCGCATAACATTATGAGGTCAAAGTCGTTCAAGGTCAAGAATTATTCATGATTTTTATCTCCCAAAAGGTACATCTTTTTCGATTTTTTTTGTTCGCGAGATTTATTATTTCGATCTGCAGACATCCATTGTTCAGCACAGCATGAAGTGCACAGTCGATCATTGCTGTGGTTGCGATTTCTTATCATATTTTTTCTAGAAGATACGTCATTGCTTTTACATTGTACTCGTAGAGACTGAAAAAATGCGCGTTGAACAATGATGTCACTTTAAAAAAGATTGTTCGAAAAATGTATCATTCCCAAAAGCCTTTAATTGAAGGCTTTTATCTATGTGTTAGGACGCAATTGGGAAAACATCATTTTAAGGAGGTCAATTTATCTTACCGGGTTCTATTTTTCATCGATATCAAGTCTATGTTGAGAATATGTTGGACAGAAAAAATTAAATGTATCATTCAGTCGGTAAAGAACATTTTCTAACTAAATACTTAGTGTATTTCATTATAAATTATTAATAATGAATGATACATTTTGATTAACTTGTTATTAATTGATAATTTATTATTAGAAGTTATTAGTATTAGTAAGCTTTTCTCTAAGATAGCATGGCAAATTTTATTACATGTGTAAATAAATCACGAATAATTGTGAATTGATTGATATCAACAATGAAAAGAATAAAGTATTTTTGGTTATGTCCAACACAAACAAACCCAATTAGATTCGTAGCTTCAGGCCTAACTAATAAACTATTGGTACTATAACCTATATAGTTTATTAGCATCACTCATAAACAGACTACGAACAGTTACCAAAAAATAACGAAAATGTCGTGCAACATCGGCTGTGCAACCCAAACAAACTCAATCATATGCAGAAACTTGAAAGTTCGGTGTTGGATGGAATCACTAATTAATAAGCTACAACCAGACACCCACAAAAAAATGACCGGAGCATTTCTCCACGCTGGCGCCGAATCTAGCAGTGTAAAAAATAGGCAAATTAGGAGAGCCAGCCCACTGAGCAAGTGTGTTATTAGCAGACAGAAACTGCATCGCTAGTACTCTGACGACCGTGACAGCTTTCGGATCGTCTAAACGCAGACGCAATTTGACCCAATGCTTCAACCGCGCTACGCTCGACAACGCAATACGTGGCCCGTCTGACTTTACACTCGGTGTGTGTCACAGGAAAACAACGTGTTATTTTTTTCGATTGTGGATCTTAAGAGACAAAAATTGGGGGGAAAAATCAACCTCAATAACAGCTCAGCAAGTGCCTTGATTCTACCTTTTCCGTCGATTCTATACTATTTTGATTTCGCTCCGACCCGATAATCAAGAAGCGTATTTATTCGACATCGATCTGTTGATCAAATAGCCCCATAATCCAGCACCGATCGGCTTATCTCTTGATTCGGCATTTATCCGCCGACCAGGCGTCTCTTCACCTGGCCCTTATCCGCTTCTCAGCCAACTTCTTGATTCGCCATTAATCCGCTGATCAGCCTTTTATTGGCCTTCAATTCAGTAAAAGCCGAGATTCGCAAGTGTCTTCCATTAAATGTGATCAGTTCGTGTCTTGAATCAGCCGCGACTCGACAAAGCAGCAATGACTCTGGTTATGTCTGTGATTTTGTGGGTGTTGGGTCTGGGACTCGTGGGCATGTTAGCGATGTTAATCTACCAGTTCATTTACTGGCGTCTCAAGAGAGTCCCTTGCTTCGATTCGGTACCGCTCTTAGGCCTGAATGGCCCGATCTTTCTTAATCAGAAGTCCTTTGTGGAGCTGACCGAGGAACTCTACAACGCGTGGCCGGGAGTGAGGTACTTCGGTGGCATGGACATCAACACACCGGTGTTAGTGATAAAAGATCCTGACCTGGTGAAAGAGATCGGCGTCAAGAGTTTCGATTACTTTCCAAACCATCAGAGCTTCGTCGACGAGAACTTCGATCCTATGATGGCACGCAACGTGTTCTCCTTGAAGGACGATCGTTGGCGCAAGATGCGGGCGAACTTGAGCCCAGCCTTCACCGCGAACAAAATGAAGTACATGTTCGAGCTAGTGTCCAAGTGCGCTCTCGACTTTGTCCGCTACCTCGAGGAGCATCCTGCGTTGGCGCGTGACCTCGACCTCAAGGACTTCTACACCAGATACACCAATGACGTCATAGCCACAACGGCTTTCGGCATAAGCGTTGATTCCATGAAAGACCGCCGCAACGACTTCTACCTTCACGGAAAGAAGATGACGAGCGTCACCGGTTGGTTGAACTCCCTCAAGTTCATCATGTCCAGGATCTTTCCCAAACTCATGCGCCACGCTGGCCTGACTTTGCTACCGAAGGACACCCAAAACTTCTTCAAGCGGTTGATCGCCGACACGGTCAGGATGCGCGACGAAACCGGCACCATAAGACCTGACATGATCCATCTTCTGATGCAGGCAAGAGACAATGAGAACGGTATCGTGATGACTGTCGATGACATCATCGCTCAGGCATTCGCATTCTTCTTCGCCGGCTTCGAGACCCCATCCCAGCTGATGTGCTTCATCTCCCATATACTCGCCTATCATCCTGAAGTGCAGGAACGACTCAGGAAAGAGGTTGACCAGGTCTTCGACAAGGCCAACATCGATTACGACACACTGTCGCAAATGAAATACATGGACATGGTGGTCTCGGAAACTCTACGACTCTATCCACCTTCACCTCTCACGGGTCGTCTCTGTGTCAAACCTTACCCGCTGCCGGCCGCAAACCAAGCATCCAAGGTGCCTCTCGTCGTTCAGCCGAACACGTCTCTGTGGCTTCCGATCTCCGGCTATCATCACGACCCTAATTTTTTTCCGAATCCGGAAGAGTTCGACCCCGAGCGCTTCAACGAGAAGAACAAAAAGGATATCAGACCCTATACCTACATGCCCTTTGGCGTCGGCCCGAGAAAATGCATAGCCGAGAGATTTGCCCTCATGGAAACGAAAATTCTCATCGCTTATCTTCTGCGCCATTTTGTATTTGAGCCTTCCCCCAAAACAACGAAGAAAATCACCTTCGGCAAAAACGCCTTTAGCCCTTTGCCTGTCAATAGATTTTGGCTTAATTTGCAGCCAAGGATATTGGAATGAATCCCTCTTCGAGATGATGGACGATTTGTCGATTTTTTTTAAATCCTCGTTTTTTTTTTGGCGTGATCGAATTTTCAGATGGAAATATTGCAAAATTATATGACGCAAGTAGAATAGTTCGTTTTATAGATAAGAATTATTTTTTACAAAACTAACAATTAAGAATCTGAAGTGTTTGACATTATTGTTTTCAGCTCGTTTTTTTCAGTCTATTTAATTGCTTTGGACTGCTAACTTTTTTCATACTTTAGGTCCAGATTGCAGTTCCAGACTCTTCATTTTTTTCGGCATCTGTGCATCCCTTGTTCTCCGGTACTTTTTTCATAAATACTCAAGTTTCCAATCATGATATCTAATATTAAATCAATGAAACGAGGGTGAAGTTCGTATGCATTTTTTTCTCCATTTTACACAATTTTTCTTTCGATCGTGGATGCAGGTAAATTCACAATAACCTGAAGATAGAGTATATTACATAACATTATCGGCATTGCAATCAAATTATGAATAAGATTCAAAACATCTTATTGTTTGGATTTCATTCTACAACGCTAACCGAGCATATGCGAAAAATAATCACGAGGCAAATAAATGTTAACAATCATCGTTTCCACAGGAGATAAAATAGTCTGTAAGATCTATAATTTTTCATAAATTGCAAAAACAACATGTGTTGCTACTAATTTTTGCAATGTACAGGTTAGAAAAAAACATTCTTCTTGAATGCCATTTGAATTTTAAGGTGCTACTGTATTTTTTCTACTACAAACCGAAACGAGTCGGAAACATTATTGTTCCGGCTGAAGATGAATAAATGGGCGAGGTCAATAATCAAAGACAACAAGAATTGCTGTTTTATTTTTGCGAAATACTGGATATAAAACCTTTTTTAATGCCTTCAAAAAGTGATGTCATGGTCCCCCTCGACTTTTGCCAGCAAGAGAAAAGATCAACGAACTAACAGCTCAGTTCATGTCCATCAAAGCTTAAGGAGGCGATTGTATTCGTTGTTGTTTCCTAGCTCCACTCCGCTTTGGTGGATATTGGCCCTGCTTTTGTTTGCTATATAGACATATATATATATGACGTGCACAATGGTTTTGACAGCTCCAACCTCTAAACATCGATAGGATATTTATAAGTGCAAAATATGAAACGAACAGCCCTTTTGAGGGCCAAAAATAAATGTGTCGAAATTTCTTCGTGTCGCAAATTCAAACCCCAGAAAATTCTTCGACATTGTGAATAGGTTGGCAAGCAGTACAATGTGCACGGGAAGACCTTGCACAACATTTCCACTGTTCTTGTGTGGTTCATACGTTGTACTTTTCCATAATAGTTATTTTTTGTTTATCCTTCCAATAATGTATAGGTGTATTCTTCCAATAATGTTATATTGAGAAACTTCCCAAATTTTCAACCAGATCGATTAATAACTTTTTGAGCTATAACATGAGCAGTTTCTCAAAAGACGCGTATAGGAATAGCTTATGATGCCGACAGTTTGTTTTGTTTAAAAAATAAAAAGAATAACTCTCAAAAGTTGTAATAAGATAGTGTCCAAATTTTAAAATCGTGCGATTATTTAATCACCTTTAAAAAAATGCATGAAAAATGACTATTTTCGGGCGTCTAAAGGGATTCCCTCCTAATGAATGTTCTCTTGATATGTTTGATTAAGGATACGTAGAGTTGTGTTGAAGAGCATTAATACTGTTTTAAGTAAATATGAACATATATTTATTTTACCATACAAACTTTGCAACCCCCTTTTCCCCTTAAGGATTGAATTTTCAAAAACCTTGAAATTTCATAAACTGCGTCAAGGAGCAGTAATACAAAGTTTCAAGTAAATTTGACCAGATTTTTTAAGTTTTCTGTACAAACTTTGCCACCCCCTTTCATTTAGGAGTTGAATTTCGAAAAACGCTAAAATACGTGTTTTATTAATTATGTTGAAGAACTTTAATGCTAAGTTTTAAGTAAATCTTCTGACCGATTTTTATTTTATTTTATATACAAACTTGGCTACTCTCTTTTTCCCTTTCAGGGTTGAATTTCTAAAAACGCTGAAATACGTGTTTCATTAAGGGGTTACCCCCACTTGCGATTTTGAAAAAAATCAATTTTTTTTATTGCATTTTTTTGAAGTATGAGTATCTGACAATATGTTCTGAAAATTTCAAGTCGATCCGAACAAAATTGACTGAGATATGAGCGTTGAAAGAGAAGAATCCGTTGTGTAAATGACCGGAAACCGAAACTTTAAACGCGGTTTTCTCAAAACGGCATTTCTGAATTCGGTGACCAAGATTACTCGAACACTAATGTACCGATCTTCTTGAAATTTTGCGAGCTTATTTAATACATAAAAATGTAGTCTTTAATCGTTCGATTTTTTTTTCGAAAAACAATGGCCGTTTTATAGCAAAAAAACGGCCGTTTTTTTTCCGTTAAAATCGAACCATTAACTTTGACTGTCCGCCATTTTGTGAAAAATGAATATTTTTTTAAATCCTTCGATTAAAGACTAGTTTATACTTATATTTGACTAAATCCATCCGCATTTTTTTTTCAGATGATCCACTTCGCCGCAATGTTGGTCACCGCAAACCGTGTATATAAAAACATTATTTCATTGACGGCCATTTGCCACTAAACAATGTAATATTTTTCAATAAAAAAATTACTGAAAGTTTTTCAAGATGTGTTCTTTAAGATAGTATATTGATTGATTAAAAAAGTTTTGCAGTTTTCTTTAAAAAAATTCATGAAAAAGGCCTTTTTTGCGCTACAAGTGGGGTTAACGCCTTAATTTTGTCAAGAAGCACGAATACCGAATCTGAAGTAAATACGACGACATTTTTTTATGTCCATACAAATTTTGCCACCCCTTTCTTCCCCTTGATAGTTGAATTTCGAAAGATCCCTCTTTAGTGGGTGCTTACGTCACAAAAGCAACCTACTCTCCAAATTTTATGTCATTAGCTTCAGCGGTTTTGGCTCGGCGTTCGTGAATGAGTCCGGGCATGTTCTTCTACATGTATAGATTTTAGTTTACCTATATCTCGTTTCTCTTTACTTTTCAGTGTAATAAAGAATGCTATTCGAACCAATAGTTGAGAGGGAGTTGAATACCGTTGGCGGAACGACGAGGCGTTGAAAATGCCGTGAAATCCTCTATATAGGCGTTTTACGAGCTCTTTCCTAACGTTACGCTTGCGTAGAATTCTTCGAACACTTTGCCCGAAAAATTCGAAACTTCGAAAAAATTGCCCGAATGACAATTTCCCGAAAGAAGTATTTTCCGAATCTACAATTTTCCGAACACAGTTTATCAAACGAAAAATTTCGCGTACACAATTTGCCGGATGAACAATTTCTTGACCCGGAGAGACAATGAAAAGATCCGGGTTGAACAATGATGTCACCTTAATAAAAATGTTCGAAAAATGTAACATCCCCAAATGCCTTTAATTGAAGGGTTTTATCTACGTGTTAGGACGCAATTGGGAAAACTTTATTTTAAGGAGGTTAATTTATTTTATCGGGTTATATTTTTCATCGATATCAATTCTATATTGAGACTATGTTGGATAGAAAAAATTAAATGTAGCGGTCAGACGGTAAAGAACATTTTTCAACCCATTACTTGGTGTCTTTCATTATAAATTATTAACAATGAATGATTAATAATGATTAACTTGTTATTAATTGATAATTATTTATTATTAGAAGTTATTAGTATTATTAATCTTCAGTCTAAGATAGCATGACAAATTTTCTTTGCATGTGAAAATAAATCACGAATACATGTCAATTGATTGATATCAACAATGAAAAAAATCCAGCATTTTTGGCTATGCCCAACACAAACAAACTTAATCCGATTCGCAGCTTCAAGCCGTTAGTTCGGGACGGGAGGGGGGCATCACTAACAAACAAACCGCGAACAGTTACCAAATAATAACCAGAATGTCGTGCACCATCGGCTGCCCAACCCAAACAAACTCAATCGTATGGGGAACATGAAACGTTCAGTGTTGGATGGAATCACTAATTCATAAGCTACAACCAGACACTCACGAAAAAATGACCGGAGCATCTCTCCATGTTGGCGCCTAGTGGTCGGGCAGAATGTAGCAGTGCAAACAAATAAGCAGATAAGGAGAAACAGCCCACTGAGCAAGCGTGTTATTAGCAGACAGAAACTGCGTCGCTAGTACTCCGACGGCCGCGACAGCCTTCGGATCGTCTAAACGTTGACGCAATTTTATCCAATCTTTCAATCGCGCTACGCTCCACAACGCAATACGTGGCCCGTTTGAATTTACACTCGGTGTATGTCACCGTCACTTAAGATGACTCTGTATGTCACTTAAGAGACAAAAATTGGGGGGAAAAATCAACCTCAAGATCAGCTGAGCAAGTGCCTTGGTTTGACCTTTATCCGTCGAATCAATAGTAATTTGATTTCGCTTCGATCCGATAATCAAGAAGTGTATTTATTCGACATTCATCTGCTGATCAAGCAGCCTCTTAATCCAGCGCCGAACGGCTTATCAGGCAGTCTCTTGATTCGGTATTTATCCGCCGACCAGGCATCGCTTCATCTGGCCCTGATCCACTTGTCAGGCAACTTCTCGATTTGCCAATAATCCGCTGATTACGCTTTTATTCGACTTCAATTCAGTAAAAGTCCAGATCCGCAAGTGTCTTCCATTAAATGTGATCAGTTCGTATCTTCAATCAGCCGCGACTCGACAAAGCAGCAATGACTCTGGTTATGTCTGTGATTTTGTGGGTGTTGGGTGTGGGACTCGTGGGCATGTTGGCGATGTTAATCTACCAATTAATTTACTGGCGTGTCAGGGGAGTGCCTTGCGTGGATTCGGTACCGCTCTTAGGCCTGAATGGCCCGATCGTTCTTAGCCAGAAGTCCTTTGTGGAACTGACCAAGGAACTCTACAACGCGTGTCCGGGATCGAGGTACTTCGGTGGCATGGACATGAACACACCGGTATTAGTGATTAAAGATCCTGACCTGGTGAAAGAGATCAGCGTCAAGAGTTTCGACTACTTTCCAAACCATCAGAGCTTCGTCGACGAGGAATTCGATCCTGTGATGGCACGCAACGTGTTCTCCTTGAAGGACGATCGTTGGCGCAAGATGCGGACGACCTTGAGTCCAGCTTTCACCGCGAACAAAATGAAGTACATGTTCGAGCTAGTGTCCAAGTGCGCTCTCGACTTTGTCCGCTACCTCGAGGAGCATCCTGCGTTAGCGCGTGACCTCGACCTCAAGGACGTCTACACCAGATACACCAATGACGTCATAGCCACAACGGCTTTCGGCATAAGTGTTGATTCCATGAAGGATCGCCGCAACGACTTCTACCTTCACGGAAAGAAGGCCACGAGCCTCACCGGCTTCTTGAACTCCCTCAAGTTCATCATGTCCCGGATCTGTCCCAACCTCATGCGTTACGCTGGCCTGACTTTCCTGCCGAAGGACACCCAAAGATTCTTCAAGCGGTTGATCGGCGAGACGGTTAGGATGCGCGACGAAACGGGAACCATAAGACCTGACATGATTCATCTTCTGATGCAGGCAAGAGACAATGAGAACGGTACCGCGATGACTGTGGATGACATCGTCGCTCAGGCTTTTATATTCTTCTTCGCCGGCTTCGAGACCTCATCCCAGCTGATGTGCCTCGTCTCTCATCTACTCGCCTATCATCCTGAAGTCCAGGAACGACTCAGGAACGAGGTTGACCAGGTCTTCGATGAGGGCAACATCGATTACGAGAGACTGTCGAAAATGAAATACATGGAGATGGTGGTCTCGGAAACTCTACGACTCTATCCACCTATGCCTATCACGGATCGTGTTTGCGTCAAACCTTACCCGCTTCCGGCCCCAAACCAAGACTTCAAGGTGCCTTTCGTCGTTCAGCCGAAGACGTCTATGTGGTTTCTGATCTCCGGCTTTCATCACGATCCTAATTTTTTTCCGAATCCGGAAGAGTTCGACCCCGAGCGCTTCAACGAAAACAACAAAAACGATATCAAACCCTATACCTACATGCCCTTTGGTGTCGGCCCGAGAAAATGCATAGCCGAGAGATTCGCCCTCATGGAAACCAAAATTCTTATCGTTTATCTTCTGCGGCATTTTGTATTCGAGCCGTCCGTCAAAACAACGAAGAAAATCACCTTCTCCAAAGACGCCTTCAGCCCTTTGCCTGTCAATGGATTTTGGCTTAATTTGCAGCCAAGGTCTTTGGATTGAATCCTTGTTGACTACTTGTCGATTTTCTAAAGTGGTTCTATTTTTGGCGTGATCGAAGTTGCGGATGGCAATATTGCAAAATTGGATGACGCGAGTACAATAGTTCGTCTTATAAGTAACAATTATTTTTTGAGAAACTAACAATTGAAAGTCTGACAAGTTTGAAATAATTGTTTTCAGTTTTTTTTCAGTCCGTTTAATTTTGTTGGCCTGCTAAATTTCTTCCATACTTTAGGTCCAGACTTCACTTTCAGACTGTTCATTTGTTTTCGGCATCTATCCGTCCCTTGTTCTCTGGTCCTTTTTTCATAAATACTCAAGTTTACAATCATGATATCTAATATTAAATCAAAGAAACGCGGGTGCAGTTCGTATGCATTTTTTTCCATTTTACACGACTTTTCTTTCGATTGTGGATGCAGGTAAATGAACAATAACCTGGAGATAGAATATGCTGTTGCTACTATTATTTGAATTTCATTATACGAAGCTAAACGAGCATATGCAAAAACTATTCACGAAAAAAAGAAATGTTCACAATTATCGTTTCGACGGGAGATAAAATAGTCTGTAAGGATAATCATTTTTCATAAATTGCAAAAACAACATGTGTTGCTACCAATTTTTACAATGTACAAGTTAGAAAAAAAAACATTCCTCTTTAATGCCATTTGAATATTGAGGTGCTACTATATTTTTCTACTGCTACTATATTTTTTCTACTGCAAATCGAAACAAATCGGAAAAATTATTGTTCCTGCTGGAGATGAATAAATGGGCAACGTCAATCAACGACAACAAGAATCGTTGTTTTATTTTCGCGAAATACTGAATAAAAAACCTTTTTTTAATGTCATGGCATGGTCCCGCTCGACTTTTGCCAGCAAGAGAATAGATCAACCAACCAAGAGCTGAATTCATATCCATAAAAGCTGAGCGAGGCGATTGTATCCGTTGTTGTTTTCCAGCTCCACTCCGCTTTGGTGGATATTGGCCCTGCTCTTGCTTGCTATATAAGTAGACATATATATATATATATATATATATGTATATATATATTAGACTGATTAAAAAAAAAAAAAAAAATTTCCTTCGGGATTGTCGTGCTATTGTTGGGCACTAATAAAAGAAAATTTCTCTAAAAAGATGGGCGCGGCCACTCAATTTTTAGAGATGGCTATCTCGACTTTTTTGTATTTGAATTTTTTTTAACGAACGTATTGCATTTAAGCATAGTCATGGTTTCGAATTACGGATAAAAATCACATCCAGCAGCTATTTCGTAACAAAAATAAACTCTAAAAATTTGAAAAGATTGCAATATTCACAATTCAAATCCAGGTAGATCAATAATGGCGTCTATACTACTCTCGTTATTCATGTAGATTTATTTATACGCACTAACATTTCGCACTTTTTACGAAAAATTAAATTATAAGCTTTTATTCATAAATCGTATATTTACATTTTCAAAATGCTACACTTATATTATCTTCAAACTCATTTATATTTCTTCCCAGCCACTGTGCATAACATCGCATGTGCCACTGCGCATACCACTGCGCAAGTCACTGCGCATCCGTGGCGCCATTTTGTATTGGCGCAGCGCATTTGTAAGTGGTGTTGTTTTTTTTCAATGTGACTCAAGTAAAGACAATTTTAAACAATGACTCGGAAAAACGGAGACAACATAATTTGGCTAATCGGCAAAAAAATTCCGAAAATAAGTACCCGTCATTTACCGTCAAATCGGAAATTTTTGAGTTTGTTCTTTTGCAAACATAAGAGAGAAAAACTGACCATACGTCGAAGTGCACACGAAACGATGAAAGAAGTTTTCGAACAATGGAAATGTGCTGAAATTCCAACGCGTCGATTGAATAACGCAATCGTGAAATTAATAAAATTCCATCTGGTCTGGAAAACACTTTTAAACATCGGGTTAAAAAGAATTTGCTGTCACAAATATTGAAGGAGCGTAAATTTAAGAGAGATTTGGACAAACTGTTCAACGTTGCACATTTTCGTTCTGCCCAAAATGTTAACGAAATTTTTAAAGTTTTTTCCAGACTAGATGGAATTTTATTACTTTCAAGATTGCGTTATTCAATCGACGCGTTGGAATTTCAGCACATTTCCATTGTTCGAAAACTTCTTTCATCATTTCGTGTGCACTTCGACGTATGGTCAGTTTTTCTCTGCTATGTTTTGTAACGTTGCGTTACGATATAGAGACTATCCGAGAAAGGTGAGGTAAGCGGGCTGGCGTAGCTCAGTTGGTCAGAGCAGTCGACCGGCAATCGAAAGGTCCCGGGTTCGGATCCCGGCCCAAAACGCACCGCATTTTTTTCGGATAGTTCTCCTCAGTTTTTTCGGGGGATTATAAATGGCGCCCAACAGCGGCCCACGGCCGAATCAAGGATATACGGAACCAGAATTGTTCTTGATTGCCGTGGAAAAAGAATCCCCTCCCTGAGATAAGAGTCTCATTGAGCTAGCCCCCTCCCTTCCCCTCAGGCCAGGACGGTCTGTAGTACCCCTTCCCCCTTCCGTCCCTCAGACAATCCCCGCGTCTGTAGTAGTTCCCGTTGAGTTGAGATTAGTTTGGGCAAACATTTCGAGTCGACCCTCCAGAGCCGGATCGACTCTGGCAGGGGGGTTTGTAACGTTGCGTTACGATATAGAGACTATCCGAGAAAGGTGAGGTAAGCGGGCTGGCGTAGCTCAGTTGGTCAGAGCAGTCGACCGGCAATCGAAAGGTCCCGGGTTCGAATCCCGGCCCAAAACGCACCGCATTTTTTTCGGATAGTTCTCCTCAGTTTTTTCGAGGGATTACAGTTTGTAAAAGAACAAACTCAAAACTTTCCGATTTGACGGTAAATGACGGGTACTTATTTTCGGAATTTCTTTGCCGATTAGCCAAATTGTGTTGTCTTCGTTTTTCCGAGCCATTGTTTAAAATTGTCTTTAATTGAGTCACATTGAAAAAAAACAACACCACTTACAAATGCGCTGCGCCAATACAAAATGGCGCCACGGATGCGCAGTGACATGCGCAGTGGTATGCGCAGTGGCATGCGCGATGTTATGCACAGTGGCTGGGAAGAAATATAAATAAGTTTGAAGATAATATAAGTGTAGCATTTTGAAAATGTAAATACATGATTTATGAATAAAAGCTTATAATTTAATTTTTCGTAAAAAGTGCGAAATGTTAATGCGTATAAATAAATCTACATGAATAACGAGAGTAGTATAGACGCCATTATTGATCTACCTGGATTTGAATTGTGAATATTTCAATCTTTTCAAATTGTTAGAGTTTATTTTTGTTAGGAAATAGCGGCTGGATGTGATTTTTATCCGTAATCCGAAGCCATGACTATGCTTAAATGCAATACGTTCGGTAAAAAAATTCAAATACAAAAAAGTCGAGATAGCCACCTCTAAAAATTGAGTGACCGCGCCCATTTTTTTAGAGAAATTTTCTTTTATTAGTGCCCAACAATGGCACGAGAATCCAGAAGGAAAAAAAATAATTTTTTTTTTGAATCAGTCTAATATATATATATCTATATATATATTTTTTTAATTGTATCTGCTACGGTGAACGCTGCGCCAATTATAGCTTCCATGCACAGGGATTTACCCCCTTTTTAAATTTCCCACCATTTTCTCCAATCCACATCCCTAATTGATCCCCACTTTGCGGCCGCAGCCGACTGCCCCCCCTGTATCGCATTCACCATGACGTTTTTTTTCTTTTTTTTTGTCATGGGTATAGGGAAACTGCGGATAACCTATACCAATACAGCCGGTCACGAGTTCGCTTCCCAGCCTCGGAGCTAGTCGCGTTTCGTCGAGAAATAGCTCACAGGCTACAGCCATACACATCCGACACACACACGTACCGGTCCGTGTGCACGGCATCTGTGTAGAACTGGAGCTACGTCACACGCCTGTTTTTTTATTTCTCGCCGAAACTACGAGACGGTGATTCGAACCCGCGACCTCCCGATGTGTTGATTTCAGAGGCAGGCACGCTAACCACTAGACCAACACATCGGTTCTGTATATATATATATATATATATAAGGGTGTGCGGAAAAAAATCGATATATTTTTTTTCGGTTGCATCCACCAAAAACAGGTGAATTAAGGTAAAAAAGAAGAATCCTCGAAGGAGAGCTCAAAAAAAATTATTTCGAACGGCGCATTGCATTTGAATACTTTCCATAAGAATAACACCGGAAAATATTGGCACTTCCGAACGTCGTAGTAAAACTCTTCAGAAAAAAATCTCACACAAATGTCATTAAGATATTCTGATAGAGAATTGAATTCCCTACAAAAAAAGTTCCTACGAACAATTAGCTTAAAACAACCGTTCAGGTGGTATCGCTGTCTGAAATTAATTTTTTTACTTAAGCGGCGTGCGCGCCCTAGCACACGCTGCCACCTGGCGGCAGCATGCGGTAGCTCGTGGTGCAAAATTACAAGCTTCACGCTAGCGCCACGATCGGGAAACCGCGACATTTTTCCCTCATTTTGGCTCCAAATCAAGATCTGTCACTGCTACAAAATTTCATTCGTTATTGCGAAGTGAATCCTGTAGTAGGAAAGGCTGCCTCGAAAAAATGAGGTAGTCATTTGTGGTACTTTAACGAGGATATTGTTGCTTTGTCGTTTTTTGACAATGCTGTGCCGATAAGTGTGAAGGAAAAAATGGTACAAGCTCTGCAATCTCGAGAAAAATCCAAAAATCCTTCCGAGCGAGTAATTGTTAAAAAACAATTATTGGAAAATGGTGCTGAAAGAAGACATAAGCGATTTTGTTACTCAAGAATCCTTATTTCTTTTCCAGCAATTAAATTTACCTCATGATTTTTTGAGAGTAAATATTGAATTATGGCCGGAAAATGTCACTTATTTGAGTTGCTAAGATTTTTTTAAATCCAAATGTCGTTAATAACGTAGCCGAACGTGGTGTCACTTTGGTAGAAGCATATAACGGTTTATTAACAAAAAACGAAGAGCAGCTACAATGTTTATTGGGCGTAGTGCAAAATCATCGACAGAAATACCCTAATTGAAACAAACAGACTCTTAAAAAAAGGAACGATGATTATCAAGCATTATAACGAAAAAACAAAGTATTTTATCTTATTAAACCAAATTAATTCAATAAAACTTTTCGAAACAGGATCAATGATGGACGTCGTTTCTTTTATATTTCTTGTTGTACTTGATTCTTTTTTGTATCAGAGAAATATTTTGAGAACGATTCCATGCAAATTGTATGTTAGAGCAGAACATTCTCTACAAAAAAAAACCCAAAAAGTTTTTTCGTAAAGCGAAAAATTCGATTTTTACAGCCTTCTAAATTATTATTTTTTTATCAATTCAAGACAGCGATTCCACTTGAACGGTTGTTCTGAGCTAAATTTTCGTAAAAACTTTTTTGTTGGAAATTCAATTCTCCATGAGAATATGTTAATGACATCTTTGTGTGATTTTTTCCTGACGAGTTGCACCACCACATTCAGAAATCCCAATATTTTCCTGGGTTATTCTTATGGAAAATATTCAAATGCAATGCGCCATTCGAAATAATTTTTTTTTGAGCTCTCCTTCGAGCATTCTTCATTTTTTACCTTAAGGGGTAAGGCCACTGTAAATTTTTTGAAAAATCGATTTTTTTTTATTGGCTTAAAAAATAGTTTAAACCCTCTAGTTTAAAAATAGTTTAAATCCTTTTAACTTCTTTTTTTAATTTTTTCCAATAAAAAACTATTCGCAAAACTTTGAACGCGTTTTTCTCGAAACATGGTTTTTCAAAATGGCACGCAGCATAACTCGAACAATTTTCATTTTTTTTACTTGAAATTTTAACCAGATGTGAACATTTACATTATCTTGAGAATGTCGATCGGAATTTTCAAGAACTTTATTTATTGATTTTTTATTAACAAAAAACTTGCCGTTTTTTTCGTCAAAAATCAATTTTTTTTTCAAACGCACGCCAAATCCACAAAAATTGATACTTTTTAAAATCCGATCGACATTCTCTAGCTATAGCCCTCTAGATTAATGGTTTTTTTTTTTTTTCTAGATTCAAAAGTGCACCAGTGGTGCTGCGTGCCGCGGAGCCCTGGAAGCAAAACATGTCCCGGGAAGATAGCTGTGGAACCGCCATTTTGTTTTTTTTTTACTGTAAAAAAATTTTATAATAAAGTTTAATGTATGCCCGATAACACCATTAAAAGTTTTTTTTTCAAATACCTTCAATTTCGGGAGCAAAACATTAGTGAAAAAACCTTTTTTTTTGGGCCGTTACAGTGGCCTTACTCCTTAATTCACCTTTTTTTGGTGGATGCAACAGAAAAAAAAGTATCGATTTTTACCCGCACACCCTAATATATGTAACGTATACAATGGTTTTGACAGCTCCATCCTGTGAACATGGATATAGTATTTATAAGTGCGAATATGAAACAAACGGCCCTGTTGAGGGCCGAAAATAAATTTGACAAAATTTCTTCTTGTCGCAAATTCCAACTCCAGGAAATTCTCCGACATTATGAATAGGCGGTAAGCAGTACAGTATGCACGGCAAGACCTTGCACAACATTTCCACTGTACTTTTGTGGTTCATACGTTGTACTTTTCTATAATGGTTTTTTTTTGTTTATCGTTCTAATAATGTAGAGGGTTTATTCTTCGAATAATGTTATATTGAGAAATCTTCCAAAATTTCACCCAGATCGATCAATAACGTTTTGAGCTATAACATGAGCAGTTTTTCAAAAGACGCGTATATGAATAGCTTATAACGCTGACATTTTGTTTTTCTTTTTCAAAGATAGAAAAATAATCCTCGCAAGTTGTAATAAGATGGTGTCGAAATTTTAAAATCGTGCGATTTCTTGATCGCCTTTAAAAAAACTCATGAAAAATGACTGTTTTCGGGTGTGTAAAGGGATTCCCCCTTAATGAATGTGCTCTTGAAATATTTCATTAAGGATACGTAGAGTTGTGTTGAAGAGCATTAATACTAAGTTTAAAAAAAAGTTTGTTCGAAAAATGTAACATCCCCAAAAGCCTTTAATTGAAGGGTTTCATCTACGTGCTAGGACGCAAATGGGAAACATTTATTTCAAGGGGGTCCATTTATTTTACCGAGTTCTATTTTTCATCGATATCAATTCTATGTTGAGACTATGTTGGATAGAAATAAAGTCGGTATACGGGCGAAGTTTGAACGTGACAACGTCTTTTTCCTGGTATAATATTTGTTGATTTGAATATGATCTATTCGCACAGTGGGAACAAGGATTTAAATAAAATATTTGTTGATTTGAATATGATCTATTCGCACAGTGAGAACAAGGATTTAAATAAAAATAACAATTGCACATTTTAATTACAGAAATATATTTGATTTACTTGAACATTTTTTACATATATACCTTAACTTAACTATTTCTTATCTGAGTGATTCTGTTGAGGATTGGACGATGATAAGAGAAATATGAAATGAAAGGAAGTGTTTCTGCTGTAATGTGTCTTGCGAAAGTCAAGTCGATGGTTGTTCCTTTCAACGTAGTTGACTTAGAAACGTCTGAAACGCATTCCAGATTATACGTATCTTTCATGAAATTGAGAAACGATTCGTCAGTCTTCACGTTTTGGTTGAAATCACCACACATCAGAATCAGTGTATTAGAATCAACTTGCAGAAACGGTGGCACGTACTGGCTGTTGTGAACGTACGGGCCAAGTCCTTGCCATAGTAACATTCCAATGTCCTGTACACTAGTTCCTGGATGAATATATACAGCACCGAGTATTTTTTCTACATCGACTGAATTACGATTGATTGCGGAATGATTTAAACTAATTGTTTACTTAACACTAACATTTATCAATAGTAAGACATAACCTATAAACTCAGTTTCTTAGATTATTCTAACAATTAATCAATCAATCATAGTTTATGATAATGGAATATCAGTGTACAATTATTTACCTTTATTGTTGTAGTTGTTGTAAATGACGAATCTAATCACTCCACAATCACTACAGACACAGCTGACGATACTTTAACCACACGTGTGAACTTGTATTATGACGCTTTCTTTCTTTTGCTCCAACACCAAGAACGCACGAGAAGGACAGAGACGCAAGCACGCACCGATTCAACGCGCCTAATTCTCGAATGCTGCGCGCGCAGCGCACCGATTATGTTTGAGTGGGAGAGAGACGGCATTCAGCGGTCCGGCGTGCCTCTCTCTCGGTCATGACTCACTGTAACAGACGTGAGCGGGCGTTATATTTTTCCGTGCATGCCACGGAGCCGCACCCTAATTTAAGACGTTGTCACGTCAAAAATTAAATAAATCAATCAGTCTGTAAAGAACATTTTGCAACCCATTACTTGGTGTATTTCATTATGAATTATTAATGATGATTAACTTGTCATTAATTGATAATTATTTATTATTAGAAGTTATTAGTATTATTAATCTTGAGTCTAAGATAGCATAGCAAATTTTCTTTGCACGTGAAAATAAATCACGAATTAATGCGAATTGATTGATATCAACAATGAAAAGAATTCAGTATTTTTGTTTATGCCCAACACAAACAAACTCAATCAGATCCGCAGCTTCAAGCCGTTAGTTCGCGGCGGGAGGGGGGGGGGTGGGCATCACTGATAAACAAACCACGAATAGTTACCAAATAATAGCCAGAATGTCGTGCAACATCGGCTGCGCAATCCAAACAATCTCAATAATATGCGGAACCTTAAATGTGAAATGGAATCACTAATTAAAAAGCTACAACCAGACACCCACAAAAAAATGACCGGAGCATCTCTCCATGTTGGCGCCTAGTGGTCGGGCAGAATGTAGCAGTGCAAACAAATAGGCAGATAAGGAGAAACAGCCCACTGAGCAAGCGTGTTCTTAGCAGACAGAAACTGCGTCGCTAGTAGTCCGACGGCCGCGACAGCCTTCGGATCGTCTGAACGTTGACGCAATTTTACCCAATGATTCCATCGCGCTACGCTCGCCGACGCAATACGTGGCCCGTTTGAATTTACACTCGGTGTGTGTCACGGGAAAACACTGTAGTATTTTTTTCGATTATGGATCTTGAGAAACCAAAATTGGGGGGAAAATCAACCTCAAGATGAGCTCAGCAAGTGCCTTGGTTCGATCTTTATCCGTCGATTGAATAGTATTTTTATTTCGCTTCGTTTCCCTGATCAAGAAGTGTTATTATTCGACATTGATCTGCTGATCAAGCTGCCTCTTAATCCAGCACCGATCGGCTTATCAGGCAATCTCGTGATTCGGCATTTATCCGCCGACCAGGCATCTCTTCATCTGGCCCTTATCCGCTTATCAAGCAACTTCTTGATTCGCCATTAATCCGCTGATTAGGCTTTTATTCGACTTCAATTCAGTAAAAGCCCAGATCCGCAAGTGTCTTCCATTAAATGTGATCAGTTCGTGTCTTGAATCAGCCGCAACTCGACAACGCAGCAATGACTCTAGTTATGTCTGTGATTTTGTGGATGTTGGGTCTGGGACTCGTGGGCATGTTGGCGATGTTAATCTACCAATTCATTTACTGGCGTCTCAAGGGAGTCCCTTGCCTCGATTCGGTACCGCTCTTAGGCCTGAATGGCCCGATCTTTCTTAACCAGAAGTCCTTTGTGGAGCTGACCGAGGAACTCTATAACGCGTGTCCGGGAGCGAAGTACTTCGGTGGCATGGACATCAACACACCGGTATTAGTGATCAAAGATCCTGACCTGGTGAAAGAGATCAGCGTCAAGAGCTTCGATTACTTTCCAAACCATCAGAGCTTCGTCGACGAGAACTTCGATCCTGTGATGGCACGCAACGTGTTCTCCTTGAAGGACGATCGTTGGCGCAAGATGCGGACGACCTTGAGCCCAGCTTTCACCGCAAACAAAATGAAGTACATGTTCGAGCTAGTGTCCAAGTGCGCTCTCGACTTTGTCCGCTACCTCGAGGAGCATCCTGCGTTAGCGCGTGACCTCGACCTGAAGGACGTCTACACCAGGTACACCAATGACGTTATAGCCACAACGGCTTTCGGCATAAGCGTTGATTCCATGAAGGATCGCCGCAACGACTTCTACCTTCACGGAAAGAAGGCCACGAGCGCCACCGGCTGGTTGAACTCCCTCAAGTTCATCATGTCCAGGATCTTTCCCAAACTTATGCGTCACGCTGGCCTTACTTTCCTACCGAAGGACACCCAAAATTTCTTCAAGCGGTTGATCGGCGACACGGTTAGGATGCGCGACGAAACGGGAACCATAAGACCTGATATGATTCATCTTCTGATGCAAGCAAGAGACAATGAGAACGGTATCGCGATGACTGTCGATGACATCGTCGCTCAGGCTTTCATATTCTTCTTCGCCGGCTTCGAGACCTCATCCCAGCTGATGTGCCTCATCTCTCATCTACTCGCCTATCATCCTGAAGTTCAGGAACGACTCAGGAAAGAGGTTGACCAGGTCTTTGACAAGGGCAACATCAATTACGACACACTGTCGCAAATGAAATACATGGACATGGTGGTCTCGGAAACTCTACGACTCTATCCACCTTCCCCTATCACGGATCGTGTCTGCGTCAAACCTTACCCACTTCCGGCCCCAAACCAAGAATCCAAGGTGCCTCTCGTCGTTCAGCCGAACACGTCTCTGTGGATTCCGATCTCCGGCTTTCATCACGATCCTAATTTTTTTTCGAATCCGGAAGAGTTCGACCCCGAGCGCTTCAACGAGAACAACAAAAACAATATCAAACCCTACACCTACATGCCCTTTGGCGCCGGCCCGAGAAAATGCATAGCTGAGAGATTCGCCCTCATGGAAACGAAAATTCTTATCGCATATCTTCTGCGCCATTTTGTATTCGAGCCGTCCGTCAAAACAACGAAGAAAATCATCTTCGCCAAAGACGCCTTCAGCCCTTTGCCTGTCAATGGATTTTGGCTTAATTTGCAGCCAAGGATTGTGGATTGAATCCTTGTTGACTACTCGGCGACTTTCTAAAATGGTCCTATTTTTGGGGTGATCGAAGTTTCAGATGGAAATATCACAAAATTATATGACACAGGCGGAATAGTTCGTCTTATAAGCCCAGTTTTTTTTTTCGAAACTAACAATTCAGAGTTCGAAAGGTTTGAAATTATTGTTTTCAGTTTTTTTTCAGTCTGGTTGATATTTTTTGACTGCTAATTTTCTTCTTTACTTTAGGTCCAGACTTCAGTTTCGGACTGTTCATTTGTTTTCCGTATCTGCCAAACCCTTGTTCTCTGGTGCTTTTTTTCATGAATACTCAAGTTTACAATCATGATATCTAATATTAAATCAAAGAAACGAGGGTGCATTTCGTATGCATTATTTCCCATTTTACACGATGTTTCTTTCGATCGTGGATGCAGGTAAATGAACAATAACCTGAAAATAGAATATATGACGTAACATTATCGGTATTGCAATCAAATTATGAATAAGTTTTGCGACATTGTTGCTACTATTGTTTAAATTTCATTATACGAAGCTAACCGAGCATGTGCGAACAATAATCACGAGATAAACAAATGTTAACAATTGTCGTTTTCACAGGAGATAAAATAGTCTGTAAGGATAATCATTTTTCATAATTTGCAAAAACAACATGTGTTGCTACCAATTTTTGCAACGTACAGCTTAGAAAAAAAAATTCTTCTTCAATGCCATTCGAAAAATGCCATTTGAATATTAACTATCTTTTTTCTACTACAAACCGAAACAAAACGTGAAAATTATTGTTCCTGCTGAAGATGAATAAATGGACGAGGTCAGTAAGCAAAGACAACAGGAATTGGTGTTTTATTTTTTGCGAAGTCCTGGATAGAAAAAAACCTTTTTTTAATACCATTAAGAAGTGATGTCATGTTCCCCCACGACTCTTATTCTCAAACCCGATCTCACGCCAACATTTAACACTCCATAGCCACTATCAGCTCTGTCTTGCAGCCGAACCTCGACGGTCAACTAGACCCAATACAATATTTTTTCCTAGTATTGCTCGACTGCGACTTGTTTATCTCTTCGTCCCTTTATCCCGCGGGCTTAGCGACGCTCGCACGTGACATCCCCTCCACCTTCATAGCCCCCTCCACTTTACTCGCACTTCTTTCCGCTGGACCCAGAGAAGTCAATTAATCTCCAAATTTCGAACAAACTAGACGTGCACTCCCTAACAGTTGTCTAATTATCATTAAACTCCTACAGCTCAACTTCCGTGTACTTCTACCTTATGCGTTCGATCATCACATTGGTGTCAGAAGTGAAAACTCAACGACGTTTGTTGAAAGATTTCTTCCCCATTTTTGAGACTTACGGTATGTTTTATTACTACTTTTGGCTGTTACATGGTGTTTTTTTAATTTATCGATCTTCAATGATACCGGAGGTATGGCACGGTCTTCTAAATTGCATTTTCCCAACTGGCGTGACGTATAGCTAAACAACTAATTGCCCGATTCTGATGACATTTGGTATAAATCTTTCTAACCTTATTGTCTCAAACAGGATCCTGAATGTTTTTTTTAATTTTTTAGTACAAGGTGTGGCCATTTTTTTCGGAAAATTCAATCTTTTTTATTTAAAGCGTTCAATTTTATCGATTTTCAACGTTTTTCACGTTTTCTTGGTTTATATTCTGCGTATGAGTGTTGAGAAAAGAAAAATCGCCGTTGGTTTTTTTTCAGGTTAATCCCACCGACGCGACATCTCACGCCGTATGATCAAACATACCCTAAGTCTCACAAATGGTGGAAAAAACTTACCTCGGAAAAAAAATGAACCTCACTTAACACTTTTCTCACCAGATGTAGTTAGCTACGCGTTTTAAACTCGCTCTGTGCAGCCTCGTGACGTGGCTCGGATGTACACGGTTCATTCTCGGTCTCTTACACAGTTCATTCTCGGTCTCTTTCGCACTTCTTGACAGCTGACTGTTACGGCCAGCATCCATTGAAGGGGAGCGATTGATCAACCAATCAACCGCTGAATTCATGTCCATCAAAGCTGAGCAAGGCGATTCTATTGGTTGTTGTTTCCTAGCGCCGCTCCACTTTGGTTGATATTGGCCCTGCTCTTGCTTGCTATGTAGACATATACATAACGTGCATAATGGTTTTGACAGCTCCAACCTCTGAACATGGATAGAGTATTTACAAGTGCAAGTATGAAACGAACGGCCCTTTTAAGGGCCTAAAATGAATTTGACGAAATTTCTTCGTGTCGCAAATTCAAACCCCAGAAAATTCTTGTACATTGTGAATAGGCCGGTAAGCAGTACAGTATCTACGGCAAGACTTTGCACAGCATTTCCACTGTGCTTGTGTCGATCATACGTTGTACTTTTCTATAATGGTTTTTTAGTTCCGTAAAGGTTTTTTAGTTACAAGATAGTGTCAACATTTTTAAATGATGCGATTATTTTATCACCTTTAAAAAAAATCGTGAAAAATGACTCATTTTCGGGCGTCTAAATGGATTCCCCCCTCAATGAAATGTGCTCCTGAAATATTTATTTAAGGAACACGTCGAATTGTATTCAATACCATTAATAGTAAGTTGCAAGTGAATCTGAACAGATATTTATTTTACCATATAAATTTTGCAATCCCTTTTTCCCCTTAGGGGTTGAATTTCCAAAACGGTGAAATATCATTAATCGCGTCTAGGAGCAGTAATACAAAGTTTGAAGTAAATGTGACAACATTCTTTTAATTTCCTGTACAACTTTGCCACCCCCTTTCCTTTAGGGGTTGAATTTCGAAAAACCCTAAAATACGTGTTTTATTAATTGTGTTGAAGAGCTTTAATACTAAGTTTCGAGTAAATCTGACCAGATTTTCTTTATTTTACATACAAACTTGGCCACCCTGTTTTTCCCTTTAGGTGTTGAATTTCTAAAAGCGCTGAAATACGTGTTTCATTAATTGTGTCAAGAAGCACGAATACCAAATTTCAAGTAAATACGACCAGATTTTTTTAAATGGCCATACAATCTTTGCCACCCCTTTTCTCTTCTTGAGCGTTGAAATTCGAAGAATCCCTTTTTAGTGGCTGCTTACATCACAAAGGCAACCTACTGTCCAAATTTTATGTAATTAGCTTCAGCGGTTTTGGCTCGGCGTTGGTGAATCAGTCCGGGCATGTTCTTTTATATGTATAGATTTCGGTTTACCTATATCTCGTTTCTCTTTACTTTGCGGTGTAATAAAGAATGCTATTCGAACCGATAGTCGAGAGGGAGTTGAATACCGTTGGCGGAACGACGAGGCGTTGAGAATGCCGCGAAATTCTCTATATAGGCGTTTTACGAGCTCTTTCCTAACTCCCCCCTCCTCTCTCACTCCCGTGTTTTGTATACCGCAGTCAACGGTTGCGTTTATGTGAACTCTGTGGCTGGTTAATGCGCCAGATTCCCGAATCCCAATCCATCCTTCGAAGCTCTTGCGCATCCAGCTGCATAGACCGCGCGAAATTGCAATTCGCGAGAAACTCGCCCCGGAACACGAGCCGTCTGGCTCGTTTGATCGAATCGCTCGAACGTTCGACGCATAAACGTGCGTGAATTAAACGTTTTTTTTTTTAGCCTACAAAGGGTCTAAGCGAGGAATAGGAAAACTTATTAACTCGGTACGGGAGAGAATGGAGACCGTTTTGTTTCCTAAGGCAAAAAAGTTTATCTCCTTAAGGAGTCCACTTTAGAAGCTAAAACAGGCTATTTTGATGAATTTTTTTGATAGGTTTATATTATATATATTGATATAGAAGTTGTTACCTTAAAAAATACAATTTCGAAATACATTTAAAATTTTATTTTACTCACTTAAGTCGTTATTTATGGACAAAAATGGTAGTTAAAAAAATGTCCTAAAAAAATTGTAGGTCTGCGCTGTTGGTGAAATCTCGGAGATGGATCATCCGAAACAAAAAAATCCAACGGTTTCAGATTCAGTATGTTAATGGCTATAGTGCATATCATACGATTTTCGATACATGCAAAAATGACAAAACGGCGGATATTTTTCGAAAAAACAAAAAAAAAAAACGTGTTTTCTCACCGTTTTTCGCAAAAAAAGTAAAAACCTAAAGTTAAAGAATCCTTGATATGCGCTATAGCTCTAGTTGTAAAGAATATGTGGTTAAAATTTCATGACGATCGGTTCAGTAGTTTCGAAGATTTTATCAACAAGCTGTCGAAAAACGTTGTTTCAAGAAAAACGCGTTTAAAGTTTGTTTGGGTAATTATAAATATACATTATTATAAATACATTTTTATAAATAAATACATAAATACATACATATACAAAATTATAAATACATTTTTAAAAAATTATGTCTTTCGAAAGTGTATTCATGAAAAAGTACAGAAAAATACGCCCAATGATTGCTATTGAAATTACGGAAATGTTGGTTGCTTGAAATTGAAAATTGGACAATTATAGCCAGAGTTATGATTGCGGCCAGGTCGAGAAAACTCGTTTCGAGAAAAACGCGATTGAAAGTTTCAGTATACGTAAATCGTTGCGTTTGCGAAAAATTCTTCGAAACCAATTCCCCTAATACAATTTTTCTAATGAACAATTTTCCGAACACAGTCTGTCGAACGAACACTCATACACAACTTGCCGTTTGAACAATTTCTCGAATACAATATCCCCAGTGGTCAGTTCCTCGAATGTACAGTTTCCCGAATCGTCAATTTCCGAAATTTGTTTGTTTTTTTTGAGTTTGTTCGGGTTGTTCATTTGGGAAATTGTCCATTCGGAATATTGCATTTGAGCAATTGTTTGTTCGACAAATTGTTTTCGGGAAATTGTATTCGAGAAATAGTTTGTTCGGAAAATTGTCAGGGGGCAATAGTTTTTCGAGAAACTTTCCGCAAAGCAAGTCGGTGTGCGACTTGCTCTCACTAAATCATCTGTGATTTGGTAAATTTTAAATATTTTAACATGATTTTTATTACATATTTTTGAATATGTATACTCTGAGGAAATGAAAAAAAAGTCAACTTTTTTTACCCACCACAATGGTGTCCCGCCTCTCTCTTTCTCGCTCGCTCTCTCTCTCTCTCTCTCTCTCTCTCTTTCTCTCTCTCTCTCTCTCTCTCTCTCTCTCTCTCTCTCTCTCTCTCTCTCTCTCTCTCTCTCTCTCTCTCTCTCTCTCTCCCTCTCTCTTTCTCTCCCTCTCTCTTTCTCTCCCTCTCTCTGATGCCGCGTTGACTACATATTTATGTAGGCGGTAGGTTAACTCGCGTGCCGACTGTTTCGTGTTACACGTCGTTATATTGCGCCCATATATACATATACATACTGTAACGGGTCCAAATATCGTCACTTTATATTTGTTTGTTCGAGACTCGATCAGGGAATAAATTAATTGAGACTCAGGTATTTTGGTGGTAATTTACAATAAAAAAATGGTTTATTCAATTTTATGGATGCGATACATTATTATTCAGCGCCGCGTATGAGTGTAATGTGTTGCTTGTATTGTTTTCGTGTAATTCGTCCCTTAACTAAAGCGTTGGTCGGTAAAGATTCGCGGAGTTACCCGAGTGGTAACGTTTTCGAGCGCGGCCGCTATCAATTACCATACGTCGGTAACCGTAACCCCTTCCTTACCGACGCTCTAGGCGCGATAGATCGTGACGCGGTAGATCACGGCGCGCTGATTCGTCACGGTCGCTGCCCGCCCTTTGTTTACAATGTGGTGTACGCGTGCCTTCTGATGTCGCTTGCCCGAGTCCGTTTTTTTTGTTTATTTCTTGCCTTTTATAATTGGATTATAATAATTGGAATATCGGTGTGTTCGCGGGTGTGTGTGTGTGTGTATGATTTCGCACCTCCTGTTACCTGCTGTACCTTTATATTCTCCTGATACTATTTGTCTATTTAATTTTCAATAAATCGCTCCCTTTTGCTATTAACTAATTATCCAATAATCCTTTTTAATTGACTCGTTATTTTCTTGATTCGCAGGTCGGTATTCGCGAGAGGTTTCCTATTTTTACCTACTTAATTATTTTTTGTACGCTTCTCTCTAATATTCCTCTCGTGCTCCCTCTCCCTTGGACCAGTGATTATTCCAAGTTTAATTAACGAATTATCTTTTCTTCCCTTTATTGACTTAGATTTGAATATTTTTGCTCCTTTCAGATTCCCTTTCTTTTTCTTTCCCTTGGTACCGCTTTCCTTTACCCCCTTCAGGAGTTAGTACTTACGTTCCAAAGTACTCGTCCAATCCTCGAAGTCTGAGAGTGCTCGGGTGAGCTGATGCCTCCACTCTTTCCTTTCTTTCGGTTTCCACGGTCACTTTCCTTTACCCCCTTTCAGGAGTTAGTATTCGTGTGCAGTACTTCTCGATTTGCCAGAAAAAGCAGGAGGAGGAGTGGTGTCTCTCCTCGAAAATTCCCGTCCTTATATATCCATACTTTGCCGCCTTTTCTTACCCCGTCTCTTGCTTATTACCCATAATTCCCTTTATTGTTAACTTTTCTTTCTACATAAGTTTTAGTTCTTATCTGTTTTTAGGTGGTTTCCTTTGTTTCCTTTCGCCTATCTTCTTTCTCGTTTGGCTGTTCTGCCTTTGACTTTCCCCCTCGCTTACCCTTTGTTATTGTTAACCTTCTTTAATTAAATTAGCTTCCTTGTACTCTTTTCTTGTTTTTCTATTAACTGTCTTTACAGTTTTGTTTATTTTTTTGTTTCGGGAGTCCGTTATTCCCCCCTCCCCAACTCTTATCATGGAGTCGGTTGGTTTCTGACTACATGGTGGGGGTTATTTATTTATGAGACGGAACTCTACGTCTCAATACATATATATCTATATATATAGACAGATATCATGCGCACATTCGACATTACAGTCCATGCATACGAATGAAACAACGTACGAGCCCAACTCGCACCAATCTCGACACGTACCTACATATGTACGTGTGTGCATACATTTGGTATGTGTGGTAAGGCCACGTATATCTGGCCACAGTTATAAATATATCGAGATTCACGTGAGGTGGTGTACTCAGCAGCTCGTCATCGTATTTACCTTGGCACTGCTTTCATTCGAATCCCGTACAAATATGCAGGCACAATATAGTGTCTAACCACAATACGTATGCGTGTAGTCGCGGAACGGCGTGGATTGTTCCCTATCAAAAGAGCCGGCTGCGTGTGGAATCCGCGAAGACCGAATAAAATGCACAAACGAGACAGCTACCAATTACATGCTGGCGAGTGTATCCCCCATAAAAATATATAGAAAAAAGATACGCCGGAGGAAAATGTCCCACCGAATGAGTATCATCTGGCAGGAAAATTGAGCATTCTGGAAAAAAAAATCACCATTCTACTTTGATTACGGTGGAATGAAGATAATTGAATTCAGAATACGAAACAATAGTGGAAAACTTTTTTTGTATGGAGTTTATTTTCGTTCATCCAGTTTGACATGCAGCTTCGTTAGTTTTTTTTTTCATGATGACGGGATGAACGAAAAAAATTGGCCATTCACATGCAGGGAAATCCTGAAACGGGAATTCGTTAATAAAAATATGACAATTTTATCATTATAATTTATTCATTTTATTTACACATATTTGTTATCGTAAATATCACAATTTAATAATTATGGATTAATTATAAAAAATATAATTTTTAATGATTTATGTATTTTTGTAATGAGTAGTATGTGCCTGTAAAAATTGAGCGGTCTGGGGAAAAATCCTAATTCTTTTTTGAGCACAGTAGAATGAGGATAATTGAATTCCGAATACGAAGCACTCCTCAATAACTTTTTTCGGCATCTCGTCATCGGGAATGAAACTACGATGATGCATTGCAAAGTCCTTGATGAAATTAAATTACATTCAAAAAAAGTTTTTGCTAGCAGTGATTAGGGATTTAATTTTCTTCATTTTGCTGGCCTTAAAATGGAATATTGGTTTTTTTCCAGAATGCTCAATCTTTTCTGGCACAAACTACTAGTCACAAAAATACGGTGCATTTTGTTCGGACAAAACTCGCAAAACCATTGGAAATAATATTTTCCTCGATATTACGAAGAGAGATTGAGATTAAATTAGATTAGATTAGATTAGATTTGATTAGTACAGTATGACTCAACCGTCCTCTTATCTGACACTCCACCACCGTTCTTCTCTCTGCACAGTAGAGAAAATAACACAAACGAACCTGAGAAAACGTCTCGATACAGGAGCATATGAGGTGATTTTGTAAAAGCCAGATTAAGAGAGGGAAAGAGCGAGAGAGAGAGAGAGAGAGAGAGAGAGAGAGAGAGAGAGAGAGAGAGAGAGAGAGAGAGAGAGAGAGAGAGAGAGAGAGACAGAGATTATATTAAATTCGATTAGATTCGATTAGTTTTATTATGACTTAGCGATACCTTGAGGCAATCGGAAAATATACGGTATATAGTGTAATAATATAATATAGTACAATATGAAAAAGATGAATGACTATCGAATAAAACGTAATAGATGATGGTACAAGCGAAATATGTTTTTGGCTTTTCTTTTACAAATTAGTCACAGTAATGTAGGCTAAATGACGAATACGTAATATTGAGTTGAAATAGTTCTAGCAGCTATGATGGTGTATTATTATGAATAACATTATATACCACAGTACCCATGAAATAAAGCCATCGCGATTTCACTGTCAGCCAACCCAATCTTCGTCGATACGGCGTGATGCGGACATCGCAGCGTAGATTGAAAATACAACGAATACAGCAGATAATGCGTTTCTTTTTTTTATGAAAAATGAGGGACACAACAAGAGTCGTTTAGACATCATGAGACATGCCTGTGGTATCTTAATGTATAAAAAGCACAATTGACTTTACTAGATATAGCTACTATATGTTTCTTCCAGGATAAATTCGAATACATGATGACACTTTGTTACGTATCGCATTTACGTTCGGAAGAATCGTGCCATGAACTGTGATAGATTATGATTATTTACATTGGTTTCATTTATATATGCACCACTCCCCAATAATATTACCTTCGATTTAGCAAGATTGAGCTTCAGTCCATTATCGACAGTATACGTTGCTATTGCATTCACGTCACAAGTGATTCTAGCAATGGCCTCATCAATTTCAGATAGGCTACAACTTAAGGCAGTGTCCTGCTTCATGACGCCGACAAAAAGCATTCTTTCGAGAATTTTTTTAGAAGGGAAAAAAGCAGCTGAGCCCACTGAACTTCGCAGTATATTTTCCTATGTATTGGAAAGGTATTTAAAAAAATGTATTCAGCATGAAATAATAAATTACTGCAGATTTATCAGCCTATTGCATGAGCTTGCCACTGTAGTCTCCAGTCGGCGGAAAGGATGCAGCTCGTAATTCTTGACTGAAACAAGACACCAATTTTTTTTCCAATTGTCACATGTTTTTCTTCTGTGTGAACCAAGATAAAGTGGAAAAAATCGTGAAATTATCACTTTTTGCAGGTTTGAAAAAAAAATGTGTTAAAATTTTGTTTAAAACCACTTTAACGTGCTATAAAGGTTAATTCAAAGTACTTTTTTGACGGCCCTTTTAGTTCACTTAAGAAAGAAAAGAAAAAAACTTTGATTCAATTCAATAGGTCGTTAAGTTTTTTTTGCTATCACGCGTGAAAAAGCGTGATAACGAAAACTGGAGAAAACGCACTTCAAAGTTTACAATAGGAGAAAACATCAGTTTTTGGTTACTCACACTAATGACATGCTAATGAGCTATTCCTGGTCCACATAGTAGACCTTCTGATATTTCCAAGAACGACACTACTACGAACTCTTTGAAAGACCCTTGAACTTTTTTTAGATTTGAAGTTCGGAGTAGAAGTTCGAGCGGCGGAACACTCACGCACTTGCTCGACGCTCCTCTGCTTTTGGCTTTGTATCCTCGAAAATACTTAGAATTGGCCTCTGTACCGTTGCATATATTCTTGAATAGTTTATCTGTCGATTTAAGCAACAAAAAAAAGATTTTCCTGACCATCTAAAGCAGGACCCTGCCTTAAGGGACTATACCAGTGTGACACTTGAAAAAAATCGTTTTTTTTTGCCTTTTTCGGCAGCTTATACTTTCAAGAACATGAGATGAGATTTTTATACTTTCAAGGATACGAAATGAGATTTTTCAAATTTGCTGACATTGTAACTCAAAGAGCAATTATCCGATTGACTTGAAACTTGCACTGAGTACTCTTGAATATATTTACTCTACAATGTCTCAGGATATTTTAGATTGGCTGAAAATTGACGATTTGGCATTAAAGACAACGACCATTTTATAGGCAACAAAACAAACTTTTTTCATAACTACTCCATTTTGTTAGATTTTGATATTTTTCGAAAATCCTACGTTATTGTAGAGGAAATACCTTCCAGTTTGACGATATTTTATCCATTTTCGGTTTCAGCTACTCAATCGGCCGGAATCATGTCAGCAGTGGAGGAACTTTTTTTTGGCGCATCCGAAGGCTGCGCATGTCGCTTGGATCGCAATATTTTTCTATGAAAAAATTATGGAATGCAGGTCAAATATAGCCAAATATGTTCTCAATTTTCCGAAACATTTAATTGAGGACTTTTCTTCCAAAAAATTCCCGAAAATCACCAAAATTTTCAGCGTTCACATTGGTATAGCCCCTTAAGTAAATCTGTAAATCATCGGCAAAAATAATTTGTCCTAATAATCAGTTAGAACCAATATCATTGATGGACAATGAGAACAATGGACCAAGAACCGAATCTTGCGGTACACCTGTCGACGTAGCCAGCCATTGTGAGCAACCCCCCCCCCCCCCGCTCCCTCCCCCAAATTATCAATTACTACCTCAGATCTACCGATAGAAAAAAGGGGAGGGGAGAGAGAGAGAGAGAGAGAGAGAGAGAGAGAGAGAGAGAGAGAGAGAGAGAGAGAGAGGAGAGAGAGAAAGCAGAGTTGAATATTGTGCCCTAGGCTGGGAGGGTAGTGAACGATGGTTGCTAAATTAATAGCGGCACACAGCAGAAAGTCGAACCAAGCAAGCCACCCCATCTGATACTTCCTTTTTCTCCTCTTTCTCGCAGTGTATACCCGTCCGAAACGTTTCTCACATTATTGGGCGAACTCGTTCCACTGCGTCAGGCTCACCTGGCGATATCGAAGCGGCCGCAGAATCGTCGATAAATAACCTTATCGAATTGTATTTTGCGGAACGAAGCTCGATTTCTTTCGTAACCTTTCCTTTTGATGAATTACGAGCAAATCCAAGTATCATTGAACACATTTTCGTTCGCGCTTTTTAACGATTTTGCGGCTGATTCGCGAACCCTCCGGCTTCGGAATTGCCCTTCTAGGTTGTAGGAGCACGTGCTCGATTATTCGAGCGTTAATCTTTTGTGTACAGATAACGAACACAGGTGGTTGGGGTACGAAAAACAGGTCGATTTTTAATATTTTTTTGTGATGAGAGTATCAGGATCACGAGGTCGGGATTGTACGCAACTTTAATACATAGTCTCGCCAAGTTTGAGGTTTTTTAATTGAAAAATATTGATAAACAATGGTTATTATTTAAACAAAGTGCCGCCGCATAACTAATTCGTGTAAGTGCTTTTGGCAATTACACTTAGAAAACAGTTTATTTATAGTAAAGAAATACATTTAGTTGGAACTTTTATTTAAATATTGAATAACTGTTGGAAAATTTGTCAGTCGTTAAGAAATATCTGTGTTCTCATAAAAACATTTTATAGCCATCGTATTTCTTTGAAAAGAAAAATTTATTCGATCACTTTTATTTCTCTCAACTCAGAAGATGTTTACGGTAATCGAACAACGAGTTGAAATTGTGATATGATAATATATTTCAAAGGAGTAAACATTTGTTCACAATTAATATATTAGATTTGGGGCTGTTAAGGGGTCAGGCCACAGTAACGGGTATAAAATGATGCGCGAATTTGACATTTTTTTTTCGTATGGAAAAGTAATTCACTCATAAAATTAACTACACATCTATTTATTATGAATATCAAGCTGTTAGACAATATATATATTTTTTTATGTAGCAACCGCCAACTACTAATATTTTCTTTTGTTATCTTTTTTATGTACGTGCTCCGCGGCGTGACATTTAGCATCCACATTTTTTTACCTAGAACAAAAAAAAAAAATTCTCGTCAATCTAAATTAAAATATCTAGAGAAGTACGTACGGAGCTTAAAAAATATTGTTTTATTTTTCAAAAGTTGTAGTTATTTGAATGAATTTTCAGTGAAACATTTCGTATAAAACTGCTCAAAAAATGAAAAGTTTTCGATTAATCAGAAATTCCGTACGTACTTCTCTGCGAAATGCAATTAGGAACATAACTTTTAAATTTGAAGTAAATCGAGTGAAAATTGTTGAAGTTATTTGTCGCGCCAATTGGAAAGAATTGTTTCGAGAAAAATGCGTTTAAAGTTTTAGGTACTCTATGGCCGTGCCCGAGGTGGGCTTACATCGTACGCTCAAAGTCGGTGAAAAAAAAAATGTTCTTGCTATAAATCGAATAGTACCTTATTCTTATTTTGACAAAGCACCGTTTTAGCGAGAAAAAAATCGATTTTTTAAAATCCTACTGTGACTGTACCCCTTAACGTATAGTTGCCGCGACTATACTGTGTTCAATGCAAATGAACATGTCACAACAATTAACTGATCTTCATTCAAAACGACTATCTCGGCCGCATTTGAGCCAAGCGTCACACAGTTGACGCGACAACTTCTCTGTTTAACGCAAATAAGGATTTATTAACTACTAATGCATCTGTATTTAAGATGTTGGCCCAGTAGTTCTTTGAGATAACCGTCGTACACTTATTACAAAATGAATATTTGGTAATAATTAGAAGTCTTCAGTTGAATCAAATATAGCCCTGTTATGGGGCCGGTCCACTTTGGAGCCACGAAAAAATGCTATTTTTGCGATTTTTTTTCAGGATTTTATAAAAGATATGAACATAAAAGTTGTTGGGCTTGATAGATAAAGTCTTGAAATACATTAAAAAACAATTTTTATTCATTTTTAAGTACAAAAACTCTAGTTTAACGTAACACCTCAAAAATAGGTGGGCTAGGTAGCTCTATCACAATTCGGCAACGACTTGGCTGAAACAAAAAAACAAAGTCCATTAGATTCAGTATGACACCGGCTACAAAATGACCCTCGAATATGAAGTTTTATCAAAAAATTAGGAAATGGCGTTTTTTTCGCCGTTTTTCGCAAAGAAAGAGCAAAAATCAAAATTTTAAAACCATCGAGGGTCATGTTGATGCGAATCATGTTTACAATATGTGGTTCAAATTTCAAGAGAATCGGTTTATTATTTTTAGAGATACGATGGAGCTAGATTTTGGAAACGGTGTTTCGAGAAAAACGCGTTTGAAGTTTATACTATGAAAAACTCTTAGCTAAACTCAATCGGTAATTCCTGCACCGTACAAAATCACTTCTGATAGCTCATCATCGTCGATTTCTTCAAGTCTTGCTAGCTTTCGATTTTTTGCAATTTTTAAAGTGGACTGGCCCCTTTATAGTTAGCAAATAACGGTTAAAAAATCGATGACTCGCCTCTAATAATGATTCGTTAATAGTTAATAAATCTGTACTTGAGATAAGTATCGTACATTTGGCAAGACTGTTTACGTGCGCAGACGCGTCGTAGATACGATCGAGGTACACTGGAGACTGTGCGTGACCGCATGTCCACTTACATAGTGGATATCGGTTTGTGACCGTGAAAACGTACATTTATTCTCTGCGCCGATGGCTTCAATTAACGATTTGCTTGTTTTGTGGGACCAGCCAAATCTTTAGGAAACTGTCGAAAATATATATAGAGAATATTAAATTATGCATTAGAGCAGGGATGGTTAAGACGTCGACCGCGGAACCGGTCGACCGCTTATTTTCTATCAGAGTTGTTCCTTGCTCTACGTCGTATTGATGCTACTGTCACGTCGTGACCAAATGCGCACAATGTATTTCTTTTTCTTGCTTTCACTTATCTCCTTGAGCCCCGGCTAAGACGCAAGGCAGACGCGATTTTCCATGGAAATTGTGAGCGACCACATACGCGCGATAGAGGCATTCTCATTTTTCGACGTTTATTTATATTTGTCTTTAAGCTTAGACCTACACGGCGGAAATGTAGGCTATTGATAAGTAACTTTCTCACGTGCTTTCCCACGCGAGAGCACAGCAGTCTTAACCATATGAAGAACAAATACACACTCGCCACAATGAAATCCTCGAACTTAGGAAACCACCCTGCCATAAAACACGACGTGCACTCGCGGGCCTTGGTCAACAAGCCCTATCTCGAGCAGTGCGTTCTCGCCGCCGACAAGGCCCCTTTTTCCGCCCGTTATTTTTCCGCGCTCCAGATAAAGGAAACGCTGCTCCAATTCCTGGAAATAGAGCGACGAATATGACCCGCAGACTACGTCCTGCTCCCTCTCTCTATTTTCGACCAATCATCCGAAGAGGCACATATTTGAAGCCTTTTCCACCAATCCCTATGGAAAATTCATCACGAAAATGCACTCCTTCCCCCATTAACGAAAACTCTCCTATTTTCCACTTGGCGATGAATTATCCTACAGTAAGTCAGTGTTCCATCACCACTCGTTGAAGTTAGTCTCCCATCAGTATCCATCGCGATCGGACAAGTCTCAAACGTCTTCCATCAGTTCTAGTACGAAACAAAAAGCTGTCTCTTAACAGTATCCGACAAGTTCAGACGTTAACTCTGAAAATTAGTATATCTTCGGTATAATTGTTACAAGTTCTGTCTATATTTTGTGAAGCGCGACTTATAAACCTTCCAATTATTCATATTGAGCGTCCACACTAACATCGATACATCGAATTGCGTAAACTTCCAATTAATTCCAAGACTCGGCTCGCGATAAACACTCATCCATTAAAAGATTATGGCTACGTGAAGAACACCAGCGCCCCTAAACCCGTAACCGAACGTACACAACCGAGCGGTCCTGCCTACCTGCGAAGGCCCGATTCGACCCTCCGTATCTCCAACCATTGTACCCACGGCGCATCGATAAATGTAAGCGAAATACTTCATGTATATTTTCTGTATTATTAATTTAATCGACTTAGCCAAATTGATCAATTCCAATAAACTCCGAGTCGACAGAATTTGAGTGTCCAGTTATTCCTCAATCGGATAATCGCGTTATCCCATTTTTACCCAAGCACTAACCGTTTTTACCCTCATCCCGAGCCATTGCGCTAGGCGTAGGCTACAAAGAGGGAAACGTAAAAATATCAGGTTGATAAAAAATTTTGTCGCAAAATTTTTAAAAATGTATTTTTACGTATTGACGCAATATGACATCGATCTATGTCGAGAATCTTCTAGAATGTTTTCTACTCTTCCGCATGACAGGGTATAAAAGGGCGAGCGCGCGTTCTAGTGGACAGAAATGACTTCGATCTCGCAGGAGCAACTTCGAGCGATCATTTTTTAGGAGTTGCGGCGCGGCACGAACGCAAGCAGAACTGCTAAAAATATACAGGATGCATTCAGCGAGAACGTACTTTCTCATCGAACAGTCCAGCGTTGGTTCAATCGTTTTAAATCTGGAGACACAAGCCTTGAAGATAAGGAACGTTCCGGACGACCGTCGACCATCGATGATGAAGCATTACTCCGCTGCATCAATGAAAAACTGGAAGCAAGTACGCACGAGCTAGCAAGAGAACTTGGCTGCACCCAACCGTCAATAGTCAATCACTTGCACAACTTGGGATACAGGAAGGTTCTAGCTCAATGGATACCACCACGACAATAAGAACTGTCGCGTGACCATCTGCCGGTCTCTCCTGCTTCACCACCATCGCAATGAGTTTTTAGAAGATCTTGTGACGGGAGATGAAAGCTGGGTCTTGTATGATAACAGAACGCGTTTAACCTACTGGCTTCCTATCGGAGAAAAACCGCCACACCAACCGAAATCTGATCGTCACTCACAAAAGGTTTTGTTGTGCTGTTTCTGGGACGCAAAGGGAATGCTGTGTCACAATTTTCTCCCTGTAGGTAAGACGATCTCCTCTACACGATACATCGAGAATCTCCAAGAATTGGCAAAAGCTATAAGAAAAAAACGGCCAAGACGCGCGACTGTGCACCTTCTCCACCACAAACCGAGACCCCATGTCGCAAAGGAAACCCACAAAACAATCACTCAGCTTCACTGGAATACCGTTCCTCATCCAACATACTCTCCAGACATCGCGCCATCTGACTACCATTTGTTCAGACATTTGAAGGCATATTCGAGAAACAAAACTTTCAAAAACGTCGACGATCTCAGAAAGGATATTTCAAATTTCTTTGAGTTCCAGCCGCCGCAGTTTTGGGAAAAAGGGAATAAATGAGTTGCCAACTAGATGGTCGAGTGTCATAGAAACCGATGGCGAATATATTGTTGATTAGAAATGTTTTGTATAAGATACATAAATAAATAAATCATATTGAAATTATTGCGACAAAACTTTTTTTATCAACCTGATATATGCCCACGTCCCCTCAGCACGTGACACTCCCATCTTTGTTGGCCTTTGATTAGCGGACTTGCTACTTGTAGAGGACAAATCGTTGTCCAACGATTTATCCTCTTCAAGTAGCAAGGAACTACTCTCATTTTCTATGAGAGTTGTCTCTTGTACACTTGCCCACTAGCACTATAGTGCTACGTTGATTCAACTGCACATTCATCTGCTGACAATCAGTGAATGGCTTTTAGTACAGTTATTTGGTGCTCAAAAAGGGGGTTACCTGGAAAGTTTTCCGGGGGTTCTGAAATTGGGGATTTTATAGATTTCGACGTGCTCTTTCCAAATTTTTACTTTGCCAACTCGTATCTTTGCCGCTCGCGTCGCCATATTGAACAAATGGCGCTCAAAAACAGTTTTTTGACAATAACTCCTTTCCGACTCATTTTACGATGAAAATAGTTATGTAATAAATTAAACTAGAGAAAATTGCCTACAATTGATAAAGCAACCTTTTTTTTGTAAAATCAATAGTTTCAGCGTACGAGAGCCGCAAACCAAGACACATCTACACCAACACGTTTAGTTATGTAATAAATTAAACTAGAGAAAATTGCCTACAATTGATAAAGCAACCTTTTTTTTGTAAAATCAATAGTTTCAGCGTACGAGAGCCGCAAACCAAGACACATCTACACCAACACGCATTTTTCGTATATATTAACGAAAAATATTTAACTACGCGGTAAAAACCCGGTCGCCTACTGCCTGTACGGTTCATTGTAGGCATAAAGGGCCGCGTCACCTTGGCGTCCCCTGGCGTCCCCCCCCCCCCCCCCCCCCCGCTTCCGCTATACGGAACATCTGCCGACAGAGCTGAAATATTCTGCCTAAATCATCAGTATAAGTTTATCGTCCTACAGTGCCATTCGCATTTATAGAGCCATCGCTTCGTAGGAAGTGAACTGTTTTATTTGTGAAAATGCATTGCAAGGAAGTGAGGTGATTGAAGTGAAGGAAAAAGGATTAGAGACTTTTCGTAAGTCAAGTATTCAAAGAAAGGAGAACAAGGGAAAACTTTTGGAGGGACTCAGATCGATAGTGGTTCACGATGTGTGTCGAAAACGATATAATAATGAGAAATTAATCTCTGCTTCTTTGCGTAGAGGAAGCGATGTCGCGACTTCCCATCCATAACTGCGATCCACTAACCCAACATTCTCATTCAGAGATAATTGTTTTTTGTGCAGTACTGAAATAACACCAGAGATTATAGCGAAACAAAATCAGGCGCGCTTGTGCGATCGTAATATTGCGTAATAAATAATAAGCGTGCATAAATTATCGATGAAAGACACCGTTTCAGAACTTGCTAGAGCTCGTAAGGATGATTGGGGTCGAGCGGTCGTTGAGCGTCTCGAGCACGTTTATGATTTGGTCGCAGTCGATGCACAATACCACAATTCTTGCATGAAAAAATTGTACTACGCACCACCAACTGGAGAAATAAAAAAAAGAGGTCCGTATGCAAACGAGATCGAAACTGCAATGCAGTATATTTACTCCCATCCCGAGCAGAATTCTGAAGATCGTCAAGTTTCTCTGGACGAACTGATGGCCAAAATTGAAGGTGATTACCGCAGGCACATGAAAACGGTGGAAGCACAACTTCTAAAAAAAAATGGTGACGATATTTTGAAGAATGACAGCTGAAGAACACGAATTTTTCACAACTAAAGGATACTCTACAATTAGACGTTCGGACAAATTTTGGTGTGGTACGTGGTCAGATATGACGATTGAGCAATCGTTGATGAGGACGATGAAATGTCTTGGCGGCCTTACTCATGGACGAGGAGTCAAAGACAGCGTGCTCTCCAAGTAGACTTCAGGAATGGTATTCTTGCACAATGAATGCGAACGAAGTTGAACAGTATTGCAACGTAAGTTTTTCCAATTCGGAGCAGCATGTCGAAACGAGAAGCTCGCAGATTAATCGTGACAATGGCGACGTAAAAAAAACTAATGGATTGGTTGTGCCAACATCCTCCTTTTTCATAAGTAAAAGAACTCATGTCAATAAGCACTGGAGTTATCGGAGATGAGAAGATAAATTGTCACATGTCTCAAGAAGTCAGTGGTGCTGGCATTTAAAAAATTATCGATTTCTATACCGTAAAATTTAAACGGAATGTCAGCGTAAAACCGCTCGGTGTTATGAATGCAGGTGTCCGGATAGAAGGCGACATTATCCCGATTATTCCTTTATTATTTTTTCAAAGAATGTGCATTGCAAAAGAATCTGACGAGGAACTTGAAAAGTTTCTTATGTACGAACTTGCTCCGTTTCCGTTATCCCTTTTCAATGACGAAGGCATGCGCAAGTGCGTTAAATCTTCCATGTATAAGGCATTTGAGCCATATTCTGGGGATGTAAATTTTGGAGACGCTATATATGTCATCGACGGAGGATACTTATTGCACCGAGTCGTTTGGCATCGCGGTGAATCGTTTTCATTCATTTGCAATAACTTCGTCACATTCGTTCGATCGAACTATACATCCAATGCTATTGTCGTATTTGCCGGATATCCGGAAGATGTAGCAAACCGTAATACCAAATATGCGGAGCGATCCCGATGACCACGGAAAAATGCTTTAGTAGACATACTTTTTGATGAGACAATGATCCCAATGGTGTCACAAGATAAATTCCTGAGCAACGATGCAAACAAGAAACGCCTCATTGGAATGTTGAAGAAAAAATTTGAAGCTGCGGACTTCATGGTCAAGCAAGCCACCGAAGATGCGGATACATTAATAATCAATACGACAATCAGCATTTCATCCACACTTGATTCCCTATTGTTGTCGGCGAAGATGTAGATCTTATTCTTTTGACGGCTCTATCTACCCATTCAAACATTTTTATTCTCAAACCAGGAAAAGGAAAAATTTCGCAACGAATATATTCAAGTAAAAGTATCATAGATAAAACAGCCGCAGATAACATATTATTCTTGCACGTCTTCAGTGGCTGTGACACAACATCAGCACTCTTTAATCAAGGAAAAATAAAATGTGCTAATGTACTCCGAAAAAACCGAGATTTGAACGAGCTTATACAGGTATTCAAAACACCAAAATGCCGATCCAGAGATCATTGCTGAAGCTGGAGAACGCTTCCTCCTTGCATTGTACGGTGACAGTGGCGTAAAAAGTATGTCGTTAAACAACTATAGATATACATGCTTCACAAAATCAGCATATAAAAGTAAATTTAATATTGCATCGCTGCCACCGACAGAAGCAGCAGCACGACAACATTCGTTCCGAACCTATTACCAGGTTCAGCAGTGGTATGGAGTTGAAAAAAATGCAGAGCAATGGGGATGAAAAAAAGCAAGTATGGGCTAATTCCTGTCACCACGCTCGAGCCGCCAGCTCCGGAAGCCTTGTTGAAACTTAATTCTTGCAAATACAAAAAGGGATGACAGGGAGCCTGTGGATGAAGAAAGGCTAGATTAAAGTGCTCCGTTATATGCACGAATTGCAATGGTACCTGTGATAACTCGCAAGTTCCACTACAAGACAGCGGTCAGGAGGAAGAAACAGAGACAATTCTCGAGCAAACATACTTCGATGACAACGAAGCTGATGATACCATCGCGGATAACATGGAAGAAATTTCTATATGTGACATTTCGCTCAGTACGCTAAAACTATTGATTCTACAAAAAAAATCGATACCACATAAATTGTACGAAATTTTCTCTACTTTAATTTATTACATAACTATTTTCATCGTAAAATGAGTCGGAAAGGAGTTATTGTCAAAAAACTGTTCTTGAGCGCCATTTTTTCAATATGGCGGCGCGAGCGGCAAAGATACGACGTGGAAAAGTCAAAATTCGAAAAGAACACGTCGAAATCTATGAAATCACCAATTTTCAAAACTCCCGGAAAGCTTTCCAGGTAAAACTACCAAATGACGACTACTAAATTGTCTGTAACTTGGTAAATTTTAAATATTTCAACATGATTATTTTTCCACATATTCTTGAATTTGTATACTTTGAGAAAATGCAGAAAAAATCAACTTTTTATGCCCGCCATAGTGGTGTCCCGCCCTGAACAACAAAGCTCTTTCTCTCTTTCACATCCGGAAGAGATGTGAGCGTAATATTTTCGTTTCCCTCTTTGTTGCCTACGCCTAGCGTAATAGCACGGGATGAGGGAAAAAAGGGGTAGTGCGTGGGAAAGAATAGAATTAAAGAATTGACGCTTTTATGAATATGGGCCTTTACTTCGCTCGTGGCCAGATGCGCTCGGCTAGATTTTCGGTCGGCGCGCAACTATATGTATAATACCGGGTATCCCTCTTATCTCTGCCACCCGAAAGAACTCGGTAATAATCGACGTCACAACAAATGTTCCAGACAAAAGTTGTACGGTGTGAAGGGGGCCATCAAATGCAACCAATTTTTTTTTATTTCGGTGGAGGTGCTGAAGCACTATGAAGGTCACCTCCACTTTTTAAAATGGAATGGTACATTTTTTTCAACCATCTTGTGTAGCACCTCAAGCCGCATAACATTAGGGTGTCAAAGTCGTTCAAGGTCAAGAATTATTCATGATTTTTATCTCCCAAAAGGTACATCTTTTTCGATTTTTTTTGTTCGCGAGATTTATTATTTCGATCTGCAGACATCCATTGTTCAGCACAGCATGAAGTGCACAATTGATGATCGCTGTTGTTGCGATTTCTTATCATATTTTTTCTAGAAGATAAGTCATTGCTTTTACATTGTACTCGTAGAGACTGAAAAAATGCGCGTTGAACAATGATGTCACCTTAAAAAAGATTGTTCGAAAAATGTATCATCCCCAAAAGCCTTTAATTGTAGGCTTTTATCTACGTATTAGGACGCAATTGGGAAAACTTTATTTTAAGGAGGTCAATTTATCTTACCGGGTTCTATTTTTCATCGATATCATTTCTATGTTGAGACTATGTTGGACAGAAAAAATTAAATGTATCATTCAGTCGGTAAAGAACATTTTGCAACCAATTACTTGGTGTATTTCATTATAAATTATTAATAATGAATGATAAATTTTGATTTACTTGTCATTGATTGATAATTTATTATTAGAAGTTATTAGTATTATTAATATTTGTCTAAGATAGTATGGCAAATTTTGTTACATGTGTAAATAAATCACGAATAATTGTTAATTGATTGATATCAACAATGAAAAGAATACAGTATTTTTGGTTATGCCCAACACAAACAAACCCAATTAGATTCGTAGATTCAGGCCTAACTAATAAACTATTAGTACTATAAACTATATAGTTTATTAGCATCACTCATAAACAAACTACGGACAGTTACCAAAAATTAACCAAAATGTCGTGCAACATCGGCTGTGCAACCCAAACAAACTCAATCGCATGCAGAACCTTGAAAGTTCGGTGTCGGATGGAATCACTAATTAATAAGCTACAACCAGATACCCACAAAAAAATGACCCGAGCATTTCTCCACGCTGGCGCCGAATCTAGCAGTGCAAAAAAATAGGCAAATTAGGAGAGCCAGTCCACTGAGCAAGCGTGTTATTAGCAGACAGAAACTGCGTCGCTAGTACTCTGACGACCGCGACAGCTTTCGGATAGTCTAAACACAGACGCAATTTGACCCAATGCTTCAATCGCGCTACACTCGATAACGCAATACATGGCCCGTTTGACTTTGCACTCGGTGTGTGTCACGGGAAAACACTGTGTTATTTTGTTCGATTGTGGATCTTACGAGACAAAAATTGGGGGGAAAAATCAACCTCAAGATCAGCTCAGCAAGTGCGTTGATTCGACCTTTATCCCTCGATTCAGTGGTATTTTTATTTCGCATCGATCCGATAATCAAGAAGCGTATTTATGCGACATCGATCTGCTGATCAAATAGCCTCATAATCCAGCACCGATCGGCTTATCTCTTGATTCGGCATTTATCCGCCGACCAGGAATCTCTTTATTTGGCCGTTATCCGCTTCTCAGCCAACATCTTGATTCGCCATTAATCCGCTGATTAGCCTTTTATTCGCCTTCAATTCAGTAAAAGTCCAGATTCGCTAGTGTCTTCCATTAAATGTGATCAGATCGTGTCTGGAATCAGCCGCGATTCGACAAAGCAGCAATGACTCTGGTTATGTCTGTGATTTTGTGGGTATTGGGTCTGGGACTCGTGGGCATGTTGGCGATGTTAATCTACCAATTCATTTACTGGCGTCTCAAGGGAGTCCCTTGTTTCGATTCGGTACCGCTCTTAGGCCTGAATGGCCCGATCTATCTTAACCAGAAGTCCTCTGTGGAGCTGACCGAGGAACTCTACAACGCGTGTCCGGGAGCGAAGTACTGCGGTGGCATGGACATGAACACACCGGTATTAGTTATCAAAGATTCTGACCTCGTGAAAGAGGTCAGCGTCAAGAGTTTCGATTACTTTCCAAACCATCAGAGCTTCGCCGACGAGAACTTCGATCCTGTGATGGCAGGCAACGTGTTATCCTTGAAGGACGATCGTTGGCGCAAGATGCGGGCGACCTTGAGTCCAGCCTTCACCGCGAACAAAATGAAGTACATGTTCGAGCTAGTGTCCAAGTGTGCTCTCGACTTTGTCCGCTACCTCGAGGAGCATCCTGCGTTGGCGCGTGACCTCAACCTGAAGGACTCCTACACCAGATACACCAATGACGTCATAGCCACAACGGCTTTCGGCATAAGCGTTGATTCCATGAAGGATCGCAGCAACGAGTTCTACCTTCACGGAAAGAAGGCCACGAGCGCCAGCGGCTGGTTGAACTCCCTCAAGTTCATCATGTCCAGGATCTTTCCCAAACTCATGCGTCACGCTGGCCTGACTTTCCTACCGAAGGACACCGACAACTTCTTCAAGTGGTTGATCAGCGACACGGTTAGGATGCGCGACGAAACGGGAACCATAAGACCTGACATGATTCATCTTCTGATGCAGGCAAGAGAAAATGAGAACGGTATCGTGATGACTGTCGATGACATCATCGGTCAGGCTTTCGCATTCTTGTTCGCCGGCTTCGAGACGTCATCCCAGCTGATGTGCCTCGTCTCTCATGTACTCGCCTATCATCCTGAAGTTCAGGAACGACTCAGGAAAGAGGTTGACCAGGTCTTCGACAAGGCCAACATCGATTACGACACACTGTCGCAAATGAAATACATGGACATGGTGGTCTCGGAAACTCTACGACTCTATCCACCTTTACCTCTCACCGATCGTGTCTGCGTCAAACCTTATCCGCTTCCGGCCGCAAACCAAGCATCCAAGGTGCCTCTCATCGTTCAGCCGAACACGACTCTGTGGCTTCCGATCTCCGGCTTTCATCACGACCCTAACTTTTTTCCGAATCCGGAAGAGTTCGACCCCGAGCGCTTCAACGAGAACAACAAAAATGATATCAAACCCTATACGTACATGCCCTTTGGCGTCGGCCCGAGAAAATGCATAGCCAAGAGATTTGCCCTCATGGAAACCAAAATTCTTATCGCTTATCTTCTGCGCCATTTCGTATTCGAGCCTTCCCCCAAAACAACGAAAAAAATCACCATCGGCACAAACCCCTTTAGCCCTTTGCCTGTCAATGGATTTTGGCTTAATTTGCAGCCAAGAGTGTTGGAATGAATCCCTCTTCGAGATGATGGACGATTTGTCGATTTTTTTACATCCTCGTTTTTTTTGCGTGATCGAAGTTTCAGATGGAAATATTGCAAAATTATATGACGCGAGTAGAATAGTTCGTTTTATAGGTAACAATTATTTTTTACATAACTAACAATTAAGAATCTGAAGTGTTTGACATTATTGTTTTCTGCCCATTTTTTCAGTCTGTTTAATTGCTTTGGACTGCTAAATTTTTGGTACTTTAGGTCCAGATTGCAGTTCCAGACTCTTCATTTTTTTCGGCATCTGTGCATCCCTTGTTCTCCGATACTTTTTTCATAAATACTCAAGTTTCCAATCATGATATCTAATATTAAATCAATGAAACGAGGGTGAAGTTCGTATGCATTTTTTCTCTATTTTACACAATTTTTTTTTCGATCGTGGATGCAGGTAAATTCACAATAACCTGAAGATAGAATATATTACGTAAAATTATCGGCTTTGCAATCAAATTATGAATAAGATTTAAAACATTGTTGCTCCTATTGTTTGGATTTCATTCTACAACGCTGACCGAGCATATGCGAAAAATAATCACGAGAAAAATAAATGTTAACAATAATTGTTTCCACAGGAGATAAAATAGTCTGTAAGGATAATCATTTTTCATAAATTGCAAAAACAACATGTGTCGCTACCAATTTTTGCAACGTACAGGTTAGAAAAAAAAAACATTCTTGTTTAATGCCATTTGAATATTAAGGCGCTACTATCTTTTTTCTACTGCAAACCGAAACAAATCGTAAAAATTTTTGTACCTGCTGGAGGTAAATAAATGGGTGAGGTCAATAATCAAAGACAACAAGAATTGGTGTTTTATTTTTTGCGAAGTACTGGATAGAAAAAAACCTTTTTTGAATGCCATTAAGAAGTGATGTCATGTTCCCCCACGAGTCTTATTCCCAAATCCGATCTCACGCCAACATTCATCATCATAGCCATTATCAGCTGTGCCTCGCAGCAAAACCTCGACCGTCAACTAGACCCAATACAATCTCTTTTCCTATTATTGCTCGACTGCCACTTGTTTATCTCTTCGTCCCTTTGTCCTTGGTCCCGCGGGCTTAACGCCGGTCGCACGTGACATCCCCTCCACCTTCATAGCCCCCTCCGCTTTACTCACACTTCTGTCCGCTGGATCCAGAGAAGTCAATTCGTCTCAAAATCTCGTGCAAATTAACGTGCACACCCCAACAGTCGTCTAATTATCATTAACCTCCTACAGCTCAAGTTCCGTCTACTTCTTACCTGTGTACCTTATGCGTTCGATCATCACATTGGTGTCAGAAGTGAAAACCAAACGACGTTTGTTGAATCGAATAAAGCCATTAAGCCATTAATTTTGCGTATTACTTAAGGGGTAATTTTGCGTATTACTTAAGGGGGGAGATATCTTTAGGCAAGGAAAAAAATGGCCGATTTTCATTATTTTTTTTTTAAAGGAAAGATTTCTTCCCCATTTTTGAGACTTAGGATATGTTTTATTACCACTTTTGGCTGTTACATGGTGTTTTTTAAATTTATTCATCTTCAAAGATGCCGGAGGTATGGCACGGTCTTCTAAACTGCATTTTCAAAACTGGCGTGACTTATAGCTAAACAACTAATTGACCGATTCTGATGACATTTGGTATAAATCTTTCTAATCTTATCGTCTAAAACAGGATCCTGAATATTTTTGAAAATTTTTTAAAGTATTTTTTAGTGCAACGTGTAGCCACTTTTTTCGGAAAGTTCAGTCTTTTTGTTTTAAAGCGTACCATTTCATCGATTTTCACGTTTTCTTCGTTCATATTCTGCGTATGACTGTTATGAAAAAAAATCGCCGTTGGTTTTTTTTTCATATTAATCCCACCGACGCTACATCCCACGGCATATGATAAAACATACCATAAGTCTCGAAAATGGTGGAGAAATCTTTCCTTGAAAAAAAAAAAAGAAAATCACTTAACACTGTTCTCACCAGTTACAGTTAGTTACGCATTTTAGACTCGCCCTGTGCAGCCTCGTGATGTAGCTCGGATGTAGTCGGTTCATTCTCGGTCTCTTTCGCACTTCTTGACAGCTGACACAATGATTGCTACTGAAATTACGGAAATGTTGGTTGCTTGAAATTAAAAATTGTACAATTATAGCAAGAGATATGATTGCGGCCAGGTTGAGAAAACTCGTTTCGAGGAAAACGCGATTGACAGTTTGGTTATACGTAAATCGTTGCGTTTGCGAAAAATTCTTCGAAAACAATTGCCCGAATGAACAATTTTCCGAACACAGTCTACCGGACGAACAATTTCTCGTAAACCATTTGCCGTATGAACAACTTCTCGAATACAATATTCCGAGTGAACAGTTTCCCGAATAGTCAATTTCGCAAATTTGTTTGTTTTTTCTTTGAGTTTGTTCGGGTTGTTCATTTGGGAAATTGTCCATTCGGAATATTGCATTGGAGCAGTTGTTTGTTCGATAAATTGTTTTCGGGGAATTGTATTCGAGAAATTGTTTATTCGGAAAATTGTCATTGGGCAATGGTTTTTCGAGAAACTGTCCGCAAAGCGAATTGGTGTGCGACTTGCTCTCACTAAATCGTCTGGAATTTGGTAAATTTTAAATATTTTAACAGTAATTTTTTTACATATTCTTGAATATGTATACTTTGAGAAACTGAAAAAAAAACTTTTTACCCGCTTCAATGGTGTCCCGCCTCTCTCTCTCTCTCTCTCTCTCTCTCTATCTCTGTCCCTCTCTCTCACGCCGCGTGGACTGTATATATTTATGTAGGCGGTAGGTTAACTCGCGTGCCGACTTTATTCATACATATTTGCAATCATAAATATCATAATTTCATAATTATATATTAATCATAAAAAAATATAATTTTTTATGATTTGTTAAGTTCCCTTTGGAAAAAGTATAGTGTATTTTTGTAACGGGTAGTATGTGCCAGTAAAAATTGAGCACCCTGGGGGGAAATTCTAATTCTCTTTTGAGTATAGCAGAATAAAGATAATTGAATTCCGAATACGAAACACTCCTCAATAACTTTTTCGGCATCCCGTTATCGCGAATGAAACTACGATGACGCATTGCAAAGTCTTTGATGAAATTAAATTCCATCGAAAAAAAGTTTTTGTTAGCAGTGTTTCGTATTGGGGATTCAATTTTTTTCATTTTGCTGTCCTTAAAATGGGATTTATGTTTTTTTCCAGAATGCTCAATCTTTTCTGGCACAAACTACTAGTCACAAAAATACGGTGTATTTTGTTCGGAGAAAACTCGCAAAACCATTGGAAATAATATTTTCCTCGATATTACACAGAGAGATTGAGATTCGTTTATATTTGATTAGATTTTATTAGTACAGTAGGACTCAATTGTCCTCTGACACTCCACCCTCGTTCTTCTCTCTGCACAGTAGAGGAAATAATACAAACGAACCTGAGAAAACGTCTCGATACAGGAGCATATGAGGTGATTCTGTATAAGCCAGATGAAGAGAGGGAGAGGGAGAGAGAAATAAAATAAAAATAAATGAATAAAGTATATTGAACTATAGAAAAACACCACTTAAAGTGGTTAAAATAACAAATAAAGTATACAAACATGTATAAAGTATACAAAAGAAACAATAACATCGCCATCATAAATGTCAAAGCTTACCATTTACTTTATAATATGATAAAAATAAAAATAGATATAAAATATATAAGCGGCGAAGCGATACAATGCAAATAAAAATATACAAAAGCAAAAATAACATGACAAAAAATATCGCAATGTAAAAATATTAGTAGAATAAAAATAACATTAAAATAAAATAAAAATAAAATTACAATGAAAAATGAAAAATTTGGGAGTAATGTATTATGAACAGTGCATCGGAGACTAGCAGACAACGAGACTAGAAACTCAATACATCTGTTTCGAAGAGATGCGCGAAAAGAGAGAGAGAGAGAGAGAGAGAGAGAGAGAGAGAGGGGGGGAGAGATTAGATTAGATTAGTTTTATTATGACTGGGCGATATCTTGAGGCAATCGAAAAATATACAGTATATAATGTAATAATATAATATAGTACAATGTGAATACGTTGAATGGCAATCGAATAAAACGTAATAGATGATGGTACAAGCGAAAGATGTGTTTTGCTTTTTTTTACAAATTTGTCATAATAATGTAGGCTAAATAACGAATAAGTAATATTGGGTTGAAACAAGTCTAGCAGCTATGGTGGTTATTATTATGAATAACAATATATACCATAGTACCCATGAAATAAAGCCATCGCGATTTCACTGTCAGCCAACCCAATCTTCGTCGATACGGCGTGATGCGGACATCGCAGCGTAGATTGAAAATACATCGAATACAGCAGATAATGAGTTTCTGGAGCTTTGAGGTTTATTCATTAGTGAGATCATTATACAGAATACATCAGTAATCAAGCACCAAAAAAATAAGGGACACAACAGGAGTTTTTTAGAGATCCTGAGACAGTGCACGCCTGTGGTATCTTAATGTATAAAAAGCACAATTGACTTTACTAGATATAACTACTATATGTTTCTTCCAGGATAAATTCGAAGACACGATGACACCTGAGTTACGTACCTCATTTACGTTGGGAAGTATTGTGCCATGAACGGTGGCACACTACTTTATATAGATTATTTATTATTTTTATTTACATTGATTTTAGATTTTCGATTTGATTTTAGATTTATTTACATTGATTTTAGATTTTAGATTATAGATTATTTACATTGATTTCATTTATATATGCGCCACTCCCCAATAACATTACCTTCGATTTAGCAAGATCCATTCAGTCGACAGTATACGTTGCTATTGCGTTCACGTCACACGTGATTCTAGCAATGGCCTCATCAATTTCAGATAGGCTACAACTTGAGGCAGTGTCCTGCTTCAAGACGCCGACAAAAAGCATTTTTTCGAGATTTTGTTTAGAAGGGAAAAAAGCAGGTGAGCCCACTGAACTTCGCAGTATCGTTTAATATGCATTGAAAAAGTATTAAAAAATGCGTTCAATGTGAAACAATAAATGACTGCAGATTTATCAGCCTGTTGCATGAGCGCCTTGCCACTGTAGTCTCCAGTCGGCGGGAAAGATGCAGCTCGTAATTCTTGACTGAAACAAAAGAACCAATTTTTTCCCCTATTGTCCCCAGTTTCTCACTCGAGTGCTCCCCCCCCCCCCCCCACTCCACTCGAACTCCGAGCTCGAGAATTTTGTGCGCGGAACCTCTGGTTAAGAAACTAGCCTGGGAGAGATTATTTGATGATGTAAATTGATGTGTGCATGCGTGCGTGAGTATGTGTGTGTGCGTGTGTGAATGTCACAAAAAATCTACAAGTTTATGAGCAATTTTGTGTATTCATTAAAAAAATACATATATGTGTTGACAAGATTTCATATACAATAAAAACAAAGATAAGGACGTTTAAAGATTTTCGAATAAAACAGCAAAAGTTTCCGAGACGTAATGAAAAGCGTTTTCGTCTTGTTGCGTATTATTTTGATCCGCAACGCACTCAACTGACGGTGGAATATTTTCGAGAGAGTCGAACTCTGCCATTGAAGATGAATCCTCAGAGATATTGACTTCTTCTTCTTTTATATAAATGGGATAAAACAATATGGACATAATGCTCTTCGTCTAAATGATCACCTTGTGGCGCAGATTCTGTAATATTTTCTTCGACTTATGTACTACAGTCTGAACTTTTACGCTTTTTTTTTACAGTTTCGGTCATTTTGCGACAGTTAATAGTAATTCAGATATAGTAGTGCACAATAATATTCAATAGTATGTATATTGACGTGAGACAAAAAATCGCTAAATAAATGTCCACGCGCAGTCGAAAACGTTTTTGCATGGACGATGTGAATACCGAGTTGCAACTCGTTCGAGCGAGTTTCTTGTTGAGAGGATCGCATGTGGAAAAGAGTGAGAGTCATACAGAGGTAGCGAGCGCGAAGCGCGGGCCTGGTGGGGGTATGCGATATATAAGAAAAACTCTTCACCTTGGGGGCTTTTGGTTTCTTATTCGGAGGTCGGACTATAGTTAACAAATCTGTACTTGAGATAAGTATCGTATATTTGGGAAGACCGTTTACTTTGTACGCTACCATGGGCCTTTGTCGCACAAGCTCGTTCGTGCGCATACGCGACGTAGATACGATCGAGGTACACTGGAGACTCTGCGTGACCGCGTGTCCACTTACCTAGAGGATACCAGTTTGTGACCGTGAAAACGTGAATTTATTCTCTGCGCCGATGGCTTCAATTAACGATTTGCTTGTTTTGTGGGACCTGCCAAATCTTTAGGAAACTTTCGAAAATATATATGGAGAATATTAAATGATGCATTAAAGCAGGGATGGCCAAGACGTCGACCGCGGAACCGGTCGACCGCTTATTTTCTATCAGAGCTGTTCCTTGCTCTACGACGTATTGATGCTACCATCTTTGTTGTCCTCCGATTAAGGCAGAATTCTACTTTGAAACCATGAAAAAAACGCTATTTTCGTGATTTTTTTCTGAGAATACTATTAAAGATATCGATATGGGGTTTAAACTGTTCAATAAATACACTCTTTAAGTACATAAAAAAAAATGTTTAAATGTATTTTATTCATTTTTTGTACACGTAAAATATGTTTAAAGCCAACGCCTCGAAAAGCAGGTACCGTTGCCGTGGTCGTGAAATCTTCCCGACGGATGGTCTGAAACAAAAAAATCAAATAGTTTCATGTTCAGTATGTCTTCAGGAACCGACCTAACTAGAATATTTTATATACGTGCAAAATTAACAAAATGGCGGCTAAAATACGAAAAAAATGCGTTTTTTTGGGTCTTTTTTTGCAATAAAAAAATAGTTCTAATCAATATTTTAAGTTGATTGTAGTTAGGTCGGTTGGTACACACATATAGAATATGTGTTCCAAATTTCATAAGGATCGGTTCAGTACTTTTTGAGTTATCACGACCACGGTACTTGAAAATGTCGTTTCGAGAAAAACGCGTTTAAAGTTTTGGTGAGTCCGGGCCGCGCGCCGGGCGGGTCACAATAGCGCGCTCAGGTAGGTGCGTTCGAAAGGCGAAAAAGGATAGTTAGACTGCTTGGAACTTTATAAAATTTTGACCGAACATTCTTGAACATATTTACTTTCGAAAAATGTAAAAAAAAAAATTTTTTTTTCAAAGTTTCAAAGTAGAATCCTGCCTTAACGGACTTGCTACTTGTAGAGGACAAATCGTTGTCCAACGATTTGTCCTCTACAAGTAGCAAGGAACAACTCTCATTTTCTATGAGAGTTGTCCCTTGTACACTTGCCCACTAGCACTATAGTGCTACATTGATTCAACTGCACATTCATCTGCCGACAATCAATGAATGACTTTGTCCCAATATTCATTTGGCAACTATACACGAATGTTGATTTTTGCGAATATAAAATGGCGTTCACTCAACTGTCGTTTATATCTGGGATAACGTTTCCACTGAGCTCACTGAATAAACACCTCAGTTATAGGAAACAAGTATTTATAGTATATTGATACGAAGCATTGGGTTAGACTAACTGTATATCTTTTGGCTGTTAAGAACGGATATGTTCCATTAAAGTATCCATTTCTTAACTATTACCAAATCTTGATTTGTGACAATTCAGAGACTCAAATGAATGATTGATTGACTGTAAGAAGATATTTATTTCGCCATATCCAACTTTACCATTTGGTAATAGTCAAAACACCTGGTACATAGAAACATATTGCTTTCTCAGTGTAGGCTCATCTAAAATGAAAAATAAAATTAATGTAACTTTAGTATAATTAACTTTCCCGTGACCAGATACTTCCTTGAAATTCTGAAAATCACGGAAATAGCGAGGTGGAGCAAAAAAGTTTGATTTTCGCAAAAAAGAACAACTTCAATGATTCGTTATTAAGAAATGGATAAAAATATCCGAAAATTAAGCTTCCATGCGACAGCAAATGTAATAAACCATCCAGTCGTAATATTTTACAGATTGAAACGCCCAGAATCACAACAGCAAAAAAATGATCGTCAACCATATTACGATGTTCGATCGAAATAGGATTATTCCTGCACCTTCGTAGTAAAATTCAGAATTTTCTCAGTGAGTTTTCTCAGACGCTCGGAGCCTCGTTCGAAACTTTAAATGGAATTACGTAGCATTTTTTTTATAATGCATAGTTCATTTGTTAGGCGACGATTTTTTAGGCAATTTATTCACTTTCCAAAAATTTGCCTAAACAATCATCGCCATTTTGAAATTAATCGTTTCAAAAAAAAATTATTGTGTACAGTCACTGATATGTATGATGACACCCTTTTTGTAATCTCGATGTATTTTGTAGTTTTTCTGAAAAAAAATCCCCTAAAAGCCTATTTTTTGGCCTCTAGAGTGGCCTAACCCCTTAAAGAGCCTGATTCAGAAGGTTTTTGAAACCTGATTCAGAAGAAGAATTTTGCTCGCCGCAAAATACGTTTTCGAAACGTGTTTCCCGCTCACCGGCTATAAATCGACAATAATTGAATATTTCTACATAACAAAACTACAGTGTTCTTCAAATGAATCTTTTTTGAAGAAAAAAGCTTTTTTCGACTGTTACAACTAGGTATAAGTCGTTAAAAATGCGTCCACTGCATGAGCTGCCAGTTGATTTTTAAATCAGCGTTTTATTGGGTTGGTAAGAAAGTCTTGCGACACACAACATGAGTAAAATATAAAAATATTTTATTTTAACAGTAAACAATTATTCAGTAATGTATGCTCCCTCTGTATCTACAACTCGTGCCCAACGCTCTGGTAGACTTTGCACGCCTGCACTCGAGAATTCTTTGGGTCGTGAATTGACAAAGTCGACCAGTGTATTTTTGAGATCCGCGACATCATCAAATTTTTTATCCTGTAAATAATTTTTTAAAGCTCGAAACAGATGGTAGTCGGTAGGTGCTAGGTCTGGTGAATATGGTGGATGCGGTAGAACTTCCCATCCCAGCTGCGAAATAGATTGTTGTGTCATCTTAGCTACGTGGGGTCGAGTATTGTCGTGGAGAAGCCGAACTTGGAGACGTTTACGCCTTTTTTGTTTGATAATTTCAGCCAGCTTTTGCAGTTGTGCAGAGTAAGTATTTGCATTTATTGTGGTGTTGGATGGGAGCAGTTCGTAATATAGCATGCCCTCAGAATCCCACCAACAACAGAGTAAAACTCTCTTCACGTCACGGGGCAGCTTAGGGGTCGGATCTCGTTTTTTTCCTTTCGGTAGCCATTGTCGCTTACGTGTGTAGTTAACATAAAGCACCCAGCTTTCATCTGCAGTGACTATTTCTTGAAGAAAATCCTTTCTGTGTGGACGTTGCAGGAGTGAAAGACAGATGGACATGCGTGTCGCTTTGTTTGATTCGCTGAGATCGTGTGGTATCCAAGAAGAAACAACTTTTCTGTATCCGAGATTTTGTAAATGTTGGAGAATCGTGGGATGGCTACAGCCGAGTTTGTAAGCTAATTCCCGTGACGACGTATTAGGCTTTGCCTTTGTAAGTGCTCGTAGTTCTTCATCGTCAACAGTTGATTTCCTGCCGGATCTAGGTTTGTCTTCAAAAGATGTATCGCCAGAACGGAAACGCTGGTACCAACGGATATCGTTGAATGATGTACTACGTTGGCCTTGAACACACTACACATATTAGCGGCTGCGGTTCTTGCAGAACGCCCTTGTAAAAATTCGTAATATGCAATCGATCGAAGTGCACTATGATCCATCTTCGCTCGTACTGTCTGCGCGGAACAACTGACTCGCTTATATACCCTACGGCATGGAAGGTTCTAGACTAGTCTTGAATATAATAGTCTCGAATGGTTGTAGAACTTCGTTAGAAGAAAACATATTTTAATCGAAAGGAAAGTGTCGCAAGACTT
>OZ023315.1:4030675-4108231 GCA_964007375.1 Ophion obscuratus | reverse complement strand
TAGGTGGACATGCGGGCACGCACAGTCTCCAGTGTAGCTTGATCGTATCTACGTCGTGTTTGCGCACGCACGAGCTTGTGCGACAAAGGACCATGGTAGCGTACAAAATAAACGGTCTTGCCAAACGTACGATACTTATCTCAAGTACAGATTTATTAACTATTAACAAATCATTATTTGAGACAAGTCGTCGATTTTTTTAATATAACCAAATATTGATTCGATGAAAAGTTTCTACTATTAATTCCATAAAATGAATAATTCCCTCTCCATTATTCCATTGCTCCAATAAATAATTCCTTCACCCCACTTACGAATTTGGTCAGGCCAAGTATTTTTTTTTCGCTGGACTTTTTTTCGCTTCGCTCTCTATCGAAATCCGCGGCGATTTCCGAATCTGGAATAAAAGATGGCGATGTCCTCTCCATTTTTCCACGTTCTATCCAAATCGCCTGTCATTCGAATTCGTTTGAAACTTGCGGATTAAAAAACCGTCGGCTATGGATTCTCATTATCTGCTCCACCGAGAACAATAGTTCGCGCAGCAATGTGTCAACGAACGGTACTTCCGTAGTGCAAGTTTGCGGCCGTTTGAATCGAGTCGCTAATCGATTTGTCCCACATACACTCGATGTTGTCATTGCTCGGGGCATATGTTTATATCTTTCCGTTGTGGGATTCGCGCAAGCTTGTGGGATTAGAGACCGGGTGGGAAAGTCTCGAGGCGAATTGGGACGGAGGGCCGAGATGGTCGGAGTTGGGCTACGGGGTTGGCCGGTTACCAGGCTCTTTGCATCTCACCGGTATGAATGGTACCCTGATAACTTCGGAGTTACAGCGACTCGGTGAACAGAGTTTCTGGCGCAGAAAAAAAGAGCGAGCGAGCGAGCGAGAGAGAGAGAGAGAGAGAGAGAGAGAGAGAGAGAGAGAGAGAGAGAGAGAGAGAGAGAGAGAGAGAGAGAAGAGAAAGAGAGAGAGAGAGAGAGAGAGAGAGAGAGAGAGAGAGAGAGAGAGAGAGAGAGAGAGAGAGAGAGAGAGAGAGAGACTGAGAGAGAGAGAGAGAGAGAGAGAGGAGAGAGGGAGGGAGAGGCACTATATATCTCGTTCGTTTGTACGCATCCCTGCGCGTATATATAGAAGTCCTCGAGCAATTCGGTAAGTTACGAAGAGAGAGGGGCGAGATAGAGGGATGAATAAAGAGAGAGAGGGGCAGGAAGGGTGAGAGAGAAAGAAAGAGAGAGAATCGTCCGACCGTAAGAAACTTCGTGTTCTCGCGGACCTCAATAAGCCACAGAAACTGTAGGAAACGTGCTTCGAATAAATTCAATGCCTGTACATTATGGACATATTTGCATAAATTATTCGATTCGAAATATATCCCAACAGTTACGACAAATAAATTAAAAAAGAGCATTGTTCAATTTTAATAATAAAAAATAACGAATAAATGCATAAATCAAAGACAATAATATGAATTATAATAATATAGGCTGTCTCAAATGATCTGAGATTTTTTATGCATTAATAAAGCGTATTATTTATTTGAAAAGTACGAATATTTTCTTTTTAATATAAGATACAAAACATGGAGGTTATGTGTGGAATTCAATATCCGATAAATGGTCGCCTTGTCCCTGTTTGCAAACGTTCATTGTTTCGACGAAATTTTCTATAACATTTTGGGATAATTGCGGGCTAATTCATTAACGGTGCGTCCAATTGCTTCCTTGAGCTTTGGAATGGTCTGTGGTGTCACATCCGGGAGGGATGAGAGCGTTATATTTCGTTTCCCGCTTTGTTGCCCACGCCTAGCGCAATAGCACGGGGCGAGGGAAAAGGGGAGATGCGTGAAAGGAGGAAATTAGGCTTTAAGTGCCCCCATGATTTAGAGTGCGAGTGACGTCGACAGGTACATCTACACTTTACAGGCTTTCATTTATTGCCGAGTACCGTCCATTTAGGCGATCGGAGATATGAGGAAAAATACAGTTTGGCGGATTGAGAGAGTGATACAAAAAATGGTACAGTTAGCTCGTTTATATTTATAGCAATAGTAGTCGATGGGACGCGCACACGCTGTGTTTACGATGTTTTCTCGGGTTTCTCGGTAGGTTCGTTGGCGAGAGTGAAAGCACGGAATGGGCTTACAATCGGACTGTGTTACTTCGGTGTAAATAGAAATACCGACTTACAAGGAACATCCCTCAGGTGACGCCCTTCGGTTTTGTTGAAATTTGGATATTTATATAAAGCACCGAAAAGTAAGCGATACGTATTTTTTTTTTATTGGCGGAAAAAACGGTTTTAGGGGGTGAAACCACCCTTCGAAAAAAGGCATCTCTAGGGGTAATATAGCAGTTTCACACACAAGGAGTCCCACCGATTTTAATGAAACAAAAACGAAAATTCTTCTAATCAGAAGCAATGAAAAATCCACTATAGTGACATTGCAAAAAACATGAATAGGTGAACCATCGCTATATTAAAGGGTGGTTTCACCCCTTCAAAACCGCTTCTCCGCCGATACAAAAATACGTATCGCTTACTTTTCGGTGCTTTATAACATATCCAAATTTCAACAAAATCGAAGTGTGTCACCTGAGGGATGTTCCTTGTTACTATAAAGAACACGAACTTAGGTTATTAGACGCGGAACAGAAGGTATGAGTCGCGATACGACATTGGAGGCGATTAGAAGAAGCCTTACTCGTTCGAATATTGCTGCGGGACTCTATGTTGGACTCAACGATAGACTGCTGTATTAAGGGGTAAGGCCACTGTAAATTTTTTGAAAAATCGATTTTTTTTTATTGGCTTAAAAAATAGTTTAAACCCTCTAGAATAAGAAAAAAAAGGTCCTGTGCGACGTCTTTTTTAAATTTTTTCCAATAAAAAACTATTCGCAAAACTTTAAACGCGTTTTTCTCGAAACATGGTTTTTCAAAATGGCACGCAGCATAACTCGAACAATTTTCATTTTTTTTACTTGAAATTTTAACCAGATGTGAACATTTACATTATCTTGAGAATGTCGATCGGAATTTTCAAGAACTTTATTTATTGATTTTTTATTAACAAAAAACTTGCCGTTTTTTTCGTCAAAAATCAATTTTTTTTTTCAAACGCACGCCAAATCCACAAAAATTGATACTTTTTAAAATCCGATCGACATTCTCTAGCTATAGCCCTCTAGATTAATGGTTTTTTTTTTGTTCTAGATTCAAAAGTGCACCAGTGGTGCTGCGTGCCGCGGAGCCCTGGAAGCAAAACATGTCCCGGGAAGATAGCTGTGGAAACGCCATTTTGTTTTTTTTTACTGTAAAAAAATTTTATAATAAAGTTTAATGTATGCCCGATAACACCATTAAAAGTTTTTTTTCAAATACCTTCAATTTCGGGAGCAAAAAATTAGTGAAAAACCTTTTTTTTGGGCCGTTACAGTGGCCTTACCCCTTAAAGGGTCTTCTCACTTTAGACGCTAAAAAGGGCTATTTTCATGAATATTTTGATAGGTTTATATTATAGATTATGATGTAAAAGTTGCTATACTTAGTAAATACGCTTTCGAAATACATAATTAAAAAAAATTGTATTTATGTAACCCAATTTTATTTATTCATTTATTATAACAGAAATTATAAAAGAAAATAATGAGTAATCTCATCAAGAGGTAAAGCCACCGTAGGGGGGAAAAAAAGAAGTATATTTTGGGATTTTTTTAGCGGGACAATGAAATAAATGAGAATTCTGAAAAGGTCCTTTATTGTACTTATCATAAACTGTAAAAACTATCTTTGTCAAAGTAATATAAAACAAAATGCCGGCTGCACAGCTTTTCTTCGATGAAGCCTTTTTTTCATAGGCGCGCGGCTGGACCCACGGCACCTGCAATTTTTCATTTACAGTGGATACATTTTTTTTCTTTCGATTATACATGTGAATATCTACAGAAGTACGTAAGATTTTTTTGATATATCGATTTTTGTAAAAGCAGCGCTTTTTTTAAATAAAAGGTCAAAATTCTCAAAAAAATATTGTCCGAAAATTGTTTATAAAAAAAAACTATGTAATATATCGAGAAAATCCTATGTATTTCTATGCAGAATATAATTGTGAATATACAGTAAAAATTTCCAGTCAATCGGACGAGATTTGTTCGAGTTATGAGTCCGGCCGACTTGAAAAATGTAGTTTCGAGAAAAGCGCCTTTAAAGTTTTCGGTTCGGAAAAATCATTGATAAATTTTATATACCATCAGTCAGCGATACCTGCGCCATACAATTGGCCTTTCAAATTAACGTCCTACCCGAGCAGGACGTTATCGATGTTTTTTAATTTCCATAGTGGCCTTACCCCTTAATCAATTATAATAATAGAAAATAATGTATAAATGCACCAATTTATTACAATAAAATAAATTATAATAGTAGTTGCATTTATCGATTATAGTCATAGAAATTACGATAATAATAAATAATGAAGAAATGCATTAACCATTACAACAATAGCAATTATAATAGAAAATGATAAATAAATACATTAATCAATTTCAATCATAAAAAGTGTAATGATATGCAAGAAAGATAAATGCATTAACCAATAATTCTAATAATTTTTCTCACAATCAAAACTATCTCAATTAACAAAGTCCCTAGGCACTATTATTCAACCAAGCCGATCCGAAATTAAAATCGAAAAATAGCGAGGATGGGAAAAAGGCCACTTTGATTGGAGCGAACATCCAATTTTTTTTTCTCCAAAACATTATTTCTGGTTGTTAATCCAGACCATTTGTTGTTCACATACATTCTGGGGTGTAGCTTGTTTTCCTGACGCTTCCGCTCAAAGACACTGTCCGAAAGTTAATTCGACGCGAATTTTATCCTTATTTTATAGTATTACTTTTTGCCGTGTGCTTTTTCTTCTTGTGTCGCTCGAGAATTACGGACGAATATTGCCGAGGGTTTCGTGTCGTGGGCCAGTAAATTTTGCCACTGGTAGAGAACGAAAGGGAGCGAAGAAGACAGAGAGCGAGAGAGAGAGAGAGAGAGAGAGAGAGAGAGAGAGAGGGAGAGAGAGAGAGAGAGAGAAGCGACTAGCAATTTTCTTTACAGCTCGAGGGCAAGTTTTTGCAATCTTTGCATCTCGCAACCTAAATTGGCCCCGAGCACACGGCTAATCGGCGAGGCGTTATCAATTAGTACTTGAATCCCTCGCAAATAACGGTTAGGCCCCTCTCGGAGTTAGTGTCCCGAAGTAACGCGAACCTTCGCTCCAAATCCCTTTATTTTATTCCCTTTCTCACAGTATTCCCGTCTTCGTTGCCAATACGTATTCTTCGAAGTGTGTTCATGGCAACTTGTCTTCGAAACGTGTAATTTATACATTCAAGATTCGACTACAGATCGGTTTTTTTTTTCACCGACCGCGCACCAAGCATGAAGGGCTCGCAGTACGGGATAAGATACGAGCCAAGTATTTTCGAGGAGTGTACAGCCGAGTCGTATTAGAGCCTGTGGTTGCCTCCAGCTTTTTCTTTTCCTTGGTACAAGGTACTATACAGGGTGTCCTGTTATAAATGGATAATTCTGTAATTGTCGATAGGTAAGATTGTGTCCTACTGTACGCTGAAAAAAAAACGTTCATCCATCCAAAATTCAGTTGGTTTAGTAAAATGTATCTTTGAATACGTTCAACTTGATTTTTGATTGGCATATAAAAACAGTATAGTTGGTGGTCAAATAGTATAGTGGTGTGAACTGTAGCTTATTTAGCATGTCTGAGCAATGGTTAAAACAACAAAATTTTGAGACAACAAAATGCATTTTGTACATTCGACGATTCTTTTTTCTCAGTGTATGCTGGAATTTCAGCTTAGTAAAGGTCCCATGGTTTTCGAGATTTTGGACTTTGTTATTTAAAAAAAAAAAAACATCTGCTTTTGGTTTTTCGCATGCCATTTCTGAAAATAATATGAATCGACGATGACTGAGCCACTTTTTTGAGTAATTGGCACGATATCCGCAGTACATTTTTTTACACCGCAGCCTATCAACGTCAGATGTATGCAAGTTCTGGATGAGATCTTTTTTCATAACGTTTCCTTAAGCATTAAGATTAAAAAGGAAGACTTTTCTAGACAAAAAACATAACCAATAGTCTTTTTTAAAAAACCGGTTCAGAAAAAGTTATGATTCAAAGGGACTCTAGGTGTTCTTTTTTTTTTGCGAAAAATAAACATTTTAAGGCAGGATACACATTTACAATGATCAAAAAAACGATTTCTTTTTTTTCCTTAAACGATATAACGATATATGTAGAATATTTTCCTAAAGTTTCAAAGCGAAATTCGGAAAACTTCAAACGTCACAGCCCGTCAACGCTGTGCCTCAACGCTCGGAGCGGGCGTGAACTTCAAACGCGTTTTTCTCAAAACTGCATTGTCGAAATTGGCGTGCAGGATTACTCAAAAACTATTAAGCCGATTGAGTTAGAATTTGGTAGAAATATTGATAATATTGGTCCCTTCTACTCGATGAGAATTATTTTTGAAAAATTGAAAAAAAACGACTTTTTTAATCCACATTTTACAGAAATGTTGCGTAAAATGTTGATTTTATTGTATATGCGTGCCATTTTTTTTCATTTTAATTACCGTCACATAGAAACTATACATGTTCGAACTGAAAAAATGTTTGAACTTTTTTGCAAATCAGAGTCTACGGGAAGCTAGACTGTATTCGCAACTCCCGCGACGACCTTGATGTAATACTCTGCCACAGCCCCGTTATTTTGATGATGAATTAATTTAAAAAAAAATGTTTTGTATATTTAAATATACTATTAAGGTATACCTAAATTTTGATAATTGTAGAAAAATTATTTCCTAGTTTGAAAAATCCCTCAATATTGCTTATTTTTGTCCTGTCTAAATGTATATCCCACCTTAAGGGAGGACACCACTATGACGCGCCGAAAAAGGTCGTTTTGCCGTTTTTTTTTGCTCTGCTAGATTATTTATTTGGAATTTGGAAAGAGGTATGTTGAATTTATTTCGTTAAATTTTTTATAAACAGAAAAATGAAAATCGACAACGTTATTGAGGTTACATTAGAGCCTGTGTGTGAAAAATGCGACCAAACGGCTGGATCTATAACTCGAATATATTTGGTCTGAAAAATAAAAACAAAAATGGTTGATAATCTATATAAATGTAGTTCCTGATTTAGGTAGACATTTTACAAAGAAAAAAAATCACAAAATGTAGGGTGTTAAAAATAAGTGTTATTTTGGGGAAATTTTAAACTTATTTTCGGGGGTTTAAAAAATACTAAATAAAAAAACGGCTATGTCCAGCGACAGCTACTGAAGTACAGAAGTGTTGGTTTTAAAAATTGGAAATCGCACAATTATAGCTAGAATTATGATTCCGGAAAGATCTTGAAATGTCGTTTCGAGAAAAAACACGTTTAAAAGCTTCAGAGTACATGAATCACCCTGTACATATAATACACGTGTATGTGTGCATATGTACACATATAAAGAGCTCCACAGTATATTCGCCAGTTCCAAGATGGACTGTAAATATAATCTTATCTATTCGCCAAAAAGTTCGGGCGGAGCCCTTAATTAAAGGTGGATATAAGCTTCGTACAAACTTTCTCTTGGCTCTCTCTCTCTCTCTCTCTCTTTCTCTCTCGCTTCTTCCCCCGGATTTTTGTTGAATTTATCCAACGAGACTCGCTCGATTCCCGAGAGACACAAAAAGTCTGGTGTGTTCACGCGTTAACGATGTGAAAACTCGAATTAAAGAAGGCCTTAATTCCCGAAGGTTCCCGGAGTTTGGACTCGTGAACATTGCGAATTTACCGGGAGCCGAAAAAGTGTCCGTGAGAATTTCGGCTTGCGAGAAAAAAAAACTGTTTTTTTTAAATTTGAAAATAACAATTTTCGTTGGCAGTCGAGCGAAATAACGAGTAGGATTCTCACCGAGGGCATCGACGTTTCTTACTGCAGATCGAGATCCACCCCTTCGCCGTCTCGGCGATAAACCCAAACAATTTTTACTGCGAGTGGGGAAGCGGAGGATGACTAAGTTTTTTTTCTTCTTTTGCTCGACATCGAAAACAAGCGAGGAATTTAGGAGGCAGAAATACAAAAGAAATAGGGCTGTAAGTGCTCGTAGGATCGGCATTGCCGATTTCAGCTAGAGATCTCACCCCCATTCGGTCCCCCGACGATACTCGTCGAGAGGCCTGTTATGGATATTTCGAGAGTCCAAAGTCTAGCGAGAAGAAAGAATGGATATTCGGATGAGAGTAATCGAGCATATAGAAAACATAAAGAGAACGGGTAGGTCGACGCTGTTTGGGGGATGGTAAACCGGGACTTGAAATTTATGGTAAGGGCTTCAAAGGATGGATAGCGCTCCGTGGGTGGTGAGCGCGCGTCGCAGCTCTCGGATTTATCAGAGCCACCCCGTCTCGACGTCGTCGCGTCTTAGACCCGCGGAAGAAAGAAAGGGCGATGCGGTTACGAAACGGCCGTGATTCGGGGTCGAAAGGCTCGAGTGTTTTCTACTGTGAGCGTCATCCCCTCGGAATTTTGTCTGCAAATCCGCATACACCCTTTGTAACTTGCGCCATCGGACCGTGTGTATTATGTATTCGTTATGTCTATCCATCTATCTATCTATTTTGCTTTGCATATCAGCTCTGACGGAAACTATTATTCTCATTTTGTCTTTCGCTATGACTCTGACTCTCACTTTGACCTTCCCTCTGATTCTCACTTTGGCTCTCACTTTGACTCTCAATCTGATTCTGACTCTCACTGTGATCTCACTCTGATTCTGACTCTGACTCTCACTCTGACTCTCACTTTGACTATCACTCCAACTCTCACTCTGACTCTCACTCTAACTCTCACTCTGACTCTCACTCTGACTCTCACTCTAACTATCACTCCGACTCTCACTCTGACTCTCACTCTGATTCTCACTCTGACTCTCACTCTGATTCTCACTCTGACTCTCACTCTGACTCTCACTCTGACTCTCACTCTGACTCTCACTCTGACTCTCACTCTGACTCTCACTCTGACTCTCACTCTGACGCTCACTCTGACTCTCACTCTGAATCTCACTCTGAATCTCACTCTCACTCTCACTCTGACTCTCACTCTGACTCTCACTCCGACTCTCATCTGGCTCTCACTCTGACACTGTGACTCTCGCTGCGACTTTCACTGTGGTGCTCACTTTGACTCTGACTCTAACTCTCACTTCAACCATCACTTTGACTCTCACTCTAACTATCACTCCGACTCTTACTCTGACTCTTACTGTAACCCTCTTTCTCACTCTGACTCGCACTCTTAATATTACTGTGATTTTTACAGAGATTTTCCCGCTGACTCTGACTCTCACTTTCTCTCTTACACTTTCTCACATTCCCTCTGTTTTACTGTCATTTTAGTTCTGATGGGGGCTTTGATTGTCACTTTGACTTTCACTATGACTCTGACTGTTACTCTGACTTTCACTCTGACTCTTACTCTGACGCTCACTGTGACTCTCACTTTGACTCTCACTCTTAGTTTCACACTTTCTCTCACTCTCGCACTTTCTCTTACTCTTACTCTCACTTTTATTCTTACTCTCACTCTCACTTTCACTTTCACTCTTATTCTCACTCTGACTCTCATTCTGAGTAACTCTCACTCTCTCTCTCTCTCTCTATGCCTTTTGTTTTTTTCGATGAAAAAAGTTAGCATACAATGCACCAAGCCATAAATGGGTGGGCTCAAAATGTTAATTTCTCGTCGTTTCCATCTGCCGACTTCACGGTACCTTTTTCGCTAACTCCTCTCACTGTCAGGGTGAAAAAAAAACATTTGGTAAAAAAATAAAAAATTTGGTACTTAACGTTCCAAGAACTTGTGACGTTTTATATACGTATGTACCTATATACCCATAGGTATATCCGTGAAACCCGATCGCTGTAAAAAGACATCGAGTAATCTCAGTTGGGAAACCCTCTTCGGTTCTCGGCGGAATCTTATCATCGGCTCACGCTTCACTACACGATATTTGCCTGGTTGCACGACTGCCTCGGTTGAAAGTTCCGATGCCCGTCCCCCTGTGTCGGTTGATTTATCGCTCGCGCAGGAAAATCAGAGTGAGTTCGAGAGATACAACGAACAATTTGAGCACGATAAATTTTGAATCTCGCATTCTAACAAATGTCGCCAAGAGCTAGATATTTAGGGTGGACTTGCGTCCTTCCGTACTTGTGCTCAATAAAACAATTGCGTAACACCAAATGCAGCAGAGTCTTCCTAACCTGCCCAAAATATTTACAAAAAATGTCAAAACACGTTTTGACCATTCAACAAAGCCTCAAATTCTCGGTCATTCTTTTTTACCCAACACGACCTTCATTGACATCGATCATGGCTGCTGTACGTCGCGCGAAAGACGACAGTGGCACATATCCAAGTCCACCCTATATTTGGCAAAAAAGTCTTCAACGACAAATCAATCCCGGGGTAAAGTTTTTTTTCCGTAAGCAGTTGACCTGAGTGATGACTCTCCAGCCAATGAGGTCAGCAGCTTGAACACGCAAAGTCCGATATACGTGCATTCCTTCGAGACTCAGCGAATATCCTTTACGTACGATACATTAGTGACTATTGGAGATTTACAAGTCTTGGAAAACGATCCATACGTTAGGCTGTCTCAGCCGACATTGCGCCTCGACATTGGAAACACACACAGCCACACCGAGCAGTATGTGCACGAAACTTGAATGATCTACGAGGGCTTAACACGCGCAGCTACTTCATCCCCTTGGCGACTTGTCTATTGGCTACATTTGTGGATATGAGACGCTCCACGACACTTCAGTTGGGCCAATTTCTCAAAGTCATCCCCCGAAATTCACCCAATGTACATGAGCTCCAAGTGATAGCTAGTTATGGCGCATCTGTACGATTCAAATTGACAACAAACTCAAACAAACCCGCTTGGGTCCTTCATAAATCTAGTGGAAGAGGAATAAGCGGACTGGATGGCACATCAACGTGGGATCTATTCTTTCGTCGCGTGTACAAACGTTGTGGCAAAGTTCCAGTGTGCTCGTGACGACGCGGAGAAAGGCTACAGGACGCCATCGATAAGAGGGCGCTGGAGTTGACGCCGTGTAACGCGGGCGCGACCTCAAGAGATAGCGAGTGTTTACACGCGTATCTCCACTGGTAGATAGGTATTCAGGATAAGGCTGTAGGACTGGGTCGAGAGGTGCCGATACCGCGCCTCACCTGCTCTCCCGTCGCGTGAATTACACCAACACACTATCAATGAGGACACACAGACGTGCGTGCGGCTGAGTGGGGCTCTTATCGTTCTCTTTTCCCGCTTCCGGAATCCCGCGAATCTCTTTAGGTCGGCTCAACCTTAAGGGGGAAGATAACTTTAGGCCAGGAACGAATGGCTGATTTACGTGATTTTTTTGAAAGGAAAGAGTACCATTTTTGACACTTAGGGTAGTTTCTAGTTAACTATGTTTCATTACCATTTTTCGCTGTCACGTTGTATTTTTTCTTTTAATCTTAAAAAATGGCGGATTTATGGCACGGTGTTGTAAACGGCTTGCGGCGGATATTGTCAGACGGCGTGACACGTAGCGTCGGCGGAATTAATCTGATAAAAACCAACGAAGATTTTTCTTTCATCAACAGTCATACGCAGAATATGAACCAAGAAAAAGTGAGAAATGTTGGAAATCGATGAAATGTCAGGCTTCGAAAGAAAAAGATCGAATTTTGCGAAAAAATTAGTATTTTTAGCAATAAAATAAGACTTTTTTTAATTTTCGAAAACTTTTAGGGTCATTTTTTAACCATAAGGTTAGAAAGATTCATACTAAATTTCATCAGAATTGGTCGATCAGTTTAGCGATACTTTACGCCAGTTTTGACAATTCAGTCTGGAAGACCGTGCCATACCTCCGCAATTATTAAAGATTAATCAACAAATACCATGTAAGAAGCAAAAGTAGTAATAGAATATAACCTAAGTCTGTAAAATAGTGAAGAAATCTTTCCTTGTAAAAAAATTATGCAAATCAGTAAAGATATAGTGTGGCTCTTTACGAAAAAGTCTTGCGTAATGGATGATCTGACTTTGAAATTCAGCTAAACATCGAAAATCCATCGGAACTCTATGAATTAAACGGTATTCCAAAGAGAAAACGATTATGAAGAGAACGCACACAAGGCTGAGTTTCTAACGGGAAAAGAACAAAAATTAGCGGGGATTTAGTGATAACAGTTTTTCTGGATGGATTTTTACCCCCTGGAAACGAATGGATCATTGATTTCCCCCAAAACTCTTCTTTCATAATAATAAATCGACAAACGTTTAGGACAACACGTTTTCGCCTTTTAGCTCTCGTAATTTTGTGCTGTTGACAAGAACTCCGTGATATTAGTGATCAGCGGTAAAGTTCCCAACGGATAGACCTTTGAAAAGATGTAAAGGTCGAAAAGAATGTTCTGCCCTTTTGACCACATTACTAAAATTGCCAAAATCTCGAAATCTCAAACGGCCAAATCGTCGGTCCTATTCGAGTGACTTAAACTTATCGGGGTGTTTTCAAAAGGATTTTGGGAGACTTGGAGAATGCCACTTGATTTATTCTGATATCTCGATTAGTTTTTCCAGGATGGCCACTAAAAAAATGGCCAAAAAAGAGGCAAATGTATGGAAAAACTAAAAAATCGACGCACCTCCTGGAAATTCAGCCAAAAATTAAAAAAATCGTCGGAGCTCACCAAATCCAACGGCACTTTAAAGAGCGAACACAAAGACGAACGAAGAGAATGAGCACAAAATAAAGTTCTAAATCAAAGCAGAAAAAAAACAATCAACGATTCACCGAAATCAATTTTTTTTCGAGTCCATATCGTTGTATTTCTACCCCCTAAATACGAATTCACCATTCATTCCCCCCAATACACTGAATTTCCATAAAAAATAGCAAAAAGGTACGGAATGTGGTTTAGCCGCTTAAGCTTGCTATCCGGCAAAAATGCAAAAATACACAACCTTTAATTTCATTCTTCTTTCAAAGTGCTACCCGTATACATCCCTTTTGAATATTGGATGATAGAAAGGAAAATAAAGGGGTGGTTCATCCCTTAATTGTTATTTTCTTCGACGTACCCACACTAGATTTCTGATCATTTTGCATTGCAATAATCTTCGTTTTCCCTGGTTTCGGTGGACTGCATGGGGTGAAACCGCAAAATCCACCCTTGACGTGCTCTCCCCCAAGTTCATTCCTCGAAATCGTTTTGCCGCCGATAAAAAAAAATACATATCCAATTAGTTTTCAATGCTCTACCATACACATGGCTTTCAACAAAATCGAAGTTGGACACCAAAGTGACGTTCCTCGTGTCAAATCCCATACCTGTAAAATATCGAAATATTTTACAGATCACCCCCTAGAACCAACCGTATCTTCCGCACCTTCGAATCCCGGCGTCGAAACTTCAAGAATGTTTATTCGCACTCCCAGCCGGATCCTGGATTGCAAACAAGCACCTCAGTGCACGTCTGGGGGAGGCCGGAGGGTAAGATTCGTGCGACAAGTATGTCAGTTTGCGACGGAGGAATTTGAGCCGCTAAATGTGCATTTAGCTTCATTACTAAACGTCACAAACACGTGTACAGCTCGCTGAACTTTCTCGGCAGACACTTGCTCCTCATTCGCGTCTTCGTCAACTTCTCCTGGTCCCGTGTGACGTCGAGTGTCGCGCACGACTAATGACGAATTCAGGATACCCGTTGCCGATTGTTCTGAAATATGATCGCGAAGATCGTTAATTCCGTTCCCCTGTCACACGCGATAGCTTTAATTGATAGCGACACGGATAGCTGCCACGGCGAATCCATGGGGTGAGAAGACTCCCGAAGGTAAAATTGTGTTGCCAGTGAGAGCTGACGATGGAATTGTACGAGCGAGTTGAAGAGATATGCGGCGAAGAGAGATGGAGGGGAAAAAAGGATGTGGAAAAAATGAGTGGAAGGAAAAGGAGAGAGAGAGAGAGAGAGAGAGAGAGAGAGAGAGAGAGAGAAGAGAGAATTCTGGTGCCCGGTTGTAGTCAGCACCGGCTATTAGTCACCGCATCCCCTAGCAGTTTTCCGCGGACGTTGGGACTTCCGGTTGGAACTGCAGCAGTCACCATTGCCAACTCGACCAAGTGACCTCGCGCGTTTCACACCCTGCTCAAGCCATGTATTACATTGCACGTGTACATAGGTAGACACCATTTATATATTTCAGCGTTCGAGACATGTACACGTTTCGGCAAGCGCACCCTTATCTGGTCGCGCGAAGCTTCCCGCTTCATCCCTCCCGCTCGTTCCTCGTTCTCCACCCAACCGTTTTCTCGTGCTCGTCTATTTTACCCTGGTTCTATTACCTCTGCACCCACACGCTTTGCAATCTTCTCCACTTTTCTTTCTTCATCCCCTTGCCATCTCTCGGCCTTTTGCTTCTTCTTTGCTACCGGCGAATCCCTCATCTTGCTGAAAACGTCCGTCTCACGCGTGACGACCATGGCGGTCGGTGTGCAAAAACGTCTCTCCCCTTTTTGCACCCCTTTCAACCCCCGGATCTCCAGCGGTAATACGTTGTACGCTCTTTTGCACCCAATTTTTCTCTTCCCTCAGACTTCGCGTCCTTGTTCAGTTAGCACTTTCCCAACGAGCTAGCGGATCTTCCTGCCTCAGTTGATCGCTCGACCTATCAGTTTCGCATTTGATTCCACGCTTCCGAAACTTTCACATACGGTTCACTCGGAACGAAATTCCTCTCAGGATGCTTGCGGAAGCGCGGGGAAAGATGCTGCATGGCAAATTCACGGTAACCGGAAACAGCTATTCATGCATGAATTTCAGGCCCCGTAGCACTCTGCGGTTTAGAGACACGATGCAGGATTGATCTCCGGTGTGTGGCCTCGCTGATTCTCGTAGCGCATTTCCGCGGACGATCTACCCGGCGATCTTCCCTCCCGCCTGCTCACTCTCGGCCGGGGGAAACTTTATTTATGGGTAGGGTGAACAATGAGGGGTGGATTTATTCAACCGCGGAAAAAGAAGAACGTCCGCGATAGTCGAGGAATGATACGGGGAAGGCTCGTTGCACCTGCAGGCAAAGGGTCGGTGCATCGACTTACCTACAGCTCCGGAAACTCCGGCGGTTTTCGGTCGTCCGGACCTACTCGTTTGGTCGAGAAAATGTAGTGGATTCGAAATTTCGTCATGAGGTTCGTTTCAACTCACCGGTTGAATGAGATAAAGACGGAATGTCTTCAATGATGTTTTCAATGGACAAGATAAAGGTGAATATGCATTAAAGCAGATATTATTTTAAGGCGTTACGTGGGTTTCGAAAAAAAAAACATATTTTCTCTATTTTCTTTGAAAATATGATATATAAATTATTTTATTCAAAATGTTAAGGACATAAAAAAGCATCATTTCAACAATATTGAAAAAAAACATTCGTCCAAAAATTTGGGACGTTTAGCTGGTGGGACCTGGTTTCCGAAGACCCGTAAAAAGAAAGTGTCCTCGTGATGGTCAGGATAACTCATGATGACTTTATCTGAAATTGAAGAAACCATTTTTTGACGTGATAACGTCTTATAATTCGATGGAGCCGGCTGCACGCACGAAAAAGCATGACTCATCGCCGTTACCTCGCTCTGAGGCGTTCCATCTAAGGCTTGAAGTGTAAGCGAGAGCGCGGAACGAGCGACAAAGAGGCACAATCGGCCTCCGCGTTCGGCAGCGTTCGGCAGCGTTCGACATCTGTCTCTCTCCTACTTGAGTGATGGCCTCTGCACACTGCGAGCGACGAGCGACGAGCGATGAGCGATATCCAATGGCAACGTCACTCTCATAGAGCATTTCCGTCATACTCGAGTTCTCATTGGATATCGCTCATCGCTTGTCGCCCATCGCGCGCAGTGTGCAGAGGCCATGAGCGATGCGTCCGCGTGGACAGCTGCTATACAATAATACATGTACATGTTTTCGTCAAGTATGAAGTGCAGTGAAAAGTGCATGTGGTGTCAATTGTTTATAGCAACGATAATTGCGGCGATAAAGGTAATGATTCTTTCGATATTAAATATATGTTCAGTGATATATTGTCGAATAATCGTGCTTTCATCATTAAAATAAATAGCATCGGTCCGCTAGCGCAGCGATTGTAGGTTATGCTATAATTGACAAAACTATAACAATAAGTTAACAGAACTATTTCACGATGAGTAAAAATCAATTGCTTTACTATTCGATCGAAATAATTATCGAGCGTAGCTATGATTTCAAAAAATTAAAACATAAATGTTAAATCTTCCACATATCATAACAACGTGTCTGAAATGACAGGTTGGACCAGCCAGCCGTCAAAGGGAACAATTTTCTCCTATATCAAACACATTGAGGCGGGCTTTTTAAAAGCTAGAGTGACAAAAATTTTAATGGTGTTTCCAAATTTTAAATTTTAAATTTAAGATTTATGAACAATAATTTAATCACAGTTTATTCTTATAATAAATTATTCAAAATTATTACTTTTTTACAACAAATTACAATTAAATTTGCAAAAATAATTAAGTAACTAATTGAACAACAACTTTTATTCAGTTTACTTGCTGAAAGAAATAATGTCAATACAAAATTTATTGTTATAAAATAATAAAATCAAAAATTAAATTTTAACAGTCGAGTAGAAATTTAAACAATACATTTTATTCAAGTATTTTGTAAATTTAAAATGATTTTCTGAACGAAGAATTTTATGAAAAAATAAAAGTTGTAAAACAATTGCTCCAAGCACATTCATACTTGCAAAAAATATGTACATTGTAAAAAAAAATAAATAAAAATTGACATAATTGTATTTATGCGTACAAATAAATGTAACTTGATCAATTCAATTGTGATTTCCATTTACCTCCTTCTCTATATCCATACAAAATATCTATCAAACAAACAAAATAAAAATTTTCTTTTGAAAAATGAAACCATTCCATCAGTATTTTCTTATGACGTTGTCACGTTCAACTATCGTCAGTAAACCGACTTTACAGACAACCGATTTTTTTGTTAGTAAATAAGTATAGATCGTTATTGAGCGAAGGATTAAAAAAAATAGAAATTTGAATTTTTGACAGAGTTGTATGCAAAATAGTTCAATTTTTGGTACAATTTACACTACGTATAGCCTTGTAAAAAAAGTTGTCATCGGAAAAAACCTTCGTTCAATCACTAGTCAATGCTATTTTGAAGTGTGCAAAATTTCCATGAGAACGGTGCATTTGGTTTTGAGAAATTGTGTCCACCGACTTCAATAATAGTATTTTGAAAAAATGCGATATACCTGCGTTGCTCCCGACTGGTCTATCCCAACGGGGGGAAGTCCCAAAGGCTCTCTCTCCTAGACTTTTACTCCGATCGACTTCAAACTTTGGGGGAATATTTTAGACATAGTGTACTATTAGACAATAAACTTAAAAAAATGGATTTTTTTTTATTTTCAAACCCACGCAACCCCTTACAGACAACAGGTCGATTTTCAATATTTTTTTCTGATGAGAGTATTGGGATGACGAAATCGCAATTTCACACATAATCAATAGATAGTTACGGCAAGATTGAGTTTTTTAAAATTGACAAATACTGATAACAATCCGAAATAATGACGTGAACCTCGGCTAATCGGTGTAGTGCTGGCTACTACGGTTATCTGAAATTGAAAATTAAAAATTTACTTTTAGCATAATCATAAAGCTTTCGTATGACCGGATAATTTCTTGAAATTTTAAATAATGCGAACATGGCAAGCTGTAGAAAAAAAAACGAATTTTGACCACGGAATAAGAACTTTAATTATTTGTTATTAACCACTTGACTTTGAGTGAAATACATATCGACGGAAAAAAAGTCGTGACATCTTTGCGTCATGGAACATATGTGGGCATTAAAAAAAAAACATATTTTTACTATGCCGATTTGACGATCATTTATTAAATCATGGTTTTCGAGGTCCCAGAATCCGAACCTGAAATCAGATTTTCTTAATTCAATATGACGGATCCAGCATGGCGAATGAAAATTTAAAAAATGGTTTGATTTCGAGGAAAGTACGTATCCCATGGTTCTCGACGCCGTTGAATTCACGCATCTCGAGTTAAACTTTCAAAATTCTGGTTGGCGGTTCCAATATGGAGGGAGAAAATTCGAAAACGAGTTGGGTTTCGAAAAAATTGTATTTTTAGATGTTTGTGGTCGCGAATTTTGAATTTGAGCCCTGATTCGAAAGATCTGAAGCTTGGACACATAATGGCAGATAAAAATTTAGTAAACCATTTATGGCAAACTATTATTCATAATAGAAAATGGAAAAGCAAATTTTTAATAGTTTCATTCTAAGTGACGAATCGAGGACTTGGTGATTGTTGACTCCGATTTTGTATTTTTTTGTACATTTTGTATTCTTTTTTTTGTCCTTTTCGTGTTAATATTTTTTTTTGTATTTTTCGTATTTTTAGATTTGTTTGAACTTCTCGTATTTTTTGTTGTATTTTGTTTCTTTTTTTTCTGTATTCATTGTTTTTTCCTTTCATTTTTTGTTCTCAGAATTTTTGTATTTTTCAATTTATTACCTTCAGTTTCATGTCTGGATAACAAATGAAGGAGAATTTCAGTATTTTACTAGTCAACACGAACGACGTATCAAATTTCTAGGGTATGGTGTCAAATCTCACCTCAAACACCAAAATATACAAACTTCCGTTGAAATCCAACTATTTTTCGAACTGCCCTCCGCCAAATTGCAACCGCAATTTTCAATTTTTCTCAAATCTGATTCAAATCTGATTTCACAGCAGATTCGAATTCAGCGACGTTAGAAACCGTAGAATACTCATTTTGCATCAAAATTAAACTTCTTCGAATTTGCATCCACCACATTGCATCTGCCATTTTAAAATTTGAAAATCCGATGTCAGACTCGACCTCGGTGCTCTCAAGAACCGTAATACTGAGATTATAAGATAAATTTATCAAAGATAGGTCGTCGCAACTTCAGTCCTCACAAGAGTAGCTTTTCAAATTTGCCCGAAAGATCGTCCTTTATTTTGCTCCCCAATAATTTACCACCCCTACAGTCAAATTGTAAAATAAAAACGCTTCAAGGAAAAAATTCCAATCCATAAGAGCATTTCAAACATTTTTTCCCCATTTTTTCTTCCACCCATGAAGTGAGAAGTCAGTGAATAGAGGAAGAAAGTTTGAAGAATAAATCAGGGCATTTAGGCGATACGCGCAGAGGGCCCGAAACTCGAGGCGTACGTGATTATTTCGGGGAGAAAGCTCACGAGCTCGAGAGCTTCTAAATTCCTGCGGGAGATCTTCCAGCTTGAGCGATATCTTCACTCGCTCCCTTGATTCTTCTCGTATGTCGGGCATCCACACGTATAAGCGTATTTACGTATACACACGTATATGTGCGAGCGTACCTGCGTATGAGATCACGGTGGTGAAGGGAAAAAGTTTGAACCCGGGGGCGAATCCGCGGCGCCGGCATATTCACTTGAAAAGTGTCGGCGTAGACAAAGGTCCAGGGAAAGCGGCAGCTACGAAGGTGGAAATATGTAGACAAAGATAAAAGCGAGTGGTGGACAAAAAGAGCGATGAAGAGAGAGGGAGAGAGAGAGAGAGAGAGAGAGAAACAAAAAGCGTAGCAAGTAAGAAAGTACGGTCGAGAGAAATGGAAGGACACCAAAAGCTCTCATCCTCATCCTTCTGTCGTCTCCGAGGCTCTTCCCTCCTTCACCCCCTTCCGTCCATACGTCTTCCTATACCCCTCTTATTTTTCGTACTTTCGCGAGGACGTCTGAAAAGTATCCTCTCCTTATCTGGGATCCAGGCGATTCTTTTGCCCAGGACCCACATACCGGGTACCCCGGGCGGATTTCCAGGTGCGCGAAGGGCCGGAAGTAACGCTCGCACGGAAGCGCCGTGGCGAGCGCTCCCATTGCGGCAACATCTTGGAGGGAAGTTTGCGCCCTTCATTGTCCGTAGCCCCTTCTCCGTATATGATAATGGATTAGTCTGGAGAGAACCAGCTGGTAGCCTGACCTCCGACTGTTGGAAACTTTCACCCTCGATTATATTGTCCCACCCGCCTGGGAACGGTACTCGAACGAGTCGACGATTTCATCCAGATCTAATATCGACTTCGGTCCTAGGCACCTAGATACGATGGTAGACTGTCAGATTCCGGAAACGTACCCCGCAAATGACATACTTCCGAAAAGTCATGACCCAGAAATGGTGAATTGCCAAAATGTCACCGCACGGAAAATTGCGGCGTATTAACGTCTAGATTTTGCTATCGACAGATGGCGCTATGAACATCTTCCAATTGAATGGAAAAATGTCATCGGCCAGATGTCCGTTAATTTCAATTTATAGCGTCTTTCTTTTCAACGATTTTTAACGCGTTACTCCTGTCACATTGATAATGATACTGTTGTCACATTGTCAAGGTCAAAATCATTGGAAATAATGCCCTGCACTTTGAGATTTATGGCCATTTGGCTGCTGGTATTTTTCGTTCAATTCGGAGCTGTTACCATTGCCATGTGTCAATCGCAAAAGAACTTTACTATTTTGGTAACATTTCGGCAATTTCTGGGTTACTTTGCTCTGGTGAGATGTCAGGAACTTCGGTCTTACTTTGCTGAAGTATGTCATTCAATTCTGACATCTCCTCGAAGCTGGCAAAGTTCATTGGTCCGATGGCGAACCAAATGGAAAACAGGGGTGTCTATACAGGGCCGAAAATAAGAAGTAGGAATCATAGCACATAGGCAAGGAGTGCATTGGCCCTTTTGCAGGATCTTCCAAGGTAGGTGACTTCATTGGGATCCGGTGATACATCTACATACGTAAGCTTGGTTGTCTCCAGGTCTATGCGGATGAGGGAAGTGAAAAGCACCAATACCCTTGTGCTCGGCCGAAAGGCTATATGGGCAAGGAGCGACGGTGAAAGCGCTGGAGCAACCCCCAACATTTACGTGCTGGAGTCTTGCACGGAGAAGCCGCGGCACTAGTAGAGGTTCTGACGAATGGCAGGAGAGTTCCACCCTTTTCGTGCCATCTCTCGGCTCGCTGTGCTGTATGCTGTGCAAGAGGGAATGAGAGTAGCAGGGGATAGGGAAGTTGCGAGCCGGGATGATGAACTCGATTTGAACGACGCTTGGAATCTCTTGGGTCTTGTGTACTCTTTCATTTCTCTCTCTCTCTCTCTCTTTCTCTCTCTCTCTCCCTCTCTCTCTCTGCCGCTATTTGTCTTCCTTATCCCCGCCTTTCTTCTTTCTTGAAACTTCAAGCCAGATTTCACTGCATAGTCATGAGCCCATTATGATAATTTCGTTGAAGAAAGAAACGAAGCTCGTCAATAAAACAAGCCATTGCGTATCCTAAAGATGGTTGATGCTTAACGACAAGCTTTCCTTACTCGTCGCACAACGGAAAAAGTAAGCTCGTTTCTTTCGTCAACTGCGGAACAGCTTGAAGACACGATGTTTCCGGTTTCGCTGATTTCCACACGTTGATCCGATGGCCCCCGGCAAATTCATTGCCTCATCTCCTTCATTCGAGGATCTACTTGGCTTTGTGACGTAACATACAAACTTTCCGTAATCCACGGAAGTAAGCCAGGAGTGCGCTCTTCTTTCCGCGCTTTTCTATCCTCCGGCGTTTCCGCTCAATGCCGTGTGTCATGTGTGTCTCGAGGCAAAAGCTTCCGGCGGTTTATCTTCGCGACATCTTCCAACGAAATGCAAGCATCCTTGTGTGTGCTCGTATATGCATCAGAGTGAAATCTGCGGTTGGAGCTGACTCTCGGTGGTTTTGGAATCTACGACGAAAATGGAGAAAATATTCCATTTTCCTGGAAACAGTTGAACAACTGCTCCAGGCGAAGGTGCTCTCTCTCTCTCTCTCTCTCCCTCTCTCCCTCTCTCTCTCTCTCTCTCTCTCTCTCTCTTTGATAGTTGCGGCTTGCCTCTTGGTCTCTTCCACTTTCGCAGTAAACAAAACTCCCGATATACACATGGCGACGTAGCGGGAGTTTTTGGCCGTGCATCCCGCTGCAGGCGGTTGCATATGTCACAATGATGATAACACGTTCAAATGCCTTCAGTAAGCATCCGAAGTGTTTCTTCATTTGTCCTTTTTCCACTGTGGAAGTACATCCAGTTGCCCGCCTGCATCTTCCTGTGGGAACAATCTTCGACCACCTCCTACAACCGTGCTTAAGAATTGCCAGCGTTGTTTGCAAACCCGTCAAGTGTGGTGCTCCCGTCTTCCATTTTTTTGCAGTTGCCCCTGGAACATCTACGCGCGGATTACCAGCGTTTTGCATGATATACCATCATTTCGCACGGTAACTCTCGGAGTCGGTATAATTTCGAGATTTCCTCAATTATTTCTGCCTCGCGAAAGTACTCAACCGAGCATGAGCGGTAGCGAGTACTTGGCGGTATGTTCACCCTATGTACGTTCCTGACTCGTTGGATTGCGTGCACATATCTAGTCCGGCCACGTGTACCTTGAAATGAGGCCGAGAACGAAAGAGAGAGAGGGATGGACAGAAAGAGAGAGAGAGAGAGAGAGAGAGAGAGAGAGAGAGAGAGAGAGAGAGAGAGAGAGAGAGATGGCCTCTCTTGATGCGGCTGACTTTGCGAGTACACATATATGATTCATCCTAGTGTGTGCTTTTCCGTGTACCACATGCCAGCGAGGCATTCTGGCACGTGGCGTTCGCGAGAGTACGTAAAGTCCTCGTTAGTATCCGCCACGGTCGAGCGTCTAGTTTACGTAGTGAGATATGAAATTCAAGGAGTAAGGTGGAACGAACGAAGCGAAGTACGTATAGTGGCGTTGGTACGAGGAGATGAAGTGGTATTAGCCGAGAGAAGGAAAGAGATAGTGTGAGAGGGGTACGACCGCAGGAGTAGCGCCACCCTCGACGCATATGAGAACCAAAAGGGTAGATAGGAGAACATGAGAGTACTAGCTCTAGACTACTAAGAAACGATTCCTCCCGCGAGAATAACAGTTTCCCGTGTACTTACCGAGCAAATTATTACACTTACTCTCCTCATATCCTCGCGCAGCTATATGACACTCTTTTCCAGTATATTCTCGTTATTTTCGAAAATTTATCCGGTTCCAGGGACCGAGATGAAACAGAGAGAAAGTAATGAGCATGTTGCGTTGATGGACCGATGATGACATCTTTATATCCTTCAGTTGATAATTGCCAAACTTTTGATTGATAATTGCCAAGAATCTTATAGACGTCCCTAAGGATGTCCTAATGTTCATAATGATGTCCTCATGTCCATAATGATGTCCTCATGTCCATAATGATGTCCTCATGTCCATGATGATGTCCTCATGTCCATAAAATGTCCTCATGTCCATAAGGATGTCCGTATGTCCATAATGATGTCCTCATGTCCATAAGGATGTCCGTATGTCCATAATGATGTTCTCATGTCCATAAGGATGTCCTTATGTCCATTTAATGTCCTCGCGGACATCAAATTCCCTATGCTTTTTTCTAGCTCTATTTTTACCAGTCGACTAGACCATTTGGCTGTCTGTTTGCTCATAGAACTGGTACTATGCGATTAAATGACGTTCATCGTTCGATGAGAACACGAAAACAGAAAGTCTCTTTTTACAGAACGGCTTCCGCACTTTGAGCCATGGATAACGTTTACCGTGTGGAGCGGGGCCATCTGCTCGAGGGTCTCTTGGGCGGAATGGACCTGCCAGAGCTGAACAAAGAAGGGTGGGCCGATAAAAAGGAACCAGCGGGGCTGTACGGGCTCTCGGACGCCATTAATCACGTTACCCGGAGTAGTTCTCGGTTTTGCTTCCAGCACGTCGTTGTGGAAGTAGTGGCTCCCGATGTGAAGGGAACACGGAAAGTGGAGGATATCGGTGTGGTACGCGGAACAATCGGTGTTCCCCACACTCGGCCGTGGAGTTTCCTCCGCTGGCGTATATCCGACCGAATGGTTTTCGGGTCCTCCAGCTCTCGGGTAAGCTGAGAACCCGCGAGAGCCCTCACTCCATCACTTCCGGAAAACATCTATGGCTTTTTGCGAACAAATATAGCTGCTCGAACCGCCGGACGATGATGGCGAACACGCTCCACGCGTTTCTGCCGCTTCAGCGAGACTTCGATTCGCCTCTGCACACTTTGCCACGGTGCCGTACACCGACAAAAGCTGCTCGACCATCCTGGAACTAACGTCCTCTGCGCTTGGTCTGGAAATTTGCTACATACTGAGCGATTTGATTCGAATGATTTGAATCAAACACTGCGAAAGGGTCGATCAATTTGGCTAACCAGGAGATCGCTCCAATGGCCGTCAATCGGACAACCCCATGGCAGTAGCAGTGGTGTATTTTAGGCTATAGTCAGGGAAGTCAGGTCAAAACGAAGCTCGTCCAATCTAATCTGCGAGAACTTTTATTGATCTGGACACGAACAAACGCTGATCCAACCGGCAAACAGCTGGTGGTCACCCCTTCGCCTAGTTTACTTTCCTCTTCTACTATCGCACTCCTTCGGCTTGGATGACATCGATCGACAAAAACTGCTCGCCCATTCTGGAGCTAACGTCCTTTGCGCTTAGTCTGGAGATATGCTCCGGGATGCTCTTCAGAGTGAATCAAACACCGCGAAAGGGTCGATCAATTTGGCTAACCGGAAGCTACCGGATCATCGCTCCAATGGCCATCAATGCGGAAAGTCCTTGGCAGCTGAAGTTGTCCATTTTACGCAATCGTCAAGAAGGTCAGGCCAGACCGGAACTAGTTAAATCTAATCAGCGAGAACTTTTATTGGCCTGGGCCTGAATAAACGCTGATCCAACCGATAAACAGTCCGTGGGCACTCCTTCGCCCAGTTTACTTTCCTTCTCTGCTGCCACGATTTTTTTGCTCGAATGAGATCAATCGACAAAAGCTGCGCACCCATCTTAGAGCTAGAATATTCTGTGCCTAGTCTGGTAACATGGGTCTGGTGGAAAGGGTCGATCAACTTGACTAACCGGAAGCTACCAGATGATCGCTCCAGCGGCCATCGATCGGAAACGTCCATGGTAGCTGAAGTTGTCCATTTTAGGCAATTGTCACGGAAGTCAGGCCAGACCGGAACTCATCCAATCTAATCAGCGAGAACTTTTATTGGCCTGGGCCCGAACAAACGCTGTTCCAACCGGTAGACAGCTGTTGGCCACCTCTTTGCCCAGCTTACTTTCCTCCTTCTGTCGCACTTATTCGACTCGCGTGAGATCGCGCCCTGACAGCATCGAACGAGGAAAGACCGTGACGAAGATCCGTTCTCTCGGGGCTTCTTTATTCATTGGTCAATCGATGCGTGACACGTGGCTGGGACACTATCTCGTAGCCGGTTAAAGTCTTCATCCGAATGGTGGGAAGGACGATGAGGCAAGCGGTGGGTATAATTCACCGGGTGCAATAAAGCGAGCGATGTTCGTTCCAGCAGTACGTAATAATAATATACACTCTCCGGTGCAAGCACGATGCTCGTATAATATAATATATAAACTGTGCATAGAAGAAATTACGAGTGCCCGTAATCTCCGCTCGGGTGGAGAGGAGGCTGCGACTGAGAGTTGGCCGCGAGTCCTCCATCGTATAAGCCGGTAATTAATTGCCCATAGTGTAAATCGGCGTTACCGAGTACTCTCGCGCTCCCGAGATCGTTTTACTGCTCCCATGCACTACCGAACAGGTACCGGTCCGCAAAAAGAAGATGCAACGAAAGAAAGAAAACAACGTCATTGGCGAGTTAAGCTCAACGTAAACTGCCTCGTTCACTCTCCCTTCTGCTCCCTCGCACTCCCCTTTAGCGTCTCATCTTCTCAGTGGCCTGATACGTTCGCGTCCTCATCTCCTTCGCGATTTAGGTCCTTTCTTGCCGACCTGTGAGCTCCTCTCGTTCGCGTATCTCTCCTCATCCTCATCCTCCACCTTCTACCGTTCGCCTTTTTATTCGCCCTCCACGTCGCGCGCACCACTTTCTTAGTGTTTCTCGGCCCGTGGGTGTAAATCTGTCTCCCAGATTAAGTCCAAAGACCTGAGCCCTGACTCGTATAAGTTAAAGTGGAAGCCTCCGACGAACCCTCGCGAGGAGAGACCAGCTTCCTCCTCCGCGAGCGCAATATTTCGGAGCTCTGCAGATTCGAGCAAGCCCACGTATCAGCCTCTAGTGAGCTGTTTGCACGGGGCTTTCCGAATAAAATCGACAGGAAACGGAAACGTCCTTGCTTGATTACGTTTTCCACCACTCTACCTCGCGGACTCACTTTGCCGAACGATTGAGCTGGCTCGGGCCGAGATGATCAAGGAAGTGACACGCTTCTTTGATTCTATTGATGCTTTATGAAAAATTGACACTTGAAGAAGATTGTAGTTTTATCTGCCAATGAAATCAATTGAGACGGGCAAGTACATTACTGTTATTGTTTGGGTTTGCTTGTGGGTGTGTCGATTTGTTTTGTTTTCATTCTGTTTGCTTCGGTTTGTTTGATTTTGCTGAGATTTGTTTGTTCTTGATGGTGTTTCCATGGGTTTGCTCGGGTTTGTTTACTAACGTTCGACTGTGCTTGAGTTTGTTTGCATATGTTTATGTTTATTTATGTATTTGGGTTTGCCGTTGTTCGTTTGTTTGGATAATTTTTCCCAACAGTGACACTTCTTAGAAACAATTGTGATGTCAACTGACAACACAATCGAACGCTGTTCATGAATTAATGTTGGCAAATAAAAATAGTTCCAATCAACACTATGAATGATGCACCGATTTCAACTGTAATGTCCTATGGTTGCAGAGTTCCCTCCCTTGTGCCTCTCTCCCCCCCTCTCTCTCTCTCGCACCGTCACTTTATTTTCGTTTATTTGCTGTCGGCAAACATGCCTGGTGTGTCTCTTCTTCTTCAGGGCTCTCTCTGGAGCAGATACTGCGTACAGTTCGCTTGCGTGTGCTAGAGATAGAGAGAGAGAGGGGGAGAGAGAGAAAGAGAGAAAGAGAAGCAACAAAAGCCTCAGCATCCTCTCTGGAATCTTTGCTTATTCCTTTTCCTCTCTTCCTCTTACTCACACTTCTGCACAATAAGGTGTATCGAGGTTGCTGCTTCTTTCCTCGGACGTATCTACGATATTTATATACATATATATGTACACGTACATTCATACATATATACGCATCGTGTGTCTACCTTCGTATGTGTGCATACGGATACTGCTGTTCCGTTGCCGATGCAAAAAAGCATGTTATACCGAAACCCGGCAGCGGTTTCGTATATATATATATATATATATATATATATATATATATATATATATATATATATATATATATACACACACACACACACACACACACACACACATATGTGTGTGTGTATGGTGTTGTGGAGAATCTGCTCTCGTCTGCATCTCGGCTGTCCCTCCTAAATCCTCCCAGGATCAATACCGGAAATGAGAGTTATATTTACACAGTTGGTCACTCAGGACTAAAAGAATTATCGTGATAGTCCCACACGTATAAGCCATACTATATTCAGAGGCCAAAAAATACGTTTGCTCATCCTCCAAATGGTAAATTAAATTTGACCGCCTATAAAAACGAAAAAAATAATAATGATCAAAAATCCGTTTCCCAAGGATGAAAATAATTGCGATGAAGCACTAACGAATTTTCTTTTTCGTTCGTTTGGGTCTGTGTGGTCAGCGGTCGCGATTCTTTTTTATCATTGATAAACGGAAAAGAGTAGATATTTTCTGGATGGAGAGAAAAATTATTTAAGCAGGGTCCTCGAATTTTCGATTTTTTGACTCGTCGTCGATGATGCTTAAGGGCGTTCCCTGGAAATTTGCTGGAAATTGACTGACCGGAGTATCAATGCGGAGCGTGGATGGAATCAAAGGACGCGGGGGACCGGAAGGTCGTTAAATATTTATTTTATATCCAGTCACTCTTCCCGTTTAGCTCCTACGTGTCCGACCGATCGCAGCACTCTTCCACTTTGACCTCGTGATATTTTTTTTTTGTTTGCGCGTCGTGGCCGAGTGCATCGAAAGCTGAGGCTCTTCGTCTACTTCCGGTTGTACGCGGTGCGATCCCATCGTCCCTCGAGTTCGATCCACCCGGGTATGTTTATCAGGACCTGCCTAGAAATTTCACGGTACGTCGTTTATCAGGTGAAGCTCGGTGGCTTCACTTAACGTTTTTTTGTCTTTGCCGACATAGTTTTCGCGTTGAGCACTTCCGATATCTAAATTCGTTCGACCCCAGTGTACTTTGGAAAGACGTTGCTATTGCATCGGCCCTTTGGAGTTGTACACGTACCGGGTGTCTCGTTCATTTCGAGACGTCGGAATTACTCGAGAACGGCGAGACGGGTCGAAAAATTCCGAGATAGGTGTCGAGGAGTTTTATACGAGGACTAAGGGGGCCGATTACTCTTTTATTTAGTAGACGTTTTCAAGATTATTTCAAGGTCAACTTCGATTTTTTAATGGAAGCCTATATTTTTTGGAGTGGCATCTATTATTATTCTATCTATTATTCTATGGAAGAAGATAGGTGAGTTTTGCGGGAAACACTTTCTTCTCTGGCGGTTATTTATTCGCGAAAATTAGCAATGTACAAGAGTAGTTGAAAAAATTCTTCCGACAAAAGTTACCGAATTTTTTTACATGGCATTAAGATGCCGCTATAAAAAAATAGGTTTCTATTTTTAAAAGGCCACCATGCTCGAACATTTTTGAAAACTAGTTTTGTAAATCGCTTTGCTGTTTTTGGAAAAATAACCGTCGGATGAAAAAATGTTTCGGATAAAAGTTACCATCTTATTTTATGATGGAATGATATGCCACTGTAAAAAAATTGTCGTTCCTACATAAAAGGTCTCTATATTGGGACTTTTTAGATCTGATCTTGTGATTTTGCAAAACGAACATCTTTTTTTTGTACATAGAATAAATTGCCACTATAAAAAAACATTCGCTTCTATGAAAAACGCATCCGTGGCCATTTTTTGAAGCTACTCTTGCCATTCTCTTCGCAATTTTTGGGAAAAAAAATCGTCGAATGAAAAAAATATTTCGGACAAAAATTACTGACGTTTCTTTACATAGAGTAAAATGCCACTATAAAAAAATGTTGGTTTCTACAAAAAAGGCCTCTATTTTCTGATATTTTTCAAACTACTCTTAGAATGTTTGTAAAAAAGATCGTCGAATAAAAAATGTTTCGGACCAAAGTTACCAATTTTTTTATATGCACATAGAATAAGATGACACCAAAAAATATTGTTGCCTTTAAAAAAAAGGCTTCTATTTTCGGAGGTTTTTGAAACTCCTCTTATAGTTTTACCAATTATTGAAAGAAATAACTATCAAGGAAAAACATGTTTCGCACGAAAGATACCGATCTTTTTCATAGAATCAAACGCCGCGTTAAAAAATATAGGTTTTCTTTGAAAAAACAAGTTGACCTTGAAATCACCTTCAAAACGTCCACTGAATAAAAAAGTTATCTAGCCATTTTACTCCGCGTTTGAATATACTCGATTAGTGTCCCGAGATTTTTCGATCTCTTCACTGTTCTTTAGAGGTATCTCGACCCATCGAGATACCGACCACCCTGTATATACGTGTATATATGGTTTGTGGAGAAAATTGACGACGCCTTTTTCCCTTCATGCAAATAAGATCGGTGGTGTATACGACGTACTTGCCTGCACATACAGCCCGACAGAGTGCGCGTAAACGCGAGGAAGAGCGAATCGGAAAAAAGACGAGAGAATTTCCTCCTAGACGACTTTTTCCTTATCGCGTATTCACCAAAGTGCACCCAGGTACTCGGTGCTCCTCGTATCGATAGCGCACTTCGCCTTCTATCCACTTCGAGACAGCACAAGGCAAGCACCTGCGACTAAATTCCGAGCCCCAATTGATCGAAGGTGCATGGGCGGAATACGACAAATGGGAGCAATGAAGCGTTGAAGTTGGTGGAATGAAAATTAAAGGAAAACGTTTCTCGTTGTACTATTGCATTTGATATCCAATGGTATTACGGATATCGCATCGGTTGATAGATCGTACCGGAGGATGTTTTATGAAAAATGTCAATTTCTCTTGGGTTTTTCGGGATGTTACAGGAAATTGATACATATTCTTGCCAAGTTTGAGATTTTTCATAGGGACAACTATTGATAAACAGCGAAGTTATATTTATTTGAATAAAGTGCCGCCGTTGCTGCATGGCCGATCAGTGCAAGTGGTTCTAGTAACTAGGCTCATCTAAAATGAAAAATAGAAACATGTACTTTTAGTATAATAATTTAACTTTCGTATTACCAGAGAGTTTTTTCAAATCTTGAAAATTCCGAAAATGCGAACTTTAGAAAGAAAACGTTCGATTTTTTAACGAAAAAAACCACTTTAATAATTTGTTTTTGACAAATGGATACACATATTAAAAAATCATTTGGTCATACGATAGAAAATGTTATAAACTATGCTCGGTCTAAATTTAAAGTGAATCGAGAAAATAGATTTTCAAAACGTCCTCAATTCACCGTTAATGCATGGCCGTTACTGCCGTTACTGCATGGCCAATCAATGAACGTGATTCTGGCAACTAGGCTCATCCGAAAAGAAAAAATTATTTTTAGTACAATAATTGAACTTTACTATTACCGGAGGCTTTATTGCAATCTTGAAAATTCTAAAGTCATTTTTTAACGAAAAAAAGACTAATAATTTGTTTTTGACAAATGGATAAACATATCAAAAAATCATTCGGTCATACGATAGAAAATGTTATAAACTATGCTCTATCCAATTTAAAAGTGAATCGGGAGAATATATTTTCAAAACGTCCTCATTTGACTGGTACTGCATGGCCAATCAGTGAAGGTGGTTCTGGCAACTAGGCTCATATGAAACAAAAAAATTAAAAAAAATAAAAATACTTTCAGTATAATAAATTGACTTTCGTATTACCGGAGTTTTTTGAAATCTTGAAAATTCCAAAAATAGTGAACTGTAGAAAAAAAACGTTCGATTTTTTAACAAAAAAAACGACTTCAATAATTTATTTTTAACAAATGGATAAACATATAAAAAAATCATTTGGTCATACGATACATAATGTTATAAACTATGCTCTGTCCAAATTTAAAGTAAATCGGAAGAATAGATTTTCAAAACGTCCTCAAATTGAGACATATCGTCGAAGTGTTACATTCGTTCCATCATCCATAACAGTCGTATTTTCGTAGGATTAGTGCCACGAAGATTGGTTCGACTTGGTACTCGATCCCGTAAAACTTGCCCACCGAGTTTCCCTTATCCATGTATACGAAGACTGGAGAGAACTTTAGTGCCGGCTCACCGAGACTTCGAGTGCTCGATCACCGCGAAGATGTTCGTCCCACAGTTCTAGAGACAATCGACTTTCCGCTCCGTCCTGGGGACTTTCGGAATCCGAGATTCAACGCGTTTCAACGCCACTCGCCGATTTGAAACAGCCAAACGATTCTGGCTGAGTCATTTTAGAACTTCCAGTCGATTGATCAATTTTCACTTGGCTTCCTTCCACGGATATAACGAATATCCCTCTCGCGAATCAATTTTCCGTAAATCGTGTAGTCAAGAAATCAGGTGAAGCCGGGAGAAATATGACATTGGAGTCGAATTTGATATGCCGAGGAATTGAGCGATCGAGCGAAATTCGGACAATCCCCTTAAAGGGGTGAGTACCCTTAGGCAGCCGAAAAAGTATATTTTTATGACTTTTGAAAATTTACTTATTTTCTCAACTAATTTTAAGAAAATTAACTTCTCTTTAATATTTATACCGTGTGCGTAAAAAGTGGAAAACAAAGATAAAGAAAAGGCTAAAAGAAAATACTTTGAATTCAACAGAAAGATTTGGAGTTATTCGGCAGTGAAAAACACACTTCTCCAAAAAGTAATATTGTTATTAAAATGAGTATAAAATTTAAATGAGTTCTAACAATTATTTCTCGAGTTATTGCTCACGGCAATTCCGAAAATACAATTTTGAGAAAAACGCATTCGAAGTTTTGATAAATGTAAACTTTACGACTTTGGTTATTTACTGTCTAGTGTGCATTTTTAGGGCCACACAATTTCGTTTTAAGACTTTTTTTTAGAAAAAAAGAAGGTTTTAGAAGTATTTCTACCCTTGAGATTCGCTGATACGATTTTAAATTTATCGCTGCGATAGGAAATTCGATTCTTTGCGAGAGAGACAGAGGATTCGGGAAAGAAAAGGACGGATATAAACGCATTTGTACGTGGGAAAGGACACGAGGGCAAGGACAATGGAGCATTGTGTGTTTCGCGCCAGAGAGAAAACGTTTACCGATCGCACATACATAAATTCAAAGCCACAGGACTGATTATGTCATTGTGGAAATTACTCCGCTTGCTTTTGTCCCCGTGCTATTTGCTTTCCAACGATTTCCTCCCCCTATTTGACTCGTAACGTGTAAATATTTTGCAAATCGAGCACGAAGATATTTTTCATAGACAAGTGCGGTTCATCACTCGTTTATTACTTCAGATATTAATCCTGCAATTTTTTTAGCCCTCCATAGAATACTTTGATTTTAAGACGTTCGCTCGGTGCCCAAAAAAGCGGCCGATTTTCAATATTTTTTCTCGCGAAAGTATTGGGATGACGGAGTCGGGAATTTACACACATATTGCACATGGTCTTGCCAAGTTTGAGTTCTTTTTTCATTGAAAAATATTCATCAACAACGAAGTTATTTATATTTTTACAAAGTTCTGCCTTTGCTGTTCGGCCAATCTGTGCAGCTGGTTCTGGCAACCAGGCTCATCTGAAGTGAGAAATAAAAAAATGGATTTTCAGTGTAACAATGACACTTTCGTATAACCGGATATTTTAAAAAATTTGGAAATTTACGAAAACGGCAAGCTGTAGAAAAAAATCGTTTTTCGACGAAATCAAAACAACATGAATAATTTGTTATTAACAAATGGAGGAACGTGGAGAAACAATTATTCGGTAAAACGATGGAAAATGTTGTGAACTATGCTCTGTCCGAATTCGAAGTGAATCGGACGGATAGATTTCGAGATACGAGTTACATTGTTTCATAACACATACTTTCGCGAAAAACGCAAAGGATAAACAGCATTCTGACCTTTCGTCATAAGTCATTTTTCATGACGTTTGAAAAATTACTTATTTTATTAATTATTTTACTGATTTGCTTCATTCAATGTTGACTTACTTTCTTAATTAATTCTGAAAGAATTGGTTTATCATTACCATTTATACCGTATGTGTAAAAAGTGGGAAAAAAAAAGAAAATTGAAGGAAAAGCTGTTAAAAAATAGTTGGATTGAACAGAAAGATTTTGAGTTATTCAGCAATAAAAAAATACTTCTTAAAAATCGAGCGTTCGAGCGAAATTCGAACAGTCAGCTTTAAAGGGAATCATCCCTTCACGCATCCCTTGAAAGGATGCCAAATCATCCCTTTAAATCGCAATGGATAAATAGCCATCTGACCCTTCGTTATAAATCGGTCAATTTTTGGAACTTTTCCAAAATCTTTTTCGCAAGTTAAAGTTAAGACCCTAGGCTATAAAACTTAGGCAAACTATGCACTTTTTTCCTCAGTTCTCCACATAATACTTTGATTTTAAGAAGTTTACTCGTGGCCCAAAAGACCGGTTGATTTTCAATATTTTTTTTTTACTAGAGTATTGGGATGACGCGTTTGGGATTTTACACACAATTGATCATGGTCCAGTCGAGGTTAAGTTCTGATTTCATTTTAAAATATTGACAAGCAATACAGTTTTTTTTATTTTGACAAATTTCTGCCGTTGCTGCATGGCAAATCGGTGCAGATTTTTCTGGCCCATTAGAAGTAAAAAAAAAAAAGAAAAACTGCACGATCCAACCCTTCACAAAAACCATCACAAATCGGTCAATTTTTGAAATTTTTCTAAAGTCTTCGATGCACATTAAAGTTAATACCCTAGGCTATGAAACACCCCAATTACGAATTCGCATTTTTGAAATTACACGTTTATGCAGACCCCTTGAATCTCCGCTGTCAAAGGAGCGACCGGATGCCTTGGTCCTTTCCAAAGTTTCTTTCCTCTCACGAGTCGTCTTTTTCTCCCGCTCCCTCGATGTCTTGCCTTCGAGGGATGCATCGTAAATCGATCAATCGGCAAATTTCGATTCCCGGAATCACGAACGTTTCGGTCCTGTCGCGAAAACGCCACGTGTACATAAATCGCACATATACGCGCGATTTATATTTATATATACACACGCACGCGTCCATATACAAATTAACGCGTCGATATATCTCCCGAGGGACGACGGACGCGACGCGCCAAAGTCCTCCCGTCGCATCATCGACCGCGATCTTCTCTTCGCCGCATATCGCGTGTTCCTCGAATAAACTAACGTGTTTCGCACATTAGTCCAATTAATTAAATGCTAATTATGATCGTCCTGTGGCTCGTCACGCATAATGATTTGCCGCGAGACGATTTCGAGCGGGGGCTGCCTCTTTTCGGGAGTCACCCCTCCCGTCATCCATTGAAATTCGAGAAGGACGACATGCAAGATTTGTGCGAAAAATGTTGAACTTTTTCACATGAGAAAAAAAAGAAAAAAAAGACCCTTGCTTTTCATGTTTTTCCACCATTCACGAGGTTTTTTCTCACTCGCTGTTCCAGCTGAATCGCGTGAACATTTGTGTATTTTTTATGCACCTAGGCTAAAAGGCAAGCAACCTTTTTCATGTCGATGCATAAAATTCGGAAGGGCGTATCGATGCACATATACGTATACGTATTTGGGCTATGGGTGTTACCGAAAAAAATATGATAACTAAGGCCTCAGGCCACTCTAGAGGCCGAAAAAATAGGCTTTTTGGGGATTTTTTTTTCAGAAAAACTACAAAATAAATCGACATTGCAAAAAAGGGTGTTTATCATACATATCTGTGACTGTATACAATAATTTTTTTCAATCGATTAATTTCAAAATGGCGGCTGTGCAGCGTTTATCTCAAAACTGCATTTTTTAAGTTGGCCGGAAACATAACTCAGACAATTTTCAACCGATTCACTTGAAATGTTGAATATATCTTGAAACGTACATTGTGTATGGAAGTGCGTAACATTTTTTTTTATATTGCATAGTTCATTTGTTGTTAACAATTATCTGACGATTTTTTAAGAAAATTTTTCAGTTTCCACTTTAGCAGTGCGCCATTTGGCCAAAAATCAATATATCGAAAAAATCCTACGTACTTCTATAGCAGGTATTATATATAATCGAAATAAATTCATTGGCTCATTGTAATTAAAAAATTACAGGAGCTGTTTGTCCGGTTATACACCCGGGAAAAACGAAGACGTCATCGCCAAAATGCTGCACAGCCGCCATTTTGAAATTAATCGCTTCAAAAAAATTATTGTATACAGTCACTGATATGTATGATAAACACCCTTTTTGTAATCTCGATTTATGTTGTAGTTTTGCTGAAAAAAAAATTCCAAAAAGTCTATATTTTCGACCTCTAAGAGTGGCCTAAACCCTTAAGTTTTTCAACTCCTTGTCGAAAAAAAATATATTGCATCTTTTTGTAACGTCTAGTATTAAACAGAAAAATCTAACATTCTGGAAAAAAATCAAAATTCCATTTTGAGTTCAGCAGAACGAACATGATTAAATTCCGAATACGGAACATTCAGAAAAATCTTTTTTTCTATTGGAATTAAATCCCATTTATCGACTTTAAAATATAGCATTGATCATTTTTTTCTCGATGACGGGATGTAAGAAAATCGTTTTTCAGGAGTGTTTTGCATTCAGAGTTAAACAATCTTCATTCCGCTGTACTCAAAATGGAATATTGATTTTTTTTCTTCATATTACTCAATTTTTTCTGCCTGATACTACTCATCACAGAACAACGCTATATTTTTTTTCGAAAATAAGTCGAAAAATCATCAGGGTTTGTTGTTCATGCGCAACATCTTCGCGCATATCGCGTGTTCCTTGAAGAAACTAACGTGTTTCGCACATTAGTCGAATTAATTAAATGCTAATTATGATCGTCCTGTAACCCGTCACGCATACTGATTTGCCTCGAGACGATTTCGAGCGGGGGCTGCCTCTTTTCGCATCAGGACATGCTATGCATCTTATAATTCCTTCGACAAGGCGCATCCTTCAAAACGTCCTTTTTTCGTTTGGAGCTTTATAATTTTTTTATGCCCAATCGTACGTGGAGTACGCTCATTTTGGAGACGGAGAATCGGCGGAATTTGCAGGAAACGCCGCAAAGGGGTCGTTGAATAATTTTCTCTTTTTAAGGGGTTATACCTAGCTGTAGAGGTCGCAAAATCACTTTTTTCAAAACTAATATATTTTTATCTGTATCGACACCCTGTATCGACTGATACAGGGTGTCCCAAAACTGAACTCGCTCCCTGGAATAGAGGGTTGGGGGTTAAATTCTGAGTCAATTGATATAAGCATGTATGGGTCTCAGATCAACCCCTGAATTGTTATTGATTTTTAAAGGCGGGCCAATCAGATGCGCCCGATGAGGCGACGTACCTGATTGGCCCGCCTTCAAAAATAAATAATAATTCAGGGGTTGATCTGAGACCCACACATGCTTATATCAATCGACTCAGAATTTCACCACCAACCTCCCATTTCACGGAACGGATTCAGTTCTGGGACACCCTGTATACACTACCAGCCCAAAGTTTCCGGACACTTCAGAAAAATCCGAAACTTTCGATCACCGAATAATTGCCAAATAATGTCAGAATAATATAGTTCATTTAATTTTTTATTTTACGAAGATAATATACAGCTCTGTATAATTAATTAGATTATTCTAATATCATTTTGCAACTATCCAAACTGATCCAAAGTTTTGCAATTGTCTGAAGTGTACGGAAACTTTTGACCGGTAGTGTATGTTGCCTGAAAATTTCAAAGTCATCGAATCAAAAATGACAGACGTATAGGCTGTTGTGTAGGACGTTCGTCGAAACGCTCGGAACGTCGCACGAAAATTCAAACGCTTTTTTCTCGAAAATACGCTTTGCAAGACGGTGAGCAAAATATCCGAAGAACTACTGCATCGATCTTTCTGAAATTTTTAGCGCTTTTTCTAGATGTAAAAATATAGTGTGTCTAATACTTTCGATTCGATGAACGAAAAATGCCCATTTTATCGCAAAAATCAATATTCAGTTCGAACATCCGCCATTTTGTTTTAACATAATATTTCGAAAATTCCTTTGATTAATCATAGGGTAAAGTAATATACTAATAAAATCTGTTTCATTTTTTGTTGTTAGATAACATGGTTGAGTAGGGCATTGTTCAATGTAAAATACGTTTTCCAGTGTATGTTCCATAACAACATTTATTATAAATAAATATATTTACACGAAAAATTAATGAACGCTCTTCAGATGATACTTTTACTAATACCGAATTTTCTCGATTTTTATGATCGCTACTTTCTTTAAAAAATCTCGAAAATGAGCATAACAATATTTATTATAAATAAATATATTTACACGAAAAATTAATAAACGCTCTTCAGATGATACTTTTACTAATACTGAATTTGCTAGATTTTCATGATCGCTACTTTCTTTTAAAAATCTCGAAAATGAGCTGTTTTCGACTGTTACAATTAGGCATAACCCGTTAACCAGACGAGCGGCAGGAGGAAATGGAGAAGGGTGTAATGTGCGTTTCCATGCTTTTTAATTCAGTACTGCGATATAAACGCGTCTAACTGTAGGAAAAAGAACTTACAAAAATGACATCCTGGTCCCGGAGTGGGTAAATATACACATGTGTGTGTGTGTGTCTGAGCCTACCAGTAGGAAGAACAAGTAGAAGAGGAAACGAAAATGAGAACCCTGATGAAGCGGGCCCAACAATTACTCGACCGCTCGCATTCGCACCGTAATCACCCTTAATTTACGACAGGGACGTCAGTCGCACTCGGTGCCGATCAGTAATTAAAGTCAATCGGTAGAAACGCCCGGGAACACCAACCAACCACACGCCGATTGCGTACCCTCTCTTTATCGTCTGTACATAAATATATATGTATACATATATTCCGCTCTCTCGAATCGGCGCAAGTTGTCTTTTCCCTTTATACTTAAGAATAAATTCAGCGTATAGTTGCATCCAAAAGTTATCATATTGTCACTAAAATTCGAATTAAATGTATAAGAATGCAACCACATATACAGTAGGTACTGGTTAAAAGTTTTTCATTACTGTGGATAACTGCAAAATTTTCGATCACTTTGGATAATTGTAAAATTATGTTAGAATAATAAAATTTATTTTATGTCTTATTTTACGAAGATACTATGTAGCTCTATGAAATTGATTATGTTATGCTCACACAATTTTGCAATGATCCAAAGTGATCGAAAATTTTAACCGTCACCGTGTATATATATATATATATATATATATATATATATAAATAAAATTAATTACATTATTCTAACATAATTTTGATTTTGTGCAAATAATTGTGCAAAGTGATCGAAAACTTTTGACCAGTTTGTTTGTGTTAAATTGCTGTACATTTTTTTCGAATACAAACAGGATATTCCATGCCATTTCAGTTAGCCCGTGACCCCGACCATTTTTGGTTTCGCTGTTTTTTTTTTTTAATTGTACCCCATGAAAGGAATATCCACACCAATTTTTAGATTTTCATCTTATCTCTTTTAAGACTTATAATTTTCTAAATAATGTCGATTTCAGAAGTTTTGGAAACATTTAAACGCTGATAACTCGTGAACTAATTGAGCTATCGACAAATGGCACTCTATAGCTTTTTTTTTTCATTTTGAAGCATATTTTCGTTAAAAAATATGAAAAAAAAAAATCAATTATCAATGTCAACGTTTTTTTGCTTCTAAAGTAAAAACTATTCTTTTTTAAGATAACTGTTCTTTTTCCAAAAAAAATTCTTTTTAGTAGATTGACCCATTCTATGATTTTTAAGGCGTTACCACTTACCCCCACTTGTAGCGCTAAAAAGGCCTTTTTCATGATTTTTTTTACAGAAAACTACAAAACTTTTTTAATCGATCAATATACCATCTTAAAGAACACATCTTGAAGAACTTTCAGTAATTTTTTTATTGGAAAATATCACATTGTTTAGTGGCAAATGGCCGTCAATGAAATAATGTTTTTAAATACACGGTTTACGGTGACCAACATTGCGGCGAAGTGGATAATCTGAAAAAAAAAAATGCGGATGGATTTAGTCAAATATAAGTATAAACTAGTCTTTAATCGAAGGATTTTAAAAAATATTCATTTTTCACAAAATGGCGGACAGTCAAAGTTAATGGTTCGATTTTAACGAAAAAAAATCGAACGATTAAAGACTACATTTTTATGTATTAAATAAGCATGCAAAATTTCAAGAAGATCGGTTCATTAGTGTTCGAGTAATCTTGGTCACCGACTTCAGAAATGCCATTTTGAGAAAAACGCGTTTAAAGTTTCAATTTCCGGTCGTTTACACAACGGATTCTTCTCTTTCAACGCTCATATCTCAGTCAATTTTGTTCGGATCGACTTGAAATTTTCAGGACATCTTCTCAGATACTTATACTTCAAAAAAAGGCAATAAAAAAAATCGATTTTTTCAAAATCGCAAATGGGGGTAACCCCTTAAGACTAGAGTGATCGTGGGCCCATTTTTCCTTCTATTTTTTTTTCGAATTCATCATATAGTTTTTAGACAATTTTTATCATTTTAATGTTCAATAATGCTATTAATGATTTTTATTTTTAATTCAGCTTGGACAGGCCTGAAACGTTTTATTTTTAAGTTGTGCTGAATTTAACGAAATTTCTTTTTTATTCGAAATCACTTTTTTTGTTAAATTCAGTACACTTATATCAAGAGACGCGGCAGCGTCTTGACGCCAAGTAATAAAAAAAAAAATTCGACGCCACTAACGTCGCCACCGATCTCGACGCCACTGACTGACTGACGACACGCCGCGACTCTTTATACAGTAAGATGGGCTTTTAGCAGACGACTTTTAACTTTCAATCGACATTACGCGAAAACGCGGCGACAAATCGAAAATCTAATGACATTTTACCAATGTAATGTGATTTTTTCCTATCGATTTTGTTTGGGTCATTTTTCGACCCGTGTACTCAATCCCTTTGATCTCATAATATTCACCGAATTTCCGACCGAATTCACGACAAGAAATTTTTCCACCCTCGGGAAGTTTTCCGAATCGAATAAAGTCTTTCGGCCATGTCATAAACATGAAACATACGCCCTTATCAGGGTTGATTAACATTTGCCTGTCAACATCCGCATTTGAGGGGCTCTGCGCAGCCGCGAGAGCGCCACATCCGGGCGAACGCAGCGCCTCCGAGTAGCATCGCCTGCTACTAACTTTTTCGTTTCAATGTTTACCGTGATCTGACAGCTTAACCCCTAAATAGGGTTAGGCTGTGCAAAGTTAAAAAAAGTTAAAGTGCAAAGTTTAAAAAAAAGAAATGGCCCTTTTTAGGGCCATATTAATTTGACGACGGTTGTGACCTCAAAAAAAAAAACAAACGGCTCTTTTCAGAGCCAAAATAAATTTGACGAAGGTATTTCAAAATCGCAAATTTAGACCTCAGGAAATTCTGAGATGATGTGAAATGACAATGAAGCCCAACGCGACACTCCGTAATGCTTCTCTGATTTTGGAAAGTAGCTATGAGCCACTCCTCAGGTTAGCCTCAGTTGATTTATATTCATAATATCGAAAATCAATTCGATACACTAAATTGAGCAAAAAGCCAAAAATATGAATTGTGGTATTTCTACCACAATTCATATTTTTGGCTTTCGATAAATTGATAAATTGCAAGAAATAAAAAATGTTTCAGGTATCGAGAAGCTGCAAAGATGAATTTGGCATCAACCATGGGCAATGAAAATTACCTTACGCTAAACAGCACAGGATTCCAAAAATCTGGATGTCGTTGGGCTGCCCGCAACAAATGAAAAATGATTTCAGGCGTCGGAAAGAGGCAAAAGAATTCTTATAGCCTCGCAAGTAAAGCAGACAAGTGCCTGCTCAATATAACATTTGGGATCGTTGGTAACTTTCGACGATGCGGCACCCGGAAACACGATAGAAAACTCGTCAGTCCAGCACCATGGATGTCTGGTTCAGTGTGTGAGCCAGAGTTGGGCGTAATTCTATTTATAAATACGAATACAAATTTATTTACATCCTGATTTCATGTGATTTATTCATACTTCACTTAGTTGTATTCGCATGCATGCATACAAATACAATTATAGTCACAAATATTCTGAACATACAAATAAATTCACATCAAAATCTGTGAATGCAAATGTATTCACAAAAAATTATAAATACAAAAAAATTCACAAAATTAATTGTGAATTTTTTCGTATTTAAGACAAATTAAAATCAAATTCACAATGATTAGATTAAAATTTGCACCAAAAGTGAGTTGGTACGTATTTTGAGAGAAAACATTGCCTCGAGGCAAAGAAATTTTTGCACAAAACTTTTTGTGCGAAAATTTCTTTGCCTCAACACAATGTTTTCTCTCAAAATACGTAAGAACTCACTTGTGGTGTAAATTTTAATATAATTGTCGTGAATTTGATTTTATTTTTCTTCAACTTGAGGAAATTCACAACTCAAATTTCATATTTATAATGTAATATTTAAAACTCACAACTTTTTTTGCAAAAATTTCTGTGCCTCGACGCAATGTTTTCTCTCAAAATACGTAAGAACTCACGGTTGGTGTAAATTTTAATCTAATCATTGTGAATTTGATTTTAATTTGTCTTAAATACGAAAAAAATCACAATTTATTTTGTGAATTTTTTTGTATTTACAATTTTTTGTGAATACATTTGCATTCACAGATTTTGATGTGAATTTTTTTAATTCACAGGATTTCTTGTAAATATTCACATTTTTTGTGAACATTCACAATTTGTTCTGTAAATTTATTTGTATGTTCAGAATATTTGTGAATACAATTGTATTTGTATGCATGCATGTGAATATAAATAAATTCGTATTCACACTTGTGAATACGAATTTATTTGCATTTATATTCACATGAAAATCACGATGTAAATAAATTCGTATTCGTATTTATAAATAGAATTACGCCCAATTCTGGTGTGAGCGATGTTTCGTCGCATCTCTACAGAAAGTTTTGTTGACTCCGGTGATAAGATCCTCTGAGTTTGAGGTACCGAAGAACAAAAATATTAATTTTCTCTTGATCAGTCACATGAAAAATGTAAATGGGTACTTCTGATATTGAGTGATATTGACTGATGGGTTTTCCTGATATTCGTTTAACACGCAAATAAAAGAATGCAACTAGTGCTGGACTTTCAAAATTTTATATTTTTGTAGATTTTCTCCTGCTGCAACAAACAAACCCAAACAAACATGGAAATGGTATATTAAAATGTCAAACATTAAGCAGTAACATTACGGTGGAAAGATTTTCCAAAATGTATATTTAATATCATTTTTTAAATTATACGTTGGGATCTTAAGGCATTCCTTTCACGAACTCGAATATTCAACAATTAACTAACTTTTGTCTATAAACGAGTAAAAATACAATCCCAATTTACTGGTAAAATTTTAAGCCATGTTATCGATTTTAACGAAAAATTACGTCTCTGAAAATCGTTTCATTTATACGGCGCTACATGGAGATGACACGTTGTCAACATAGAAGAATTTGTATAGCTGCGATTTCTCAGAGAAAAGTAAAAATGCCTAAATCTACAAATATGCACGAACTTTGTCATTTCATCGTTAGATATTATTTTTAATAAGTGCCACTTTAATGTAGCAATGATCCAGAAGGGCGCTCCTAATGCCCTCACAAAATATGGGCCTCTGTAAAAGGAATTCCCCTTCCAAAAAGATATGAAATCCCCCTTAAAAACTTTTAAAAAGTAAAAAAAAAACGCCAAGTAATAAAAATCCCTCAAAATCGTTATCGCTTGTTTCACTATATAAAAAATTCTGATTTATCTCAAATATCTTAAACTATACTTTTCATTTAAGTTCACAAAATGGTTTTATTTTACTTCTTTAATGCAAATGTACAAAAAAAAGTGAAATCACTTTCATGAAATAGCCAAGTAAGTTTACTACACATGTTGTACACAACATTTTTAAAGCTTAGGAATAATATTTTTGAAAATTTATAGTTTGAAAGAGTTTTAGCAAACCATTATAGCAAAAAAAATAATATCACCATTAGTTAAAAGTACAAAGTAGGTACCACACAAGTACACTGGAAATGCTGTGCAACGACTTGGCGTGCATGGTTAAGAAAAAAGCTCGGCGAAGGATTTCGTCATCTCAACATGTCAATTTTCGGGTTAACAAAACATAAATCGTCACGATTTATTATGCAAGTGAAAACCAGATTTATGTGGAGTACGGCTCAAATAAGTGATCTATCCTTCGACCATATGGCATTTGAAATGTTATTTTATTTGCATAATACAAGATAATTATATAAAAACAATTTATCGAGTCATCTTTTAAGCGAATATAACGTAGCTTCGTACTGTACGAATGACACTAGCGCGAGCGGCAGGAGAACATAATTGGTAATAGCCCTGCTAGTTAATGGAACGTTATAATTTAAAATGTTGCTAATACTCCTGGTAGCCGATGCCACGTTATTATGTAAAATTATATATATATATATATATATATATATATATATATATATATCGACGCAGAAGTTATTTTCGCGCGCGGTCGGAACGGAAAATTCTCTGACTTCCCGAGCTTTTTTCTTAACCATGCACGCCAAGTCGTTGCACAGCATTTCCAGTGTACTTGTGTGGTACCTACTTTGTACTTTTAACTAATGGTGATATTATTTTTTTTGCTATAATGGTTTGCTAAAACTCTTTCAAACTATAAATTTTCAAAAATATTATTCCTAAGCTTTAAAAATGTTGTGTACAACATGTGTAGTAAACTTACTTGGCTATTTCATGAAAGTGATTTCACTTTTTTTTGTACATTTGCATTAAAGAAGTAAAATAAAACCATTTTGTGAACTTAAATGAAAAGTATAGTTTAAGATATTTGAGATAAATCAGAATTTTTTATATAGTGAAACAAGCGATAACGATTTTGAGGGATTTTTATTACTTGGCGTTTTTTTTTTACTTTTTAAAAGTTTTTAAGGGGTATTTATATACAGTGGAAAAAAAATATAATCGCAAAATCTTTTATTTTTTTTTTCGAAATATTCTTAAAAATTGTGATACATTTACCGTGGCGTTGTATATCAATTCATCAAATTGAATATCCGGATCTTACATTTCATAAAATTATTAATAAATTCGAGCAAAATATAATTAAATTAAATTATAACTAAATAAAAAAAGAATAAAAATACGATTAAATTGAATGATAAATAACTAAAATCTTCGACCCGTTTCAGTACAGAGGTTCGCGACGAAGCTCTCGTATCTCAGGGTAAGATAACTTTTCAGATCACGACAGAGACAGAATTTCATCAATAAATTCGTAAATCCTTCGTGGGTGACTATTTTATTAAACGAAAAATCTCAATCTCGCCATCGTGACTTTTAATTTGACAATTTCGAGATTGAGATCCCGTTCAAATATGAAAGTCACTTATTATTTAACGGAATCCAAGAACACCCGAGATCAGAATATTCGATAATGCAACAGTTCATGCATTAATCGCGATTCGGAATACTTAACCCAATTCAATATGGTCCCAACGACGTCTTTATTCGTGCCAAAAATGTTCTCCTATTAATATAAAGACAATAACGAGAAAATGCAGACTCGTGAGAGGCGCACGAGTATTGGAAATAATATCTGCAGCGGAGCGAAGAGAGTCGATTTTCCAAGACCGTATCGAGGATGGTTTGCCGCTTCGTCGGCCAAGCGGGCCAGTTTTGGCTATAATGAAACGTAAAAGTGTCGTAAAAATCGTAAAACCAATATGAGAACAAGCCCGAAAGGGTATCGAGCGAGTATGAACGAAATCGTGCTGCAGTTTCGGAACTCTCATGATCGCGCTTGTAAAATCAAATATGTCCAGTGCTGAGGGCGGAAAAATTGAGACAAAATTGAGAATACCTCGTAGATGTGTATATCTATATTTACAATATTTTCTCGATTTTATTTTTCGATATATATATATATATATATATATATATATATATATATATATATATATGTATGTATGTATGTATGTATGTATGTATGTATGTATGTATGTATGTATGTATGTATGTATGTAGATGAATTTTTGTACGGTCGTTTCTGGATAACCGAAATGAATCGCGTGTTCAGTCTGATGTTCCTTTTTATACTGTATTCGTAGCCCCGCAAACCACCCTTTTTAAAATTGCACCGCGCACGGACTTTGCCTCACGAGGGTTACAATTCCCCCCTTCGACCCCCGTCGCCCCCCTGGGAGTATATATGGAAAATTCCGAATAGCCAAGATTCGAAGGATCGACTGACCTGAAAACGCGGTTCACCAGGCATTATATCTGACTAACGTGTTTTCGGATGAGAATTGTGCAGCTCCGATATTGAGGGTGCATTGTTCTATTCGTGGTACATTTATATACAGACTAACCATTATAAAATACGATATTTAATTATGTATATATCACAATTTCATAATTATAATTTATTTGTTATTTTTATACATGTTTATGATTATAAATATGATAATTTCATAATTATAAATCAATTGCAGAAAATATAATATTCAAGGGAGAATACCACTGTAACGGGCAGACAGAGGTCGTACTTTGTGATTTTCTTTCGTCTAGTAGATTATTTATTTAGGATTTGGAAAAAAGGTATGTTATTAAACATACATAGAACTTATTTTGTGTACATTTTTATTCGAAAAATAAAATTAACAAGGTTATTGAGGTGTAGTAGAGCCTCCGTATAAAAAATGTGGTTCAACAGCCAGATCGATAACTTGACAATGGATGGTCTTAAAAATAAAAATAAAATAAAATGTTTTATAATCTAAATAAATGTGTTACTCGTTGGACGTAGCCGTTTTGCGAGAAAAAAAATTCACAAAATGGCGAGTGTTAAACAACGGGTAATTTTTGCGAAATTTTGACTTATATTCAGGGGCTTAAAAAATATGAAATTGAGAAAATTGCGACGTACAACGATAGCAACCTTAAGTACGGAAATTTCAATGTTTTTTTTTTTAATTGAAAATTGGACAATTATAGTTAGAGTTATGATTCCGGTCAGGTGAAGGAAAGTCGTTTCGAGAAAGTTTGAGTTTCGTTGAAAGTTTTAGTATATGTAAATCGTTGCACTACCTGGTCTCGCTAATTCGTCTAAAACTTGGTAATTTTTCAATATTTTAACTTGAAATTTTTTCCACATATTTTTAAATATGTACACTTTGGGGAAATGAAACAAAAACGATTTTTTTTACACGTCACAGTGTTGTTCACCTTAAGGGTATTTGTAGTCCTCTTCGAAAAAATATCGCGTAATTTTCTAACAAGTAGTGTGAGCCAGTAAAAATAGCGCGTTCTAGAAAAGTCAAATTTTTGTTTTTAGTGCAGTAAAATAAAAATAATTTAATTCCAAATACGAAACACGCCAAAATAGTTTTTTTCGTGCATCCTGTCACCGAGAAAAAAATGATCAAATATGCATTTTAAAGTAAATTGATGAAATTAAAAAACGTTTTTAAAAAAATGTTTCGTATTCGGAATTGAATTATCTTCAATCTGCTGAACTCAAAATTGAATTTTAATTTTTTTCTAGAATGGTTAATTTTTTTCTGGCAAATAGTACTTATCACAAAAATAAAATTAATTTTTTTTCGAAGGGAATTGGAAAAACCATGATATGTCATTTCTCTCCAAAGCAAAATCTCCGCGTCAGACCCTTAAAAAAAACATAGGAATATCGTTTCTTCTTTTTTTCCGTCTCGCGAAAAAGAACGTCCGAGTATTTTGCTAACGATAATAAGGGTTGTAAAATCGAGTATGCCCTTTTGCATACTGCCCTCCTATAGGGATGGATATTCATTATTTGCGTTTTTCATTGGTTCTGCTCTGCCCTCACAATTACCTTAATTTACATGCATTTATTTTCGTGTAATAAATTCACATACCACACCGATAATCTAATTCGGGTTTCTTTATTTTCAGGTGAGTAACCTCCCGTGATCCATTGAAATTCGAGAAGGGCGACATGCAAGGTTCGTGCACAAAAATGTATGCGTTAATCTTTTTCACATTATGAGACATGAAAAAGAAAAAAAAACCCTTGCTTTTCATGTTTTTCCACCATTCACGACGTTTTTTCTCGCTCGCTGTTCCAGCTGTATCGCGTGAACATTGATGTATTTTTTATGCACCCAGGATAAAAGGCGAGCCCCCGTACGTTTTACGGAACCTTTTTCATGTCGATGAATCGAATTCGGAAGGGCGTATTGATCCGCATATATGTATGCATCTTTGCACACTTTCTGGGTGTTACCCAGAAAAATATAATAATTGAGTTATTCAACGTATTTTCGAAAAAAAAAATATTTAGCATCTTTTTGTAACGTCTCGTATTAGCCAGAAAAATCTAACATTTTGGAAAAAATCAAAATTCCATTTTGAGTTCAGCAGAATAAAGATAATTAAATTCCGAATATGAAACACTCGGAAAAAGAACTTTTTTCGATTGGAATTAAATTATTTTTATCGACTTCAAAATACATCATTGATACATTTTTTCTCGATGACGGGATGTAAGAAAAACGTTTTTCAGGAGTGTTTTCAATTCAGAGTTAAATTATCTTCATACCGATGTACACAAAATAGAATTTCGATTATTTTCCAGATTCATCAATTTTTTTCTGCCTGATACTACTCACCACGAAAATACCCTGGATTTTTTTTTCAAAGAACTCGAATAACCACAAATTTTTTTTATGTGCAACCCCTGTATATATGTATTTTTTGAAAACTTTTGAATAATAAAAAAGTGCACCAAGCGCTAAAAAATTCCTTCGAATGCATTGTTGTTTGGTTTACCTTATAAAAAATTATGGTTTACCTTAAAAATAATAATTATTTGTTTCAATAAAAAAGGCTTTATTATATTTGTCGTATTAATCAATCCTACAGAGAAAATGTAATCATTTATAAAATACCCAAGTACGACGTGCGTATTATTTCCGATTTTAAATTCGCTTAAATTTTTCAGAATTTTTTTCCGAAATTTGTTTTGCTGAACGTCGGAGAATCGTTCGAACAATTGATTGGCGTACCTCGAAAAACGATTGAGTTGGAGACAAAATTTCAATCGGGGAAAGTGTTGAAGTATTTTGTTTTGAATACGTTGACATTTTTGCAGATTAAAAGAAAAAAACATTACGATGTTTCAAATGCACCTAGACGACCTGAAAAAAAAACATTGTAAAAAAAAACTTTAAAGAAAATCTGAAAAAAGTCAACGTATTCAAAACGAAACACTGCAAAATGTTCCCCACTGATATTTTGTCTCCAAACCCAATAGTTTTCGAGATAAACCAATCAATTGTTCGGAAGATTCTCCGAGGTTCGGCCAAAAAAATCTAAAAAAAGTTAAGCGTATTTAAAATCGAGAATTAAAAAAAGTTTCTCTTACTGATATTTTGTTATAAACGACATACTTCTCGAGTTACGCCATCCTACCCATCAGACTTTCGAGCGAGAATAGTACCAAAAAAATCTGAGGAAAATTTTTGAAAAAATTCTAGGCTATCCAGCATAAACTTACGCAACTTTTTATACTCGCGACATTTCCTCTTAAACCCTATAGTTCTTGAGCTACGTTGCATTTTCAAACATTTGTCTTTTTCAGTCCAAAATGAAATAACTCAGTGAAAAATAATCATACGAAACTTTTTGAAAAACTTAAATGGAGCTCCTACTACCCTGTTCAAGTTTATCATGGATAAATATGACAAAACACTTTTCATAATTCTCGATGGTCAAAAAAAAAGCCGAAAAACAGTTACGTACAAAAGTGCGTAACGGATCGAAAAAAAATCATGAAAAATATTTCAAAAAAGCAAAATAAAACTGAATTTATTCCCTTCATAACGCCATTCGATAAATTTTGTTATGATTATTTTTTTTTGACGAATTTACGTAACTTTTAGTGCGACAAGAAATATCGACTGGTGTATCCAAACTTTTGAGCGGCAGTGTATACATATATGTATATATGTTCGATAAGAGAGAAAAACGTCTTGTAATGGCATAGCCGTGTCTGTCTTTCGGCGATGTGTCCCTTTCCGATATATAGAACATCGAGTAAAACCGCCACGGCGACTCTTCACCGTACAGCGGGTGATCTGAATGTACCCGTCATCATCATCTCGTTCGAACATCTCTACAATTCCACTTGAGACTTTTTTCAATGAAAAAAAAAAAAAAATTGGCATCCGCAACCTTCAATGATCGATCATGATTGGGTTTCGAGAAAAACGCGATTGTCGGGATCGGAGACGACGATAAATTCGTGGACACCCCGTGGCTTGAAAGCACGTTGTGTTCGGGTGGGATAAAGATTGGGACGCGACAGCCTGTGGAAATTTGTATACCCCGTATTTCGAAGCCAATTCGTAAAATTCTGCCCTCGGGTCTTTAGACCTCACTGCTGATTTTGCCTCCATTCCATCGCGGGAACAAGCAATGAAGAACTTGTTAAAGATTTTTATCGGAATGGCGATGGACGATAGGACGTTTTCTTCAGATGAAAGCACTTTGCAACTTGGTTGGATACTCAATACCGTGGGCTTTATATTTGCGTCAACTAGTGCCATTTAATTCCTAGTAAAACTGGACATCATTTTCCAATTGTTCGCCACTGGCCTAGGGCTGTTCGAACATGTTCCATTGCATCTCCATTATTTTTTTTCTAATTTCTTCGCCCCCGCCAATTCGATCACCTCGTCTTACGAACCCCATCACTGCGAATACTCTAAACGGTGAAGAAAACAAAATGCAGCCTGGATTGAGAAAGGATATCTGTGGTCCCTGGTTAGGAATCGGGAGAAAAACAAATGAACCCCATCACTGCAAATACTCTTAACGGTGAAGAAAACAAAATGCAGCCTGGATTGAGAAAGGATATCTGTGGTCCCTGGTGATGACATCGGGAGAAAAACAAATGAACCCCATCACTGCAAATATTCTAAACGGTGAAGAAAACAAAATGCAGCCTGGATTGAGAAAGGATATCTGTAGTCCCTGGTGACGACATCGGGAGAAAAACAAATGAACCCAATATCACATGACTATTCATGATGATTGATCGTGTTGGAATCGCATGTGCGTATAAGTCAGTCTGTTTCGACGTATAGCTCGGGTTTTGCGGTCGCATATTCAGTCACCGGAATTACGCACTGTGAGTCCAGTGGGTCCAGGGAGAGACAGAGAGAGAGAGAGAGAGAGAGAGAGAGAGAGAGAGAGAGAGAGGGAGAGAGAGAGAGAGAGAGAGAGAGAGAGAGAGAGAGAGAGAGAGAGAGAGAGAGAGAGGTAGCTCACAGCCACGAACCCAATCGATTTTAAACACGTCAATTGGTGGTGTACATCAGACAAGGTAAGCACAAACAGGAAGCGAAGAAGAGAGACAGGTAGAGTAGTGTACCCGTTGGCTGATGGAGGGTCGCATTACAATGGACCCGGTATCGGCGCACACGCTGGGGCTTTGTCGTTCATTAATTCGCAAATGCAATATTAATGATAAGTAATCAGGCATGGGTTGTTCTCCTCTCGCTTGCTCGACCGTACGATTGGACGAATCGTTTGAATCACCCATTACAATTACTAATTATTGCTGAACTGTCGAGCGCGTATAATGCGACATGAATTTATGTTTATTCGTGAACGCTCGTGGTTTGTGGCAGTTTCGAATATCTCTCATTCACTCTCCGCTGCTCCCCCCTCCCCGACGCCCCCCCCCCCTCCCCGCGGCGTGGTTATGCACACGGAAACTTTATACGAAACCGCGATTTACCACGGGCCGCTTATCTCGATTAAAACTTCAATTTACCATCCCACGTGGCGAGCGCGTCCAATTCATATTGCGATCCGGTTAAGCGGAGATTAGAACCGCGCATCAATTCGAATATCCGATTTTCCGAATTCAAATGCAGATCAAAGTTGCTATTTTCCTGCTCGTTAGCTTGCGCGCTTTATCGAATTTTTCGGGGCTTTTGAGAGAGAGCTTCCGGTTAGTGTGTTGTTGAAGCAATGACCATGGCTGCCAGACTTTTTGCGTTTCATTGGGCAACTCTTTGACGGCTATGCGATGACGGGATCCAAAGCCGAAAGCTTCTGACGAGTTTCATAATGACGTAGCGGGGTTGCCACCCGCCCCGTCGCGCCCTGGTAGCTGTCAAACGTGAGGGAAAGCTGGCGAGAGAATAGGGTAGCAAAGCTGAACGACGCTCAGCAGAGCCGCGTAAGCTCACTTTGCCGATGTCTCATTGGGAACACGTTGGCTAAACATATTCGCATTGCCAGAAGCCTCAATGTTGCGGATTGAAGGTCGAAGTCAATGGTACAGACGAGGGTGCTTTCACCCCCCTAGCTCTCTTTGTGTAGCCCTTTGTGAGATTGGTTGCCGTTGCGGACCCTAATGAAGCGCGCCAGAGTATGCGATACATTGAAGACCGCAAATCGACTCGGCTTGGTGATATTATACATGTACAGATGTATGGAATATACTAAGCAATGTAAAAGCCCAGGCAGTGGTCGGTATTAACCCTTCGCGATGTGGGCGGCGTTACATCGAGGGATATTCCGGTACCGAGTGCGATGGAGCTCATAAGCAAATCCCGGCTGAATATGCGCGTGTGCGGTGGTTTTATGGTTTCGGAGCATGCCAAAATCCTCCAGCCGAAAGAGACCGTGGGCCCGGCAACCAAAACACATTTGCATTTCCATCCTTGCAATATTCACGTATGTACGGATGTAAATTCGTATATCTGTACGTTATACGTGCAAACCTATTTGGTGCCTGTCCCCGGGCATATAATTGCTCGCGCAATTATCCGGCTGTTATTGAAGATGTGGTTTCCGTGCTGCTGTATCGCGATCGAATGTGGAGCCTTTGGCTTCTCACGTAGACACGCTTGGAATTCCTGCCCCGATGCCTTTTTATATCCGCGAGGGGCATCGCCTGGTGAATGTGGAGAAATGCCATCGGTCGTTCAAGATCAGGGTCAGCCACGCGGATGCTCCTACTGGGCGCGATGGATGGAGCCCGGTCTTTTTTCCTTTCGGGGGTGAGCACGGCCTGGCTAGATTCCGGAAAATCGAAGGGGCCACGGTCAGATATTGAAAATACCTCGAGAGCTTGTTCTCAGCGAGGGGTGGCGAGTCCGAGAACTTTCGTCTTCAATGGTATGTCGCGTGGTGGGTGGGGAGAAGGCTAACCAGTGTGGAAGAAGGCTGAGAGATTGTTCCTAGAGAAAGAGACGAGAAAGAGGAACTTTTCCTATTATTCGGAATGGCTAGACTCGCGATACTCCGCGCCCGAAGATGTCCCAGAGCTGTAGGTTGAAAGTGACCAAACGGATCAACGAGATGACAGCTGGTTTTCCCAAAGTTCGTGGGGCTGGAAGTTGGCGCAGCGACAAAAGAGAGCACGAAGCTCGGACTCTCGGCGGCTAAAAGGCCGATGGGTGTTGAACATCGGAAAGTGGAGTTTCCAATGGGCGATAGGAACAACCGCAACAGGAGCGTGGATGGGGAAATGCAGTAAACGCTGTTGAGCCTCGCCACTTGCCCGATACTTGAACGCTCACTACCACCATCCACGTTCCCGGGGACCATACGACTCCGTTATGTGCTTGTGCACACTACGAGATTATGCCACGGGCGCACGTTCACCGCTCGCATAATACGCCAACCCATACCAAACGCATGGCAACTTAATTACAGCTATAACCCTGTATCGCAATGGCAATCGCAACGCGTTACTTGCACTGGGTTTTCATGCGAATCACCGGACAAGTACGGAAGACCCATAGGCTTCTGCGAAGCTGCTGCCGTGACTGGAAAATCCTCCTTTGTCGTAATCGCGAAGTTGTCCAATTTTAACGATGACCCGAGTCGAAATTTTCAGCCTTTTTTAGAGGCCTTTGATCCTATGTCAGCCTCACTTGAGGCTGTTTACTACTAGAAGTCCTACTATGGGCCGCCACATGCTCTTTCTTTGCTGCTTACCTCCTGCATAGGCCCTTATACTCCTACCTAACGTAGCTGAAGTCGTTGCAGCTTCCCTTTTGATTGCGTTTGGACCTACCGCGCATTTGGCTGTTTCGACGAAACGAAAGTGGGGATGGTCGCATTCGAAAGAGCGGGTCTGATAGGTTTCAGTAACCGTCATACGTTGGGCTAGGTAGGACCGCGCGTTCGCCGTAGAGGCCTACTTTTCCAATGGCCTTTCCATTATCTCCACCCAGCGAAGCTTTCGCATTCGCTTCAAACTTGCCCCTGCAGCTTCAGCAACTCTCCAAAGTGGAAAAAAATGGATCTTGGGCAAACAGTTACAATATTTTTTATAGGAATTGCTCATTTTATATTGAATAAGAAGCTACTTTGCTGCCTTTATCTCCCACCACTGTGAGGATCTGAAGGGGCAAAATAGGCTGAAAATTTCGACTCGGGGATGCAGGTCGCCCTGCACGCTGGATAGTTTCGGTCATCAAGCGTGCTCAGGTCATCAAGCGCGCAAGATAGGTCGGGGAATCTCTGGTGATCGTTGGATGATGACACTGCTCAACAGACATCCCTTCCAGCAGTTTGGGTTTTATCCAATTGTTCACGAGAGTGCCGTCATTGCTCCAGCCCTTTAAATCACCCATTGGTGAATGCCAAATATCATGTCCAAACCCAGTTGGGTTTTCACCAACTCTCTTAATCAGCCCAAAAGATCCATCAGACTTTCACCCGCTGTCAATGATGATCAGCCACGAACCCAGGCCATGATTGAACTATGATCTTGGAAATTCAACGGAGCCAACCCACCCGGATTCCTATTAGAGCCGATAAAATCCTTTGAGAGCAGTTGCCTCGCGCCGATGTCAATCCCCCCAGCATTCGGTTAGGCGCGCCGAAAGTTTAACACGCGCGAGTTTGAATCCTGTTCGGAGTTCGCAGGGGGATGAATTCGCAAGGGGCGGAAGGACCGTCGAGCGTCCCCATTGCCAGATTCCCTGTGGTCGAATGCTTGTTTGGATTTCGCTTGCATCACACGCATCATCAGAACGTGGTATTACAGCGGCGAGCAGATAGCCTTCCAGTTACCTGGCTACATCGTGCGGTAACACGCTTGTCCACGATGACGGCCTTTGATCGGTTCGAAGCGCAATACGGGTCCCTTCTCGTTGGCCACGCGCGAGTACCTACAGCCACGCACAGACGGGCGGGCACACCCCCAAAGCGAGCTTATAGATCAGTTTGGCTTCGAGCCTCGCTCCATGGGATGAATGAGTGAAAGCGGGCAATTGGAAAGGGCAGGGCTTTGAGTAGACGGCCATTGATGCCTACTGGATTCACTATTGCGACAGTTTAAGTTGAAACGACGTTGCGTCGAAACCCGTTGATCCTCTCATTGGAGTCTTTCGCTGCACTCACTTTGAATCAGTATCATACGATGACGCTACTGTCGACAAAATACCTTTCCGTCTATGCTGCAAGATTTAGGCTGCGAGTTGATTCGACCACCCGCGGTTGGCTCGGACCACCTCAATCGTCTTGCCATTCGGACAATATTCCGTTGGAAATCAAACGATTCCAGCACTTCAGCCTTGCGAAAAATACACTCATCGAACATTCCTTTTCCCTTTGCGTGGCCCGCTCAACTATCCAATGGCAGTCGCTTACTTTGAGCATACATTTAAGCGAAATTCGTTTAGCTTCCAAATGCAACTTGGAATTCGGCTGAGCTTCTCGCCATCACTAGGCGACCCATAGGCACCGAGCAAAGGCAGCTCTTCGGCAAAATGAGTTGCCAAATTCGCACGCGTAATCCTCTCAGGCTGGATACATTCGATATTGTCTAGAAAAGGTATGCCCGAATGTTGATCCAGCGTCAAGCGAATTCACATCGTGGATGGACGCCAACGCAATAAGTAAGGAGAGAAGAATATACAACGAAAGTTCGTTATGGCGGGATATACATTTACAACGATCAAACAATCGATTTCTTTATTTTTCTTTAAGGGGTTACCCCCACTTGCGATTTTGAAAATATAGATTTTTTTTCATTGCATTTTGTTGAAGTATAAGTATCCGAGAATATGTCCTGAAAATTTCAAGTCGATCCGAACAAAATTGACTGAGATATGAGCATTGAAAGAGAAGAATCCGTTGTGTAAACGACCGGAAATTGAAACTTTAAACGCGTTTTTCTCAAAATGGCATTTCTGAAGTCGGTGACCAAGATTACTCGAACACTAATGAACCGATCTTCTTGAAATTTTGCAGGCTTATTTAATACATAAAAATGTAGTCTTTAATCGTTCGATTTTTCTTTTTCGAAAAAAATGGCCGTTTTATAGCCAAAAAACGGCCGTTTTTTTTCGTTAAAATCGAACCATTAACTTTGACCGTCCGCCATTTTGTGAAAAATGAATATTTTTTAAAATCCTTCGATTAAAGACTAGTTTATACTTATATTTGACTAAATCCATCCGCATTTTTTTTTCAGATGATCCACTTCGCCGCCATGTTGGTCACCGCAAACCGTGTATATAAAAACATTATTTCATTGACGGCCATTTGCCAATGAAATTTTTTTCAATAAAAAAATTACTGAAAGTTCTTCAAGACGTGTTCTTTAAGATGGTATATTGATCAATTAAAAAAGTTATGAAGTTTTCTTAAAAAAAATTCATGAAAAATGCCTTTTTTGCGCTACAAGTGGGGGTAACGCCTTAAACGATAGAACTATAAAAACTAGTAAAAAAACCATAAATAATTATTAAAAATCGAGTTACTTTATTTAAAAATATTCACGAATGTCGAAAAAAAATCCGTCGTTTTTTCTCGTTGATTACCATTTTTTCAACATTTTTCCATTCAAATGGCTGTATCTTTGGCAGGATTTGACGTATTTACATTCGTAAAAAACGAAAATATGCGTCTTTTTATAGCGTTCCAGAAAAAAATTAATTTAAATTTTATTGAGTAAGTCGAATGTCCGTTTCAGGGCAAAATATGCTGAAATATTTTTTTTCTCAAGGAAGGACACTCGTTATTTTATTTTTTTAAATTTCCCCGAATTGTGAATATGAAAAACGGATTTTTGGTATTTTTTATATTATGCGATTCCGAAACACCGAGAAGTAACAGCTATTTTTATTTATTTTATTTTTTTATTACTATTCGATTGAAGAGGGTGGAGCACTCCAAGGCTCTAATACATATGACATATATGCCATATGTATTTCAAAAACCTGGTAAACATACAGGGAATGCTCCACACTCTTCAATCGAACATTAATAAAAATAAAAAAAATTAAAAGTAATAATAATTATTAATTCACTGTGTTTAGGAATCCCATACTATAAAAAATACCAAAAATCTGTTTTTCGTATTCACAATTCGAAGAAATTCTAAAAAATAAAATAACGAGTGTCTTTCTTTTAGGAAAAAAATATTTTTGCATATTTTGCCCTGGAATGGAAGTTCGACTGGCTCAATAAAATCGAAATTCATTTTTTTTTCTGGAAGGCTAGAAAAAGACGCACATTTTCATTTTTTATGAATGTAAATACGTCAAGTCCTGCAGCCATTTACATGGAAAAATATTAAAAAATGATAATCAACGAGAAAAATGTCAGAATTTTTTTTAAATTTCGACACTCGGTGAATATTTTTCAATAAAGTAACTCGATTTTTCAAAATTATTCGTGGATTTTTTATTACTGACTGAAGTGACGTGGAATGCCTCATGTGCAGAATATTTTCTAAAGTATCAAAGCGAAATTCGAAAAACTTCAAACGTTACACCCCGTCAACACTGTGCCTCACCACTCGGATTCGGAGCGGGCGTGAACTTCAAATGCGTTTTTCTCAAAACTGCATTATCGAAATTGGCGTGCATCGAAATTGGCGTACTCAAAAACTATTAAGGCCTTAGGCCACAGTAACGGGCATAAAATCATGTGCGAATTTAACAATTTTTTTCGTATGAACAAGTGATACAGTCATAAAATTAATTACACATCTATTTAGTATGAATATTAAGCTGTTAGAAAGAATTTTTTTTTTTTCGATGTACAAAATGGCTGATTACGAATGTTTTCTTTTGTTGCCTTTTTTGAGGCGCTCCTTACTTAGGAACTTAAGCGCAATTAGGAACATAACTTTTAAACTGAAACTAAATCGAGTGAAAATTGTTGAATTTATTTATCACGCCAGTTAGCAAAAAGCTGTTTCGAGTAGTATCGGGTACTCGGCCATTTTGTACATAAAAACATATATATATTTTTTCCAACAGCTTTACATTTATACTAAATAGATGTGTAATTAATTTTACGAGTGAATCACTTTTTCGTACGAAAAAAAAATTGTGAAATTCGCACATGATTTTATACCCATTACTGTGGCCTAACGCCTTAAGCCGATTGAGTTGAAACTTGCTAGAAATATTGATAATATTGGTACCTTCTACTCGACGAGAATAGTTTTTGAAAAATTCGAAACAAAACGACTTTTTTTAATCCACATTTTACATAAATGTCGCGTGAAATGTTATTCTGCAAATGCGTGCAATTTTCTTAAATTGCCATTTTCTTCATTTTATTTACCGTCACATAGAAACTATACATGTTCAAACTGAAAAAATGTTTGAACGTTTTTGCAAATCAAAGTCTACGGGAAGCTAGGCTAAGGGGCCGTCCATATATTACGTCATCGATTTTTGCTGATTTTCGACCCCCCCCCCCCCCTACAATCATCCTATCGTCATTTCCTAATGACCCCCCCCTCTCGCAAAATTGACGTCATTACCAGTTTGGCAAAATTAAAACATTTGCGGATTTGAGAAAAATTGGGTAACATTAAAACATTTTGTTATAGAATCATCTTTTATTATTTTGTACTTTGGCAATGTTTATTAATACAATAATATTATTCTTCCCTATTCTTTAGTTTTCTTTGGATAGCTCCCACATTTTGTTATAGAATCATCTTTTATTATTTTGTACTTTGGCAATTTTCATTAATATAATAATATTACTCTTCTCTATTCTTTAGTTTTCTTTGGATAGCTTCCACGAAGTTTTCACCCATTCTTGCAAATCCTGGATCACGGGTAATATCTCCGTATCCTCCCCATATTCATTTTGGCTCGATCGAACTATTTTCATAGGTACGCTGTTATTTGAAGTTCTCGAATATAATGTAGACAAACCTTATGTAATAAATAAATAAATAATGAGTTCAATAATTAATACCATTAGGTACTTGCAAAATATTTTGCATCACTCATGCGGGGAAACCACTCTAGTTGTACAATATACTATTGTACATTTTGAAGTAACTGGTATCACAAGAATGACGTCAATTTCGAAACGCCCCCCCCCCCCCTCATCCATCATTTACCGTCATCCGCAGACGAACCCCCCCCCCTATTTTAAAATGACGTAATTTATGGACGGCCCCTAAGGTAGGTAACACTTTGCCAGAGCTTCGTCATTTTGATGATGAATTTATTTAAAAAAATTGTTTTTTTTTATCCTTAAATATACTATCAAAGTATACCTAAAGTTTGATAATTGTAGAATAATTATTTCTTAGTTTAAAAAAATCCTTAATATTGCTTATTTTCTTCCTGTCTGAATCCCGCCTTAATTTGCGGCTAATTTCTTATTCGGTCGGCGCAGTTTACCTTTTGCCTCACTCCCACGCCCCCTCGGGATGTATGGAGCTTGCGAGGCCAGCTAGTCCACGTCTCTTCGTTGTTTTCCACGTTTCGTTCCCAAGTTCCGCTTTCAACGATCGCACTGGCGTTCGGATCTTGCTTCTCCTTTTTCTCTCTCTTTCTCGCCGCACTCTCGTTGTCTCGATGGGCTTGCACAGAGATTACAATGCCAAGATGAAGTAGGCCACGCCCGTAGAAATTCGAAACTTCCTCCCTTCGCTCTCCTTCTGCCGGCGCTTCCGCTGCTCCCGGAAGGGTTGAACGCGCCGGGCCAAGGGATTGGACGAGTCTCGGGGAAACGTTAGACGCTATGGCACATTTAGCGGCGCAGTTTCCTTCACGCTCGCCTGATTCTCTCATTGCGCGAATAACCCATTGGAGCGATAACGAAGGTCGGAGACGTGCCAAAAGTTCCGCACAAATTGGACAGGTACGTTGAAGACCGTTTGAAAACAATAAGGGGCGCGAGACCTCGCGGTCGTTTGCCTCCAATCGTCGCCAACGAAATTTCTCCAGCGTGAGATTTTTCGCCAATTTGGACAACCTGCTCCTGTCAGCCCAGAAATGACAGCCGATCTTCTCGACCGAAAAATCCACTGAAATTCTTCCTGCCTGAAAAAATCAATTTTTTCCCCCCTAGTTGGTCGCCACGTCGTCGCGAGGCACATAGCAAACATTGGAGCAGAATATGCGAGCAATTTTTTTCCCGCGTCTGGTTTATTTGACAATGCCACCCACTGGACTCACGGAGCACTGAAATTGTCTCGGGATAATGTGTATACACGCATTAAGGGAGACTTTGACCTTGAAATTTTCAAAAAGATGTTACCGGCTCTACGTGAGCAGCTAGAAAAAGAGGAGGGATGCCTCTATGGACCGGGCATTGCCGATTAGCGGTAATTATAGACACATTTGTGTAAACACGCTACAAAACTTTAAACGCGTTTTTCTCGAAAACACGTTTTTTAAAAATGGCTGACATTCTCCTGACCGCTGTAATTAACGTATCGACCTGAAATTTAGAGAGCGTACTCAGAAAATACGTCTTCACGGAATGACGGATCGTTTTTTCGATAGATACATTTTTGCATTTATTATTTATCTTTTTATGCGAAAAAAAACGCGAAAATTCGATTTTTTTTAAATTGGCGCCATTTCCCGAAATTTGTACTAAACGAAAAACCCATCCGTCATTCCATGACCAAAGGGTCACAGATTGACAATATGCTTTGAATTTGTGTTTCAGATCAACAAAGAGGGGGCAGTGATGTCAGCCGTTTACCTCCCGCGATTTGAGGACCTGTTTTCGCGGAGCTGCAACGGCCGCCATTTTGGTTTTTTTTTTTCAAAAAAAATTTTTATAACGTTCTTTATATCATGAATAAAAGCAAGAAAAAAACCGCACTCAAAAAGCTTTACTCGTTTCCTTTAAAAAAAATAAATAGTAAACATCTGAAATATGGCCGAGCGGAGCGCACGCGGTTCTTGCATTATGCCAAATGTTATGCACGACAAAAAAAACAAGAACGAAGTGAAATGTGTGCGTACGAAGAGAGGGGACCCCAAGCTGGTCAGGCTGAGTACGGCTAGCTGACATTGAGAAAAAATACTGCGTGAAATTATTATTTTAATTTTTTGGCTCCGGCGAAAAAGCTGCTGGACAGTCTCGATTTAACTCAGGGCCTTGGATAATTTGCAGCTCTTGTACCTTCCAGTTTCAGCTTTACTGTAGCGGTGATAACAATCCCCGTCCCCCAACGTACTTGCGTAGGTTCGTACGACTTTCGCCAGCGTTTTCATCCCTCGTCGCTGCAGGTTTTGTTACTTCAACGCAACAACTGACTGTCCTCGAGCTTTTGGCTTTTTCTCGACGTCGACGCTGCTCGCTTTGTGCCGGGTGTTTATGTACAGGGTGTCCAGTAAACGACACGTCGCACTTAAGGGGGTGCCAGAGTGGGTTATGACCTATGAGAATATCAAAAGTAAGCAAAAAACTTGCTTTTATGAGATTTTTTGGATTTTTTGAAATTTTGTAAAATCGCTTGCATGATCTTGTTGCTACGTTTTCGGAAAATTAACTTTTTTTCGATCCTTTTTTGTATCAGCGTAGTATTAAATAGTTGTTTTCTCCTAGGGACGTCTCGGGGACATTTCTTTAAGGCAGTATTGTTGTCTAGAGGGTTGCTTTGGAGGTGATTCTTAGGATGGTATTATACTGTTCCAGTTTTGTTCCGACATTTTTTACACATGTTTATTGATGATCAACAGTATGACATTTTTTTAAATTGAAAAAAAAAATAACTCGGCTTATTTTATGAGTATGATTAAGGCGTTACCCCTACTTGGAGCACAAAAAAGGCCTTTTTCATGCATTTTTTTAAAGAAAACTACAAAACTTTTTTAATCGATCAATAATACCATCTTAAAGAACACATCTTGAAGAACTTTCAGTAATTTTTTTATTGAAAAATATTACATTGTTTAGTGGCAAATGGCCGTCAATGAAATAATGTTTTTATATACACGGTTTGCGGTGACCAACATTGCGGCGAAGTGGATCATCTGGAAAAAAAAATGCGGATGGATTTAGTCAAATATAAGTATAAACTAGTCTTTAATCGAAGGATTTTAAAAAATATTCATTTTTCACAAAATGGCGGACAGTCAAAGTTAATGGTCCGATTTTAACGAAAAAAATCGAACGATTAAAGACTACATTTTTATGTATTAAATAAGCCTGCAAAATTTCAAGAAGATCGGTTCATTACTGTTCGAGTAATCTTGGTCACCGACTTCAGAAATGCCATTTTGAGAAAAACGCGTTTAAAGTTTCAATTTCTGGTCGTTTACACAACGGATTATTCTCTTTCAACGCTCATATCTCAGTCAATTTTGTTCGGATCAACTTGAAATTTTCAGGACATATTCTCAGATACTTATACTTAAAAAAAATGCAATAAAAAAAATCGATTTTTTCAAAATCGCAAGTGGCGGTAACCCCTTAAACTGTTTTCACAGACGTATTCAGGAAGATCTGTGGAATAATGAAATACAATTTAAAAAACAATTTTTTAATGTTTCTGTCAACAATACCGTCGACAAAGGTCGTTTATACCGATTTTTTATCTACTAAATTATTTATTCGGGTTTTGGAAAAAAGATATGTTATTAAGCACCCATTGAACTTATTTCGTATAAATGTTGATTTGAAAATATTGAAAATTAAGAACGTTATTGAAGTATGATGAGAAGTACAAAAAAGTAATCCAACGGCCGAATCGGTAACTTGACAATAATTGGTCTGAGAAATAACAAAAAAAAGTTTTACAATAAAAAAATAAAAACAATTCCCAAAATTGCGGGTGTTACAAAAAAGTGTAATTTTGGCGAAACTTTTACTTATTTTCGGGGACTTGAAAAATACTAAATAAAAAAAATGGCCACGTTCAACGACAGCTACTGCAATTACGGATTTTTGTTTTCAAATTGAAAATAGGGCAATTATAGCCAGAGTTATTATTTCAGCCAGATCAAGAAAAGTTGTTTCGAGCAAACTGCGATTGAAAGTTTGAGTATACGAAAATCGTTGCGCTACCTGCTGTCACTAAATCGTCTGTTACTCGGCCAATTCTCAATATATGAACTCCAAATTTTTTCACATATTCTGGAACATGTATACTTTGACAAAAAAATGGAAAAAAATCCATTTTTTATTAAGTCATGGCGGTGTCCGGCCTTAAGGATTTATTGCCCATACATTTCCTTCCAAAAAGTGAGTTTCGGTGAGAATTTTGACTACTTTGCGATAACATTAAAATCTGAAAAAAAACCAACGATATTGAAGGTGCTAAGAACATTGGTTTTCAATAATAAGAATGCCAAAAATTTATAAATAAATTGATTAAACAAAAATTTGTTAAAAAAATTTCCGGTGAACTTAATTTTTTGTAACATTAAATGAATTATGATATTTTTCTGAATACATATTTTTTTTTACAGAATTTTCTCTATATATCGAAAATCCCATTTTTGGAATTTTTCAGAGGCTGTCCCTATGACACTCTTCGTTCAATACCCCGGACACTTCTTGGATTTAATATGGAACATTGCTCCGAAAACATATTGAAAATTTGTGACCCTTTATCTATTTTTTAAAATAAATAAAAATGCAAATAGAATTTTTTTAAATTAATTTTACTTTAAATACATTTTTTTAATTTTAATCTCATCGCAAAATACTAAAAAATTTTTTTTATTAAATTTACTTCAAATACATTTTTTTTTAAATTTTAATCTCATCGCAAAATACTCAAAATTCTCGCCGAAACTCACTTTTGGTAGGGAATGTACGGGTAATACATCCTTAAGTAAAATATTGTACGCAAACCTTTTTTTGGGATACTTCTAACATTTTTCGGAACCATTTTCGGAACCAGGCAATAGACAAAGCAACTATTCAAGACTATTTTCATGCGAAAAGTATTACAAGAAACCTAGTTTGTCGAAATCGCAGCAAAATGATCATGCAAGGTAATGAGTTTCACAAAATGTGAAAAACGTTAAGGGGCCTTCTCACTTCAGACGCTAAAGTGTTATAGATATTGATATAAAAGTTGTTACACTTAACAAATACGTTTTTCTCTAAACCACGTTTTTCGACGGCTTGTTGATCAAATCTTCGAAACCACGGAACTGATTCTTATGAAATTTTAACCACATATTCTTTACAACAATAGCTATAGCGCATAACAAGGATTTGTAAAATTTTGATATTTACTTTTTTTGCCAAAAACGGTGAAAACACACGTTTTTTTTTTTTTTTTTTTTTTTTTCGAAAAATGTTCACCGTTTGTTATTTTTGCATAAATCAAAAATCGTATGATATGCACTTGATTTTTTGGTTTCGGATGATCCGTCTCCGAGATTTCATCAACAGCGCAGACCTACAATTTTTTTAGGACATTTGTTAACTACCATTTTCGTCTATAAATTGTGACTTAAGGCCTTAGGCCACTCTAGAGGCCGAAAAATAGGCTTTTTGGGGATTTTTTTTCTTCAGAAAAACTAGAAAATTAATCGGAATGACAAAAAATGGCGTTTATCATACGTATCAGTGAATGTATACAACAATTTTTTTTAAGCGATTAATTTCCAAATTCCGGCTGTGCAGCGCTTATCTCAAAACTACATTTTTCAAGTTAGCCGGAAACATAACTCAGACAATTTTCAATCGATTCACTTGAAATATTGAATATATCTTGAAAAATACATTGTCTATGGAAGTACGTAGGATTTTTTTTTATATTGCATAGTTCATTTGTTATTAACAATTATCTGACAATTTTTTAGGCAAATTTTTGGAAAGTGAAAAATTTGCTTAAAAATCGTCAGATAATTGTTGAAATAAAGAGATTGTTTGAGATAAATGCTGCACAGCGGCCATTTTGAAATTAATCGCTTCAAAAAAGTTATTGTATATAGTCACTGATATGTACAATAAACACCCTTTTTTGTAATCTCGATTTATTTTGTAGTTTTTCTGAAAAAAAGTCCCCTAAAAGCCTATTTTTCGGCCTCTAGAGTGGCCCAACCCCTTAAATAAGTAACATAAAAAAATGTATTTCAAAAGTGTATTTATTAAGTGTAACAACTTTTATATCACTATCTATAATATAAACCTATCAAAAAAATTCATGAAAATAGACTTTTTAGCGTCTAAAGTGAGAAGACCCCTTAATAAATCTCGAAAAACGGTGGGTTTTTTTGTCTCACGGCACAATTTGATATTCTCGTAGGTCTCGATCTAATCTAGCACCCCCTTAAGTGCGGCGCTATTTACGAATCACCCGGTATGCATATATATTTTGTGGCTACGTGAAACACCCCCTTGTGCAGGCGCGCATCCCTCGAAACAAAGGGGTCGGATAGTCGCGGCAAACGTTCCGAATAGCTCGGCTATTTCATCGAGTTAATTCCTTTATAATCCGAGCGAGAAAGTTTCCGCGAACGAAATGGGAGGGTTGAAAAGCGTTGGGCGTGTACTCCCCCGCCCGTCTGACAAAATTTATTAACGAAATTAGGGAAATTAGCGGTCACGCGGGCGAGTTTCGCGCGTTATGCGTCGCTGATTTTCTTTTATCGTATTATTCTTCGCTTCTTTTCTCCCCTTGTACTTTCTATATCCGCCCATTTATTACCTTTTATTTTTTTTTAATATATACATATTTTTTTTCATTTATTTTGTTCGCTCTTTTTTCGCGGTTTGTTTCGCGCGGCGCGAGTTCGCTGGCTGCCTGAGAAGTCGACGATTAATCGCCTTTTGGTAATTTCACGCAGTCCCCCGCATTGTGATAAAAGAAGTAAAATGCTACGACCCTTTGCCCCTCGTCGGAAAAATTATTTATCTCGCCTCGTGTTTGCAGTTGCATTATTAATTACTGCGAATAAAGTTGACGCACGTGGAACGATAATTTTGTTTGCGCACATTTTCATTAATTAGCCAAATCGCTGTATTTGTACGCACGCATAGGCGAACCGCGAAGTCTGATATTGGCCGACGGAAGAACAAATACGTCGTATTCGTCCGGCTATTTTGAGGTCTCGAGTGGAGAGAAAAGTTTGGTGCTGCGGTCGCAACGTTTGCACTTGAAAGTTTTAACACCGTCGGTGGTATAACTTTTCAGTCCCATAGCTGCAAAATTACTCGATAGAACCCAAACAAACCCAAACAAACTCGATGGAAAAATACTTATCCATAGTGTTTAAACTTGTTTGGTATTGTTTCGGTTACATTTCACCCAAGCAAACTCGATAGAAAAATATTTATTTGAGTTTCTTTGGGCGACACGTAACCCAAACAAACTTCATAGAAAAATACTTATCCTTACTGACTCGCCTCTCCCCATTTTTAAGGGGAGATACCTGCACTGAAAAAAAAAATTCGTTTATCCAACCAACCATTCAGTTGGTTTAACAAAATGTATCTTTAAATACGTTCAACTTGATTTTTGATTGGCACAACAATCGTTTTGTTAATCTAACTGACAGTTTTAGTGGTGTGAACTGTATTTTATTTATCATGTCTGAGCCACTGTTAAAACAACAAAATTTCGAGACAACAAAATGCATTGTGCACATTCAACGATTTCTTTTTCTTAGTGTGAGTGAACCGCGAAAAAAACAGGTAAGCTTCGGGAATTTTTATCTCAAAAACTAATGTTTCGATTGGATCCAGGTTTTTTTTTATTGAAAAATATGTACATTGAGGTTTGTTGAGGAATTTTTTAAAATAAATTCGTTGACTGGAAGCGATTCAAACGCGATTATCTCGAAACATAGTTTTCAACGTTGATGCCAGATGTATCTCGAAAATGGCTTGTCCGATTTTGTCCAAATTTGGATACAATATTCTTCGATAGTTTTTCTCGTTCGCCACGTAGGATTTTTTTGAAATTTTCATTTTTGACGGAATTGCGACCGTTTTAATTTAACATTCGTTTTTTTTGTTCGCAATTTCCGACGATTTTGGATTGCATACACGTTGCATAAAAAAGCAATGGTTCCATCAAATGAAAAACCCCTACGTGGCGAACCAGAAAAACTATCGAAGAATATTGCTTCCAAATTTGGACAAAATCGGACAAGCCGTTTTCGAGATACATCTGGCATCGACTTTGAAAACTATGTTTCGAGATAATCGCGCTTGAATCGCTTCCAGTCAACGAATTTATTTTTAAAAATTTCTAAACATACCTCAACGTACATATTTTCTAATTTAAAAAAAAACCGGATCCAAACGAAAGAGTAGTTTTTGAGATAAGAATTCCTGAAGTTTGCCTGTTTTTCTCGCCGTTTACTCAGGTGCCTCCCCTTAAAAAACACTAGGTATCCATAGTATTCTGAAAAGCTCTTGAGCTAAGCTACAAGAATATTTCATGAAAAATAAGTGTCCAGTCCCATAACTGCAAAATTACTCGATCGAACCCAAACTCGATAGAAAAATACTTATCCATAGTATTTGAGTTTGTTTGGGTTACATTCTTCCCCAACGAATCCAAACGAACTCGATAGAAAAATACTTATCCATAGAGCTTGGGTATGTTTGGTTGACGTTTCACTCAAACAAACTCGACAGAAAAATACTTATCCATAGTGTTTGAGTTTGTTTCGATTTGTTTGGGTTACATTTCATCCAAACTCGGTAGAAAAATACTTCTCGATAGTGTTTTAGTCTCATTGGGTAAAACTTAACCCAAACAAACTCGATAGAAAAATACTTCTCCATACTGTTTAGCTTTGTTTGTCCTACTTTTCAAAACACTATCCGTAGTGCTTGGAAAAGCTCTCGAGTCAAGCTACAAGAATATATAATAAAAAATGAGGGTCCATTCCCATAACTGCAAAAATACTCGCTAGGACCCAAACAATCCCAAACAAACTCGATAGAAAAATACTCATAGTGTTTGTGTTTGTTCGGATTACATTTCTCCCAAACAAACTCAATACAAATACTTATCTATAGTGTTTGAGTTTGTCCGTGTGATGTTTCACCCAAACAAACCCAAACAAATGCAAACAAAGCCAAACAAACTTGACAGAAAAATACTCATCCGAATGTTTGGGTTTGTTTAGCCTACTTTCCAATACACTATCCACAGTGCTTTGAAAAGCTCTCGAGCCAAGCCACAACAATATACAATAAAACACAGGGTCCTTTTTGAACATTTCGCACTTGACCTTGACGTGACCTTGGCGTTTATATCAAAGGTCAACTTGCCATTGGCACATTCATCCTCTCTTGCAACGAAACAACCTGTGTTTGGGTTTGCTTTTCGTTGGAATCCGTACTTTCTGAGGTATACGCTTGTGACACTTTGCCGAGACACCCTGTACATGTGAGATGTAAAAGCGGGCATGAAAGGACCAGCGGGAAACAGCTCTATCATCGGATTCCGTCGTCCATTGTGCCGAGTCACTCTCGTTTGGCTGACAAACGCTCTCCCTGGAAAGTACATGGCGGCTCGGTCCTCGCAACCCTTTCTGTGTACGTAACGTTTCACTGGGATATCATATCGCTGGACTCGGACCCAGACCCGTAACCGCTCCGTAGCTGGTGCTACCTTTATTCCCGATGGGCTCGTGGCTATTATGGAAAAAAATCCCGTACATCAGAATAATGGGCGAAGGGGGAGCGATCCGTCGATCGTAAGTAGTATTTTCCCTGTGGAAAGCGCGCACAGTGGTGGTTCGCCCAACGAGAAACGAAATGCGTAACCAAATATGAAGGATTTTTTTTTCCCCACTGATCATCGAGAGCTATTTTTGCACAATATGCGTCTAGACGAAGATTCAATCCACTCTGCGAAAAAAAATGTACTCGTGATGTACCAGACAAAAGTCTGACGAGGCTCGATTTTTTTCGCATTGGCCGCAAACATTTGGATTTTGGGAAACAAGGGTTCATTCGATCGATGTCACGATGTAATGCATCAATTGAGTAATCGAGAGTACTTCTGGTAGAAAGTACCCAGTCTCGCGGTTCCAAAAGTTTTCGGCCCGGAGAAAGGAGAGGGGGTTGGAGGGCTAGAGAAGGGCGCAAAGGGCGGAATCCCTTTCGTTCAGGGATGCGCCGCGTTTGCATTCATTTGAATGGGAATTGGTCGGAAGACTCTTTTCCCTCGTTTTGCAAAGCTATTCCGGCAAGATGCGCACAGCCAAAACAGCTGCACCAGGGCGTCAGAGTGAGAGAACGCGGCTTGATGCTCGTTGCCTTGAACTATGAGATGATGTTCGTTATCCGGCAGATAGACTACGGCGATTCGAAGAGCGGTCTTCATCTTGAACCTCTCAGCACGAGGAAAAGGATCGTCTTCAATGACGGACCTGACTCTGCCCTTGCTCGTAGGACCAGCCTGAAGCCCCCCTAGTCCGGGTGGGCTTCAAGGCTGGTGGTAGCGAAAGCACATCTGTCATCGGTTTCCCAGACTGCGGCGCGTGCGTATCGTGAATAAATCGCGAAAGAATGAGCTCGGCCATGGCGAAGGGGTAAAAAAAAGCGGGAGAAAGGCCAGAACGGTTTTTGGTGGTAATTGATGATGAGGGGCATTGCGGATGGCAGGAGGAGGATATATAGCGAAAGTATGTGATGGCGAACGAGGGATCTTCCATGGGTGTATACGGGGGATGCGGAATAATGGCGACGGTGGTGATGCAACGCGCCCGAGATGGTCTTAATAGAAGCGAGTCGTCAGTGCCAGAGGCACACATACCGCTAAATCAAAAGCAGCCAGGCAGTGGAACCCCCCTTGGTGACTCCCAATGCTTGGGTATAGAGCCGCGGGTGGCCTCAGGCTGACCACTGTTCCTCGGCTCGCTGTTTCACGCTCGACGTTTTGGAATTGACTGCCGTTCCGAAACTCGAGAAATGTGGCAACGTGCTTCGTCCAGGCGTTGATCGTTCACCGACTGTTTGCACTATGGCGGACGGTGTCGTTACCTCTCCTCGGCGTATTGAGATTGCCGCGATTGAATCGAATCGCCTCGAGCCACGCTCGATGTGCGCCGTGCAGGATTACCGGGACCTGCTTCCATAATGGCAGTGATTTGAATCTACTGCTGCTGCGGCCTGTTTGTGGCCGTCATTGAAGAGAAGGACGGATGATCTTACGTCAAGTCCTCGAGCTATCGGAAGCCTGTGGTTTGAGCGTGGCCTCTCTGATGAATCACTGTGATGATGATAGTGCTGGTGGTGGTAAGCGTCACGATGAAGCTGGGGATGATGATGATTATAACGATTACGGTGATCAATGGCGATTGCCTGCGACGATCAAAGGCTCATTGAAGTCGACAATCGGCGAAACGATAGGCACGATGACTGTGGAAGGCGATACTCAATAACTATCAGTGCTGAGAGACTCTCAGTGCCAGAGAGGCTGTCGGAATTTGCAAACGTGATACAGACATGATGTACTTCTGAAAAGCCGTAACCTAGAAACCCCATCAACCTCTGGCCAGGTTTTGCTGGTAACAGAATGCACTGATAACATTTTTCAGCCGAATGAAGAATACCAATGACCAATGTTCATAAACTACAATCTATAGTATGTTGTTTCTGGCATATGATATTTGTTGCTTCTGACAGCCTAGCAATCGTTCTTATCCATGCCTCATTCTGTATCTAAATTATCCAACTGCTCCAGCAATGACATTCTTCTGAAAAGCCATAACCCAGAAATGTCATACTGTCGCGAAATGTCACCATAGGTCACCAACTTCTGGACCAGTTTTGCTATTAATCGATCGGACTGATGTCTTCCAGCTGAATGAAGAATGCCAATGACCAATGTTCATAAACTTCAATCTATAGTATGTTGTTTCTGGCAGATGATATTTGTTGCTTCTGACAGCCTAGCAATCGTTCTTATCCATGCGTCATTCTGTATCTGAATTATCCAACTGCTCCAGCAATGACATTCTTCTGAAAAGCCATAACCCAGAAATGTCATACTGTCGAAATGTCACCATAGGTCACCAACTTCTGGACCAGTTTTGCTATTAATCGATCGGACTGATGTCTTCCAGCTGAATGAAGAATGCCAATGACCAATGTTCAGAAGTTTCAATCTATAGTATATTATTTCTGGCAATGACGTTTGTTGATTCCGCCAGCCTAGCAATGGTTCTTATCACTGCCTCATTCCATATCCAAGCTATCCAACTGATCCAGAAATGGCATTCTGCTAAAAAGCCATAACCCAGAAATATCATATTGTCGAAATGTCACCATAGGTCACCAACTTCTGGACCGGTTTCGCTATTGACAGATCGCACTGACGTCTTCCAGCTGAATGAAGAATGCCAATTACCAATGTTCAGAAATTTCCATGTATAGTATATTATCTCTGGCAATGACGTTTGTTGATTCTGACTGCCTACCAATCGTTCTTATCCCTGCCTCATTCTGTATTCAAATTATCCAACATTGGAACGAATTTTCACCGGCATTGAATGGCAACTGCTGAATTGATCTGATTGAATCGCCTGATCACGAACTTCAATAAAAATCCGATTCTCCTTCAGTGAACAACGATTAGGGATTCCTACACTGGAACAAGTTCTCCGTCGTTTTCCCAATACCTTGTAACTGGATAATCTCAGTTCTCTCGCTCCAGTTTGTGCTCATTTCCTGTCGGATGTCCGTCGGAGCTCTTCCCTCTGCGAAACGTCCGACTAAAGAGAGACTATCTCTTTGAAGAACGGCAGCTTTGGGGGTTGGAGGCTGTTCTGATATACTTCCGATCCACGGCACGCTCGTGTGCCTTTGCTCTCTTTCACGACTCTTTTGCCGGCACAAGAACACGACTCACTGGCGTGGAAGAGCTTCAGGAGCAAAGAAAAAAAAAGCTTAGGACCCGGAGGAAGATTAAGTACGAAGGGGTTGCTGCGCAAAGGCCAAGGACCGGCTGTCCGATCTTCACATTACGCAGAGTGATTTGATGCACTCCTTTTGCATCTCAGTTATTGGTGGCGCACAGATAAGACGTTCGCCAGATGGCTCTGGCAGGAATAGCCAAAATCTTTGAAGAGTATTTTTAAAAAATTCGATTATTTATAACTTTTAGCGTTCTTGTTCCACATTTGATATTTTGCCTCGTCTGCCTCGACATTATTTTCATCCTCGTCTTTGCTTGGCTCTCATACCCTGATGTCAATTTACGAGCTTTACAAGAGCGAGGTAATGATCAAGATTTCCGGACAGCTTGCCAAGGGACCAGACTGTGCGAACCACCCTAATCTGGCGGTTTAATCGGCGCGGGTAAACTCGTCGTTATCGATACTCTGTTCGCCAGGGGTGCGTTCGGAAGGGATGGGGGTGGGTCCTGACATTCCTTCTATGAAACGTTGGTGATTCAGCGCTCCTGGGAGACGACCGCAGCAATGATAATCCTCGCACACTTGATGCGCATTCCGTGGCTCGTTTGGTCGAGTGACAGTACTACGATTTGCTTCTTCTCTCTCTCTCTCTCTCTCTCTCTTGCTCCTTCTCTTTGAAGGCCCTGTCGAGAAAAAAGTATTCATTCCACCCTTGCGTGTGCAAATCCGACGTGACTAATGGCGTGTCCATAAATACACATGGTGAAAAATCGACAGCAGGAGATTGAGTGGAATTCCGACGTTTTTTATGTCGAAATTAAGGGGTTACATACCCTTAGAATTAAAAAAAACCTGATTTTTTGTTGTTTGTTATTATTCTCTGGATTTTAACGCGTATTCAGATATTTTTTTTTCGAAATCTCAATTAGGGATGGTGCTATGAGAGTACAAGGGTTATTCTAGAAAGTGCGTAGTTTTCTTTTCTCACTAATGTTTTAAATCTAAAAATATGTAGATTAAATGAAATAAAATTACATAAGTATAAATTAATGGAATGAAATCAAATGCAATTAATCCAAACTAATTGAATCTAAATTATATTAAGTTAAACAGAAAAATGTGATTCAAACAAATACAAACTTTCTTAAACGAAAGCTTTAGTTCAGGCTGAACTTTATAATTGAGAAAAACTTTTTTATTTTTCGAGACGATCTGCACGATAACTTTTTAATGCAGTTCTTTTCATCTTGTCATCCAAGTCATATTCAACATTTTTTATTTACAACATTTTTCGTAAACATATAAGCCGCAAAATTTGGCTCACATTTGTTTACTTCGAATTGTTACAACACGTTTTTTTTTTCGCGCCTTAAAAATTCGGTTCGACGGGCCACAATTTCAGCACAGGCGTGTTGAAGTTCGCATCGTTGAAATACAAGGTGAAATCTTTTTCATATTTTAACCTCCTGATTTGTTATTATCATACAAAGTCTTTGTAGATTTATATTGTGGATCGCTAAATGAGTGTCTTGATAAATGGTCGAGAAATTTTTGTAGGCAAAATCTGCCAAAAGAAATTAAAGGAATTCAGGAAGATTAATTTTTATTGAATTCCCGAGATGCACACTTCAATCCCATACAATGCAAAATCTTCTCCAGCTAATCCAAAATCGTGTATTTTCAACACAGGCCTAAAGAAGCAATTTTTTTAACTGGATAAATAACGTATACTTAATGGACTTTTTTTTTCAGATTTTTCGACGATTCATATTTCACTCTATTTGTTTTTCATTCAAAATTTACTTTCCAGTCCGGCTCGAGTTGTTAAACAATTGAAAACCAAAGGCGATCAAACAATTGTCTCGCTTAGCAAGAGAGCCAGGATGGCGATCAGCGAAGCTTTCTCTCCTGACGCTTCATATTTGAGAAATCCTCTCCGCACATGTACACATGTATATACGTATAAAGTATACACGATGTATACATGCGGATGTAGACACGAGAGAGTAATTTGTCGACGCGCTTCGTAATCCCACTATAAACTGAAGCAATAATTTTAAATCAAACGCGCTGCCTTCGCGGGGGATTAATTCGTCTCGGGTGTCGTTCACTGGTCCAGGCCACATGAGCGTGCATTCGTGTAAGCGGGGAAAAATAGGTGGTCTGTGCTCGATCCTCCCTCGAGTAAGAGGGATCCTCCGAGAAGGGCCGATAAAAGGCGAGAGAGCTTTCGCGTCGATGAATTGACAATTGAAATTTCAGTAGCAGAAAATAGTAATTTTTTTTTATTTGTTACTTTTTTCAATATCTGTACAAAGGCACAACATTGCCTGGATCCCACTCCATGAGGAACTTTGTTGTTACTTCCCATGCAGAAATTTTGACCGGGATACCCTATGTCCGATCAAATCCCGATTAGGATTTGTCATGGATTCCCCAAAACCGATATCCCGGTTAGAATCCAACTTGCATCAGTATCGGCATATGTACGAACATCATTTTGTGTTCGATGCCATCATTTTGAAAATTTTGGCGTCACGTGTATTTTCTGTATTACTATGGAATTCCTAGCTATAGATAGGAATTTCTGTCTATAGATTCCTATCTATAAAATTCCTATCTATAGACAGGAATTACATAGTAATACCGAAAATACACGTGATGCCAAAATTTTCAAAATTATGCCATCGTCGTCGTACATATTCCGATACTGATGCAAGTTGGATTCTAACCGGGATACCGGTTTTGGGGAATACGTCTCTGTTTATACCCACCGACATGTCGGTGGGTATAAACATGTACTTAAGACAAATTAAAATCAAATTCACAATGATTAGATTAAAATTTACACCAACCGTGAGTTCTTACGTATTTCGAGAGAAAACATTTCGTCGAGGCGAAGAAATTTTTGCAAAAAAAGTTGTGAGTTTCAAATATTACATTATAAATATGAAAAAAATCACAAAATGAGTTGTGAATTTCCTCAAGTTGAAGAAAATAAAAATCGAATTCACGACAGTTATATTAAAATTTACACCACAAGTGTAAACGTATTTTGAGAGAAAACATTGTGTTGAGGCAAAGAAATGTTCGCACAAAAAGTTATGTGCAAAAATTTCTTTGCCGCGAGGCAATGTTTTCTCTCAAAATACGTACGAGCTCACTTTTGGCGCAAATTTTAATCTAATCATTTTGAATTTTATTTTAATTTGTCTTAAATACGAAAAAATTCACAACTAATTTTGTGAATTTTTTTGTATTTATAATTTCTTCTCAATACATTTGCATTCACAGATTTTGATGTGAATTTTTTTTAATTCACATCAAAATCTCGCGATGAGCGCGATCTGCCATTTGAATCTTTGGACAAATTTTTTTTTACTGATAGTTTAATGCACCAAAACTTTATAAATGTTATTTATTTTCATAATAAATTTAACATGTCATAATTCCATTTTTGACATTGTATTTCAGCCTGTATCCACCCGTGATCCTTCCCAGATTCCTCAATGATTCCATGGGGAATCTATTTAGAGTCATTAAAGGATCCGGTTCTGGATCCCTAATGGAATCCAGTTTACGGATCTTACATTTAGTCTTCGAATCTGATCCGATATCGGACTAGATCCCGACTGGGAGCCCGGGATACAAGTCAGAATCCAGCTGTATCCCTGCCAAAATTTCTGCACGGGTTGCAACTTGCTTGAAGCTCAAAAAACATTAGTACAGTCGTGCTGTTGCTGAAAAACCCCGTAATCGGAAAAAATTAGAAGGCGTTTTTTTACAGGTGATTCTGTATGTGCCGCGGGTGCAAAAAGCAAGTTTGCCCAAAAATCGGGGTGCAGGGTTCTTTTTTAGGGGATGAAGGGGGTGGCGGTGGGTTGATGCCAAAATACAACCCCTACGAGGTCGGCGCCGCGAGACAAAATGTTCAGAAAAATCCGGGCTTTATTTTTGTCCACAGTGCTGAAGTCGTTGTAGTTCATTTTGGGGGTGAAAAAGTGGGGTGAAACTTTGAAAAATCAGTTTTAATTCAATAACTCCTTAGGATACATTCGTAAAATTTTTGTTCAAATGGGAATGTTTCAGCCCTTGAAAACACGCGTCGATAGAATATTTGATCATTACTATCCAATAACGTCTTCACCCCCAAAAAAATTGTTGAAATACCAAAAAAATTGTTTATTGAATAACTCAAAACAATCGATTTTTCGGGTATGGTTTAAATGTACGAATTATAGAGAATAATTTTCTCTATATTTTCGTTTCTATGGACTACCCTTAAATTTTGCTTTTGCCGACCCCTTTCGGGGGTTGAAAATAAGAAATGAAATTCTGAGAAAACTATTGACCGCGCGAATTCGCCGCCGTGGAACTTTTTGTAGCTTGAACCATCAGCTAAATTTTCTTCCATAGCGCCAAATTCGTATCTCTTGATTTTCGGCCAGTAGTTTTCCCAGAATTTCATTTTGAATTTTCAACCCCCGAGAGGGGTTGTACAAAGCAAAATCCAAGGGTGGTCCATAGAAACGAAAATATAGAGAAAATTATTCTCTATAATTCGTACATTTAAACCATCCCCGAAAAATCGATTGTTTTTGAGTTATTCAATGAACATTTTTTTACAAATATTTCAATAATTTTTTTGGGGCTGAAGATATTATCGGCGAGGGATGATCAAATACTCGATCGACGCGTCTTATGAAGGGCTACAACGTTCCGATTTGAACTACAATCGTATGAATCTTTCCTAAAGAGTTATCGAATTAAAACTGATTTTTCAAAACTTCACCCTACTTTTTCACCCCCAAAATGAACTTCCACGACTTCGGCGCTGTGGACCAAAATGAAGCCCGGATTTTTCTGAACATTTTGCCTCCCGGCGCCGACCTCGTAGGGGTTGTACTTTGGCATTAATCCACTCCCCATTCTCCTTCATCCCCTTAAAAAAAAACCCTACACCCCGATTTTTAGGCAAAATTAGATTTAGCACCCGTAGCACCTATAAAATCACCTGTCAAAAAACTAGCCTTCTTCTATTTTTTTCCGATTCCAATATACAGCACGACTGTACTCCATGGCGATTTTCATCATTTTTTTCTGACGACAGTATTGGGATGACGAGGTCGGTATTCTACACACAATTTGTACACAGTCTCGCCGAGTTTGAGTTTTTTTTTTCATTGAAAAATATTGATAAACAATATAGTTATTATTATTTAAACAAAGTCTCACCAACTGCATGACCTATTGGTGTAAGTCAACTAGACTCATCTGAAATTTAAAATAAAAACATGTACTTCTAGTATAACCATAAAAGCTTGGTATGACCGGATACTCTTTTGGAATTTTCAAAATTACGAAAAATCTTAATTTCTTTCTCACGTTTTTTTTTATTTTTATTTTGACATTTAGAACGTTCGAAATAATTGAATCTCCAATCGTTCGTGAAAAGTATCCATAGTTTCTCTTTCCGAGACTCGAGTGATAATTCAACGTCACTAAGGAAAGCGGAACCGGTGCAAGACCGGACGCAGCATCGTTCAATTCAGAAACAGAGTAAATAACAAAATGCGATAAAAAAAGGTCCACCGAGGCTTTTCCATTATTTTCGCTCTCGTCTCGCAACGAAACTTCTCGTAGGAAAATACGAGAGCGAGTCCATCGCGAGAGTGTTTGCTTGGCGTCTCTCGCAATAACAATTGTTTTCTTGCACCTCCACCCCCCCCCCCCCCCCCCTCGCCGATCGTCCTGTGCTGGAACCGCCTTTCTTTGCCGACCTATTTAATTGTTTAAAAGCCGGGCAAATATCGTTGAGAATGGCCGTGGAAACGAGAACGCGG